>OX596171.1:2412500-3612500 GCA_951394245.1 Cyclophora punctaria | reverse complement strand
AGATGGGAGGCTAAGGGGGGAAATCACACCAACATATTGCCCTTGATTAAACCTACCCTCATCTAGGTCAAATCAAACCCTTTTACCGTCGACATCAACAGGTCAAATAAAAATCCGGGATCGCCATTGCTACTCACTGTACTGAAGATCAATATAAGAGAGGGGGAGACCTTTACCATCAAATAAACATATTTTTTTTGTCTATAAAGAATAAGAATACCAAAACTAACAATCCAGCTTAAATCTAATAATAATAGAATTGCGTTCTACCAATGATTCATCAATCAACTATTTATAATTTATATTTACTTATAATACGGAATTAAATGGTGAGCTAGCAATGAATGTGCGGTAACAGTGTGAAGTAACTATTTACAAAAATAAGGCTTAAGTAGGTAGTAATTAGATCTATAGTAGAAAGAAAGAGTGGAAGCCGAGTTCGCTTATATCTGTTATACATTATGTTGGACTGCGCGAAACAACCATTTGGGTTTTGAAAAAATACTATGTTTGTACATGATAGCTACTTTCTAGAAGACGTTTTGCTACCTACTTTTTATAACAGAAGCCCTTACACGGTCTAAAAACTCCGACACCAGGGTTTACTCGAACTTACTTACTTATAATATAACAGAAATAGCGTTAATGGCGTATTTTGACTTAGCGATGCTAGTTCATTGCAAATGTTAAGCAACGTGCAGGTCGGCCCCTACTTGGATGGGTGGCCATAGTGGAATTTCTAACTCAGCGCTACCGCGCTTCGGTGGGCACGTTAAGCAGTCGGTCCCGGTTTTTTCAATCGACAGACCATGTCGGAGACCTTCTCAAACTCGAGGTACCGAGAGACCAAGGTTATCCACTAACCAAAAAACCACCAATAACCAAATTCCCACGGGAACGGGTACAAAGTGAGTAAAACCGTAGGGCGCTGCTAGTCATTAAACAAAATGCCAATTATAATTCCGATCAAGTGCAGTCAGTTGGACCTAAATGAGTAATCTAGCGTGTCTCAGTATTTACTCGTATTTAGTGCTGCGTCGACAACAACAAAGAATGCGGATTTGTTTATCAAGGACGGCATGTGATGCATTGTTAAGATAATTTAATTAAAACATACCTACCTATTTGATACACATCTTCATAATTACTTATCTCAAGACAATGTGAGAACAAAATACACTACCAAGTAATATCCCAATGAATACTATATACAAACATCAAAGCTGAAGAGATTGGTTTTTCTGTTTGTTTAAACGCGCTAATCTCGGGAATTACCAGTTCGATTTGAATAATTATTTTTATATTGGATAGCCACATTCGACAGAAAAATTATGACCTATATTTATCGCGAAATTCCCACGGGAATGGTCACGTGCTGCTAGTCTATATATATTAAATTCAAAGTCCTGACTGACTGACTGATAATCAACGCACAGCCTCAACCGCTACACCTAGAAACATGAAATTTGGCAGGAAGGTTCTACAAGTGACGTAAGTGCACACTGAGAAAGGATTTTCGAAAATTCCAACGGGAACGGGCTCAACGCGGGCAAAGCCGCGGGGCGCTGCTAGTATTATTATAAATCTGGAGGTTTTGTTGTTTTATTTGTGAGAACGCTTGTATGTTCGTAATGTTTGAAGGTTACTTACCTGAATTCTCACGGAAGATGGTCTGTCGGTATGTTTAAGGTGTATAAGGACGCTTGCTGAGTGAATGAATACTTACAAGTTCGTGTTCGTTCTGATTGGTGTCCATCAGAGTCTTGTTCTGGTACATGTGGTAGAACTCCTCCAGATCCTCAGGACTGATGTGGTTCTCCACTGTTAAGCAAAAAAGTATGTGACAAATCATAATCATAAATGTTATAAAATGAACCTGAAGCGCCATGGTGCATTTTCTACAACTGAAAAACAATAATTATGGTAACTAACGTATGCTCAATTAGATTTTTAAAGAGTAAGTAATTCGGTCTTTCGTGAAATAAATATCATAAAGAAAGATACCAACGAAAGATATTTTATCTACACTAATGTTGTAACATTCTACTTATGTTTCCAATACTTGACTTATAATTACTACTGTTATAGCGTAGACAACTAAAACACTCAATTTAAGCAATTGCACATGATGTTATAATATCCACATCGATATCGTAAAATCTCATTATAACATCGCGACCTGCGCGGCGCGCGCCCTGCGGGCCTGCGCGCGCAGCTGCGCTCTCATTGGTTAGATTTTAATGGCGCCAAGTTCACTGTGACAATACACGTACGCGTGAATTTAATGTTTCGCAATGTGTTTTGTTTTTAAAATTTTGTTTGATTAATTGCATTAGTGAAGATAAAGTAGTGTATGCAACTGCATATAACACGGGTATTAAAACACTCGTTACTATTATGAAACTCGCTGCGCTCGTTTCATAAACTCACACTCGTGTTTTAATACCCTTCTTTATATGACAGTTGCATAAACTACTATTATTGCATAAAGCTGTTTTATTATACCCATTACTATTGACAATACCGTCTTCAGTTAAACAAACACAAGCCCCAGTAATCGGCAGTTCATTACCGTTGACGTACACTTGTCCTACTTCGTAAAGCGCACGCAACCCTCGCGTTGTGACAATCCGCGAAATACACGAATTTCGATAATAATTACAACAATAAAACAATTTATAGATAAATTGCCAATTTAATTAATGTACAGTACAACGTCTCTATAATTTCGTTCATTGTGGAGGCAATCGTGTTGACATTGTTTTTGGGATTCGTAACTACTGAATTTTGTAATTTAAAGTTTGGTTTACTGTTGGCAAGTTTGGCGGTAGACAACTTTTAACTACTCTTAATTGTTAGTTCCCTTTTGGTTTATTGAGTGAACCGGAAATAATCTGTATAAGAATTTAACAGGTCATCCATATAATCATTGCTTAGTCTATCCAAAGTCTAACGACCATCGATGTGAACATCGACGGATAATTAACATGCAGTTATTTCTATTGAAAAGACATTGTAATCATATAAGAATTAATCAAGCAATTAAATAGTCAGTGCACTATGTTCAACCGCCTTAGCTTCGGTTGCTTCAAGTTACTCTCACGCACCAGTAAACGTTAAGGCAAAATGTCAGTTTTAACAGACGTAAAAAATTTAAAAATCGCGTACTACCCGAATAATTTTAACAGACTGTCACTTAAGTTATGTGACAACGTTTTGGGTTAAACAGACATTTAAAAGCGTAAAAATGGTCAACTTTAAGGAACGTAGGTATGTTTCGGCTTAGACGTCGCCCTTGAGAAGACCCAGGCGACGCTGTTTCATGGGCCCCGCCGGGGACCCCCCCGTGAGGCCCATCTAACAGTTGGCGGGGTGCGCATCCCAGTGACGCCCACCCTGAAGTACCTCGGTCTTCTCTTGGACGGCGGATGGAGCTTTCGACAGCACTTCGCGAACCTCGCGCCGCGGCTCTTGAAAGCCTCATCTGCCCTGAGAAGGATCATGCCCAACATCAACGGGCCCCAGGACGCAAGCCGCCGCCTCTATCTTGGAGTCGTGCGGTCCATGGCACTCTACGGTGCACCTGTTTGGGCTTACGCCCATCCAGCGAGCACCCTACCCCTCCTGCGTGCGCAACGCGCCATCGCGACGGGGGTAGTTAGAGGGTACCGTACCATATCCGCAGAGGCGGCCTGCCTACTTGCAGGTTCCATCCCCTGGGACCTGGAAGCGCAGGTTCTTGCGCAGGTGTACCACTGGCGCATGAACCTCCGCTCCCAAGGAGATGATCCAGCCCTCCGCGAGGTCCAAGTCTTTCGGGACCTCGTTCGCGTCAACGCTATTGACGCATGGAGGGCGCGTTTGGAGCGCCCGAGTTACGGCACCCGCACAGTCGAGGCCATCAGAGATGTCCTCGACGGGTGGCTCAATCGGCAGCATGGCAGACTCAGCTTTCGCTTGACGCAGGTTTTGTCGGGACATGGTTGTTTCGGCAAATACCTGTGTCGCATAGCTTTGAGGGAGCCGACGCCGATCTGCCACCATTGCGGCGCCGAAGAAGACTCGGCGCAACATACGCTGGAGGTGTGTCCGGCTTGGTCGGACCAACGCATGGCCATGGCCGCCGCAGTCGGTTTTGACTTCTCGCTGCGGGCCGTAGTTCACTCTATGGTCCAAAGTGAGGAGTCCTGGACCGCGGTGGCTACCTTCTGCGAGAGCGTGCTCATGCAGAAGGAGGCGGCAGAGCGCGAGCGTGAGGCGGTCTCCGACTGCCCCATGCGCCGCCGCCGAGGAGGCCGGCGTAGAAGGGCGTACGCGGACGCCCTTCTACCTCCTTAGTTGAGGCTGCGGTGGCCCCCGGGGTGCGGGTGTGCCGCTGCGAAAAGGCCTCGAGGTGGCGCGCGCGCGGTGTCTTCCGCGCGCCACTTGACGAAAGACCGGGGGGTGTTAACCCCTAACACCCCCCGAGGAGGGGGCCCCCACCCCAGGGGGCCCGGCGCTGTCGGGTTCGGTGGATGAATCTTCGTTTCCCACGTTCCCGACACTAAGCGCACTGAAGGCACAGCAGTGGTTTTAGTGGGTAGTCACTGCGGTAGGTGCGATGAGCCCCGGCAGCGGGGGGAGCTTGCCTACCGGGTTGAGCCCCACATACCCCTGCCGTCTGGCACCACCCGGACGGCGGGGGATGCGTAAATGCATTTCCACTGCTAAACAAAAAAAAAAAAAAAAAAAAAAGGTATGTTACGATAACCAACTGTTTGAAACAATCCACCCTTAGTTGATGAGCTGCCTAGCTGGACAAGCTTCTACTTACTTCACTTAGTCTGATAAGCAACTAAGTGGAAACTGAGTTTGAATGACAAATTACCCTCATCAACTTCCCTACGTAATTCAAAGGCGCCTAGGGTTACCTTACCTGTTGGTTCTCAACAGTTAACCCTTCAACGAATACCTACAAAACAAACTGAATTACTAACGATGATTACAGCCCTTGATGCCACTAATCTAATTATAAACTAGTTGCCATGACAACCGTTAACTTATCCTGACCTCGACCAAGTTACGAACGCACGCTGAAGTTGTACATAACTTCAGTATACGGTTGTGAATCCAACCCGTCAGATGACACGCGAACGAACTGTTACGTAAACTGCGGTAAATCGTAAAATGATTGATACTAACTGTTATATAAGCTGTGGTAACTAGAACTGCTATGGATAACTTTAAAATGTCACGGTTTTTTTTTTGTTTGAGCAAGTCATCTGTGTAAAGAAAGCGCACTAATATTTGAAAATGGAACTGGCGTTTTGATTAATGGACGCGTATTATTCGTATTACGCAGATATATTATTAATTTTATCAGACATTTAAATTATTGGTACCTACAGGTTAGTATTTAATCGGTTAATATTTCTAGTAATTTAGTTCAAAAATTAAAATAAGTAGTTTTAAAACACTACATGGATAATGAGTAAAATTTAAATATCATCATACTCGTAATTAATTTTATAGAATATGTATTTCAATTTAATAATATTAAACTATTTTATTTAACTCCAACTTTCATTTAATTAATTTAATTTAACGCTAATTTAATTATAGTTCTTCAAATGAAATGCTTTTTCTTTAAAATAATAATTTAAAATTATGATACTTAACTAAAACAGAATATATTTTCTTAAAAGACAAAAACCTCTCGTCTCTTTTAGAATTGCAAAAGAGTTATCATATCATATTCAAAATATACATAGTTAAATTACGAAGTTCAAAAAACTCACATTCATCAGTAGTCATAAAATGCCTCCACGAATGTGCCCTCGAGTTCACACCCCCGCACAAGAAAATGACACTCAATAAACAGCACAACACAAAAGACCCCATTACGTGTACAAATGGACCTCCAACAAAGGGTTATACAACATACAATGTACACAGCACGAAAGCTAAACCGCTTTTGATAACAAGTTCAATTTTACAGCGCTTATATATTAATTGTAACAAATTGCAACGACCAATACGGTTTTAAAGGGAATCGCAAATAGTGACGTCACTTATCGACAGACGAAATTATGTTCAGTCTGGATTTCCGACTAGATTTATATTATTATTTATCTTAGTACTTACGTCATCAAAATACTGAATAAACATTATAATAATACAATATTCGTAGTAATTAATAAAAACCGTGTTTACTCCTGGTAGACAGAAGACTATGCTGGATTTAACTATATATATATGTACCTACTTTTACTACTTAGTAAATTAAACGGCTAATGTATCCATTATGTATGTAAACTTTCTGCTTTTTCTGATTTCAATTCTACCCTCAATATTTTTGAATACCTTCATAATCTATTTATATTCTTATACTAGCTGTGCCCCGCGGTTTCACCCGCAGCGCCCCCGTTCCCGTGGGAATTTTGAGATTTTTATTCCCTATTTTACCCGCGTTGTACCCGTTCCCGTGGGAATTTCGGGATAAAATGTAGCCTATAGCCTTCCTCGATAAATAGACTATCTAACAGTGAAAGAATTATTCAAATCGGTTCAGTAGTTTCTGAGATTAGCGTGAACAGACAAACAGACAAACAGACAAACAGACAAACAGACAAAAAAAAAGTTGATTACATTTTTGGGTTCGACATCGACATAACAATAACCCCTGCTATTTTTTTTATTTTTATTTTCAATGTACAGACAGCACTTTTCTACAATTTTATTATATGTATATAGATTATAAAGAGGTAAAATTTGTAAGTTTGTTTGTGTGTGTTTGTTTGTATGTTCGAGGTAATCTCAGGAATTATCAGTCCAATTTGAATAATTCTTTTTGTAATAGATAGCCACATTCAACGGGAAAATTATAGGATATTTTTCATCCCGAAATTCCCACAGGAACGGGTACAACGCGGGTAAAACCGCGGGGCGCTGCTAGTGTTTTTATACATTCAGAATTGTGCTGCTTAGTAGTTTCATTGAACTAGTTAATAATGAAGATAGGTATCTAATTATAATTTAATCTAAGTAGACAAATATTTAAATTGTTAGGTGCTGCTGATTATACTGGCTGGCTATCTTACTGATAACGTGGACCTAAGCCATGTTTTTGAATGGTTACTTTACCTTTAAAAAAATAAGTTCGTACCTAGGTGTTACCTATTTGTATAATTCATGTAAAGCTCCTGAAGATTTATATGAAAACAAGCCGTGGTGCTACCCACGTTGTACCCGTTCCCGTGGGAATTTCGGGATAAAATGTATCCCATGTGTTACCTATATACTGTAAAGTTTAATCAAAATCCGTCCAGTGTTTCTTTCGTGAAAAGTAAAAAAGTAACATATAAGTACATCCATTCATATGTACATCCATCCTCGCAAACTTACTCATATTTTATAACATTAGTAGCACAATCTTTTATTCATAAAGGTATGATACAGAAGGAAGATACCTCTTCCACGGTAGGGACCAAAAAAAGGGTTTAAAAAATTATAGGTAGGTACCTACAACTACCGCTACCGCGAGCTATAGCTACCATATGTATGTCGTGACAATACCATATTATTCAAGTAAAAGGAAACACTCATTAATGATTCAGCCATCGCTCAATTCACTACATTCACTAAAAAGAGAAAGAAAAATTGCAAATCATTAAATAGTGCGTTCATCGTAAATACCGCTAATGAATCGCTTAATGGGCTAAACCCATTTTGATCAAAGGATTAATCAATCATTAAATAAATACATAGAGAATTTAATGATTGCATAGCAACTTCAACTAATTTTGACAAAATTTGACGTTTTATAAATTTAAATTAACTAATGAACACGAAGGCAGCATTTAATAGAACCAATTATTCTTCGTGTTGTTGAAATACTTACTACCACAGCTTACTACAACTAAAATCAAGGTTAGTATTTAACTGAATGAATGAACTGAAGGAAAATAAATTTATTAAATGTTTTAACGACTATTTTACGTCAATCTAGGCACAGAATCTAGGTTATATAATCACAGAGATCTCATTCATATTATCCTCGACATAATATCCTCAAGATGTATCCGCTAGCCTACGCTTCAAATCAAATGTGAAGCCAAGTTTCAATTTTAAGTATAAAACACTAAACGTGTTTTTAAGCGTACGAATAAATAAAAAGATATTAATATAGGTACCTATTTAAAAAAATATTTATGTGTCGATTTTAATTAATCTAGGTTTGAAATTCAGAAATATGTGACGTCATAATTTGATGTGACGTCATTTAAGATGGCTCAGAATATCATTCGATGACGTCGTAAATTATGTAATATGGTTAATTATCTCGGTAAGAGTATGACACGTAATATTACATAATTATTATGAATAGAAAATATGGTCTTTCTCGGTACCTATTGCGGAAAGTACATACTATCTCAACTAGATTCTTAATAACTACACCTTTTACTAGCACGAACTACAAATAAAATTATTCTTATTATACTTATCCACCTCAGGATAGTTGGTGCCAAGTTAATATTATTCTTATCTAAACAACACAAATAGAAACAAACGTTTAAAATATAGTCAAGAACAAAAATAACCATAACGATACCGGTCGGTTCGTAAGGGTTAGAAAATATTCAAGTTTAAAAAAAAAAACAAGTTAGGGTCAAACATTGGGTTCAAATTATCCCGCTCAAATAGCCATCATTATGTTCAAATTTTCTCACTCACTCATACACTTATTATTTACCAAACGTAAGAAAGAGATAAAAAACTTTCCTCATGGTTGGTCCAAAAATTCCACCAATAACGACAAGATAAGATCCCTTTACAGTGTTGCTGTACTAAATATTTACTGATGCGTTTTAATCACATATGTTCTACCAAAATTATTCTATACATACTCATATTGCAAATATAAAGTGAATTGACAAAAGGTCCAAATATGGTTTTGCAATTTCATAATTAATAAGCTATGTAAAATGTTAATAATCATTGAATATCACTACAACAATAACACATAATGTAAATATTAGTCTGTTAGCAATGGTATTACTATTCATGAAATGGTAGAAAATGTTGAATTGTGATTGGACCATTCCAAAAAACGTTCAACATGGTTTCAAATCAACAGCTTTCATTCAACAAACTTCAAACATTCAAAGTTTCAAAACGTGTGGCCGTTTGAATACCTTTTGTGAATTTGTCAACAATCTTGATTGTACTTATTTTATTGTTTAACTTATTGACTGATTTTATATTTTTAAGATAGTTTAAAATGACTTCCTTGAAAGAAGATGAGAAGAAAGAAATCCCAGAAATTATTCATGATCCGCAAACAAATAGCACCTACCAGAGGTTACGGTTTTTTGGAAAGGTTCGTTATTCTTTTACCATTTTATTTACTCAAAAATATGTATATCAATCATAATCAATGCATTATTCTATGTACAGTTGTGTATCATAATTGTAACTAAGATAACACTTTACAGTTGGTAAACAAAGTTGAAATTAACACAGGATGACCGTTAAGTTGTTGCAATATTTCGTTAGCCTTATTCTTCAGCAATAATGCCATGAGAAACCTTAATTCTATATCTCATGAAAGCCCTTTTTGAATTAATTGAATAATGTACCAAACTTTACGTAAATACATATATCAAACTTTGGTAACAGGTCATTGACAAAGTGCCACCTGTTGTTCATTTGATTCGTTATTATATTTTACGGTGGACAGATTTACGACCCTTCAAAACAGTACTAATATTTCTCTAACAGATTCGGTTAGAGAAATAAACAAAGTAAAGGAGTTAACTGTTCAGGCAAACTACTTCATTGGTACTTATTCAGTATTTGAAAACTACCAACCGAAATTGTACTATAGATTCCTGTCTTGAACTTCAGATATATGCATTTGCACTAAGCTAATTTGTACAACATAATGCTGTGTTACGTTTCCTATATTTGAATTTACAGTTAGTACACCCATTACTTGAATATTCAAGATCATTGACACAGAAACATTTAATTTTAGGGAGGATTTGCAAAATGTTACGAAATACAAGATATATCTTCAAATCAAGTGTACGCTGGCAAGATAGTGTCCAAGAAGTTGATGGTGAAATCCAGCCAGAAGGAGAAGATGGCCCAGGAGATCTCCATTCACCGATCACTCCTCCACAAACATGTTGTTGGCTTCCACAGCTTCTTCGAAGACTCACTCAATATCTATATTGTGCTTGAGTTATGTAAGAGACGGGTAAGATATTATTACAGAAATTTCATAATGTAACAGCTTTTTGCTGTTTAGTTGAAGGCATTTAGGCATTCTGAACTCCATTTGACTTTAGGATTGGCTTATAACATTTAGTTATAGTTTCTATGTTCATCTCAGAGACTGATGTCTTTATCCTATGACATCTTAAAGAGTCCCACATGATATATTTTTCCTTATTACTTCTAAGGAAAGTTTTTGTCCTGTAGAAGACTTCAATAGTTTGTCAGACATCTGTAAACCAACCAAGTTAAAGACTTTACAGACGAAATAAATATAGCATCCACTATCCAGATGACCCTGAGTATTTATGTCTTGTATAACAACTGCCAACTAAAGCAAGTAAATTTTTTGTTTAATAACTAAGATACAAAGTAACATTTCTGCGGTAAAATGTAGTAATTGTTTTCTAATTACTGGTTGTTATCTAAGTGACAACACCAAGGTTGGAATTAATTAGCATTTGTAATGTTACTGTTCATTCTGAGACAAATACTGGGAAAGGAAAATTATATTGATAACAGATAACTATTGAACAATAAGTATACTGAGCTTCCCTTGACTTAATTTTTTTCTAAAAAAACAGATCTTGAACATCTTAATTAAGCATGTCATGTCTATAGAAGTGTACCCGAACTGTTGTTTCGTAACTTTCAGAATTATTTAATCTTCAATGCGATAAAGAACCCTTTATCATAAGTAAACCACAGTTCAGACAATTTTAAACCTAGAATTATATTACACTATGTGTAGGTACTCTTTATATAATAAAATAAGACTAAATATTAATTTCAAACTCATTTCAATACGAAACTCATTTAACCTACTGTACTCAGTCAATGATGGAGTTGCACAAAAGAAGAAAAGCCATCACAGAGCCGGAGACGAGGTTCTACATGCACCAAATCCTCCTCGGAGTCCAGTACTTGCACAGCAAGCGCATCATCCACAGGGACCTGAAGCTCGGCAACCTGTTCCTTGATGATGACCTTCGTGTGAAGATCGGAGATTTTGGACTCGCTGCTAAGATTGAATATGAAGGTAGGTACAGTATACAGTACAGTATAAAGTATAAGGGTTGAGAGCTAATTATAAATTTTAGTATGTAAATTAAATTACCCAGCATTCTAATAACTAAATGGTAACAAAGAGACAGAAATAGAGAATGAAGAAGAAAACAATTTGTGGTTGGCGTGGTGCAGAAGCACTTAGGTACACTTACACTAATGCAATAAGTAATACACTAAAGTTCAACCAACTAAATGTTTATTATTAAGAGATAGGCGCACAGTACAGAGGTTCAGAATCACAAGCACAGTTTATGGAAGGTGAAGAACAGAATGGAAATGAAGAAATGAACTGAGTATGAAATTAATGATTTAGCGAAAGATTTATCTAGTAAACGTAAATATGAGCGCGGAGCAAAGCGACATGCGTTCGAGGCGATAGCTGGTGTCGAACTGCCGGGGGGCGTCGATGGCCGCTCGCCGGCCGGCTCGGCGCAGGAGTTGTTCTGGAACTTGTTGTGGGCTTCTTAACTGGTACGATGCGATTTCTTGGCGCGTCGTATGAGTCGTGTCGGTCCGTCCGATTAGTTACGTTGTTAAGGTAAGTGGTAGTATTAAGTTAGTTTTTAAATAGATTACTTGTATAATAAATAGGGATATGTATTACATAAATATGAATAATGATATATTGTAAATGATGTAAATAATATTAATAATATGCGTTTTAGTTTTAAGTTGTAAATATTGATTTTAGTGGTTATAATAAATATGTAATTATGTTAAGGCATAATCGCCACATATACTCCCCCCCAGAGGCCGACTATGTCGGACGATAATAGTTTGGTAACTTTACTTTTCGCCCGTATCTAGTTACTTTTTCCCTTTCAGCGGGTTTCTCTTTCTCAGTGTAGGGTGGAGTTGTTGCGGATGGAGTACTCAATACTGTCTTGCTGGTGTCTACCAGGTAAGCTGGTTTTAGCCTTTCTACGGTGACTTTTTGCTCCTTTCCTCTTACCATTATCTTGAAGGTTTTGTCTTCTCTTTCTAGAACTTGGTGAGGTCCAGTGTAAGCTGGCTGCAGAGCGCCTTTCACCGTGTCATCCCGCAGATATACATGTGTGGCCGTTGGTAAGTCCTTAAAGATGAATATTTTCTTTTCAGAGTGCCTGGACGCTGGAGATGGGCGTAGTTTGGAGATTAGGAGACGTAAGCGTGTGGTAAAATCCGTGATATCAGTGCTATCGTTTGATTCTGTTTGTTGCAGGAAATCGCCAGGAAGTCTCAACGTTTCTCCGTAGACCAATTCAGCCGATGAAGTTTGTAGGTCACTTTTGTATGCGTTTCGCATTCCTAGTAGTACGAGCGGTAAGGCTTCTAACCAGCTGCATCCGAGATTGGTGTGACATACTATGGCGGATTTGAGCTGCCGATGCATCCTTTCGACCATGCCGTTGCAGGCCGGGTGATACGCCGTGGTTCTCCTACTCTTGAAACCTGCCATACGTGATAGGTGTTGGAAGAGGTTGGACTCGAATTGTCTACCACGGTCTGTTATGACGTCCGTAGGGCAACCGAAGCGTGCGATCCAGTCTGTAAGGAGTGCTTTCGCTACAGTTTCTGCCGTCATATCTTTGAGCGGTATAGCTTCTGGCCATCGGGTGTATCTATCCACAGCTGTCAAACAGTATCTGAATCCGTCCGCCGGAGGTAGAGGTCCGATAAGATCTATGTGAACAAACTGGAATCTTGCGCGCGGTAAGTCAAAAGTGGCCATCGGTGGTGTCACATGGCGAGTTATCTTGGCTCGTTGACATTTGTCACAAGATTTTGCCCACACACGGCAGTCTTTGTTTACGTTCGGCCAGACGTAGCGCTGTGCCACTAATTTAGCGGAGGCATTAGCGCCAGGGTGGCTTAGGGAGTGCAGAGATTCGAAGACTTGCCTTCTCAGTGCCTTAGTGATAAAGGGTCGAGGTGTTCCCGTCTTTACGTCACAGTACAGGGTCTCTGTCGTTCCAGGAATTTTGACCTTAGTGAGTTGTAGCGAAGTCTTGCCTTGTAGGAGTTCTTCCAGTTCTGAGTCTGCAGATTGTGCTTGCATCAGGGTGGATAACTGAACAGGCTGGATAACTTCTTCTATCCTGGAGAGCGTGTCTGCCACCACGTTATCTTTTCCAGTGATGTGCTGGATGTCCGTCGTGAACTGGGCGATGAAATCGAGGTGACGAAATTGTCGCGGAGAGCATTTGTCCTTACGGATGTTGAAAGCGAAGCAAATTGGCTTGTGGTCCGTGTATACGGTGAAGTGTCTAGCTTCCAGGAAATGTCTGAAGTATTTTATACCTTCATAAATAGCCAATAGTTCCCGGTCGTATGGTGAGTATTTGACCTGTGCCGGGCTTAGCTTCCGACTGAAGAAGGCAAGCGGTTCCCACAATCCTTCTTTATGTTGCTGCAAGACGCCTCCAATCGCAGTATCCGATGCGTCCGTTACCAGAGCTAACTTAGCATCTATGTCGGGATGAGCTAACAGTGTCGCGTGACATAGGCTTTCTTTGGCATCTTCGAAGGCGCGCAGAGTGTCTCCTTTGAGTTCTATGGGGTGCGTGCCTTTGACGGATCCGGTAAGTAACTGATGCAGTGGAGCTTGCGATGTAACGGCATCTTTGAGGAATCGACGGTAATAATTCAACATCCCCAGAAATCTCCGAAGTTCCCTTACTGTTTTTGGAGGGGGATAATCCTTGATGGCTTGAACTTTGTCATCCAGTGGTTTTATTCCAGCCGCAGAGACCTTGCAACCGAGAAAGTTAACCTCGGAAGCACCAAATACGCACTTTGCTGTATTGATAACCATCCCATAATCCTGTAGTCTTTTGAAGAGCAGTTGTAGGTGATGGTAATGGCTTTCTTCATCCTCAGAGAAAACGAGAAAGTCGTCCACGTATGAGAAAGTGAAGTCGAGGTCCCTCGTCATTTCATCGACAAACCGTTGGAACGTTTGACCCGCGTTGCGTAGACCGAATGTCATGAACGGGAACTCAAACATGCCGAATGGCGTTGTTATGGCGGTCTTGGGAATGTCCTCCGGATGAACTGGAATCTGGTTATAGGCTTTAACCAGGTCGATTGTGGCAAATACTTTGCATCCAGAAACGTTCTGAGTGAAGTCCTGTATGTGTCTGATCGGATATCTGTCAGGGACTGTTCTCGCGTTCAGCATTCGGTAGTCGCCACATGGACGCCAGCCATTGTCCTTCTTAGGAGCCAGGTGAAGTGGTGAAGACCATGGGCTCTCTGACGGTCTTGCTGTTCCGATCTTCAACATAGCTTCGAACTCCTCTTTCGCTATCTTCAGTTTATCTGGCGCTAGACGTCTTGGAGCACAATAGACTGGCGGTCCTGGGGTTGTCTTTATATAATGGACCGTGTTGTGACGAATGACACGTTGCGCTCCTGCCGGTCTGGTAATATCTGGGTATTCGCGAAGAAGGGCGAGATATCGCGACTCGCCAGCTGTGGTCTTCACGGAAGATATGGTGTCCACGCTGGGTGCTGCAGTCGCTGGGGCGGAAAGACTGGTGTGGTTGTCCACCAGACGACGGTTCCTGCAGTCTACCATGAGGTGGTAGTGAGCTAAGAAGTCTATACCGATTATGGCTTTAGTCACATCAGCTATAATAAATCGCCAGCTGAAATCCCTCCTGAGGCCAAGATTTAATTCTAAATGGGCAAAACCGTATGTTGCGATCGGAGTGCCATTGGCGGCGAACAGTTGGTAGAGGGTCTTAGGTCGTCTTTGTTTCAATGCAGTGCGGGGAAAGACACAAAGATCACTTCCGGTATCTACGAGGAACTGCATCTTCGATCTTTGGTCCGTCACGAATAGGCGACCTGAGGCTTGGCAATCGTCTGTCGCCATCAACGACTGCCTTGCTGGTTTCCCTGGACGAAGTCGCAAGGCTTCTGGCATTTCCTCGCCTTGTCGCCGAACTTGTTATGGTAGAAGCATACTGGGAACTTCCTATAGTTGGAGCTTGACCGTGTTCTGCTACTGTCTCGGTTGTTATTTTGAAAGTTCGAACGAGGCCTTCTTGTGTTGGTGGGACCAGTGCGGTTGATGGTGAGAGCTTCGACTTGCCGGCTGAGCTTGGTGACTTCGTTCATCAACGCCTGTATTGTTACCCTGTCAGCATCCGCTGCGGCGACTTGCGGCGTCGCTGGAACCAACTCGTGAACCTTATCTGCGAGGTCAGCTAGGTCGTTTAGTGTGGTGTTGGGTTGACTCGCTATAACCGTTTGTAGGTTGACTGGCAAACGACTGGTCCATGTCGTTTTTAGGAACTCGTCCGGGTATCCGGGTCCAGCTAGGTGCTGAAGATGGCGTAAAAATTGTGATGGACGCCTGTCTCCCAGTTCTTCGTGCATCAGTAACTGCTTCATCTGTTTTTCCCGCGACGCTGATAGCCTTTTAATCAACTCCGTCTTTAAGAGCTCAAACTTCCCTTTCGCTGGTGGGTTAATTATGACATCCTTAACCTCAGACGCGTATGTGTTGTCCAGTTGTGACGTCACGTATAAGAACTTAGTTTCGTCTTCTTTGATTCCAGACAATGCGAAATTATTTTCCACCTGAGCAAACCATAGTGCTGGGTCGTCGGGCCAGAATGGTGGGATCCGAACTCCAACTCGAAATAAATCGGATGGTGTAAATGTCTTACTAGAACTGGCAGCCGGTTCACCTTCTTTTGACATTGTGATGCAATGTGATGTTCCACGTGCTTACTTTTTCCGTGCAGGTCCAGCTCGGGGTCACCAATGTGGTTGGCGTGGTGCAGAAGCACTTAGGTACACTTACACTAATGCAATAAGTAATACACTAAAGTTCAACCAACTAAATGTTTATTATTAAGAGATAGGCGCACAGTACAGAGGTTCAGAATCACAAGCACAGTTTATGGAAGGTGAAGAACAGAATGGAAATGAAGAAATGAACTGAGTATGAAATTAATGATTTAGCGAAAGATTTATCTAGTAAACGTAAATATGAGCGCGGAGCAAAGCGACATGCGTTCGAGGCGATAGCTGGTGTCGAACTGCCGGGGGGCGTCGATGGCCGCTCGCCGGCCGGCTCGGCGCAGGAGTTGTTCTGGAACTTGTTGTGGGCTTCTTAACTGGTACGATGCGATTTCTTGGCGCGTCGTATGAGTCGTGTCGGTCCGTCCGATTAGTTACGTTGTTAAGGTAAGTGGTAGTATTAAGTTAGTTTTTAAATAGATTACTTGTATAATAAATAGGGATATGTATTACATAAATATGAATAATGATATATTGTAAATGATGTAAATAATATTAATAATATGCGTTTTAGTTTTAAGTTGTAAATATTGATTTTAGTGGTTATAATAAATATGTAATTATGTTAAGGCATAATCGCCACAAATTCAATGTGGGAGAGTGAGTGCGGCACACCAAACTACATCGCCCCCGAGATATTGACGAAGAAGGGTCACTCGTTCGAGGTCGATATCTGGAGTTTGGGATGCATCATGTACACCCTGCTCGTCGGCAAGCCACCGTTTGAGACTTCCACATTGAAAGACACATACAAGAGAATAAAGCAGTGTGAATACAGGTAAGAGATGTAGTTCCTTGTTTAGAAAGACTTGTTAATATAATCTATACTAATAATATTATAAAGTTGCAGAGTTTGTTTGTTTTAACGCGCTAATCTCAGGAACTACTGTTCTGATTTGAAAAATTCTTCCAGTGTTGGATAGTCCACTTATCCACTTATTTTTCATCCCGAAATTGCCAACGGAACAGGCACAACGCGGGTAAAACGGCGGGACGCTGCTAGTTTACGAGATACATGGCCAATTTCATGATAATTATAATTTATTTTGTAACAAAGAAATTCAAGAAGTTGTGTTCTAGTCTAACTTGTATGAAAAATTAAAAATTAGTTAAGTTCTAGTAAGTTAGTGACCAACCCTAATGTTGGAATTTTTAAACCACCCAAAGGCCTCCGACATGATCTAACGATTGAAACAACCGGGACCGACTGCTTAACGTGCACTCGAAGCAGTGAAGCAGTTAGGCAGCAAACTCCAAAATCGTAGACTCTATTATGAGTGTCGTATGTTTTTTCGTCTGAACGGTTACTTGATACTAGCTATTATATTCGAAATTAAAAATACTATTTGAATTTCGAATATAATAGTAGGTATCTAATTGAAGTCAACTAACTGTAAACTGGCAGAATGCTAACGGCCGCCAATTTAAACATCAAATCGCGATATGCAAACCTGTTACGTGTTTAATAATAATAAAATGACATTGAATCTTTGTTGGTTATCAGTCATTGAGAAATTAATGTCATAGGGAATTTAATTGTTGTAGCTTAGATAAGTTATTATAATTATTTATGGTTAAATAGTTTATTTTTCATTTCTAAACTTTGACAATTAGTTATAATATTACCAGTACCAGCGATTCACTCTCTCTCTTCTCGCCTCTCTTCGATTAACCATGATGAATTTTGGAAACAAGTATTTTATGGTCTTAAATTAAGTTAAATGATATAATTGTGGCGGTCATTCATTTTATTGAACACTCATATGATTATATCCAATTTATTGGCCCCATCCCAATGGGTTTTACGAACCCATTTACATTACTTTGTATCTGAGTTAGGGTTGAATATGATCGGACAGACACGATCGACACGCACGTCATAGATAGTGTTAAGAATTGTTAATAACCTGTATGTATTTATTGTACCAGCGAGGGCGTGTACCTAGCGATGCGGGTATGTTTGGGGGGCCCGTGGAACTCGTGTAGTAGTCGGTACGCGCGCGCACTCGTCGACGATAATACGCTCAACCTGAAATACAGGTGGTTATTCAACTTTATACAGTACCTTCGACCTTTAAGAGTACCTCTTCGATGTTGAACTGTATGTTTACATACTGCATTTTATTTAAACTACATCATTAAATGTTCTTGTATAGGTAGGGCTATGAAGTGGTATCAGTTAATTAGATTCCATAATACAAGCTATGAGCTTAGATTGGGTCTAATCAACGTGCCAATTCGTCCAGGTGTATTTATTTATTTCATTTATTCCTACATAAAGGTTTCATTCAAGGGGTTGCTAAATGTTTGGAATTTTGAAAAGCTGGGTCAGTCTCCCTTTGCCTAGCTTTGAAAACATTGGCATCGTGTGAATTAGTCTTGAGCTTATTTATCTAAATCAGTAAAATTAACCATTTAAGTGTACCGATGTTATTGGTATGACAGCATCCTTTACACTACATATCCAATCTAACAAGCCGTTAACTTTAAGAGAGACTATCTAGTATTAATTGTAATAAAATGGTACAAACAGAGAGGAACGAATCTACACTATTTTCCTTATAATATCAAAAACCGTTATATTTCAAATCATAGTTGTTGCTATAAGTTAGCATCAATATAAACTGATTTAGGTCAAGCATGTCACTAGCCCATCTATCTATATTGTTGGTTGCATGTTTCATATGAATAGGATACTACTTTCTTGACAACTATTACTCATTTTTAATAGATTGTACATATGCCATGATTTACTTGCCATTCAGATGGGTTGACATCTGAATAAGCTTGTCTTATATAAAAGGGGTTTTGTATATTCATCGAAATAGTTTCAGAGATTGATTTCTTTTAAAACTATATTTTGATACAAAACCCATAAACATTTTACATTACATCAACCTGGCAAAGCTATATGGGATATTCCCAATATAAAATAAAGGAAGAACGTAGTTATCCGAATTAACGTTGAAATATTAATTGTATGCATTGTTACACGCCTTACTTACGTATATAAAATAAAATATTAAATATCGGAGATTATCTATAGCTTCACCAATCAGATTGGGTCTTTTGGAAGACCTGCAATGGCAATACAAATCTATACCTATATCAGTATTAATAGTCGGTACTCTTAGGTCGAAGTTACAACGTTTGGTGACTGGGTCTGGCACGGTATTGTCTCGTCTTACCACTATCAACCAGTGTCATTGTGGCTCAATACTCAATGTTACCGCTTCTGTGGACTTCATAACAGTATTCATACTTCATCTGTGTTAATGTACCGGTGGGATCATTAATTGTTTTCATAGGTTTTATGTTATTTGTTAGTTTGTAAGTAGTATGTTTTACAAGCTAACTTTCCTGCTAAGAAAATTACGTTATCTTAATCGTGAAAAATGACAAATGAAAACTCTTATATTTTGTTATTCTTACCAATACAAGTTTCTATCAAGTAGTTACTTTTTATATAAATCTGCTAATCCGCTAAGTCGTATATTTTTCTGGAAAGGTATCGTAATGTAAGACATAATAATTATCATAGCTATTCCTGGAATATTAGTTAGGCTAGCTACTATTCTTCACTCGCTAGTGCAGCCAAGCGTCAAAGCCTTAAAATTAATTTTGGGTTATAAAACATCAAAATATAGAAGCTTTTAACATACACATTCCTCATTCCAGAATCCCCTCAACGCTGCGCAAGCCCGCGGTATCCATGATAGTGCTGCAGCTGCAGTCTGAGCCTGCTCACCGGCCGTCGGTGGACAAGCTGCTGCAGCACGAGTTCTTCCGCTCGGGCATCCTGCCGGCCGCGCTGCCCGTGTCGTGCCTCACCACCGCGCCCAGGACCGACCAGCTCGAGGGCATCTCGCTGCACCACAGACCTCTCAATGAGGTTAATACTAATGGTAAGGTCGGAAATTATGTGGGGATGTTAGATATAAAAATTTTAATAGAGAGTGATTTAAATTGTAGTATCCAAAATGACTAATTAATTTTGTCAGCTGTTTTGGCAGCGCTACAGCTGTATGTCTGTTTTGATATTTGTACTGAGCAAGCCACATAAATCAACTTATGCGATAAAATACTGTCTATGTTAAAATAAGACTATATTTTATAAGATCATTCACTAGAATATAGGTAGGTAGAATATAGGTGTTTGTTAGACAAACACTTGACCACATCCTACAAAACATTCTAACATATTTCCAGTTTACCTTCCGCAAATACCTAAATCGAGACTATGTAGCGTACCTACCTTATTAACACAGTTGTTTGTTGTTTTTATAAGGTATTTTTAAAATACCTAACAATTGTTGCGCTAGAAACGTGATTCAGCTTAGTAAAAGTAGTTTCTGACGCAGCATTTTAATTAGAACCAGCAGTGACCCGCGGTTGTACCCGCGTTCAGTAAGGTCACACATCATTGGAACATTTTCGGGATCAAATTTATCCTATTTTTATCTCTAGGTTTCATCTATCCGTCAAATTTGGTTCAGCTGTGGCAAACTGATGCATAGAATTTTGCATATTTTTTTTCTGTATCGGTAATAACTAATAATATAGGTGTAGGTAATAATATCACTGTTAAGTTTTATCCGAATCCGTGGAATAGCTTTTGTGCATATCTTTACATATTATGCATTATTATAATTTGCGTCATAAAATTCCCAAATATTACAACTGCTCTATGAAATTTACTCGTCACTGTTACGTATAAGCTAGCTAGGCCAGTTCTTATACGTACAACTCACTGGTTTCCTGTACGACAGGAGTTTACAATCACCACGTCACAATGAGATGTTGGAAAACCGACCATTTTGTTAATAATACGTAATGTATGTGGTGCGGTTTGTGGTATTTTTATTTATTAACTAGCAGCGCCCCGCGGTTTTACCCGCGTTGTACCCGTTCCCGTGGGAATTTCGGGATAAAATGTAGCCTATAGCCTTCCTCGATAAATAGACTATCTAACAGTGAAAGAAAATCGGTTCAGTAGTTTCTTAGATTAGCGCGTTTAAACAAACAAACAAACAAACAAACAAACAAAACAAACTCTTCAGCTTTATAATATTAGTATAGATGCCAATGACAATTACCACTTTGACCTAATTATTAATCAATCTTATAGTAGTTAAAAAGAAGTACGGGTTCTAACTTTGTTTGTCTGTTTGTAAGGATTCAATGGGAAAATTAGTGTATTTTTCATTCTGAAATTCCCACTGGAATAGCATAATGCGGGTAACACCGCGGGGCGCTGCTAGTCAATTATATAGTAGTAGTAATATTATGAATGGGAAAGCTTTTGAGGATGTATGGGCGCTGATTATACTATTCTTCTTCTTATTCATGTCGATGGCACATTAAGACAATTTAGATGAGTGCACTATGTCAAGCTGAGTATTTAAACATGTTAAAACGGCTCATTTACTTTAATCGTTTCGGCCTATTACAGCTTTCTTTTTGAACGCAAACGTAAGTCTTCTTCAGTAATACTATTTCTACATGTATTTTTATTTGCAGACAATATTGCCATGGCCATCGACTCGCCAGTGAAACGCGAAGGCAACGCCGAGCCGCGCGCCGTCGAGCCGACGTCACACAAACAGAACTTCATTGCGCTTAGGGACCAGCTCGCTGCACTGCTCAGCAGCAAGGTAAATAAAAGTAAAAGACATGTTGTGGCACCTAGAGAAAGCAATAGATGTTAGTTTAGTAAAAACAATATTCATAAGTTTTAATGTGAGTTGTTCTTAAATAAATAATGATCATACTTGTCCAACAGCTGAAATGCCGTCCGGAATGCCTGACCGACGAGCTCAGCGACCCCGCCGCGCAGCCTCTCGTCTGGATCGGCAAGTGGGTCGACTACTCGGACAAGTATGGCTTCGGGTACCAGCTCTGCGATGAGAGTGTTGGAGTCATGTTCAATGATACCACCAAGCTGATTATGTTGGCTAATGGAGTGTGAGTATTAATGTTATAACTGTTTCCATGACTAACCATTTTGTACCCTTGGGGTTGGATTTTTTAAATTAAGTAGCTTGTATTTTATTCTGAAGTACTAGTAAAGCGGGTAATATTATTGCTGAAGAACTTCATCGAATTATTATCGATAGTTGTCGCAACGATCCGCACAATATTTCGTATTTATAATAGAAGTTGGACTATCAAGTCTTTTTGCTGTAACTTTCTGGGCGAACACAAGGTGAACATTCTAGGGCGAATAATAGCCTGTTGCCTAAATATTATCAAAATTGGTACAAACGTTTTAATCATCAGATAGAGTACGTACGATCGTATGCTATACCGATAAGAGATCGCTAATTGCCCGCGACACTTACCTAGGCAATATGTGTTACTTTCCCATAGTAGTATGCTAGTAGGCCTAATCATATGTTGTTAATATGTATTATAAATAATCCATCTTTTAGAACAATATTGTCGTTTTGTAGGCACGCCTGGTGGTCACACCTAATCCTCCTCAGTGTACTTTTTCTTTCTAAGATGCTTCGCCCAGCTGTACTTTATACTTTACTTTCGTTTTGTGTTACAGCAACGTCCACTACATAAACCGACAAGGCCAAGAGCAGTACATGACGATGACGGAGTATCCTCACGATTTGGAGAAGAAGATGAAACTCCTCACGTACTTCAGGAGATATATGACTGAACACCTTATGAAAGATGGTATGTTACATTTTACATTACCTATTAGTGATATTTTCAGTGAGATGAGAGCATGAGAGGCCTTTGCCAAGCAGTGAGACAGGCTAATACGTTACGATTGAGTACTCGATACCTACAAAAGGGACTGGCAACTGGTGGCATCAAATCGAAAAGAGTGGTTTTATTAGTACCTAGATTAAGTTTAAACATACTCGTAACATTTGTAACGTAACTCGCAGATACCGCCTACATTTCCCAAGAACTCGCTACGTAGAATATGGAACCAGCTACGAGGGTTGCTGGCATGTCTTCGTTTAGCCACACAGATTAAATGAAAATTGTAAGACAATGTTACTAAGTTACTATTCTATTTATAGGTGCTTCAGTACCAGTTCGAGAAACAGACGGCCTCTCGCGTTTGCCCCATCTGCACCAGTGGTACAGAACTACGCTGGCTGTCATCATGTACATCACTAATGGAACATTACAGGTACATCATTGACTAAAACATTGCTTGAAATAACTAAGTTATTATAAATTAACATAATATGTATTCTTTCTTGTTACAGTCAGCTATTTAAATAATTAAATTATTCACAACTACCTACATTAGTTCCACGCATTATAGCGTCAAGTAATATCAACACACTTGTGAGTTCGTAAATAATAATTTATTACGTTTTTCTTATATAGATTAACTTCCAAGACCACACGAAGATAATCCTCTGTCCGCTGATGCAAGCGGTGACATACATCGACGTTGAAAAGAACTTCAGAACATTCCGGTTCAGTACGATCGAACAGCACGGCTGTGATAAGAAACTGTACGCAAACCTCACATACGCCTTTGAGAAACTCAACAGTATACTAATGAGTAACGCCCTTGAGAAACTCAACAGTATACTAATGAGTAAGGGCCCGCAACACGCTTGAATTAACCCAGGCTAGATATTATTAGAACCCATTATAACATCATAGGTTAAACGACAACCTTAGTTACTGCAGAATATTCGTCTAGTAGTTAGATTTTAGGCTGATTTGTGGTACAATAATACTCTCGATAGTATTCGGATAGACATTTTGGTATTGAAACCAGAAGCATTTTGATTTAGATTATACATTAGAATGAAATGCGCCGTTTTGTCTGTATGTGTACAGAGGTCGGCCGGCAGGTTAGTGAATGGCACTGGAAGTGTGTAATCTCTCCATTTTAGTTATTTAATACTTGATATAAAAACAATGATTATTTGTAAACAAACCTTAATCAATTTTCACAACTTTATATATTTTTCTATATAACCTTTAGTAGTTAAACAGTACTATTAATTTATAATTGTTTAGTTTATAACTCTCTTTGTTTCGGACTATTCTTTTTGTTCAGTCTTATGACTTGTCTTGATTTATAAGTTATGAAGATGGTGTCTTGTTTCATAAAGAATTTTAGAGTTGAAATTTTAGTTGGTATTTGTTTCTTTGACAAATTAAATAGAATTTTAATATCGCACCATGACTGAGGGGCCGGGGTGCTTTGCGCAACGTTTTCTATCATTCAGTTTATAGAACATATTGATAAGTGCTTCACTACCAAGACTCGTGTTTACAAACGACAACCTTTAATAATATAATAGTCAGTATTATGAACACGGTACTGAAGCACAAATTGTAACTTTGATACTTTCTTAGAGGTGTTATCTCGTGTAATTTAATAACATAATGAGGATCAGTTGTAGATAGCTAGGATTGGCCAGTCAAGAGCCAGCCAAATAATATGTAATCAATATGAGTGCAAACTTACGACTTTGAAATCGAATCAACCACTTTATCTTTAAACTCTTCACCATTAAAACTATGTACCTTATATTTAATGTACTCAATGTAATTTGTAAAAAACAGTTTCATATTAATAAGAAACTTAAAAAATCTGTGCTTAATATTGAATGTATTGTTAGGCAGGTGATCCTCATTATTTGACAATAAAGTTATTACAAAAACCATTGTATTTCATTTTCAATTTAATTTATTTTAGTCTCACTAACAAATTAAAATAACAGTAATAAATAAACTGGGAAAGTGTTTTACCAAGAGACAGTAGTGTAATTTTGATTGGGGCTTTTTTATATGAAAGGTGATATGGTCAGTTTATTTATGCCGTTAGTGATAAAATGGTCAATGCTATTTGACTACTAATAGTACATAGCATTCAGATTTAGTGGGAGGCTACATTATCACTTATCAAAGTATCACCAATTAATTTTCCTACAAAGAACACTCATTTACATTATCATCAATTGATGGCTTACTGCACCTCGGATTGTCACTCACAGCTTGAAAACTTACAAAATTATAAAACACTAGAGTCTGACACTCGGACACACTTCATAACTCCGAGTGTATTGCATGCTGGTGCGGTAATGGATCGCTGGGGTGAACGAACAAGCCTTCTTTTGCCTGCCAGTCTGTGTAGGAGCCGTATTGAGATGAAATTCCCACTATTTCGCCCTGGCCACTGATGGGCCTGCCGAATGTGCGGCCGGAGCCAGCAAGATACCTGAAAATTTAATATGGTTGATGAATATTTTTGGAAATTTTTCAGTATTGCTATGAATAAGACAGATTTGGTGTGTCACAACATAGATATTTGAATCACAAGTCAATTTTAACTTAGTATGCGGTTACTTTTTACTTGTTCCTCCTGCATTTAGGCGACGTATATGCGCCCATTCATTTTAGTATTGGTTTTAAAGGCATGGAATACACAGAATCTACTAATCAATTTCTTCATCTCTGGGAACATATTCCTCATTGAATGAGTATAAGAAGTGAATGAATGAAAACTTACGATCCAGTATCTATGTGCCTGAATTTGACTGGACTATCCCTCCTCCAGTAATCATTGTTGCATGTCACGGTCCAGTTGTCTCCACTGTCACCTTCTCCACTATCATCACCGTAGCATGACACCTCTTGGTTTCCAGACAAAGGTGATGAGAAATGATGGGAGTGCAGGTTCTTCTTAGTGGATACATGTTGGAGGCGAATGTTAGTGTTACACTTGATGGGTGCTCTGGAAAAGCGTTAGAAATAAAGGGTATACAAAAGTGACCCAATAGTTATAGACTAAAGATAATTAACAAGTTGTTTTACCCTCTCTTGCAAGTCTCCCCTTGAGCCGCCTTCACAAGCCAGTGGCTGTTGTGGTCGTCTGTCGCGTCGACCGCAGTAACAGACTGCTGTCCGGACCCTGAGCCGTACTTCACGTCATGAGAGTGCAGGCGGAGACGCAAGTCGGTGTTTAATAACTTCAGTATACTACCGCACGTTACGAATTCTGCTTTTGAACCTACAAAAACAATGTCCTAAATGTTAACTACGTATACGCAAGTAAAATCGAAGCATTTCTTTCTATTCTAAGTAATGATATATAAAATGGGGAAGGTTTAACGATCTTTTATCCACCCATAACATAAGGCCACGTAATTGATAATGCGGTGTGCTTACTATCTGAATTAACAGTGTTTTAAATATTAAAGAGCTTGGCTACTTACATTCCGAATAGTGTATCCCTATTGTTATTATGAACAATATCGGTAAAACTGAAATGAAGTTGAATATATTTAAAAATTGCATTTTAAAAATCGCCTTCTAGCAATGCACTTCACAAAAACCGACTGATGGATGACAGATTGATTCCGAATACTAGTCTAGTGACGGACTTGGTAAGTTCTTGTGAACTCGAGTTCTCTGTAACTCGAGCTCGAACTCACACTCTCACACTTCATCATCAAACAACATTCAATCGATTTGGTTTTTAATTTATCTATAATAACATGGTATTCAACCAATTAGGTCACTTTTATTTTAGTTTGATTTTTTTTATTTTAGGTACCTATATCAAAATTAAATTTTATATACTTTTAATGTTATTTTTTCATTATTTGGGATGGGTTATTTTTTTTTTCATAATAACATCACAGATATACCTTAACATACCTACGTTCCTTAAAGTTCACCATTTTTACGCTTTTAAATGTCTGTTTAATACAAAACGTTGTCACATAACTTAAGTGACAGTCTGTTAAAATTATTCGGGTAGTATACGATTTTTAAATTTTTTACGTCTGTTAAAACTGACATTTTGCCTTAACGTTCACTGGTGCGTGAGCGTAATTTGAAGCAACCCAAGCCAAGCTATTATGGCGGTTGAACATAGTGCACTGACTATTTAATTGCTTTATTAATTCTAATATGATTACAATGTCTTTTCAATAGAAATAACTGCATGTTAATTATCTGTCGATGTTCACATCGATGGTCGTTAGACTTTGGATAGACTAAGCAATGATTATATGGATGACCTGTTAAATTCTTATACTTACAGATTATTTCCGGTTCACTCAATAAACCAAAAGGGAACTAACAATTAAGAGTAGTTAAAAGTTGTCTACCGCCAAACTTGCCAACAGTATCTAAACCAAACTTTAAATTACAAAATTCAGTAGTTACTAATCCCAAAAACAATGTCAACACGATTGCCTCCACAATGAACGAAATTATAGAGACGTTGTACTGTACATTAATTAAATTGGCAATTTGTCTATCTATAAATTGTTTTATTGTTGTAATTATTATCGAAATAGCGTATTTCGCGGATTGTCACAACGCGAGGGTTGCGTGCGCT
Source organism: Cyclophora punctaria (assembly GCA_951394245.1). Lineage (NCBI taxonomy): Eukaryota > Metazoa > Arthropoda > Insecta > Lepidoptera > Geometridae > Cyclophora > Cyclophora punctaria. The sequence goes on along the minus strand of OX596171.1, from coordinate 3,585,037 downwards.
TTACGAAGTAGGACAAGTGTGTACGTCAACGGTAATGAACTGCCGATTACTGGGGCTTGTGTTTGTTTAACTGAAGACGGTATTGTCAATAGTAATGGGTATAATAAAACAGCTTTATGCAATAAAATATCTTTCGTTGGTATCTTTCTTTATGATATTTATTTCACGAAAGACCGAATTACTTACTCTTTAAAAATCTAATTGAGCATACGTTAGTTACCATAATTATTGTTTGTCAGTTGTAGAAAATGCACCATGGCGCTTCAGGTTCATTTTATAACATTTATGATTATGATTTTTCACATACTTTTTTGCTTAACAGTGGAGAACCACATCAGTCCTGAGGATCTGGAGGAGTTCTACCACATGTACCAGAACAAGACTCTCATGGACACCAATCAGAACGAACACGAACTTGTAAGTATTCAATCACTCAGCAAGCGTCCTTAAACACCTTAAACATACCGACAGACCATCTTCCGTGAGAATTCAGGTAAGTAACCTTCAAACATTACGAACATACAAGCGTTCTCACAAATAAAACAACAAAACTTTCAGATTTATAGTAATACTAGCAGCGCCCCGCGGCTTTGCCCGCGTTGAGCCCGTTCCCGTAGGAATTTTCGAAAATCCTTTCTTAGTGTGCACTTACGTCACTTGTAGAACCTTCCTGCCAAATTTCATGTTTCTAGGTGTAGCGGTTGAGGCTGTGCGTTGATTATCAGTCAGTCAGTCAGGACTTTGAATTTTATATATATAGACTAGCAGCACGTGACCATTCCCGTGGGAATTTCGCGATAAAATATAGGTCATAATTTTTCTGTCGAATGTGGCTATCCAATATAAAAATAATTATTCAAATCGAACTGGTAATTCCCGAGATTAGCGCGTTTAAACAAACAGAAAAACCAATCTCTTCAGCTTTGATGTTTGTATATAGTATTCATTAAGTTATTACTTGGTAGTGTATTTTGTTCTCACATTGTCTTGAGATAAGTAATTATGAAGATGTGTATCAAATAGGTATGTTTTAATTAAATTATCTTAACAATGCATCACATGCCGTCCTTGATAAACAAATCCGCATTCTTTGTTGTTGTCGACGCAGCACTAAATACGAGTTAATACTGAGACACGCTAGATTACTCATTTAGGTCCAACTGACTGCACTTGATCGGAATTATAATTGGCATTTTGTTTAATGACTAGCAGCGCCCTACGGTTTTACTCACTTTGTACCCGTTCCCGTGGGAATTTGGTTATTGGTAGTTTTTTGGTTAGTGGATAACCTTGGTCTCTATACCTCGAGTTTGAGAAGGCCTCCGACATGGTCTGTCGATTGAAAAAACCGGGACCGACTGCTTAACGTGCCCACCGAAGCGCGGTAGCGCTCAGTTAGAAATTCCACTATGGCCACCCATCCAAGTAGGGGCCGACCTGCACGTTGCTTAACATTTGCAATGAACTAACACCGCTAAGTCAAAATACGCCATTAATGCTATTTCTGTTATAAGTAAGTAAGTTCGAGTAAACCCTGGTGTCGGAGTTTTTAGACCGTGTAAGGGCTTCTGTTATAAAAAGTAGGTAGCAAAACGTCTTCTAGAAAGTAGCTATCATGTACAAACATAGTATTTTTTCAAAACCCAAATGGTTGTTTCGCGCAGTCCAACATAATGTATAACAGATATAAGCGAACTCGGCTTCCACTCTTTCTTTCTACTATAGATCTAATTACTACCTACTTAAGCCTTATTTTTGTAAATAGTTACTTCACACTGTTACCGCACATTCATTGCTAGCTCACCATTTAATTCCGTCTTATAAGTAAATATAAAATATAAATGTTGATTGATGAATCATTGGTAGAACGCAATTCTATTATTATTAGATTTAACCTGGATTTTTAGTTTTGGTATTCTTATTCTTTATAGACAAAAAAAATATGTTTATTTGATGGTAAAGGTCTCCCCCTCTCTTATATTGATCTTCAGTACAGTGAGTAGCAATGGCGATCCCGGATTTTGATTTGACCTGTTAATGTCGACGGTAAAAGGGTTTGATTTGACCTAGATGAGGGTAGGTTTAATCAAGGGCAATATGTTGGTGTGATTTCCCCCCTTAGCCTCCCATCTGCTCTGGATTGAGGGTGATCCACTATTGATAAAGAGGACTGTTATGACCTCATTCTAAATTCGAAAAGTAACGAATGTGCTGCGAGCTCTACCATCTAAGTGATACTCTTTTGGTCACAGGAGAATACCACATCCAAACCGATACCCGACCCGGTGGACTGCTTCGGGCTCGGCCCTCTGTCTCGGCAAATAATGAAGTTCTTCAATATGAGGCCGGATGACCCTGAGAAAGTCAACACACACTTCTATTTCGCGTCCAGGAAGAACCCGAATCGAGTTCAAGTAAGTGGTTTTTGCTTTTAGTTTTTTTAGCTGTGTAGCTGCCTGTTACTTCCCAAAATATCTCAGGTTTTTGTAAAATGTAAAATTTCACGGTCATAAAAAACCTAGCTCAATCTAAACGAAAATTAGAAGGCATCATGAAGTATCTACAATTTCATTTTATGTATGGTAACCTGTCGAATGATCGCATTATGATTCAAGTTACTATTTCCAGCCAGGGTTTTTAACATTTATGACCGTTTTTATATGTCAAAACCTTTTTCGCAGGTATTTCCCGGCGACCAGTTTGCTCTGGAGGCCGTCGACTTTGACGCAAACCGGAGGACTGTTCTGATAGTCCACGGCTTCATGAGTCACAGCAACGCTTCCTGGGTGCTGGATATGACTAGAGCGTTCCTAGAATGGGTAAGACCTCTTAACTTAAATCTGTATCTCTCGTACTCACTTAATATAAATCTGTATCTGTATATTTTTTAGTTTTTAGGGTTATTGCAACTTGTTGATCATAGCTGTCTCTCGTCCATATTCAGAGACGTCAAATGCTTCCTTAGTGGAGATTGAATGAGTGATTTTGACATGTAATGTATGAAACACGCTGCCAATTAGTTGAGTGAGTGATTTAATGAACGTTTCTGAGTGCGGCAGTCTAGTAAATAAAACAGTAGATGAGTATGTACTGGCCTGTGTATAGTAAAACTCATGGTGCTAGTTGCTAGTTTTATGGATCTTGATCGTTGGTATGACGTTTTGACAGTTTGTGTATAGATATTTTTCTGGAGGATGGAGTTCATTGCGGTGTAAGCTTCCAGAAACGTGTCGCTATTTAATGAATTCATGTAATTTTAACTTTTCGTCCATCTATGTTTCTTGTCCCTAAAGACGCCCGTCTTTTCCAGGGAGATGTCAACGTAATAGCAGTAGACTGGAGCGGAGGCGGTAACACTTGGAAGTACTGGCGAGCGGTGGCCAACACCAGGACTGTGGGCAATGATATACACTCGTAAGTAGATGAAGCTAGCTGTTTTCTCAGTCAGCCTTTTCGGTGGGCAGCTCGAATTTGTGCAGTGATCCATTTACAGAAAGAAGAAGAAGAATGGTGGCATATGGGGTATTCTTGGTCTTTCTAGCTGACTATTTATCTAGGTTGTAAAAAAAACTGTTTGTCAAAGGGAAACAAGTTCTATTTTCCTCCTAATGAGACTGCCCTACCAACCTTTGTATTGAACGTAACTTCTCTACCTAGTGCTTTTCTCTTCTCTACTAGTTAAAGAAGTCTTCACAATAGAGAGGGTATGGGTGGATCTGGATACTGATATTTGACCATTTGGACTGGTATTGGTTTTTAGATTGAACATCACATCTCAGCAACGTTGATTTATTTCCATATTTATACTTAGTTTTGTCAGTATTAGAAATGGCACAAACAACACGATATTTTGTCCATACCATCTCCAAACGATTACTTCCACAGGTTCCTCCGACAACTGATGCAACGTACCGGAGCCAAGGTGAAGAGCTTCCACTTCGTGGGCCACAGCCTCGGAGCTCACATCTCATCGTTTGCATCTTTTCTACTGGGAGGAGTTTCTAGGATTACTGGTGAGTTTAAAATACTATATGGTTGGTTTTGTATATTTATTTTATTGTTCTAACGTTTGGAAAAAACTGGGAGTGCTTTTAGTACGTGGCAGATAAACTTTAACTACATCCTAATAACGGCTGATTTTTCAGGCATCCTACAATTTTGAATTTTGTCACTCCTTAACGTAGTTACAATAGAGTTTGTGTGCATATGGGCAGGGTCTATTTTCATGGCAATTTCGGAATTTAAAGAGCTTGGTCCCGCTTTCTTGTTGTGTATTCTGTTGAGGTAAAAAGCGATTGTATCGGGCTATATCTCCAGCCTCCTTATTTATCCTCAGGGTTAGACCCAGCCCAACCCTGCTTCGCCACCTCCAAAGACGAGGAACGTCTGGACAAGTCGGACGCCGACTACGTAGACGTGATCCACACTAACGGACGCATGCTCAGGAAGATCGGCTTCGGCATGCCCGAGCCCGTGGGCCACGCGGACTTCTACCCGAACGGGGGGCTGAAGCAGCCGGGCTGTTCCAACACTAGCACCTCGGTTTGGGCCAGGATGTTTAGTAGTACAAGTGAGTAGAAGAATGAATCATGCAATATTTTACTCTTTTTTATTATTTAGTTAAGCGTGTGCCCGTCGCGTGCGCGGTTCACTTTTGCATAAAACCGTACGCGACGTTTCACCTTTGTATGAAGCCATACGCCGCGGGCGCCCGCGACGGTTCAGTTTTGTATGAAACCGCTTAACGCAGTGTCGGCACTAAATTCCCATTACTGATAACATGGTGGTTGTCTGTCTGCAGACTTGCAAGAGTCCGTGTGCAGCCACGGGCGCGCGTACGTGTTGTTCACGGAGTCGCTGATAAACGGGAACTGCTCCTTCCGGGCGTATCCCTGGGATTTATCGTATACCGGGTACGTATATTAATACTACGAAGTGATATTACTAATAGTTACTACTTTATCAGTTGTTAGAATGATTTGTGATTGTGGTTTTTCTATTAAATATAATTTGTGAATTGTTTATTTTTAGTAGTGAAGTATTTTGGTGTTTATCAATATTGCCCACAATACACCTTTACAAAATTACCTCTATTATCATCGCAGACAGTTCAAGCAGTCTTGATTTTAATCTTCACTGATAAAAACAATTAGGGCCATCGGAGATTATAGTCCAGACAGTCTGTGGAGTGACTTGTTAAATGCAGCAGCGTAATGTATCGACAACTGCTAGACGCTTCTTCATAGGTTTTCATAGACTAGATGACTGCCTAATTTTATGACTAGATGATCCGTGTCCTCCTTTAAGGTTCGCAGAAAATTATTATATAATAATTTTTCTTGAAGTTATTTCTAGTTATATTGTTGTTTTTGTTTGTTGTATTATTTAAATCACCAAAGGACCTATGACCTCAGACTTAACCCTAACACAACTGTAAATTCCTTTCCTCTCATAGAGTGAACTCCAGCTTGCGGACCAGTTGTCAGGCCAACTCGTGTGCCGAGATGGGCATCAACGCCGTCCGCACCATCAACAAGCGCGCGCGGGGCGCCTACTTCCTGCTCACCACCGACCGGGAGCCTTATTGTGGTCAGTATATTGCAGGATCTAGGGGATTTAAGGGTTAACTTTGATTCCTTAATGTAAACATTGATGACCTCTATACGTTTTGCCTAAAATGGAAGCGGTTTCGGTTAATTTGGAAGCTTGGAAGTGTTTAAAATACTATCAATATACAGATTGTATTGCTTTGTTAAGTTTAAGCAAGCATTACACATTTTGAATTGATATCAAATTTACTAGACTTGGGAACGATATTTTATCTATTGCGTAGTATAAAACGTCTGCCTGTTTCTGTGTATTTGTTCAATCTCAAAAACTACTGAACTGATTTTTGTGCGGTTATCAGTAGCAGATTATTCAAAAATTTATGGAAATCTTTTTCAATCCTGATTAACCGAAGCGAAGCGAGGGTACTGCCTTCTTAAGATTACTTTTCAATACTGATTTATCGAAGCAAAACGAGGCCAATGTTTAAACTTCTTGACTAAATCCAAGTTCTCACATTACAGTCCCAAAAAACGTGACTCAACTGCCTTCAGCGGAGTTACTCAGTGACATCGCACACTTCGAGATGATGAAGAGTTCTTCTCACAGAAACATTGCTTTATCATACCCTGACCCCGAGTTGTATGAAGAAAGGACCTTCAAGGAGAACGAGGGGGGGAAGAAGGAGAAAAGCTGGTGGTCCAAGATTATTGGGTGGTTCGGGTGAGTCTGACGTGTTCCAAAGATATCTATACTAATATTATAAAGAGGTAAAATTTGTAAGTTTGATTGTTTGTATGTTCGAGCTAATCTTGGAAATTACTAGTCCGATTTGAATAATTCTTTTTGTACTAGATAGCCACATTCAACAGGAAGGTTATAGGCTATTTTTCATCCCGAAATCCCACGGGAACGGGAACAACGCGGGTAAAAACGCGGGGCGCTGCTATCTTAGATATTTTTGGAAATATTTTGTTGTGGAACCGATGGGTGAACGACTTTAACTTTTCTTTCATTTGACAATCAAAATGTAGCCTACAATTTAGTACTACGTAGTTTGTGATATAAAAATTTAATTGTAACTTACTTTATTGTAAATTGTACTTAGTTAAGTAAAACAAAGTTCCTATTTGTATTAAGTTTTGTAAGTAATAAGTAAGGTAGACAAATTATATAAACATGTATATCTAATTCAACTATTTAGATATTAATATTGATAGATAGCATACTGATCAAATTAAAAATAAAAGCACTAATATTGTACTTAATCTAGATTATATAGTAGACATTTCTTACCTGTATATTATTGTTTATGGTACAGATTTTAGTTCCACTATAAGCAAAACTAGCTTTATTTTTATCGAGTAACGATAGATGACTAATATTGTGTCATAGACTTTACTATACACTACGGGCCTTGTTAATAAACGCGGTGTAACTATAACACTGTTACATTGTGTTTTGTCTCTCTTGCTCGTCGGAAAATTGCGTATGTCAGAAAGTGACAAACTATGTGATAGCTTAACTGTTTGAGTTGTGCGTGCGCGATTATTAATATGGCCCTACGAGTATTTAAACGAACTAACTTACAAGACTGACAATGATTAATTACTTAGTAGTACTTCTTTTAATTTTTGATCCCTATTTATCCCAGTGTTCTAATTCGTACATGTAAGAAAATAAACGAATACGCCTAATTGTTGTTTTTTGTATTTCAATACCCCATAGTTATGTTATATTACGATGTGAGCACAAAATTAGTGTAAATGTGCCTTATTACTAGAGCAACTTAGAATGGGTACCTTCTAATGGGGAATTCTAGGTTTCATAGTTAAGCTATGACATTCTAGGTTGCTTTTACACGTTTGATATGATTGGTGGATTCCAATCACAGTTAAGTAAAGCTGATTTAGTTCCTCGCTTGGGTTCAGTCAGCCCCTGAAGATTGATTCATCCCGTGACCACGAGCGGTGTAATCAGCTCGAAACGTCGGGTACGTATTTCAATAAATACGTTATATATTCTAACGAGATACAGTCCCGTTTAATTTATCTATATAAATAAAAATGTTTGTTCGCGTAACTTACAAACGACTGCACCAAATTGGATAAATCTTTCATTTATCTTCTCAAACATAAGAGCTGGGCTCTTGTTGATCGAGCTCTTTTTCTTATGTGTCAGGAGAAGGTTAAAAAAATGGAAAAATTAAAAATGCTCGTTAAGTATAATGAATGTTTAGAACTTTAATTCTTTGTCGATCCATAAAATTTGAATCATTACTTTTGAATCTAGGTAACAAAAGTAAGTAGTCGACATTAAAATAATAACAATGCAGATACAAAATTAGCGGCATCGTAATAAAAATATTAATTATAAAAACAGCTGATAACAATGTACTTGACCGCAGCATGGAGTGCTGATTAGATAATGACGGTTAAACGCCATTGTTATATTATTAGTGCCATAGTACTATCTACCCTGCAATATTACAAGTGCGAAAGTTTGTAAGGATGTCTGTATGGATGTGAGTTTATTATATCTACTAAATGAAACGGGCCTATATACCACGGTATGAGCGGTATAATGCAGTCTAAACGTCGGATACGTGTTTTAGTAAATACGTCCGTTTTAGTAAATCCGTTTCATTTTGTATAATCAGTGCAAAATGTGTGAGATTAAAAAGAAAGGACGTGAGTTTGTATTCCTTTTACGGCTGGTACTGTTCAAATTGTAGAAGATTTGGAACATATACTGTAAATAAATGTTCTAAACTCAAATACTGGTATAGATTGTCCTAGGTGAGTGGGCAACCCTAGTTGAAGCTTTCAGGTCCTAAATGACAATAGACTTTGTCAGAAAAAAACACAAGGTAGCGAAGTCGACAATCTATGAATACTATAAAGCAAAGTCCACAAAAGCTGTCTGTAAGTAATTTATTTTTTTCAAAAACTACTGAATTGTTATGCGGTTATCACCAACATACAAAGTGATTCAAGTAGAAGGTTTGTGTTTATTTTTCATGTGAAAAAATCCCACAGAAGCGGGTACAACGCGTGTAGAGGTGTAATATTAAGTATGTACTCGCATTTATCTGTATTAATAGGAATCTTATTACTAGAATATAGTCAGTATTAATCCAGCATTCATCCGTTTCATTTGTGTACTCCCCCGCTCCCTACATGGCGACCCTGCCTGAGGAGTCGACCGGGCTGACGCCGCGATTTTGATATCTTTGTCACATTAGCATTCTAACAAATGGAAACACTTCGGTTTTGTTGTGTCTTGGACTCACTCGTGAAAGTCGTGAATCGAGATAATTTTATCAAAAATGGGAAAATCGCAGTCTAAAGAAGACACCATTATCGTCCAAAATGCGGCCGGGGGTAATAACAACTCCAGTTTAGACGAGTTTCGAGACCACCTATCCACGACGACCGCGATCCTGATCAGTATCCTGCTAATTTTACTTGTTGGCATGGGATGTTTCGCGTATCGGCTCTACAAGAAATGCCATAAAAAGTGGATAACCAGAGAGATTAACCGCACAGCGATAAGGAGGTCGCTTTTTCGCCGGCAGCAGCACCCGGGGGCTCCAGAAGCACCAAAATTATATCCAGACATCGTGTGAGCGTGTTAAAGTAATCGGTTAACCAGTGAAATGCAAGTGAGATAATAAAATTTAAGTGTGTAATCGTCTTATATAATAATAATATCAGTGCTATAATTCGCCGTGAGTCGCGCGCTTCGTGACGAATGACGCATCCTAAAAATATGCAGCGCGTTACCATATACGATAACTGAACTTTGGACCTAAGTGCATACTTCAACAATTGTCTTTGAATGAAAGCTAAATTTAGATTAACTAATTATTTGTTATGTATTACAGGTATTTACTGTTTTGAATTACGTTACTATGTCGGTAAGTTATGGATATTTTTTTAACCTTATATGATGAGTTAAAAAGGATTAAAGTTTATTTAATAAAAATCGGTTCTAGCAGACGAGTAGGAAAAGTGTTAGAAAATAAGTTAATTGATGCAAATGTAATTTATGAACGATATGAAAATTGTTTACTACAGTTTAAAAAAAAGGTCAGTGAGAAGTATTTTAACAGTGAAGATACATTATTAATAGAAAGTTACTGTCGAAAGATTGTACAATTATATGAAGATATTTTATTATTGTGTCAGAGTGGTAGTTGTTCATCAAAAATGAATACCTTTGATTTAAAAACGGCCTTAAGCCTTTTACCTATTATGACTAATGAAGAACCTAACACTAAGCAATTGATAGATAATATTGAATATTATGACTCATTATTAAAAGAACATTCTTGTAAGCAGAATTTAATTAATTTTGTCCTTAAAAGTCGATTGTCCCAAGAAGCAAAGTTGAAATTAAAATCAAAATATGATACTGTTAAAGAGTTGATTTGTGACATGCAAAATTCTCTGTTATGTAAGAAAGGTGCAACCGCTATATCAGATAAATTGAATAAAATTAGACAGAATAACTTATCAATTGTTGATTACGGGAAAGAGATCACGGATTTATTTGTTAATCTTACGGTTTCTCAGGCTAATGGTAATGATGAAGCATATACAATATTAAAACCGATTAATGAAAAAACTGCTATTAAACGATTTACCGATGGCTTACGAAACCGTAGGCTTAGCACTATTTTAACAGCGAGAAAATACAGCTCCTTGAAGGACGCCATCCAGGACGCCCAGGATGAGGAGGTGTCCTCAGCTGCTACGTCTGGAGAAATCATGGGTATGTACACTAATAAAACTTATTATAATAATAGATCAAGCAGCAACAGAGGTCAACGCGGAGGTAGAAATAATTTTAATTCGTTCAGAGGTCGAGCAAGAGCACAAGGACGTGGTACAACCCCAACACGAGGTCAGTGGTACCGTGGACGGAGCAACTTTAACTCAAGACAACAAAGAGGTAACTTTTATCGTTCTAATAGAGGAAATCAAAGGATAAGAGATGAACGTAATATAAATATTATGAATGACATCCAAGAAAATACTACTGAACCGGATAGTACTCAGTTTTTTCGAGACTAATAATGAAAACACAATTTTATCTAGCGATAGTCACTGTTATATATCTTTACATTCATCAAAACATTCTAAGAAAACATATTCATTTCTATTAGATTCTGGGGCATCTTTATCGGCTTACAAATATAAACATGTAGTCGAACAGAACATTCCAATCCATAAAGGGAGTGTAACTGTAAACGGACTAGGAGGCAAAGTCCAAGCAATTGGATATGTTTTTATGCCTTTACTTTTAGGAGATGAGATGATTAGTCACAAGTTTTATGTTTTTAATAACTTGCCAGTACAATCAAATGGAATTCTAGGTCGTGATTTCCTTAATGAATATAAAGCACAATTAGACTTCGGTAAAAATAGTGTAACTTTACAAACATTTAGTACTTGTTGTCAATTACCAATCATTAATGCATGTGATATTACTTTAGGAATTGATGCTAGGAGTGAATCGATACATTTTATTGAAACAAACTTTAAAGAAGACTGTGTCGTTTTTTCACAAGAATTAATTGATGGAGTTTTTATAGCGAATTCTATTGCCACGCCAAAAAACGGGCGTATACCTATTAGAATACTTAATATTACTGATAAAAATGTATCAATAAATAAAATTAATCCAACTATCGAACGATTGAGTAACTACAGCCTTTGTACATTCAATAAAACAAACAAAGATGCTGATCGAGTAAAATCATTATTTTCGGAATTGCAACTTAATCATTTAAATAAAGAAGAACGAAAAAATATAGAAAATATTTGTGCTAAATATGCAGATATATTCTATTTACCAGGTGATACATTAAGTACTACAGATTTGTATACACATACGATAAATCTAAAACAAAATACAAGTCCAGTGTTTTCAAAACAATATAGGTTACCAGTTTCTCAGAAACCTGAAATAAAAAGTCAAATAGATAAAATGTTAGCAGAAGGAATAATAGAACCTAGTAAGAGCGACTGGTCTAGCCCTATTTTATTAGTACCTAAGAAATCAAGTTCAACTAAAAAATGGCGATTAGTGATTGACTACAGAAAACTTAATAATTGTATCGAAGATGACAAGTACCCATTGCCAGATATTACTGAAACTTTAGAATCATTATCAGGTAGCATTTATTTCACTCATTTAGATTTACATCAAGGATATTACAATATTAATTTGGATAAAAAAAGTAGAAAATACACAGCATTTTGTTCAGGCCAATACCAAATGACCCGCATGCCTATGGGGTTAAAGACAAGTCCTAGTTCATTTTCTAGAATGATTTCAATAGCTATGGCAGGTCTTAACTTTGAGAAATGTTTAATATATCTTGATGATTTGATTGTTTTTGGTAGAAATCTGGATTCTCATAATAAAAACTTGCAAGATGTATTTGAAAGACTTCGCTCAGTAAATTTAAAATTAAATCCGTCAAAATGCGATTTCCTAAGAAAAGATATTCTATATCTTGGTCACGTAATATCTAAGGAGGGTATTGCACCAGATCCCAATAAAATTCATGTAGTTAAAAATTATCCAATTCCAAAAAATGCGGACGAAGTGAAACGATTTGTAGCTTTTACTAATTATTATAGAAAATTTATACCAAAATTTGCTGAAATCGCATATCCTTTGAATAACTTAAGTAGAAAAAACGTAGTTTTTGAATGGAGTATTGAATGTCAGAACGCATTTGACAATTTGAAACAACTTTTAACATCACCTCCAGTATTACAATATCCAGATTTCGCACCAGAAAATCAATTCATTATTCAGACCGATGCTTCAAATTACGCTATCGGTGCAATTTTAGCAAACGGAAATGGTCAACCAGTAGCATACGCAAGTAGATCATTAAACAAAGGGGAAAAGAACTATCCAGTCATTGAGAAGGAATTACTAGCTATAGTTTGGGCTGTAAAGTATTTCAGACCGTATTTGTTTGGAAGACCATTTAAGATCACTACCGATCATAAGCCTCTTGTATATTTATTTAATATGAAAGACCCTTCAAGTAGACTAATGAAGTTTAGAATTGCTTTAGAAGAATATAACTTTGAAGTAAATTATATTAAGGGTTCTAACAATGCAGCTGCAGATGCTTTGTCTAGAATCACTATTGATGACTTAAAAGAAATGCACAAACATGTAGTTAGTGTAATGACGAGAGCACAAGCAAAAATAAAGAATAATTCGGAGACTTCAGTTGATATGGTAGACACTGATTTGAGGCCTGCGCAACCCAAAATCGTGAATACTCATATTAAACCGAAGGAATCTGTAGAATTAAAATTCTTAAATAAAAAAGAATTAGAAGTATTAATTAAGAGTAAGAGTATTACTAAAGAGAATAAAATATTGTGTTACGTAAAAGAAAAAAGAATAATATACGTAAAAATTCTAAACTCTCAATCACAAATGACGCGAGACGAATTTGTGAGGGAATTAGATAAATTTTGTACGGAATTGAATATAGAAGAAATTTTTATAATGAAGAATAAAGATAATGAAATATTCATAAAGAAATTAGTAGAAGAGTTAAAAAGACATGTCGATAGAACCGGTCTACGAATTTGTATTTTAAATAATATTAAAAGAATTGATAACAAAGATGATAGACGTGTCATCATAAACGATTTCCATCTATTACCTAGTAGTGGCCATGCTGGTATTAGAAGGATGTCAAACAATATAAAGAAATATTATTATTGGCCGGGTATTGAGAAAGACGTTAAAGATTTTATAAAACGATGTGACAAATGTCAAAAACAAAAGTACTCGTTACCAACAAGAGAACCAATGGTTATAACAAGTACAGCAAATACTGCATTTGAAAAGATTTATTTAGATTTAGTTGGTCCATTAGACGAGGACGTCAGTAACAATAGCTATATCCTAACATTACAATGCGAACTCACCAAATACGTTGAAGCGTATCCATTAATTTCTAAAAAATCTGAAGAAGTAGCAAATAGTTTAGTAAATAATTTTATTCTTAGATATGGTGTGCCAAAAGAGATTGCAACAGATAGAGGAAAGGAGTTTCTTTCGGAGGTTTTTCAAAAGGTATGTAAACTATTAGATATAAAACAACTTAATTCAACAGCTTACCACCACCAGTCCATCGGAGCGTTGGAGGTTACACATAAAAATCTGAATGCATTCTTACGCATACAAACTGAGAATCATCCAGAAATGTGGAGTAAGTGGCTTCCATTTTGGTGTTTTGCATATAATACGACAGTGCATACGGAGACTAAATTTACGCCTTTCGAATTGGTATTCGGTAAGAAGTGTTCTCTGCCTAGTAATTTAATAAATGATTTAGAACCTCTCTATAATTTTGACGATTATCCATGTGGATTGAAATATCGGTTGCAACTTTCTCAAAGAGAAGCAAAGAATAATTTGACAAAAAGTAAAATTGTTAGAAAAACTAAGTATGATAAAAGTGTTAACCCTACAGAATATAAGGAAAATGACTTAATTTTAATTAAAAATGAAACATGTAAAAACAAGTTTGATAGAATATATCTAGGTCCTTTTAAAGTTGTAAGAGATGAATCACCAAATGTAAGAATTATAAATGAAAAGGGTAAGGTAGACGTGGTTCATAAAAACCGAACTAAATTGTATCATGTAGCTTTGTAGAATTAAAACAAAAAAAAAAAAAAACATGTATAATCAATTTTTTTTTTTAAATAAGGTGGGTGATGTAGAGGTGTAATATTAAGTATGTACTCGCATTTATCTGTATTAATAGGAATCTTATTACTAGAATATAGTCAGTATTAATCCAGCATTCATCCGTTTCATTTGTGTACTCCCCCGCTCCCTACACGCGGGTAAAACCGCGGAGCACTGCTAGTTTCTATGAACTTGTAATATCTGTGAATGTGGTTATAATATCTAGTGTACGTATTAGTATTTAAGGAGACAAAGCAACTAGTTAGTATCATAGCTACCTAACAGTCGCGAAGCCGGAAGCTCGAAACATTTCACAACACTAGTCAATACAATATGTATGAGCTTTTAGCTTCATTGAAAACTTATTACGATATTGCAATTTTATGTTATGGTTATGCGGTATGGTATCACTACCATACACGAGTAGAATTAGATATTCTAAAGGATATCTATTGATGGGTTATCATAAAAGTGTATGGTTGTATTTTTTAATAAAATTTAAACTTCTTAAAAAAAATTGAAATTACTTGTTAGCTTATAAACATACTCGTAGAGTATGAAGTCGAAACTCTGCATCAATTTCAAGGAAAGGTTCATATTTTTCGGAAGGAACAGCGGGATCCACGGACTGCGTCATTTGTTCAGAGAAAATGCTTTGTTTATTGCAAGGTAAGGTTTCATTCAACAGATAGTAAGTAAGTATTAGCCTGTATTGTCCCACTGCTGGGCAGAGGCCTCTCATCTCAAACAGATAACTAATAAATAATTCACTTTTACCATTTATTTAAATAATTAAAAAACATATAATTTGATATTGTTTGCGCAGCGGTTTGCAGTTCGCACGCATGCGAATGTGTTATGTGTTTGTATATACCTAGTATTGATCATAGAAATGAGAAAAAAAGTATAACACTTTGAAGCCTCTGTTGGTGCCGAGTAAAGTTTGAATTAAATTGTTTTAGTCGTTTCCTTCTCTTCGTTCCTGTATCTGAATCCATTATTTCTAGAATGTTCTGGCTGATAGTAATCATAGCGTCGCTCGGTTGCCTCTACCTTCTCCTAGTTCCTGTATTAGAATTAGGAACTGATATAAACTTCACTCCCGACACGAGATACTTAAATTGGACAACAAAGTTTCCTGCAGTCACCATCTGCGAGAAAACTGGAGACACTATGGCGCAGAAGAAATTGAGTGCTTTGTATCGTACGTATAGTGTTTTCAAACTACTTTAAAAACCGAAAGAGGAGTTTCTAGATTCGTTCGATATTTTCTTTTAACTATGTACTGACGTCTGTTACTGATGCGATACACTGATTACAGACACTAAGACAGGTTATTTGTTTCTACGCAGGTCGGGTATACAGTCAAATAAAGCTAATGTCGGTCAGAAAGTGGTGTCAGTAACTGACAATGTGACATCAGTATTGATTTCAGTTGGTCATGTGTTGGAACAGATAACTTAAAGTTTGCTGTTGAGTTTGTAAAGCTAGTTTATATTGTTTGAGTAATGCAATACTTAACTTAACCTCTGTCCCTACGGAGACTTAACCCGAGTGGCCTTAACTTCTTTATCAGTCGACTAGAGGTTTAATAAGCTGATATTCAACTAATCTACTATAGTCTTACTAAGTTCGTTACTAAGGTTAGTGGCCAAGTCTGATGTTGCAGTTTTTAGACCGCCTTAAGACCTAACAACATGGTCTAACAATTAAAACAACCTAGACCAAAAATTTTACATCCAAAGCACGGTAGTGCTCAGATAGAAATGCCTCTACCGGCCAACCATTCAAGTAAGGGCCAAACTGCATGTTGCAACAATAGCAATGAGTTAGCTTAGCTAAACTACAAGCGCTACATTAGTGTGTCTGTCTATATTAATTATAGCCGAACTAATAAAGCCGATATCGTACGACCACGGCCGGTACCTAGCCAAGCTGCTGTACGGCATCGGCACCTGCTCCAACAAGCAATGCCTGCCGTGCGGCCAGTTCATACCGTGCGATGTGCCTTGGAGGGATATCATGGCCCGGGTAAGATGTCTGATTGTATTACTAATGTGCAACAGTTTGTGGTAAAGCTCGATATTTTGGTATAAAAAGTACGTTACAACGCTTCAATTGTAAAATATGTGCTTCAACCGTCCTACCTCGTCGATTAGTCTTTTTAAAATAAAGCTAGATATCAAATGATAGATATCTTTCGGTTACTATGCGAATTCATTCAACAAACTTCTATCAAAGATCAAATAAATCGAAATCCAGAATAAATAGTAGTACGAGTATTCAAAACGTACCCAAGCGTCCATATTTTCGTTCTTCCTATAATCTTTTCTTATACGCTCTCGACTATTTTTCTTCGAAATCCTCACCTAATTTGAGATGGATACTTGAACCAGGTTTCAAGACAGTTCTCATGACGCTACGTTCCAGGTTCACAACACATGTGAAGAGATGCTCTCCCAATGCTGGTATGACGGCAAGGAGTTCCCATGCTGCAGTCACTTCTACACCGTCGACTCGGAGTACGGACCTTGCTTCACTTTCAACTCTTTGCAAAATCCGTACGTAGAACTCGCGCAGGAATACAATATCATATACGAGTTGAACCGCGGCAGTGTAGTGTTTGAACACTTTCAGTAACGTTATCTTATTCAGGAAGAAGTCATTGAAGGAAATGTTCTAACACACACAGAATACCAACTATCGACTTAAAAACAGGGTAGTTTGTAGGCTTTTAAAATATGTTTATCTACTTTTTGATGGTAAAGTTACTGTAGAACACAGAATAAAACAATTGTATGGAATATTGTATTGATGGCTACACTCGTATCATTAAACCACAGTAGTAAAATGAAAACCTACATAAAATAGTCAGTGACACCACGTTTCAATTTAGAAAGAAAACAACGTCCACGTATTTTGTTTTCATTAATTATAAGTGGAACTATGTTTGTAGATATGCGCGTAAAAATATCGCGTTTTTTCACGTAGATATTTGTGCATCACCGACAAACGACTGCTTTATAACAGCATTTAATCTACTTATTATCCGTTTATTTAGGACACAAGCTGATAAGATTGACTGATTTAAGATTATGATAAAATAATCCACTTTAGCGGGTGTTTATGTTCCATTCAGTACGCTGTTCGAAGGATGCTTTCTTATAATTTTAGTGAAGTTGAGTCTGTACGAGGATTTCTTGAAAAATTATTGAATTATTAAGTTGTTTCACCTGAAGGCACTTGACTTTCTTTAACCTTGAAAAGCTTGAAATTAATCTTTGCTTTTCCTCTAACATAAAGGAATAGTCCTACTGTCTAACTAAAACTAACTGTTTCACATTTTATGCACCAACATGAATGAAATAAACCATGCAATTGGAATACTTTAAAGAATAGTAAACCATCGATCTGGGTTTATGCAGAAAAAATGTATTTTACTGCAATTTGGTGATTCTCACCACGGAAGAGCAAAGCACTTACTGCGTTTTCTATTTCGTGATTCTGATTTGCTACCACAACACATAATATAGTAAACGTGTATCTAACTAACCTGATATCATTAATTTGATAGAAAATACAAGACTGAGCCGCTCATTACGATGAACAGAACCACTGGTCCTGGAGTCTTAAGTCTTCGAGTGACAGCTTCTTCTGAAGTAAGTAACTGTCAAATCATATATAGCATTTATGGGCCTTGGGGCAATGTTTTATATTTCGGGGAAACAAGTCAAGTTATTGGGTTTGAGAAGATGAATTCTAGAGTATTAGTAGTATCAACTATACTAAACTAGAGTATTAAAAAATTAAAAATCTAGATTATAAGCCATTGGGTGTATACATTTCAACGTTTCCCAGGAATAATGAAGTAACCTGATTTTTTCTTCATTCTGCCTTCTAGATTTCAATCCACAGCAACGAGGAAATATCAACAAACTCTCTAAGTAACAAATTCAAGTTTAAAGTATATTTGACAGCGTATAAATACATGGAGATCCTGTTCGGAGTGGTGGAAATGATCAATGATCCGTACTTGTTGACTGAGTCTGTTGAGCATCGGCAATGTAGGTTCCTTAAGGAACTTCCTGATGACCCGTTCTATAAGTATGAGGTAAACTGGGGATTATTTCAAACGGGCTTTTTAATTATTTTAAGTCTTTTCCATACATGGATCGGATCTGGAGGAATTGGTAGTTTGGATCTCATTCGAAAAAAAATGATCAGAAATATAAAGTAATTCCTTATTTCTTTCATGGTGTGGCCGATAGGATCAGGCCAAACTGATACATTTTGAACTGATCGGATCCATATAATATACATACACGATTATCTTTAATTCATTCGTTTTGTCTGACTTGCTTACTGATAAGATAACATAGACACATTAATATACATAACATTTCCTTCCGGTCTGGCAGGACTGAAGGCATAACTGACTATTCTTCCAAATAAAAATGTGCAAATTCTCAACACGCCAGTATTTTTATATTGTTTTTTCACGTGTTTTAGGTGTATTCATATGGTGCGTGTAAACTGGCGTCATACACGGAACATTCGTTCGAACATTGTGGTTGTATTTCACCTATAAGAGACATCAAATGTAAGTTTAGTATCGCGCCTTTACTTGCTTTCAACTCGATCACGTAGGTATTGGGAATAAAAAGAAGCTAATATAATAAGTATATAAGCAGAAGACATTATCTATAACCTATATCCCAAACATCAAAGTCCATCTAAGTATAAACTCTTGAACAGGGAAAAGGTTTAGAGATGGGGTAAGAATGAAATAAAATTACTAAACCTTTCTCCTCTTCGGGAGCAATCGTCTTCGGCTGTAAAATTTACGATAAAAAAACAGAGTATAGTAGCCTTTGCGTGTAACTTTCAGCCATCATCCATCATAAACGCTGCATTAAATAACAGAAGTACCTAGGATAGAATACTAATGGAAGTAATTTTGTTCTAGATAAAGACATGTACTGCAATTACACGGGAATTAATTGCGTTGCTAAGTTTGAAAGTAAGTTTTAAGTAAATTCAAGTACCTTCTTCTGTAACTACTCTTAGAGTACGGTTACACGATCAGTTTGGCATCAGTTCAGTCCATCAGTTTGGTCCGCCTCAGACTGATGCCAGAATGATGGCTGAAAAAAAAATATTTAAAATATTTAATTTTTGTCATTCTGGACCATCAGTCCGTCAGTCAACCGGTTACACGGTAATTCTCGCGTCATTCTGAGCAGACTGATGGACTGAACTGATGCCAAACTGATCGTGTAACCGTACTCTAAGAGTAGTTACAGAAGAAGGTACTTGAATTTACTTAAAACTTACTTTCAAACTTAGCAACGCAATTAATTCCCGTGTAATTGCAGTACATGTCTTTATCTAGAACAAAATTACTTCCATTAGTATTCTATCCTAGGTACTTCTGTTATTTAATGCAGCGTTTATGATGGATGATGGCTGAAAGTTACACGCAAAGGCTACTATACTCTGTTTTTTTATCGTAAATTTTACAGCCGAAGACGATTGCTCCCGAAGAGGAGAAAGGTTTAGTAATTTTATTTCATTCTTACCCCATCTCTAAACCTTTTCCCTGTTCAAGAGTTTATACTTAGATGGACTTTGATGTTTGGGATATAGGTTATAGATAATGTCTTCTGCTTATATACTTATTATATTAGCTTCTTTTTATTCCCAATACCTACGTGATCGAGTTGAAAGCAAGTAAAGGCGCGATACTAAACTTACATTTGATGTCTCTTATAGGTGAAATACAACCACAATGTTCGAACGAATGTTCCGTGTATGACGCCAGTTTACACGCACCATATGAATACACCTAAAACACGTGAAAAAACAATATAAAAATACTGGCGTGTTGAGAATTTGCACATTTTTATTTGGAAGAATAGTCAGTTATGCCTTCAGTCCTGCCAGACCGGAAGGAAATGTTATGTATATTAATGTGTCTATGTTATCTTATCAGTAAGCAAGTCAGACAAAACGAATGAATTAAAGATAATCGTGTATGTATATTATATGGATCCGATCAGTTCAAAATGTATCAGTTTGGCCTGATCCTATCGGCCACACCATGAAAGAAATAAGGAATTACTTTATATTTCTGATCATTTTTTTTCGAATGAGATCCAAACTACCAATTCCTCCAGATCCGATCCATGTATGGAAAAGACTTAAAATAATTAAAAAGCCCGTTTGAAATAATCCCCAGTTTACCTCATACTTATAGAACGGGTCATCAGGAAGTTCCTTAAGGAACCTACATTGCCGATGCTCAACAGACTCAGTCAACAAGTACGGATCATTGATCATTTCCACCACTCCGAACAGGATCTCCATGTATTTATACGCTGTCAAATCTACTTTAAACTTGAATTTGTTACTTAGAGAGTTTGTTGATATTTCCTCGTTGCTGTGGATTGAAATCTAGAAGGCAGAATGAAGAAAAAATCAGGTTACTTCATTATTCCTGGGAAACGTTGAAATGTATACACCCAATGGCTTATAATCTAGATTTTTAATTTTTTAATACTCTAGTTTAGTATAGTTGATACTACTAATACTCTAGAATTCATCTTCTCAAACCCAATAACTTGACTTGTTTCCCCGAAATATAAAACATTGCCCCAAGGCCCATAAATGCTATATATGATTTGACAGTTACTTACTTCAGAAGAAGCTGTCACTCGAAGACTTAAGACTCCAGGACCAGTGGTTCTGTTCATCGTAATGAGCGGCTCAGTCTTGTATTTTCTATCAAATTAATGATATCAGGTTAGTTAGATACACGTTTACTATATTATGTGTTGTGGTAGCAAATCAGAATCACGAAATAGAAAACGCAGTAAGTGCTTTGCTCTTCCGTGGTGAGAATCACCAAATTGCAGTAAAATACATTTTTTCTGCATAAACCCAGATCGATGGTTTACTATTCTTTAAAGTATTCCAATTGCATGGTTTATTTCATTCATGTTGGTGCATAAAATGTGAAACAGTTAGTTTTAGTTAGACAGTAGGACTATTCCTTTATGTTAGAGGAAAAGCAAAGATTAATTTCAAGCTTTTCAAGGTTAAAGAAAGTCAAGTGCCTTCAGGTGAAACAACTTAATAATTCAATAATTTTTCAAGAAATCCTCGTACAGACTCAACTTCACTAAAATTATAAGAAAGCATCCTTCGAACAGCGTACTGAATGGAACATAAACACCCGCTAAAGTGGATTATTTTATCATAATCTTAAATCAGTCAATCTTATCAGCTTGTGTCCTAAATAAACGGATAATAAGTAGATTAAATGCTGTTATAAAGCAGTCGTTTGTCGGTGATGCACAAATATCTACGTGAAAAAACGCGATATTTTTACGCGCATATCTACAAACATAGTTCCACTTATAATTAATGAAAACAAAATACGTGGACGTTGTTTTCTTTCTAAATTGAAACGTGGTGTCACTGACTATTTTATGTAGGTTTTCATTTTACTACTGTGGTTTAATGATACGAGTGTAGCCATCAATACAATATTCCATACAATTGTTTTATTCTGTGTTCTACAGTAACTTTACCATCAAAAAGTAGATAAACATATTTTAAAAGCCTACAAACTACCCTGTTTTTAAGTCGATAGTTGGTATTCTGTGTGTGTTAGAACATTTCCTTCAATGACTTCTTCCTGAATAAGATAACGTTACTGAAAGTGTTCAAACACTACACTGCCGCGGTTCAACTCGTATATGATATTGTATTCCTGCGCGAGTTCTACGTACGGATTTTGCAAAGAGTTGAAAGTGAAGCAAGGTCCGTACTCCGAGTCGACGGTGTAGAAGTGACTGAAGCATGGGAACTCCTTGCCGTCATACCAGCATTGGGAGAGCATCTCTTCACATGTGTTGTGAACCTGGAACGTAGCGTCATGAGAACTGTCTTGAAACCTGGTTCAAGTATCCATCTCAAATTAGGTGAGGATTTCGAAGAAAAATAGTCGAGAGCGTATAAGAAAAGATTATAGGAAGAACGAAAATATGGACGCTTGGGTACGTTTTGAATACTCGTACTACTATTTATTCTGGATTTCGATTTATTTGATCTTTGATAGAAGTTTGTTGAATGAATTCGCATAGTAACCGAAAGATATCTATCATTTGATATCTAGCTTTATTTTAAAAAGACTAATCGACGAGGTAGGACGGTTGAAGCACATATTTTACAATTGAAGCGTTGTAACGTACTTTTTATACCAAAATATCGAGCTTTACCACAAACTGTTGCACATTAGTAATACAATCAGACATCTTACCCGGGCCATGATATCCCTCCAAGGCACATCGCACGGTATGAACTGGCCGCACGGCAGGCATTGCTTGTTGGAGCAGGTGCCGATGCCGTACAGCAGCTTGGCTAGGTACCGGCCGTGGTCGTACGATATCGGCTTTATTAGTTCGGCTATAATTAATATAGACAGACACACTAATGTAGCGCTTGTAGTTTAGCTAAGCTAACTCATTGCTATTGTTGCAACATGCAGTTTGGCCCTTACTTGAATGGTTGGCCGGTAGAGGCATTTCTATCTGAGCACTACCGTGCTTTGGATGTAAAATTTTTGGTCTAGGTTGTTTTAATTGTTAGACCATGTTGTTAGGTCTTAAGGCGGTCTAAAAACTGCAACATCAGACTTGGCCACTAACCTTAGTAACGAACTTAGTAAGACTATAGTAGATTAGTTGAATATCAGCTTATTAAACCTCTAGTCGACTGATAAAGAAGTTAAGGCCACTCGGGTTAAGTCTCCGTAGGGACAGAGGTTAAGTTAAGTATTGCATTACTCAAACAATATAAACTAGCTTTACAAACTCAACAGCAAACTTTAAGTTATCTGTTCCAACACATGACCAACTGAAATCAATACTGATGTCACATTGTCAGTTACTGACACCACTTTCTGACCGACATTAGCTTTATTTGACTGTATACCCGACCTGCGGACTTAGAAACAAATAACCTGTCTTAGTGTCTGTAATCAGTGTATCGCATCAGTAACAGACGTCAGTACATAGTTAAAAGAAAATATCGAACGAATCTAGAAACTCCTCTTTCGGTTTTTAAAGTAGTTTGAAAACACTATACGTACGATACAAAGCACTCAATTTCTTCTGCGCCATAGTGTCTCCAGTTTTCTCGCAGATGGTGACTGCAGGAAACTTTGTTGTCCAATTTAAGTATCTCGTGTCGGGAGTGAAGTTTATATCAGTTCCTAATTCTAATACAGGAACTAGGAGAAGGTAGAGGCAACCGAGCGACGCTATGATTACTATCAGCCAGAACATTCTAGAAATAATGGATTCAGATACAGGAACGAAGAGAAGGAAACGACTAAAACAATTTAATTCAAACTTTACTCGGCACCAACAGAGGCTTCAAAGTGTTATACTTTTTTTCTCATTTCTATGATCAATACTAGGTATATACAAACACATAACACATTCGCATGCGTGCGAACTGCAAACCGCTGCGCAAACAATATCAAATTATATGTTTTTTAATTATTTAAATAAATGGTAAAAGTGAATTATTTATTAGTTATCTGTTTGAGATGAGAGGCCTCTGCCCAGCAGTGGGACAATACAGGCTAATACTTACTTACTATCTGTTGAATGAAACCTTACCTTGCAATAAACAAAGCATTTTCTCTGAACAAATGACGCAGTCCGTGGATCCCGCTGTTCCTTCCGAAAAATATGAACCTTTCCTTGAAATTGATGCAGAGTTTCGACTTCATACTCTACGAGTATGTTTATAAGCTAACAAGTAATTTCAATTTTTTTTAAGAAGTTTAAATTTTATTAAAAAATACAACCATACACTTTTATGATAACCCATCAATAGATATCCTTTAGAATATCTAATTCTACTCGTGTATGGTAGTGATACCATACCGCATAACCATAACATAAAATTGCAATATCGTAATAAGTTTTCAATGAAGCTAAAAGCTCATACATATTGTATTGACTAGTGTTGTGAAATGTTTCGAGCTTCCGGCTTCGCGACTGTTAGGTAGCTATGATACTAACTAGTTGCTTTGTCTCCTTAAATACTAATACGTACACTAGATATTATAACCACATTCACAGATATTACAAGTTCATAGAAACTAGCAGTGCTCCGCGGTTTTACCCGCGTTGTACCCGCTTCTGTGGGATTTTTTCACATGAAAAATAAACACAAACCTTCTACTTGAATCACTTTGTATGTTGGTGATAACCGCATAACAATTCAGTAGTTTTTGAAAAAAATAAATTACTTACAGACAGCTTTTGTGGACTTTGCTTTATAGTATTCATAGATTGTCGACTTCGCTACCTTGTGTTTTTTTCTGACAAAGTCTATTGTCATTTAGGACCTGAAAGCTTCAACTAGGGTTGCCCACTCACCTAGGACAATCTATACCAGTATTTGAGTTTAGAACATTTATTTACAGTATATGTTCCAAATCTTCTACAATTTGAACAGTACCAGCCGTAAAAGGAATACAAACTCACGTCCTTTCTTTTTAATCTCACACATTTTGCACTGATTATACAAAATGAAACGGATTTACTAAAACGGACGTATTTACTAAAACACGTATCCGACGTTTAGACTGCATTATACCGCTCATACCGTGGTATATAGGCCCGTTTCATTTAGTAGATATAATAAACTCACATCCATACAGACATCCTTACAAACTTTCGCACTTGTAATATTGCAGGGTAGATAGTACTATGGCACTAATAATATAACAATGGCGTTTAACCGTCATTATCTAATCAGCACTCCATGCTGCGGTCAAGTACATTGTTATCAGCTGTTTTTATAATTAATATTTTTATTACGATGCCGCTAATTTTGTATCTGCATTGTTATTATTTTAATGTCGACTACTTACTTGTGTTACCTAGATTCAAAAGTAATGATTCAAATTTTATGGATCGACAAAGAATTAAAGTTCTAAACATTCATTATACTTAACGAGCATTTTTAATTTTTCCATTTTTTTAACCTTCTCCTGACACATAAGAAAAAGAGCTCGATCAACAAGAGCCCAGCTCTTATGTTTGAGAAGATAAATGAAAGATTTATCCAATTTGGTGCAGTCGTTTGTAAGTTACGCGAACAAACATTTTTATTTATATAGATAAATTAAACGGGACTGTATCTCGTTAGAATATATAACGTATTTATTGAAATACGTACCCGACGTTTCGAGCTGATTACACCGCTCGTGGTCACGGGATGAATCAATCTTCAGGGGCTGACTGAACCCAAGCGAGGAACTAAATCAGCTTTACTTAACTGTGATTGGAATCCACCAATCATATCAAACGTGTAAAAGCAACCTAGAATGTCATAGCTTAACTATGAAACCTAGAATTCCCCATTAGAAGGTACCCATTCTAAGTTGCTCTAGTAATAAGGCACATTTACACTAATTTTGTGCTCACATCGTAATATAACATAACTATGGGGTATTGAAATACAAAAAACAACAATTAGGCGTATTCGTTTATTTTCTTACATGTACGAATTAGAACACTGGGATAAATAGGGATCAAAAATTAAAAGAAGTACTACTAAGTAATTAATCATTGTCAGTCTTGTAAGTTAGTTCGTTTAAATACTCGTAGGGCCATATTAATAATCGCGCACGCACAACTCAAACAGTTAAGCTATCACATAGTTTGTCACTTTCTGACATACGCAATTTTCCGACGAGCAAGAGAGACAAAACACAATGTAACAGTGTTATAGTTACACCGCGTTTATTAACAAGGCCCGTAGTGTATAGTAAAGTCTATGACACAATATTAGTCATCTATCGTTACTCGATAAAAATAAAGCTAGTTTTGCTTATAGTGGAACTAAAATCTGTACCATAAACAATAATATACAGGTAAGAAATGTCTACTATATAATCTAGATTAAGTACAATATTAGTGCTTTTATTTTTAATTTGATCAGTATGCTATCTATCAATATTAATATCTAAATAGTTGAATTAGATATACATGTTTATATAATTTGTCTACCTTACTTATTACTTACAAAACTTAATACAAATAGGAACTTTGTTTTACTTAACTAAGTACAATTTACAATAAAGTAAGTTACAATTAAATTTTTATATCACAAACTACGTAGTACTAAATTGTAGGCTACATTTTGATTGTCAAATGAAAGAAAAGTTAAAGTCGTTCACCCATCGGTTCCACAACAAAATATTTCCAAAAATATCTAAGATAGCAGCGCCCCGCGTTTTTACCCGCGTTGTTCCCGTTCCCGTGGGATTTCGGGATGAAAAATAGCCTATAACCTTCCTGTTGAATGTGGCTATCTAGTACAAAAAGAATTATTCAAATCGGACTAGTAATTTCCAAGATTAGCTCGAACATACAAACAATCAAACTTACAAATTTTACCTCTTTATAATATTAGTATAGATATCTTTGGAACACGTCAGACTCACCCGAACCACCCAATAATCTTGGACCACCAGCTTTTCTCCTTCTTCCCCCCCTCGTTCTCCTTGAAGGTCCTTTCTTCATACAACTCGGGGTCAGGGTATGATAAAGCAATGTTTCTGTGAGAAGAACTCTTCATCATCTCGAAGTGTGCGATGTCACTGAGTAACTCCGCTGAAGGCAGTTGAGTCACGTTTTTTGGGACTGTAATGTGAGAACTTGGATTTAGTCAAGAAGTTTAAACATTGGCCTCGTTTTGCTTCGATAAATCAGTATTGAAAAGTAATCTTAAGAAGGCAGTACCCTCGCTTCGCTTCGGTTAATCAGGATTGAAAAAGATTTCCATAAATTTTTGAATAATCTGCTACTGATAACCGCACAAAAATCAGTTCAGTAGTTTTTGAGATTGAACAAATACACAGAAACAGGCAGACGTTTTATACTACGCAATAGATAAAATATCGTTCCCAAGTCTAGTAAATTTGATATCAATTCAAAATGTGTAATGCTTGCTTAAACTTAACAAAGCAATACAATCTGTATATTGATAGTATTTTAAACACTTCCAAGCTTCCAAATTAACCGAAACCGCTTCCATTTTAGGCAAAACGTATAGAGGTCATCAATGTTTACATTAAGGAATCAAAGTTAACCCTTAAATCCCCTAGATCCTGCAATATACTGACCACAATAAGGCTCCCGGTCGGTGGTGAGCAGGAAGTAGGCGCCCCGCGCGCGCTTGTTGATGGTGCGGACGGCGTTGATGCCCATCTCGGCACACGAGTTGGCCTGACAACTGGTCCGCAAGCTGGAGTTCACTCTATGAGAGGAAAGGAATTTACAGTTGTGTTAGGGTTAAGTCTGAGGTCATAGGTCCTTTGGTGATTTAAATAATACAACAAACAAAAACAACAATATAACTAGAAATAACTTCAAGAAAAATTATTATATAATAATTTTCTGCGAACCTTAAAGGAGGACACGGATCATCTAGTCATAAAATTAGGCAGTCATCTAGTCTATGAAAACCTATGAAGAAGCGTCTAGCAGTTGTCGATACATTACGCTGCTGCATTTAACAAGTCACTCCACAGACTGTCTGGACTATAATCTCCGATGGCCCTAATTGTTTTTATCAGTGAAGATTAAAATCAAGACTGCTTGAACTGTCTGCGATGATAATAGAGGTAATTTTGTAAAGGTGTATTGTGGGCAATATTGATAAACACCAAAATACTTCACTACTAAAAATAAACAATTCACAAATTATATTTAATAGAAAAACCACAATCACAAATCATTCTAACAACTGATAAAGTAGTAACTATTAGTAATATCACTTCGTAGTATTAATATACGTACCCGGTATACGATAAATCCCAGGGATACGCCCGGAAGGAGCAGTTCCCGTTTATCAGCGACTCCGTGAACAACACGTACGCGCGCCCGTGGCTGCACACGGACTCTTGCAAGTCTGCAGACAGACAACCACCATGTTATCAGTAATGGGAATTTAGTGCCGACACTGCGTTAAGCGGTTTCATACAAAACTGAACCGTCGCGGGCGCCCGCGGCGTATGGCTTCATACAAAGGTGAAACGTCGCGTACGGTTTTATGCAAAAGTGAACCGCGCACGCGACGGGCACACGCTTAACTAAATAATAAAAAAGAGTAAAATATTGCATGATTCATTCTTCTACTCACTTGTACTACTAAACATCCTGGCCCAAACCGAGGTGCTAGTGTTGGAACAGCCCGGCTGCTTCAGCCCCCCGTTCGGGTAGAAGTCCGCGTGGCCCACGGGCTCGGGCATGCCGAAGCCGATCTTCCTGAGCATGCGTCCGTTAGTGTGGATCACGTCTACGTAGTCGGCGTCCGACTTGTCCAGACGTTCCTCGTCTTTGGAGGTGGCGAAGCAGGGTTGGGCTGGGTCTAACCCTGAGGATAAATAAGGAGGCTGGAGATATAGCCCGATACAATCGCTTTTTACCTCAACAGAATACACAACAAGAAAGCGGGACCAAGCTCTTTAAATTCCGAAATTGCCATGAAAATAGACCCTGCCCATATGCACACAAACTCTATTGTAACTACGTTAAGGAGTGACAAAATTCAAAATTGTAGGATGCCTGAAAAATCAGCCGTTATTAGGATGTAGTTAAAGTTTATCTGCCACGTACTAAAAGCACTCCCAGTTTTTTCCAAACGTTAGAACAATAAAATAAATATACAAAACCAACCATATAGTATTTTAAACTCACCAGTAATCCTAGAAACTCCTCCCAGTAGAAAAGATGCAAACGATGAGATGTGAGCTCCGAGGCTGTGGCCCACGAAGTGGAAGCTCTTCACCTTGGCTCCGGTACGTTGCATCAGTTGTCGGAGGAACCTGTGGAAGTAATCGTTTGGAGATGGTATGGACAAAATATCGTGTTGTTTGTGCCATTTCTAATACTGACAAAACTAAGTATAAATATGGAAATAAATCAACGTTGCTGAGATGTGATGTTCAATCTAAAAACCAATACCAGTCCAAATGGTCAAATATCAGTATCGAGATCCATCCATACCCTCCCTATTGTGAAGACTTCTTTAACTGGTAGAGAACAGAAAAGAACTAGGTACAGAAAAGAAAAAGTTACGTTCAATACAAAGGTTGGTAGGGCAGTCTCATTAGGAGGAAAATAGAACTTGTTTCCCTTTGACAAACAGTTTTTTTATAACCTAGATAAATAGTCAGCTAGAAAGACCAAGAATTCCCTATATGCCACTACTTCTTCTTCCTGTAAAAGGATTACTGCGCAAAAGCGATGTATCCACCGATATGGCCGACTGAAAACAGCTAGCTACATCTACTTACGAGTGTATATCATTGCCCACAGTCCTGGTGTTGGCCACCGCTCGCCAGTACTTCCAAGTGTTACCGCCTCCGCTCCAGTCTACTGCTATTACGTTGACATCTCCCTGGAAAAGACGGCCATCAATAGACGAGTCAATAAACATGGATGGATGAAAAGTTTAAATTACAAATATTCATTAAATAGCGACACGTTTCTGGAAGCTTACACCGCAATGGACTGCAACCTCCAGAAAAATATCTGTACACAAACTGTCAAAAACGTCATACCAAGGATCAAGATCCATAAAACTAGCAACTAGCACCATGATTTTTACTATAAAAAGGCCAGTACATACTCATCTACTGTTTTATTTACTAGAATTCCGCACTCAGAAACGTTCATTAAATCATCACTCAACTAATTGACGACTTTTTCATACATTACATGTCAAAATCACTCATTCAATATCCACTAAGGAAGCATTTGACGTTTCTAAATACGGGCGAGAGACGGCTTATGATCAACAAGTTGCAATAACCTTGGATACAGGAGTATACAGATACAGATTTAGATTTAGTGAGTAGGTACGAGAGATACAGATTTAAGTTAAGAGGTCTTACCCATTCTAGGAACGCTCTAGTCATATCCAAGACCCAGGAAGCGTTGCTGTGACTCATGAAGCCGTGGACTATCAGAACAGTCCTCCGGTTTGCGTCGAAGTCGACGGCCTCCAGAGCAAACTGGTCGCCGGGAAATACCTGCGACAAAGGTTTTGACATATAAAAACGGTCATAAATGTGGAAAACCCTGGCTGGAATAGTAAATTGAATCAAATGCGATCATTCGACAGGTTATCTACCATACATAAAATGAACAACAGGTTACCTACCATACATAAAATGAACAACAGGTTACCTACCATAAGTACATGAAATCATGATGCCTTCTAATTTTCGTTTAGGTTGAACTAGGTTTTTTATGACCGTGAAATTTTACATTTTATAAAAACCCGAGATGTTTTGGGAAGAAACAGGCAAATACACAACTAGAAAAAAAGTAAAATACCAGCAGTATCCCTACTTACTTGAACTCGATTCGGGTTCTTCCTCGATGCGAAATAGAAGTGTGTGTTGACTTTCTCAGGGTCATCCGGCCTCATATTGAAGAACTTCATTATTTGCCGAGACAGAGGGCCGAGCCCGAAGCAGTCCACCGGGTCGGGTATCGGTTTGGATGTGGTATTCTCCTGTGACCAAAAGAGTATCACTTAGATGGTAGAGCTCTAAGCACATTCGTTACTTTTCGAATTTAAAATGAGGTCACAACAGTCCTCTATATCAATAGTGGATCACAATAGATCCAGAGGAGATGGAAGGGGGAGGCTAAGGGGGGAAATCACACCAACATATTGCCCTTCATTAAACCTACCCTCATCTAGGTCAAATCAAACCCTTTTACCGTCGACATCAACAGGTCAAATCAAAATCCGGGATCGCCATTGCTACTCACTGTACTGAAGATCAATATAAGAGAGGGAAAGGCCTTTACAATAAAATAAACATATTTTATTTGTCTTTATCATGTAGTGGGGTTCTTATGGTCAATACCAAAACTAAAAATCCAGCCTTAATCTAAAGCTTGTAATAGAACTGCGTTCTGCCAATTCATCAATCAACTATTTATATTTTATATTTAGTTATTAGACGGAACTAAATAGTGAGCTGGCAATTAATATATTTAAGTAAATAACAGACCAAGCAAATATGCTGTAACAGTGTGAAGTAACTATTTTCAAAAATAAGGCTTAGGTAGGCATTAATTAGATCTATAGTAGAAAGAAAGAATGGAAGCCGAGTTCGCTTATATCTGTTATACATTATGTTGGAATGCGTGAAACAACCATTTGGTGTTTGAAAAAATACTATGTTTGTACATGATAGCTACTTTCTAGAAGACGTTTTGCTACCTACTTTTAGTAGCCCTTAGGCGGTCTAAAAACTCCGACACCAGGGTTGACTTATAACAGGAGTAGCGTTCATGGCGTATTTTGACTTAGCGATGTTAGGTCATTGCAATTGTTAAGCAACGTGCAACTCGGCCCCTACTTAGATGGGTGGCCGATAGTGGAATTTCTAACTAACCGCTTCCGTGCTTCGGAAGGCACGTTAAGCAGTCGGTCCCGGTTTGTTTTAATCGACAGACCATGTCGGAGGCCTTCTAAAAACTTGAGGTAGTGAGACCAAGGTTATCCACTAGCCAAAAAACCACCAATAACCAAATTCCCACGGGAACGGGTACAAAGTGAGTAAAACCGTAGGGGGCTGCTAGTCATTAAATAAAATGCCAATTATAATTCCGATCAAGTGCAGTCAGTTGGCCCTAAATGAGTAATCAACTAATCATAGCGTGTCAGTATCTACTCGTATTTAGTACTGCGTCGACAACAACAAAGAATGCGGATTTGTTTATCAAAGGACGGCATGTGATGCATTGTTAAGATAATTTAATTAAAACATACCTATTGGATACACATCTTCATAATTACTTATCTCAAGACAATGTGAGAACAAAATACACTACCAAGTAATAACCCAATGGACAATCAAATGGTATATACATACAAACATCAAAGCTGAAGAGTTTGTTTTTCTGTTTGTTTGAACGCCCTAATCTTGGGAATTACCAGTTCCATTAGAATACTTCTTTTTATATTGGATAGCCACATTGGCCAGAAAAGTTATGACCTATATTTATTGCGAAATTCCCACGGGAATGGTCACGTGCTGCTAGTGTTACTATAAATCTGAAAGTTTTGTTGTTTTATTTGTTAGAACGCTTGTATGTTCGTAATGTTTGAAGGTTACTTACTACCTGAATTCTCACAGGAGATGGTCGGTATGAGTGAATGAATACTTACAAGATCCTGTTCGTTCTGATTGGTGTCCATCAGAGTCTTGTTCTGGTACATGTGGTAGAACTCCTCCAGATCATCAGGACTGACGTGGTTCTCCACTGTTAAGCAAATAAGTATGTGACAAATCATAATTGTAAATCTTATAAAAATTGACATGAAAGCCATGGTGCATTTTCTACAACTGCCCACAATATGGTAACTAACGTATGCTCAATTAGATTTTTAAAGAGTAAGTAATTCGGTCTTTCGTGATATAAATATCATAAAGAAAGATACCAACGAAAGATATTTTATTGGATAAAGCTGTTTTATTATACCCATTACTGTTGACAATACCGTCTTCAGTTAAACAAACACAAGCCCCAGTAATCGGCAGTTCATTACCGTTGACGTACACTTGTCCTACTTCGTAAAGCGCACGCAACCCTCGCGTTGTGACAATCCGCGAAATACGCTATTTCGATAATAATTACAACAATAAAACAATTTATAGACAAATTGCCAATTTAATTAATGTACAGTACAACGTCTCTATAATTTCGTTCATTGTGGAGGCAATCGTGTTGACATTATCTTTGGGATTAGTAACTACTGAATTTTGTAATTTTAAGTTTGGTTTAGGTACTGTTGGCAAGTTTGGCGGTAGACAACTTTTAACTACTCTTAATTTTTAGTTTCCTTTTGGTTTATTGAGTGAACCGGAAATAATCTGTATAAGAATTTAACAGGTCATCCATACAATCATAGCTTAGTCTATCGAAAGTCTAACGACCATCGATGTGAACATCGACTGATAATTAACATGTAATTATTTCTATTGAAAAGACATTGTAATCATATTAGAATTAATAAAGCAATTAAATAGTCAATGCACTATGTTCAACCGTATTAGCTTGGGTTGCTTCAGGTTACGCTCACGCACCAGTGAACGTTAAGGCAAAATGTCAGTTTTAACAGACGTAAAAAATTTAAAAATCGTGTTCTAACCGAATAATTTTAACAGATTGTCACTTAAGTTATGAAACTTATGAAACAACGTTTTGTATTAAACAGACATTATAAAGCGTAAAAATGGTGAACTTTAACGAAGGTATGTATGTTACGATAACGAACTGTTTAAAACAACCCACCCTTAGTTGATGAGCTGCCTAGCTGGACAAGCTTCTACTTACTTCACTTAGGCTGATAAGCAACTAAGTGGAAACCGAGTTTGAATGACAAATTACCCTCAACTTCCCTACGTAATTCAAAGGCGCCTAGGGTTACCTGTTGGTTATCAACTGTTAACCCTTCAACGAATACCTACAAAACAAACTGAATTACTAACGATGATTACAGCCCTTGATGCCACTAATCTAATTATAAACTAGTTGCCATGACAACCGTTAACTTATCCTGACCTCGACCAAGTTACGAACGCACGCTGAAGTTGTACATAACTTCAGTATACGGTTGTGAATCCAACCCGTCAGATGACACGCGAACGAACTGTTACGTAAACTGCGGTAAATCCTAAAATGATTGATACTAACTGTTATATAAGCTGTGGTAACTAGAACTGCTATGGGTAACTTTAAAATGTCACGGTTTTTTTGTTTGAGCAAGTCATCTGTGTAAAGAAAGCGCAATAATATTTGAAAATGGAACTGGCGTTTTGATTAATGGACGCGTAATATTCGTATTACGCAGATATATTATTAATTTTATCAGACATTAAAATTATTGGTACCTACAGGTTAGTATTTAATCGGTTAATACTTGTAGTAATTTAGTTCAAAAATTTCAATAAGTTGTTTTAAAACACTACATGAATAATGAGTAAAGTTTAAATATCATCATACTCCATTAATTTTATAGAATATATATTTCAATTTAATAATATTAAACTATTTTATTTAACTCCAACTTTCATTTAATTAATTTAATTTAACGCTAATTTCATTGATTTTCTTCAAACGAAATGTTTTTTCTTTAAAATAATAATTTAAAATGATGATAATTCACATGATAAAACAGAACATATTTTCTTAAAAGACAAAAACCTCTCGTATCTTTTAGAATTGCAAAGAGTTATCATATACAAAATGTACATGTTAAATTACGAAGTTCAAAAAACTCACATTCATCAGTAGTCATAAAATGCCTCCACGAATGTGCCCTCGAGTTCACACCCCCGCACAAGAAAATGACACTCAATAAACAGAAAAACACAAAAGACCCCATTACGTGTACAAAAGGACCTCCAACAAAGGATTATACAACGTACAATGTACACAGCACGAAAGCTAAACCGCTTTTGATAACAAGTTCAATTTTACAGCGTTTATATATTAATTGTAACAAATTGTAACGACCAATACGGTTTTAAAGGGAACCGCAAATAGTGACGTCACTTATCGACAGAAGAAATTATGTTCAGTCTGGATTTCCGACTAGATTTATATTATTATTTATCTTAGTACTTACGTCATCAAAATACTGAATAAACATAATATTATACAATATTCGTAGTAATTAATAAAAACCGTGTTTACTCTTGGTAGACAGAAGACTATGCTGGATTTAACTATATGTACCTAGTACTTAGTAAATTAAACGGCTAATGTATCCATTTTGTATGGAAACTTTCTGATTTTTTCTACAAGGATACGCCTTTGTCAATACGAGTTATCAAAAATATGTTCCAATTCTACCCTCAATATTTTCGAACACCTACATAATAATGTTTTTATACATTCAGAGTTGTGCTCCAGTAGTTTCATTGAACTAGATAGGTATCTAATTATAATTTAATCTAGCTAGACAAATATTTAAATTGTTAGGTGCTGCTGATTATACTGGCTGGCTATCTTACTGATAACGTGGACCTAGGCCACGTTTTTGAATGGTTACTTTACCTTTAAAAAAAAAAGTTCGTAGGTGTTCGCCTGAAACCTCCTCACTGTACTGATACCTTCAGTGAGACGAGAGGCCTTTGCCCAACAAGTGGGACATTACAGGCTTATACTTTACTTTTTACTTTTTTAGGTGTTCCACGGGTAACACGTACTTACGAACTTATTTTGTTACCTATTTGTATAATTCAAGTTACCTAAGTTCGTGAAGGTGTATATAAAAACGAGCGTGCTGCTACCTACGTTGTACCTGTTCCCAAGGGAATTTCGAGACAAAATGTATCCCATGTGTTATTCTGATGGATAGTATAACCTATATTACTGTAAAGTTTAATCAAAATCCGTCCAGTGTTTCTTTCGTGAAAAGTAAACAAAGTAACATATACATCCATCCTCGCAAACTTACTCATATTTTATTATATTAAAAGCACAATCTTTTATTCGTTAAGGTATGATCATAGAAAGAAGATACCTCTTCAACGGTAGGGACCAAAAATAATACAAAAAAAATAATAGGTAGGTACTACTACCGCTACCGCTAGATAAAGGTACCATGTGTCGTGACAAAACCATATTATGAAGTAAAAGGAAAACACTCATTTAATGATTCAGCCATCGCTCAATTCACTACATTCACTAAAAAGAGAAAGAAAAATTGCAAATAATTAAATAGTACGTTCATCGTAAATACCGTTAATGAATCGCTTGAAGGGCTAAACCCATTTTGATCAAAGGATTAATCAATCATGAAATAAATACATAGAGAATTTAATGATTGCATAGCAACTTCAACTAATTACGACAAAATTTGACGTTTTATAAATTTAAATTAATGAACACGAAGGCAGTATTTTTAATAGAACCAATTATTCTTCGTGTTGTTGAAATACTTACTACCACAGCTTACTACAACTAGAATCAAGGTTAGTATGTACCACGTTAGTACATATTTAACTGAATGAATGAACTGAAGGAAAATTAATTTATTAAATGTTTTAACGACTATTTTACGTCAATCTAGGCACAGAATCTAGGTTAAATAATCACAGAGATCTCATTCATATTATCCTCGACATAATATCCTCAAGATGTATCCGCTAGCCTACGCTTCAAATCAAATTCCCCTAATTTGATTACCTACATTTTGTGACGTCAATATGTATAGAACACTAAACGCGTTTTTAAGCGTACGAATAAAAAAAGATACCTACATATTAAAAAAAATATTAATGTGTCGATTTTAATTCATCTAGGTCTGACATTCAGAAATATGTGACGTCATAATTTGATGTGACGTCATTTAAGATGGCTCAGAATATTATTCGATGACGTCGTAAATTATGTTATATGGTTAATTATCTCGGTAACAAGACACGTAATATTACATAATTATAACGAATTAATAGAAAATATGGTCTTTCTCGGTACCTATTGCGGAAAGTACATACTATCTCAACTAGATTCTTATTAACTACACTTACTAGCACGAACTATACAAATAAAATTATTCTTATTCTTCTTATTCTGAACTAGCAGCGCCCCGCGGTTTTACCCGCGTTGTGCCCGTTCCCGTGGGAATTTCGGGATAAAATGTAGCTTAAAGCCTTCCTCGATAAATAGACTATCTAACAGTGAAAGAATTATTCAAATCGGTTCAGTAGTTTCTGAGATTAGCGCGTTTAAACAAACAAACAAACAAACAAACAAACAAACAAACAAACAAAACAAACTCTTCAGCTTTATAATATTAGTATAGATTATGAAACAATAAATACTTATCCACCTCAGGATAGTTGGTGCCAAGTTAATATTAATCTTATATAAACAACACAAATAGAAACAAACGTTTAAAATATACAAGAACAAAAATAACCATAGCGATACCGGTCGGTTCGTGAGGGTTAGAAAATATTCAAGTTTAAAAAAAAACAAGTTAGGGTCAAACATTGGGTTCAAATTATCCCGCTAAAATAGCCATCATTTTCTTCAAATTTTCTCACTCACTCATACACTTATTATTTACCAAACGTAAGAAAGAGATAAAAAACTTTCCTTATGGTTGGTCCATAAATTCCACCAATAACGACAAGATAAGATCCCTTTACAGTGTTGCTGTACTAAATATTTACTGATGCGTTTTAATTACATATGCTCTACCAAAATTATTCTATACTCATATTGCAAATATAAAGTGAATTGACAAAAGTTCCAAATATGGTTTTGCAATATTTCATAATTAATAAGCTATGTAAAATGTTAATAATCATTGAATATCACTACAACAATAACACATAATGTAAATATTGGTTTGTTAGAAATGGTATTACTATTCATGAAATGGTAGAAAATGTTGAATTTTGATTGGTCCATTCCAAAAAACGTTCAATATGGTTTCAAATCAACAGCTTTCATTCAACAAACTTCAAACATTCAAAGTTTCAAAACGTGTGGCCGTTTGAATACCTTTTGTGAATTTGTCAACAATCTTGATTGTACTTATTTTATTGTTTAACTTATTTGACTGATTTTATATTTTTAAGATAGTTTAAAATGACTTCCTTGAAAGAAGATGAGAAGAAAGAAATCCCAGAAATTATTCATGATCCGCAAACAAATAGCACCTACCAGAGGTTACGGTTTTTTGGAAAGGTTCGTTATTCTTTTACCATTTTATTTAAGTACTCAAAAATATGTATATCATTCAATGCATTAATTTATGTACAGTTGTGTATCATAATTGCAACTAAGATAACACTTTACAGTTGGTAAACAAAGTTGAAATTAACACAGGATGACCGTTAAGTTGTTGCAATATTTCGTTAGCCTTATTCTTCAGCAATAATGCCATGAGAAACCTTAATTATATATCTCATGAAAGCCCTTTTTGAATTAATTGAATAATGCACCAAACTTAACGTAAATATATAAAACTTTGTAGGTAACAGGTCATTGACAAAGTGCCACCTGTTGTTCATTTGATTCGTTATTATATTTTACGGTGGACAGATTTACGACCCTTCAAAACAGTACTAATATTTCTTTAACAGATTCGGTTAGAGAAATGAACAAAGTAAAGGAGTTAACTGTTCAGGCGAACTACTTCATTGGTACTTATTCAGTATTCGAAAACTACCAACCGAAATTGTATTATAGATTCCTGTCTTGAACTTCAGTTGTATGCTTTTGCACTATAAGCTAATTTGTATAACATAATGCTGTGTTACGTTTCCTATATTTGAATTTACAGTTAGTACACCCATTACTTAAATATTCAAGATCATTGACACAGAAACATTTAATTTTAGGGAGGATTCGCAAAATGTTACGAAATACAAGATATATCTTCAAATCAAGTGTACGCCGGCAAGATAGTGTCCAAGAAGTTGATGGTGAAATCCAGCCAGAAGGAGAAGATGGCCCAGGAGATCTCCATCCACCGATCGCTCCTCCACAAACATGTTGTTGGCTTCCACAGCTTCTTCGAAGACTCACTCAATATCTATATTGTACTTGAGTTATGTAAGAGACGGGTAAGATATTATTACAGAAATTTCATAATGTAACAGATCTTTATTGTTTAGTTGAAGGGATTTAGGCATTCTGAACTCCATTTGACTTTAGGATCTTATAACATTTAGTTATGGTTTCTATGTTCATCTCAGAGACTGACGTCATTATCCTATGACATCTTAAAGAGTCCCACATGATATATTTTTCCTTATTACTTCTAAGG
Source organism: Cyclophora punctaria (assembly GCA_951394245.1). Taxonomy (NCBI): domain Eukaryota; kingdom Metazoa; phylum Arthropoda; class Insecta; order Lepidoptera; family Geometridae; genus Cyclophora; species Cyclophora punctaria. The sequence continues at coordinate 3,545,836 of OX596171.1, read as the reverse complement.
AAAGTTTTTGTCCTGTAGAAGACTTCAATAGTTTGTCAGACATCTGTAAACCTACCAAGTTAAAGACTTTACAGACGAAATAAATAAAGCCTCCACTATCCAGATGACCCTGAGTAATTATATGTCTTGTATAACAACTGCCAACTAAAGAAAGTAACTTTTCTATACTAATATTATGAAGCTGAAGAGTTTGTTTTGTTTGTTTGTTTGTTTGTTTAAACGCGCTAATCTCAGAAACTACTGAACCGATTTGAATAATTCTTTCACTGTTAGATAGTCTATTTATCGAGGAAGGCTATAGGCTACATTTTATCCCGAAATTCCCACGGGAACGGGCACAACGCGGGTAAAACCGCGGGGCGCTGCTAGTTGTTTAATAAGTAAGATACGAAGTAACATTTCTGCGGTAAAATGTAGTAATTGTTTTCTAATTACTGGTTGTTATCTAAGTGACGACACCAAGGTTGGAATTAATTAGCATTTGTAATGTTACTGTTGATTCTGAGACAAATACTGGGAAAGGAAAATTATATTGATAACAGATAACTATTGAACAATAAGTATACTAAGCTTCCCTTGACTTAATTTTTTACTAAATTAAAAACAGATCTTAGAACATCTTAATTAAGCATGTCATGTCTATAGAAATGTACCCAAACTGTTGTATGTAACTTTCAGAATTCTTTAGGACCTTATTCATAATGGACCAAGAGCCCGTGGACCCCAGACCTTCGTCATTTTATAAAAGCTGAAAGTTTGTCAGCGCATGCTCCCAACACAGGTAAGAACGATGGACCATTATGAAGTTTGGGTTATCGTGGCTTTGGCAGTTAAACGGTACTAAAGGTCAATGGTCGAAAACACCAAGTTGGCCATCGATTTCGATATCACCGTCAAAGGGTGACTTGTACAACTCCTCAAGAGCTTTCAAATGACATAGGTCATGTCACTGTTGAGCAGTAGGATCAGCGTCCATGGCATAGGCCAACTCCAATCTTCGGTGGTCGAAAACACCAAGTTGGCCGCCGATTTCGATGTCACCGGCAAAGGGTGACTTGTACAACTTGTCAAGAGCTTTCAAATTACATAGGTCATGCCACTTAGGATCAGCGTCCATAGCATAGGTCAACTCCAATCTTCAATGGTCAAAAACACCAAGTTGGCCGTCGATTTCGATATCACCGTCAAAGGGTGACTTGTACAACTTGTCAAGAGCTTTCAAATGACATAGGTCATGTCACTGTTGAGCATTAGGATCAGCGTCCATAGCATAGGTCAACTCCAATCTTCAATGGTCGAAAACACCAAGTTGGCCGTCGATTTCGATATCACCGTCAAAGCGTGACTTGTACAACTCTTCAAGAGCTTTCAAATGACATATGTCATGTCACACAAATCACACTTTTTATTTCATGAATTTAGATCGGTATTTTACACACCTTTAGTACCGTTTACCTGCCAAAGCCACGATAACCCAAACTTCATAATTGTCCATCGTTCTTACCTGTGTTGGGAGCATGCGCTGACAAACTTTCAGCTTTTATAAAATAACGAAGGTCTGGGGTTCACGGGCTCTAGGTCTATAAACACTTTTTAACAGCACTTTAGCTATCAAATGGTTTGTCCCTTTCCAACATATGCTATTTGCCAAAGAGCAAAAGAAACAAAACACTTAAAACACTGTTTGAGTTATTGTTTATGAAAAAGGCAGTTAATCTTTAATGAGGTAAAAAGTCCTTTATCATAGGTAAACCACAGTTCAGACAATTTCAAACCTACAATCATTATAATACACTATGTGTAGGTACCTACTCTTTATTTAAAAAAATAAAACTAAATATTAATTTCAAACTCATTTCAATTTGAACTCATTTAACCTACTGTACTCAGTCAATGATGGAGTTGCACAAAAGAAGAAAAGCCATCACAGAGCCGGAGACAAGGTTCTATATGCACCAAATCCTCCTCGGAGTCCAGTACTTGCACAGCAAGCGCATCATCCACAGGGACTTGAAGCTCGGCAACCTGTTCCTTGATGATGACCTTCGTGTGAAGATCGGAGACTTTGGACTCGCTGCTAAGATTGAATATGAAGGTAGGTACAGTATACAGTACAGGATAAAGTATAAGGGTTGAGAGCTAATAATAAATCTTAGTATGTAAATTAAATTACCCAGCATTCTAATAACTAAATGGTAACAAAGAGACAGAAATAGACAAAGAAGAAAACAATTCAATGTGGGAGAGAGTTGAGAATTTGGAAGGGATTTCACTTGAGCTCCATTACCCTGGAAGAAATCCTCACAAACAAACATCAACATTTTAGGTGAAAGAAAGAAAACTCTTTGCGGCACACCAAACTACATCGCCCCCGAGATATTGACGAAGAAGGGTCACTCGTTCGAGGTCGATATCTGGAGTTTGGGATGCATCATGTACACCCTGCTCGTCGGCAAGCCACCGTTTGAGACTTCCACATTGAAAGACACATATAAGAGAATAAAGCAGTGTGAATACAGGTAAGAGATGTAGTTCGTCGTTTAGAAAGATTTGTTAATATAATTTTGTTTTAGGATACCTACTTGACCAAATTTCATGATACATAGTTGTAATTTATTTTGATACATAAAGAACAAGAAGAAGTGTTCTAGTGTAACTTTTATGAAAAATTACGTCTATTAGTTAAGTAAATAAGTAAGTTAGTCTGAGTAGGTTAGTGACCAACCCTAGTGTTGGAATTTTTAAACCACCCAAAAGCCTCCGACATGATCTAACGGTTGAAACAACCAGGACCGACTGCTTAACGTGCACTCCGAAGCAGTGAAGCAGTTAGGCAGCAAACTCCAAAATCGTGGACTGTATTTTAACTGTCATGTTTTTTCGTCTGAACGGTTACTTGATACTAGCTATTATACCTATTCGAAATTAAAAATACTATTAGAATTTCAGTTATATGAGTATCTAATTGAAGTCAACTAACTGTAAACAGGCCGAATGCTAACGGCAGCCAATTTAAACTTCAAATCGAGATATGCAAACCTGTTACGTAGGTATTTAATAATTCTTCTTCTTCATCGAGTGGATGGTCAACATGAAATGTTAATATTTAGTGAAATTAATTGTTGTAGCTTAAATAGGTTATTAATTATTATAATTATTAATAGTTTATTTTTCATTTCTAAACCCTGACATTATAATATTACCAGTACCAGCGATCCACTCTCTCTTCTCGCGTCTCTCCCATTAACCATGATGAATTTTGGAAACAAGTTTGTTGTTTTTTTAGTGGTCTTAATGGTCTTACATTAAGTTAAATGACATAATTGCCGCGGTCATCAATTTTTAAGAAGAAGAAGAAGACTGAACTCATATGACTATCCAACCTATTGGTCCCAGTCCCGATAGGTCTTACGAACTACTTTGTATCTGAGTAAGGCTTGAATATGATCAGACAGACACGATCGACACGCATATCACACTCATAGATAGTGTTAAGAATTGTTAATAACCTGTATGTATTTATTGTACCAGCGAGGGCGTGTACCTAGCGATGCGGGTATGTTTGGGGGGCCCGTGGAACTCGTGTAGTAGTCGGTACGCGCGCGCACTCGTCGACGATAATACGCTCAACCTGAAATACAGGTGGTTATTCAACTTTATACAGTACCTTCGACCTTTAAGAGTACCTCTTCGATGTTGAACTGTATGTTTACATACAGCATTTTATTTAAACTACATCATTAAATGTTCTTGTATAGGGCTAAGAAGTGGTATCAGTTAATTAGATTCCATAATACAAGCTGAGCTTAGATTGAGTCTAATCAACGTGCCAATTTCTCCCGAAGTATTTATTTATTCCTTCATAAATGTTTCATGAGCTAAATATTTTGAAAATCTGGGTTAGTATCCCTTTGCTTAGCTTTAAAAACATATTGGCATCATACGAAATAGTCCTTTACATATTTATTTATCCAAAGCTACAGTCACGAGCATTAATTTGGGACCCACCTAAGGTTGAATATCGTGTATAATTTGGGACTCACCTAACGTTGAATATCGTGTAGCAAACTTACGCTATTTAGAGCTAATTTTATCGCAATATCAATGTCATATTGTTTACCATCGATAACTTTACGTTTCTATCAAACTAAAGTTTCGACCTTATTGCATTATGAATATTCTAACAACATTTGATGGAAATGGGTCCCAAATTAATGCTCGTGACTGTACAACCTGTATAATCAGTAAAATAAACCTTGTTATCGGTATGACAGCGTCCTTTACACTACATTTCCAATCTTACAAGCCGTTAACTTTTAGAGACTTAGCTAGTAATGCCATAATTAAATCGAACCATACATATAGGTATAAAAGTCTTACCATTTTCCTTATTATATCAAGGACCGTTATATTTCAAATCATAGTTGTGGCTATAAGTTAACATCAATATAAACTGATTTAGGTCAAGCATGTCACTGGCCCATATATCTATATTGTTGGTTGCATGTTTCATATGAATGTGATACTACTTTCTTGACAACTATTACTCATTTATAATAGATTGTACATATGCCATGATTTACTTGGCATTTAGATGGGTTGACGTGTTTGTCTTATATAAAAGAGGTTTTGTAGATTCATCGAAATAGTTTCAGAGATTGGTTTCTTTTAAAACTATATTTTGATACAAAACCCATAAACATTTTACATTACATCAACCTGGTAAAGCTTTATGAGATATCCCAATATAAAATTAAGGAAAAACTTATTAATTTGAATAAACATTGTTACACGCTTTACTTACGTATATACAATAAAATATTAAATATAGAGATTATCTATAGCTTCACCAATCAGATTGGGTCTTTTGTAAGACCTGCAATGGGCAATACAAATCTATATATCAGTATTAATAGTCGGTACTCTTAGGTCGAAGTTACATCGTTTGGTGACTGGGTCTGGCACGGTATTGTCTCGTCTTACCACTATCAACCAGTGTCATTGTGGCTCAATACTCAATGTTACCGCTTCTGTGGACTTCATAACAGTATTCATACTTCATCTGTGTTAATGTATCGGTGGGATCATTAATTGTTGTCATAGGTTTTTATGTTATTTGTTAGTTTGTAAGTAGTATGTTTTACAAGCTAACTTTCCTGCTAACAAAATTACGTTATTTTAATCGTGAAGACATTTATTTTAGTAACACCTTCAAAAATATCGAATGAAAACTCTTTTATTTTGTTATTCTTACTTACCAATACAAGTTTCTATCAAGTACTTAGTTACTTTTTAATATAAATCTGCTGATCCGCTAAGTCGTATATTTTTCTGGAAAGGTATCGTAATGTAAGACATAATAATTGTCATAGCTATTCCTGGAATATTAGTTAGGCTACCTACTATTCTTCACTCGCTAGTGCAGCCAAGCGTCAAAGCCTTAAAATTAATTTTGGTATATAAAACATCTAACCACAGAAGCTTTTAACATACACATTCCTTATTCCAGAATCCCCTCAACGCTGCGCAAGCCCGCAGTGTCCATGATAGTGCTGCAGCTGCAGTCTGAGCCTGCTCACCGGCCGTCGGTGGACAAGCTGCTGCAGCACGAGTTCTTCCGCTCGGGCATCCTGCCGGCCGCGCTGCCCGTGTCGTGCCTCACCACCGCGCCCAGGACCGACCAGCTCGAGGGCATCTCGCTGCACCGCAGACCTCTCAATGAGGTTAATACTAATGGTAAGGTCGGAATTATGTGGGGATTTTAGATATTAATGTTTTAATAGAGGGTGATTTAAATTGTAGTAGGTATCCAAAATGACTAATTAATTTTGTCAGCTGTTTTGGCAGCGCTACAGCTGTATGTCTGTTTTGATATTTGTACTTAGCAAGCCACATAAATCAACTTATGCGATAAAATACTGTCTAGGTTAAAATAAGACTATATTTTATAAGATCATTTACTAGAATATAGGTATTCTAACAAACACTTGACCACATCCTACAAAACATTCTAAAATATTTCCAGTTTACCTTCCGCAAATACCTAAATCGAGGCAAAGTAGCGTACCTACCTTATTAGCACAGTTGTCTGTTGTTTTTATAAGGTATTTTTAAAATACCCAACAATTGTTGCGCTAGAAACGTTATTCAGCTTAGTAAAAGTCGTTTCTGACGCAGCATTTTAATTAGAACTAGCAGCGACCCGCGGTTGCACCCGCGTTCAGTAAGGTCACACATCATTGGAACATTTTCGGGATCAAATTTATAAAATAAATAAAAATAAAATAAAAAATCATTTATCCTATTTTTATCTATAGGTTTCATCTACTTATCCGTCAAATTTGGTTCAGCTGTGGCAAACTGATGCATGGAATTTTTCATTATATTTTTCTGTATCGGTAATAACTAATAATATAGGTGTAGCCTATATCACTGTTAAGTTTTATCCGAATCCGTTAAATAGCTTTTGCGTATATCTTTACATATGCATTATTAAACGTTGCGTCATAAAATTCCCAAATATAACAACTGCTCTGTGAAATGAAATCGTCACTATTACGTATAAGCTAGCTAGGCCAGTTCTTATACGTATAACTCGCTAGTTTCCTGTACGACAGGAGTTTACAATCACCACGTCACAATGAGATGTTGGAAAACCGACCTTTTTGTTAAGAATACGTAATGTATGTGGTGCGGTTTGCGGTATTTTAATTTATTAATTCAATGACAATTATCACTTTGACCTAATTATTAATCAATCATATAGTTGTTAACAAGAAATACGGGTTCTAACTTTGTTTGTCTGTTTGTAAGGATTCAATGGGAAGATTATAGTGTATTTTTCATTCTGAAATTCCCACTGGAACGGGCATAACGCGGGTAACACCGCGGGGCGCTGCTAGTCAATTATATAGTAGTAGTAATATTATGAATGGGACAGCTTTTGAGGATGTATGCATGGCTTGTTTTTTTTTTTGTATGGGCGCTGATTATACTATTCTTTTTCTTATTCGTGTCGATGGCACATAAAAACAATTTAGATGAGTGCACTATGCTAAGCTTGAGTATTTAAAAATGTTAAAACGGCTCATTTACTTTATTATACTAAATGAAACGGGTCTGTATCGCGTTAGATAATTAAACGTATTTACTAAAATACGTACCCGACGTTTCGAGCGGATTACACCGCTCGTGGTCAGTTCTCCCGTGACCACGAGCGGTGTAATCCGCTCGAAACGTCGGGTACGTATTTTAGTAAATACGTTTAATTATCTAACGCGATACAGACCCGTTTCATTTAGTATAATGAGTGCAAATCGTGTGAGTTTAAAAAGTTCATTTACTTTAATCGTTTCGGCCTATTACAGCTGTCTTTTTGAACGCAAACGTAAGTCTCTCTATTGCCATGGTCATCGACTCGCCAGTGAAACGCGAAGGCAACGGCGAGCCGCGCGCCGTCGAGCCGACGTCACATAAACAGAACTTCATTGCGCTCAGGGACCAGCTCGCTGCACTGCTCAGCAGCAAGGTAAATAAAAGTAAAAGACATGTTGTGGCACCTAGAGAATGCAATAGATGTTAGTTTAGTAAAAACAATATTCATAAGTTTTAATGTTGGTTGTTCCTAAATAAATAATGATCATACTTGTCCAACAGCTGAAGTGCCGTCCGGAATGCCTGACCGACGAGCTGAGCGACCCGGCCGCGCAGCCTCTCGTCTGGATCGGCAAGTGGGTCGACTACTCGGACAAGTATGGCTTCGGGTACCAGCTCTGCGATGAGAGTGTTGGAGTCATGTTCAATGATACCACCAAGCTGATTATGTTGGCTAATGGAGTGTGAGTATTAATATGTTATAACTGTTTCCGTGACTAACCACTTCGTACCCTTGGGGATGGATTTTTTAAATTAAGTAGCTTGATTTTATTCTGAAGTACAAGTAAGCAGGTAATATTACTGCTGAACAGCCTCCGTGGTCTAGTGGTTTGAGCGCTCGGCTCACGATCCGGAGGTTCCGGGTTCGATTCCCGGTGGGGATATCTCACAAAAATCACTTTGTGAGACTGTCCTCAGTTTGGTTAGGGCATTGCAGGCTGAATCACCTGATTGCCCGAAAAGTAAGATGATTCCGTGCTTCGGAGGGCACGTTAAGCCGTCGGTCCCGGTTACTTTCTACGGATAGTAGTCGTTACATGAGCCATGTCAGAGGCCTTTGGCGGCTCTATAACTCTGACACCAGGATTGGTCAAGTTGACCATCCACTCGATAAGAAGAAGATTACTGCTGAAGAACTTAATCGAATTATTATCAATAATTGTCGCAACCATCCTCACAATATATAAGTAGGACTATCAAGTTTTTCGCTGTAATTTTCTGGGCGAACTCAAGGTGAACATTTTAGGGCGAATAATAGCCTGTTGTCTAAATATCATCAAAATTGGTACAAACGTTTTAATCATCAGATAGAGCACGTACGAGCATATGCTATACCGATAAGAGATCGTTAATTGCCCGCGACACTTACCTAGGCAAAATGTGTTATTTTCCCATAGTTTACATCTTTCAGAATAATATTGTCGTTTCGTAGGCACGCCTGGTGGTCACACCTAATCCTCCTCAGTGTACTTTTTCTTTCTAAGATGCTTTACCCGGCTGTACTTTATACTTTACTTTCGTTTCGTGTTACAGCAACGTCCACTACATAAACCGACAAGGCCAAGAGCAGTACATGACGATGACGGAGTATCCTCACGACTTGGAGAAGAAGATGAAACTCCTCACGTACTTCAGGAGATATATGACTGAACACCTTATGAAAGCTGGTATGTTACATTTTACATTACCTATTATAGTGATATTTTCAGTGAGATGAGAGCATGAGAGGCCTTTGCCCAGCAGTGGAGCATTACAGGAACATTACATACTTCTCGATTGAGTACTCGACACATACAAAGGGGATTGGCAACTGGTGGCATCAAATCGAGAAGAGTGGCGGGAATGGGGGAAGGCCTTAGCTCAACCATGGGATAATATAGGTTAAGAGTATTGGAAAATTACATTAGTTCTTGGGAAAAAAGATATTTATGTCTGACTGTTCAGTATTTTTTATTAGTACCTAGATTAAGTTTTGTAACATTTCGAAATTTGTAACGTAACTCGCAGATACCGCCTACATTTCCCATGAACTCGCTACGTAGATTATGGAACCAGCTACGAGGGTAGCATGTCTTCGTGTTTAGCCACACAGATTAAATAAAAATTTTAAGACAATGTTATTAAAGTTACTATACTATTTATAGGTGCTTCAGTACCAGTTCGAGAAACAGACGGCCTTTCGCGTTTGCCCCATCTGCACCAGTGGTACAGAACTACGCTGGCTGTCATCATGTACATCACTAATGGAACATTACAGGTACATCATTGACTAAAAAATTGCTTGAAATAACTAAGTTATTATATATTAACATAAAATGTATTCTTTCTTGTTACAGTCAGCTATTTAAATAATTAAATTATTCACAACTACCTACATTAGTTCCACATTATAGCGTCAAGTAATATCAACACACTTGTGAATTCGTAAATAATAATTTATTACGTTTTTCTTATATAGATTAACTTCCAAGACCACACGAAGATAATCCTCTGTCCGCTGATGCAAGCGGTGACATACATCGACGTTGAAAAGAACTTCAGAACATTCCGGTTCAGTACAATCGAACAGCACGGCTGTGATAAGAAACTGTACGCAAACCTCACATACGCCCTTGAAAAACTCAACAGTATACTAATGAGTAAGATGCCGCAACACGCCTGAATTAACCCAGGCTAGATATTATTAGAACCCATTATAACATCATAGGTTAAACGACAACCTTAGTTACTGCAGAATATTCGTCAAGTAGTTAGGTTTTAGGCTGATTTGTGGTACAATAATACTCTCGATAGTATTCGGATAGACATTTTGGTATTGAAACCAGAAGCATTTTGATTTAGATTACACATTAGAATGAAATGCGCCGTTTTGTCTGTATGTATACAGAGGTCGGCCGGCAGGTTAGTAAATGGCACTGGAAGTGTGTAATCTCTCCATTTTAGTTATTTAATACTTGATATAAAAACAATGATTATTTGTAAACAGAACTTAATCAATTTTCACAACTTTATATATTTTTCTATATAACCTTTAGTAGTTAAACAGTACTATTAATTTATAATTGTTTAGTTTATAACTCTCTTTGTTTCGGACTATTCTTTTTGTTCAGTCTTATGACTTGTCTTGATTTATAAGTTATGAAGATGGTGTCTTGTTTCATAAAGAATTTTAGAGTTGAAATTTTAGTTGGTATTTGTTTCTTTGACAAATTAAATAGAATTTTAATATCGCACCATGACTGAGGGGCCGGGGTGCATTGCGCAACGTTTTCTATCATTCAGTTTATAGAACATATTGATAAGTGCTTCACTACCAAGACTCGTGTTTACAAACGACAACCTTTAATGATATAATAGTCAGTATTATGAACACGGTACTGAAGCACAAATTGTAACTTTGATACTTTCTTAGAGGTGTTATCTCGTGTAATTTAATAACATAATGAGGATCAGTTGTAGATAGCTAGGATTGGCCAGACAAGAGCCAGCCAAATAATATGTAATCAATATGAGTGCAAACTTAAGACTTTAAAATCGAATCAACTACTTTATCTTTAAACTCTTCACCATTAAAACTATGTACCTTATATTTAATGTACTCAATGTAATCTGTAAAAACAGTTTCATATTAATAAGAAACTTAAAAAAATCTGTGCTTAATATTGAATGTATTGTTAGGCAGGTGATCCTCATTATTTGACAATAAAGTTATTACAAAAACCATTGTATTTCATTTTTAATTTAATTTATTTTAGTCTCACTAACAAATTAAAATAACAGTAATAAATAAACTGGGAAAGTGTTTTACCAAGAGACAGTAGTGTAATTTTGATTGGGGCTTTTTTAAATGTCCTTAACTGAAATCTGAAACATATTGTATCATATAAGGGGTGTCATCTAAATCAGATATCATAGAAAGGTGATATGGTCAGTTTATTTATGCAGTTAGTGATAAAATGGTCAATGCTATTTGATTACTAATAGTACATAGCATTCAGATTTAGTGGGAGGCTACATTATCACTTATCAAAGTATCACCAATTAATTTTCCTACAAAGAACACTCATTTACATTATCATCAATTGATGGCTTACTGCGCCTCGGATTGTCACTCACAGCTTGAAAACTTACAAAATGATAAAACACTAGAGTCTGACACTAGGACACACTTCATAACTCCGAGTGTATTGCATGCTGGTGCGGTAATGGATCGCTGGGGTGGACGAACAAGCCTTCTTTTGCCTGCCAGTCTGTGTAGGAGCCGTATTGAGATGAAATTCCCACTATTTCGCCCTGACCACTGATGGGCCTGCCGAATGTGCGGCCGGAGCCAGCAAGATACCTGAAAATTTAATATGGTTGATGAATAATTTTTCAGTATTGCTATGAATAAGACAGAGTTGGTGTGTCACAACATAGATATTTGAATCACAAGTCAATTTTAACTTGGTATGCGGGCATGGAATACACAGATTCTACTAATCAATTTCTTCATAATCTGGGAAAATATTCGTCATTGAATGAGTATAAGAAGTGAATGAATGAAAACTTACGATCCAGTATCTATGTGCCTGAATTTGACTGGACTATCCCTCCTCCAGTAATCATTGTTGCATGTCACGGTCCAGTTGTCTCCACTGTCACCTTCTCCACTATCATCACCGTAGCATGACACCTCTTGGTTTCCAGACAAAGGTGATGAGAAATGATGGGAGTGCAGGTTCTTCTTAGTGGATACATGTTGGAGGCGAATGTTAGTGTTACACTTGATGGGTGCTCTGGAAAAGCGTTAAAAGTAAAGGGTATACAAAAGTGTCCCAATAGTTATAGACTAAATTAATATAATATAACCAGTTGTTTTACCCTCTCTTGCAAGTCTCCCCTTGAGACGCCTTCACAAGCCAGTGGCTGTTGTGGTCGTCTGTCGCGTCGACCGCAGTAACTGACTGCTGTCCGGACCCTGAGCCGTACTTCACGTCATGAGAGTGCAGGCGGAGACGCAAGTCGGTGTTTAATAACTTCAGTATACTACCGCACGTTACGAATTCTGCTTTTGAACCTACAAAAACAATGTCCTAAATGTTAACTACGTATACGCAAGTAAAATCGAAGCATTTTTATTTCTATTCTAAGTAATGATTTATAAAATGGGGAAGGTTTAACGATCTTTTATCCACCCATAACATAAGGCCACGTAATTGATAATGCGGTGTGCTTACTATCTGAATTAACAGTATTTAAAATATTATAGAGCTTGGCTACTTACATTCCGAATAGTGTATCCCTATTGTTATTATGAATAATATCGGTAAAACTGAAATGAAGTTGAATATATTTAAAAATTGCATTTTAAAAATCGCCTTCTAGCAATGCACTTCACAAAAACCGACTGATGACAGATTGATTGTGAATACTAGTGACGAACTTGGTAAGTTCTTGTGAACTCGAGTTCTCTGTAACTCGAGCTCGAACTCACACTCTCACACTTCATCACCAAACAACATTCGAATTCATTCGATTTGGTTATTATATTTTTATTTATTATATTTATAATAACATGGTATTCAACCAATTAGGTCACTTTTATTTTAGTTTGTTATTTTTTATTTTAGGTATATCAGTATTAAATGTTTTTTTTTTTATATACTTTTAATGTTATTTTTTTCATTATTTGGGATGGGTTATTATTTATTTCATAATAACATCACAGATATACCTAAATATTATGATTTATCACGTCTTTAGCTACGTCTCCCAGATAGTATGCATGCATGCTTAATATTCATAGTAATCAAAGTGATAAATTTTGTATGACGTGAATAAAATTACCGGCCATTATAATTGTTACTACGGAATAAATTGTATTACGTAACAATTTAAAAATAATAACATATAATTAGTATGTAATTCCGAAAATAATAATACTTCAGTTTCATTATATTAGACCGAGTTGAATAACTTGACTTGAGCTCGAGTAACGTTGAACTTCAACTCGGAAAAGAGTTTTATTTCTAAGATTGAACATCACTAGTGAACAACAGTGAACAGAATTCTGTCAGCTGCCAGCCAAGCAACCGTCAGAAATTTGACAGTAAATACGATGACGTTATAATAACAGTGACTGTGCCGTCAATGTCATTTAAAAATCAGCTGGGGAAGAAAAGCTGTGAAGTTGAAGAAAAGGAAAATTTTATTTACTTTCCAATTCGCATATTCCTGAAAGGAAATAGTAATATATTTACTGAGTATTAATAAAATGGACACAACTCAAAACACAGGTGATAACAAAAGCAAAGGTATTACTTTAAGTTATTACTAAAATATTAAGTAGATCAACACACAATATGTTACAATTATTTACCACCTTAATTTTATTTTCAGCATCGTACGACCCTGGTTGGAATGACCCTCCCAAATTTTCGTACACTGCGCAGCAAACGACACCAAATAGACCCCGAAATTTCTTGAATAAACGTGTGGCTTTTCCTCTGTCGACTGGGTCTCCTGGGCAGACTCCAGTGGCCCCTATGAACCTACCTCCGATGCCAGCAAGTCCCCCAGCTCCTGTAATGCCTCCACTACAACCCCAATATCCTCAAGCCACTGAAGCCGTTGACATAGATAGTGAAAGCACCTTAAAAGAAGTCAAAACCATACTCCTCGAATTTCTAGACAATAGCAGTGAACTTGGGCCTAAAGCTGTTGATATCAAGAGAAGAATAGGCGCCATGGAGGAAATGTGGAGCGGTGGTAAACTGAATAAAAGTATACATGTGCTGATGAGAGATTTAGCTATAGGTGAGTGTCAATTATTTTAAAGTTTCATACCTCATTTTGTACTAAATCTTGTTAGAGTCTAGCAACCTCTAACCAGAGAAAATTACAGTAGAAATATGCCTTTTTTCAGCTCTAAGAGATGATGTGCCTTCAAAAGCAGATGAGATTCACAAAATCCTGATGGTGGATCATATCACTTCTGTCGGGACCTGGATGTCGGGAGTCAAACAGCTGATTCACCACTGTATCGCTAAATCAGAACTCCTTTCTATTGATAAGGAAACATGAACATTACCTTGAGATATATTCTACTAAAATGTGTTGGTTGATATAAGTGAATGAATATGTAATTTTTTGCAAATGCTTTCACTTTTTTCCCCAATTTTCTGTTGTTTAGTATTTCTATGTTCTATATAAAGGAAGGAAACTTCGCATTTATATCATGGCTTTTCTACACTATTTCTATCAAGACAATGTATTATAAAAATATGATGAAGTGCAGTACAGATTGACAATCTGTACAATCTGAGATTGTAATGTTCATGTAGTGTGAGGCTTTCTTGTTTTTTTTTTTAAATTTAGCCATGAATGTGTGATTTAGATATAAGAAGTACTTCTTAAAATAACTGATGTGATTTTTATTTAAGTCAAATTTTCATCTTTCAATCCAGGTTCTGTATTAGACATGTTATGTTAAGAGCAAAAAAACATAATGAAAATATGTAAATAATAAATGTTTATTTTTATATTCATATATTTATTTCATTTCTTATATAATTATATCTAACAATAATTATTTTACAGCTTTAAATACTGAAAAGAAAAATTTTGTGTTTGAGATAAAATGTAGACAACTTCTACAGTGTCAATAGAATTACGTTTTTTACAATCATTTAACATAGGGAGCCTTATATACGCGTATTAGATACCTTTTAGCTATCAAATGGTTTGTCACTTACTGACATACGCAATTTTCCGAAGAGCAAAAGAGACAAAACACAGTGTAACAGTGTTTAGGTACACCGCGTTTATTAATAAGGCGGAGTGTGTAGGAATACCTATTCTGTACTTGTTGCACAACATAGATTACCAGCATCATGTTACAAGATTACTAAATCAAATCTTGTCAAAGTACAAAGGGTATATCTACATTCAGTTATGTTTTTTCATATCTTGATTGTTCTTATATCCCCCGTTTGATCGGTTTAGGCGCGACAGTCACCCGGACCGGTCGTCCCAGCTCCACAAGTGACGCGGGCTCCCTGCCGCCTTCATCGACCGCTAAACATATCGAAATATCCACGCCACAGGGCTCCGTCCATACTCCGTGAGAAATCATCACTTTGGTCAGCAGACGTAGGTTCTGGGTACCATCTTCATCTATGGGAACAAGTTGGGTGGTTAGTTCGAGATTGATTGGGTATTTGCGGTATGCAAGTACAATAGGAACCGATTTTGGTTAAGTTTGTTTAATTATGAGGGTAGGTAGATAAATTGGGATATTATTAAACTCTAAATTTTCAAGTGTCAAAAATAATAAGTGTTTGTAGGTCAGTGAGTAAAGTGGAACAATATAATTTACCATTGGTCACCTAACTTTTATCGGGAGTTTTAAATCAATGACATGTGATGAAAAAGTGAGTCCAAAGATAGACAACCGACAACCGCGGCAAAAAACCAAACTCGTAGCTGGCAACACGTATGGGTCCTAGTTGTATTATAATAATTGAAGTACTGACTGTAGCGGTTGTGGTCGAGCGGGCGCAGGTGGTCGCGCGGCGGCGGCGCGGCGTGCAGGCGCGTGTCGGGGTAGCGCACGGCCACGCGCAGCGCCGCGGGCGCGCCCACGTGCAGCAGCTCGGCCTCCAGCGCCACGGCGGCCGCCAGCCCGGCGCAGAACCGCACCACCGAGTCGTTGTCGGGCGCCGGCTCCACGATGCGCGCCGTGCACATGCGGATCTGGAACCACCACCACACCGGTCACAGGGGCCTAAGTGTGCGTCCATACTGCGGGCCTAGCGCGGTGGCGACGGCGGGCGCGAAATATCAAACGTATGAAACGCGTGTAAGTGTCCATACTGAAGTGACTAGGCGGAAGCCTAGCGCGACAAGACCGAGCGACTCCGCGCGCGGTGATTTCAAACGCACCGATCCGCGCGTTGTGTCCACAGTGCGGGCCTAGGCGGCGAGCGACTTAACAAGCGGGCAGTGTTGCCGTTCTACAAAATTAAAAGTCCCTAGTAATATGAAAAATTCCGCTAAATATTGGTAAATATATATTTTTTAATCCGCTAGAAGTCGCTAAATCTTATCGCTGACGTTCAAGTCTAATCTCGAAGTTCGCGCCTTATAAATTGGGGTTTTGAGAGGGCGCCGATCGTTTAATTTTGGCAAATATTTTCATTTTTCACAAAAAATAACAAAAAAATAAAATCAACACATTTATTCAAAAAATCACAACAGGGGAATTCTCGTTTAGTATCATTTTACGTGGATGTTGCCAGCAGGACATTTGAAAATCAGCTAAAAAAAAGAGACGTGGGTGTGGCACTCGGGGACTGCCGCGGTAAAGCTATTGCATAGTTATTTTTTTTATCACTAGATGGCGTTATTGGGGAGCGTGAGGTTTTTTCGTTACGGAATTTCTGGATTCGGTCCCCGCGCTCAAGGCCCGCGATAGAAGCTATGCAATAGCTTAATATGAATAAGTATTAAACCAGGTATATTATCTATTTAGAAAAAGATTGTGAACGAGACACATTGTGGGGTTGAAATAGAATATTTTGTGCCAGAACGGATGTTTATGGTTGTTAAGGTGTAGCGGTGGTCTTAAAAAACACATTATTCTTCATATATTTTCGAAAAAAAAGTCACATTTACAACGGCTCAAAATCCGCTAGAAGTCTCTAAATATATTTTTGTCGCTAGCTCATTTTTTTTTGCCGCTAACCACTTATGAATTCCGCTAGATCCAGCGACAAAGTCTCTAGAACGGCAACACTGCAAGCGGGTGGCAGGTGTATCAAACCAGTGGTCTTACCGCTCGGCGTTTTGACGTAAAATGGCTTCGATCAACAATACACACTAGATTTCGGGTCAGCGCAAATAATACGTCTGGGTGCTTAGGGTCTCATTTGAAAAGTGAGCCACTCTTTTATTTAGTTCCCTCGAACCACAGCCAAAAAAGTTGCAAAAATAATGGCCGGAAAAACAATTTAACGGCCGGAGTGTCTTACTTTCTGTGAGTACATGTAGAATAAGTTATATTTTAAGCTTTTAAACAAAATAATATCAAATTTTGAAAAAAAATACTGATTTGAAGTCACCGCTACAAATGTTTGGCCAACGTTGGCGCAAATTTTGTGAAACAGAACAGCAGAAACATGGAGTAGATTTGTTTTGTAGTAATAATTTATTTATCCGGGGGGCGATTTTTTTTTTATGTCGTGGGGGGGTGGTTGGACTTATAAATTTCGATTTTGTAACTAATCCCGGTAGAGTATTCGCCGCCATCTTGTTTTAAGTTCATTTTTTTTTAGTTTTTCTGAAATAACTCGTTAATTTTCAACTCTAGAGCAAAAATGACAGTAAGTTTGATCATTATTATTTAATATATACGCTAGGATCTATATTTGCAGAGTTATACTATCAAGTTTATCAAAAAAATCGTAATGAAAACAAGTATGTATACTATCAAACCTAGATAGCCCAAAACATAAATAATTTTAAGTAAACTTTTACGTGCATATTACAAATTATTTAAGTGTTCAACACGACTCCATTCCATCTGTAGTTCTTCTAAAAGAAACGAAACGAAAGGAAGGTAAACACGGGAATAAAATACTTTATTTGTAGGTCGTTAAGGTTGATTTCACACTAAATGTTGTCTTTTCGTTTCTAAGTGACAGTAGTAATTTTAAATATTTGAAGATTTGCTAGGTGTCATGGTTGTAATTAGGTTGAACTTCGAACTGTTTTAAAACTTTTTGGTCAGTTCGGTAGTAAACAAAATAAGCTGTCACACGTAATTAACAAGCCCGTTGGCACAGTGGCAGTGAGAGCGCTTACTGTGTCGGGGGTTGCGGGTTCGATTCCCGCCCGGAGTCAACAATATGTGCAGACATAGTTGTTGGCGACGATGTCTGGGTGTCAATTATATATTCTTATAAAGTATTTGTGTATGTATATGTAGTAGTATCAGTTAATTAGATTCCATAACACAAGCTTAGAGCTTACTTTGGGTCTAATTAACCGTGTGTGAATTTGTCCAGGTATATTTATAATTTTATTTTATATTTATTTTATAATTCACGAGGACATTTTTTAGCTTTGATTTTGTACGTGACCCGAAATCTAGTTGTGTATTGTTGATCGAAAATTGTTTGCAACCCCTGATATACGTCTGATCGCTACTAGAGCTCGCGCCTCAGTGTGGCCACCTCCGCCGCCGCCGCCGCGTAAGCCACCGCGTAAGTCACCGCGTAAGCCACCGCGCATTCACTGTGGCCACACACTAAGGTTTGCCTACGTTTTTCTGTTCTCTAAAGATGAACAGACTTCGCGTAGGATAGTGCCCAAACCTCGTTTAGAAAAGTGATGAAAGCTTGTATAAAATACAAGTGCAATCTCTTTTCAGTGAGGTCAGTTCTTAGTTGGTATCACAAAATGTTGAATTTCCTCCCTCACCTTAATATTAGGTCTCGGGATGGTGGGCAGCGGCGCGCTCTGCAGCAGCGGCATGAGCGCGCGCGCCAGCACCGCCGGCTTGTTGTCCGCGTTCAGCGACAGCTGCCGGAACACCGCGATCGTGAACGGATCCGGCTCCACGCCTGCATATTGCGAAATATTTAATGTTAGCCATGCTTTGATGGATGGGGATGTTTTGATAAAATATGTACATTATATTAGTAATTTAATTTTTTAGACATAGAGGCGGTGACTTCATTTGAGCACGGACACATGTCACGGTATACCTGATGTCGTCTATGATTATATTGGGTGAAAAAAAAACATTAATTTAACCGGCCTGGTCTGAATTAACTACTCTTTTTCAATGATAGGCTTTTGTCCAGCAGCGAAATCTTTACGAAACTATAATTATGTAAAATGTGGTATGTTATGATAAGTTCCTTACCTGCCGAAGCCAGCAATCTGTCCAAGACTTCCGCGTGGTGCGTGAGCGAGGCGACGGCGGCGAGCGCGGCGGGCGCGGGCGAGGCGGGCGGCGCGCCGGCCGCCGCGGGCTGCCCGCACGCCGCCGCCCACAGCCGCGCCGCGCTCACGCGCAGGGACAACTGCCAGATACAAGCGTTATCTTGCTCCGATACCCCGCTGAATTGATGTTGTAGTCTGAAATAATTTTTTAAATATTCCTACAGGACTTATTTTCAATTAAATTGTTGAAGCGTCTTTTTGATGGTCACCGATGATCATAACCGTGTGATTATTTTTGTTATCGCTTCTAATATTATAATTGTACAAGCATTCACCGAAGCGTGAGCGCGGCGTGCAGCGCGCGCGCCCCGCGGGTGAACAATGAGTAAGGAGTGTGTTACCTGAGACAGAGCGTGTTGAGCGTGGCGAGCGCGTGCGCGGGCGGCTGCGCGGCGGTGAGCGCGGCGTGCAGCGCGCGCGCCCCGCGGGTGAACAATGAGTAAGGAGTGTGTTACCTGAGACAGAGCGTGTTGAGCGTGGCGAGCGCGTGCGCGGGCGGCTGCGCGGCGGTGAGCGCGGCGTGCAGCGCGCGCGCCCCGCGGATGAACAATGAGTAAGGAGTGTGTTACCTGAGACAGAGCGTGTTGAGCGTGGCGAGCGCGTGCGCGGGCGGCTGCGCGGCGGTGAGCGCGGCGTGCAGCGCGCGCGCCCCGCGGGTGAACAATGAGTAAGGAGTGTGTTACCTGAGACAGAGCGTGTTGAGCGTGGCGAGCGCGTGCGCGGGCGGCTGCGCGGCGGTGAGCGCGGCGTGCAGCGCGCGCGCCCCGCGGATGAACAATGAGTAAGGAGTGTGTTACCTGAGACAGAGCGTGTTGAGCGTGGCGAGCGCGTGCGCGGGCGGCTGCGCGGCGGTGAGCGCGGCGTGCAGCGCGCGCGCCCCGCGGGTGAACAATGAGTAAGGAGTGTGTTACCTGAGACAGAGCGTGTTGAGCGTGGCGAGCGCGTGCGCGGGCGGCTGCGCGGCGGTGAGCGCGGCGTGCAGCGCGCGCGCCCCGCGGGTGAACAATGAGTAAGGAGTGTGTTACCTGAGACAGAGCGTGTTGAGCGTGGCGAGCGCGTGCGCGGGCGGCTGCGCGGCGGTGAGCGCGGCGTGCAGCGCGCGCGCCCCGCGGGTGAACAATGAGTAAGGAGTGTGTTACCTGAGACAGAGCGTGTTGAGCGTGGCGAGCGCGTGCGCGGGCGGCTGCGCGGCGGTGAGCGCGGCGTGCAGCGCGCGCGCCCCGCGGGTGAACAATGAGTAAGGAGTGTGTTACCTGAGACAGAGCGTGTTGAGCGTGGCGAGCGCGTGCGCGGGCGGCTGCGCGGCGGTGAGCGCGGCGTGCAGCGCGCGCGCCCCGCGGGTGAACAATGAGTAAGGAGTGTGTTACCTGAGACAGAGCGTGTTGAGCGTGGCGAGCGCGTGCGCGGGCGGCTGCGCGGCGGTGAGCGCGGCGTGCAGCGCGCGCGCCCCGCGGGTGAACAATGAGTAAGGAGTGTGTTACCTGAGACAGAGCGTGTTGAGCGTGGCGAGCGCGTGCGCGGGCGGCTGCGCGGCGGTGAGCGCGGCGTGCAGCGCGCGCGCCCCGCGGGTGAACAATGAGTAAGGAGTGTGTTACCTGAGACAGAGCGTGTTGAGCGTGGCGAGCGCGTGCGCGGGCGGCTGCGCGGCGGTGAGCGCGGCGTGCAGCGCGCGCGCCCCGCGGATGAACAATGAGTAAGGAGTGTGTTACCTGAGACAGAGCGTGTTGAGCGTGGCGAGCGCGTGCGCGGGCGGCTGCGCGGCGGTGAGCGCGGCGTGCAGCGCGCGCGCCCCGCGGGTGAACAATGAGTAAGGAGTGTGTTACCTGAGACAGAGCGTGTTGAGCGTGGCGAGCGCGTGCGCGGGCGGCTGCGCGGCGGTGAGCGCGGCGTGCAGCGCGCGCGCCCCGCGGATGAACAATGAGTAAGGAGTGTGTTACCTGAGACAGAGCGTGTTGAGCGTGGCGAGCGCGTGCGCGGGCGGCTGCGCGGCGGTGAGCGCGGCGTGCAGCGCGCGCGCCCCGCGGGTGAACAATGAGTAAGGAGTGTGTTACCTGAGACAGAGCGTGTTGAGCGTGGCGAGCGCGTGCGCGGGCGGCTGCGCGGCGGTGAGCGCGGCGTGCAGCGCGCGCGCCCCGCGGGTGAACAATGAGTAAGGAGTGTGTTACCTGAGACAGAGCGTGTTGAGCGTGGCGAGCGCGTGCGCGGGCGGCTGCGCGGCGGTGAGCGCGGCGTGCAGCGCGCGCGCCCCGCGGGTGAACAATGAGTAAGGAGTGTGTTACCTGAGACAGAGCGTGTTGAGCGTGGCGAGCGCGTGCGCGGGCGGCTGCGCGGCGGTGAGCGCGGCGTGCAGCGCGCGCGCCCCGCGGGTGAACAATGAGTAAGGAGTGTGTTACCTGAGACAGAGCGTGTTGAGCGTGGCGAGCGCGTGCGCGGGCGGCTGCGCGGCGGTGAGCGCGGCGTGCAGCGCGCGCGCCCCGCGGGTGAACAATGAGTAAGGAGTGTGTTACCTGAGACAGAGCGTGTTGAGCGTGGCGAGCGCGTGCGCGGGCGGCTGCGCGGCGGTGAGCGCGGCGTGCAGCGCGCGCGCCCCGCGGGTGAACAATGAGTAAGGAGTGTGTTACCTGAGACAGAGCGTGTTGAGCGTGGCGAGCGCGTGCGCGGGCGGCTGCGCGGCGGTGAGCGCGGCGTGCAGCGCGCGCGCCCCGCGGGTGAACAATGAGTAAGGAGTGTGTTACCTGAGACAGAGCGTGTTGAGCGTGGCGAGCGCGTGCGCGGGCGGCTGCGCGGCGGTGAGCGCGGCGTGCAGCGCGCGCGCCCCGCGGGTGAACAATGAGTAAGGAGTGTGTTACCTGAGACAGAGCGTGTTGAGCGTGGCGAGCGCGTGCGCGGGCGGCTGCGCGGCGGTGAGCGCGGCGTGCAGCGCGCGCGCCCCGCGGGTGAACAATGAGTAAGGAGTGTGTTACCTGAGACAGAGCGTGTTGAGCGTGGCGAGCGCGTGCGCGGGCGGCTGCGCGGCGGTGAGCGCGGCGTGCAGCGCGCGCGCCCCGCGGGTGAACAATGAGTAAGGAGTGTGTTACCTGAGACAGAGCGTGTTGAGCGTGGCGAGCGCGTGCGCGGGCGGCTGCGCGGCGGTGAGCGCGGCGTGCAGCGCGCGCGCCCCGCGGATGAACAATGAGTAAGGAGTGTGTTACCTGAGACAGAGCGTGTTGAGCGTGGCGAGCGCGTGCGCGGGCGGCTGCGCGGCGGTGAGCGCGGCGTGCAGCGCGCGCGCCCCGCGGATGAACAATGAGTAAGGAGTGTGTTACCTGAGACAGAGCGTGTTGAGCGTGGCGAGCGCGTGCGCGGGCGGCTGCGCGGCGGTGAGCGCGGCGTGCAGCGCGCGCGCCCCGCGGGTGAACAATGAGTAAGGAGTGTGTTACCTGAGACAGAGCGTGTTGAGCGTGGCGAGCGCGTGCGCGGGCGGCTGCGCGGCGGTGAGCGCGGCGTGCAGCGCGCGCGCCCCGCGGATGAACAATGAGTAAGGAGTGTGTTACCTGAGACAGAGCGTGTTGAGCGTGGCGAGCGCGTGCGCGGGCGGCTGCGCGGCGGTGAGCGCGGCGTGCAGCGCGCGCGCCCCGCGGGTGAACAATGAGTAAGGAGTGTGTTACCTGAGACAGAGCGTGTTGAGCGTGGCGAGCGCGTGCGCGGGCGGCTGCGCGGCGGTGAGCGCGGCGTGCAGCGCGCGCGCCCCGCGGGTGAACAATGAGTAAGGAGTGTGTTACCTGAGACAGAGCGTGTTGAGCGTGGCGAGCGCGTGCGCGGGCGGCTGCGCGGCGGTGAGCGCGGCGTGCAGCGCGCGCGCCCCGCGGATGAACAATGAGTAAGGAGTGTGTTACCTGAGACAGAGCGTGTTGAGCGTGGCGAGCGCGTGCGCGGGCGGCTGCGCGGCGGTGAGCGCGGCGTGCAGCGCGCGCGCCCCGCGGGTGAACAATGAGTAAGGAGTGTGTTACCTGAGACAGAGCGTGTTGAGCGTGGCGAGCGCGTGCGCGGGCGGCTGCGCGGCGGTGAGCGCGGCGTGCAGCGCGCGCGCCCCGCGGATGAACAATGAGTAAGGAGTGTGTTACCTGAGACAGAGCGTGTTGAGCGTGGCGAGCGCGTGCGCGGGCGGCTGCGCGGCGGTGAGCGCGGCGTGCAGCGCGCGCGCCCCGCGGGTGAACAATGAGTAAGGAGTGTGTTACCTGAGACAGAGCGTGTTGAGCGTGGCGAGCGCGTGCGCGGGCGGCTGCGCGGCGGTGAGCGCGGCGTGCAGCGCGCGCGCCCCGCGGGTGAACAATGAGTAAGGAGTGTGTTACCTGAGACAGAGCGTGTTGAGCGTGGCGAGCGCGTGCGCGGGCGGCTGCGCGGCGGTGAGCGCGGCGTGCAGCGCGCGCGCCCCGCGGATGAACAATGAGTAAGGAGTGTGTTACCTGAGACAGAGCGTGTTGAGCGTGGCGAGCGCGTGCGCGGGCGGCTGCGCGGCGGTGAGCGCGGCGTGCAGCGCGCGCGCCCCGCGGGTGAACAATGAGTAAGGAGTGTGTTACCTGAGACAGAGCGTGTTGAGCGTGGCGAGCGCGTGCGCGGGCGGCTGCGCGGCGGTGAGCGCGGCGTGCAGCGCGCGCGCCCCGCGGGTGAACAATGAGTAAGGAGTGTGTTACCTGAGACAGAGCGTGTTGAGCGTGGCGAGCGCGTGCGCGGGCGGCTGCGCGGCGGTGAGCGCGGCGTGCAGCGCGCGCGCCCCGCGGGTGAACAATGAGTAAGGAGTGTGTTACCTGAGACAGAGCGTGTTGAGCGTGGCGAGCGCGTGCGCGGGCGGCTGCGCGGCGGTGAGCGCGGCGTGCAGCGCGCGCGCCCCGCGGGTGAACAATGAGTAAGGAGTGTGTTACCTGAGACAGAGCGTGTTGAGCGTGGCGAGCGCGTGCGCGGGCGGCTGCGCGGCGGTGAGCGCGGCGTGCAGCGCGCGCGCCCCGCGGGTGAACAATGAGTAAGGAGTGTGTTACCTGAGACAGAGCGTGTTGAGCGTGGCGAGCGCGTGCGCGGGCGGCTGCGCGGCGGTGAGCGCGGCGTGCAGCGCGCGCGCCCCGCGGGTGAACAATGAGTAAGGAGTGTGTTACCTGAGACAGAGCGTGTTGAGCGTGGCGAGCGCGTGCGCGGGCGGCTGCGCGGCGGTGAGCGCGGCGTGCAGCGCGCGCGCCCCGCGGGTGAACAATGAGTAAGGAGTGTGTTACCTGAGACAGAGCGTGTTGAGCGTGGCGAGCGCGTGCGCGGGCGGCTGCGCGGCGGTGAGCGCGGCGTGCAGCGCGCGCGCCCCGCGGGTGAACAATGAGTAAGGAGTGTGTTACCTGAGACAGAGCGTGTTGAGCGTGGCGAGCGCGTGCGCGGGCGGCTGCGCGGCGGTGAGCGCGGCGTGCAGCGCGCGCGCCCCGCGGATGAACAGCGCCGTGAGCCAGGCGCCGCCGCGCGCGCGCGCCTCCACCTCCGCCACCCTGCACACCACACACCCCACCGTCACCGCCGCTCTGATGGACGCCCATCAGAAAGGTACTGACGAGGTATAACTACTACATGAGAAGCGCAGTCAAACACGTCACATCTGACCACCCTACAGATAGAGGACCTTCTCATGATTATGAGTGCCTGGTACTTGTGATCTGCCATAAACAAAACATAATCAGTCTTATTACAAAAAACTAAATAGACCTTGGTTTAAACCTGTACTATCAAGTCCAGGCTTATCTGCAGAACCATGGTCTAAATTTGTTCGTATTACAAAACTGTGTCTTCGATCAACAATGATCGAAGACAAAACTTTACAAAACCGTGGTCTTCAGAACCTCGGACCAAGTTCAGAACCGTCATTCATTTTGTTTAGCTAACAACTACAGATTAATACAAGTATCATTCGTTCACCATCATGTCATTCTATTGCAACGTTCCGTATGCCCAGAAAACAAAAAGTTTTGATAATACGCTAATGATTATGGAGTGTTATAAATATTGAGACCTGCTTATTTTACACGGATATAAACATTATTTAGTTATTTCGTCGATTGCAGTCTTGTTTAGGTTTAAAAGCATATTTCTTAATGTCGTATTAATTTTTTAAAATATATCTAATATAAATATATAAGTACGTGTATCGAAACGTAACATTTTCGCGCGCGATAAATTAAGAAACCATAGTAACAAACACAAAACCATCGCTATTGAACAGTTCATACAATTGCCTCTCTCTTCGTTTAATTTTAATAATTTATAGTGATGGACCTACAAAAAAAAAACGATCAGAGAATTGAAGTGCCGAGGAAAAAATAAAAACCACAAAAAACAATGAAAAAGATGATATACTTAACCTAAAAGAGAAACTGAAAATTTTGACATTTCCGATTTAGACCCTCGCTAAACTAGGGGTCGCCGAGGTTTAGCATTAAACCATGATTTAGACATGGTTTATCGCAAAACCATGACTCGTAATACCATTTTTGTTCAGACCGTGGTTTATAGAAGTTTAAACCAGGTTTCTTAGATAAACCGCTTTTTGTAATAAGACTGAATATGTTTTGTACCTATACATATTATGTATAGGTGGCGAGTAAACTATTGTAAACTTAGTTTTAACCGAACGATTATAATGATTATGAGAATATTAATTGACTTATGCCATTACATCAATCTCTTAAATTTTTTGCCAATTATCACAACTTATATAATAATTATAATCACTGCATATTGATCTACGGACTTGTCGAGCTGCTCCTCGGCGGCTTGCAGCAGCTGCAGGCGCACGCGGTCGGACAGGCTGCAGTTGTCGACGTGCTGCAGCACGGTGTCAAAGAAGCGCCGCACCGCGCTGTCGTCCATGGCGGCTTCCGCGCGCTCGCTGCACACTTTCGTGTCGCCTGTTGGACACAGTAAGTGGGACATTTAAGTTTCATCTCAGGATTTTGTGGTTTGGCCTAATGGGATTTTAAATCAAGAAATCTCGACGCATGCTATCTTTTATAAAATATGCAATGCATTGTATTACTGTTTTCTTAAGTTTATTTAATCTGCGTTTTAGGAAGCGTTGGTGTCTGTCCTCCTCACTGTACTGATATCTTCAGTGAGATGAGAGGCCTTTGCCCAGCAGTGGGACATTATAGGCTAATACTTTTTTTTTGTGTCTGTGGCCATTTAAATGTAAATTAAAAGCTTAGTGTGTTCGTAGTTTCAATTGAGAACGTATAGAGTGAGTTACCGAGCGGCAGGTGCGGCACGAGGTGCGGCATGGTGTCGCGCAGGTAGGTGTAGTGCTTCACCGTGTGCTCCTCGAACAGCGGCAGCATGGTGCAGCAGTGCTGCGCCGCGTTCAGCACCAGGATCAGCACGCACATGTCTGCGCGCTCAGGACTTTATCGCAAATATGGTAACATTTTACACAATAGTTAGCTTTCGGTTATAGATGACTAATACCCCACAGTTTTCCGGCGTTGTGCCCGTTCCCAAGGGAATTTCGGAATAAAAATAGCCTATAAACATCCCGTTGAATGTGACTATGCATTAAAAAAAGAATTATTCAAATCGGATTTGTAGTTTTTCAGATTAGTCCTTACAACCAAACAGACAAAGTTAGAAACTTTACCCCTTTATAGTATTAGTGTAGAAATGTCTCATACCGAATACTCAATCGCTATAATTCAAGTAATACATAATTAAATTACATAGACCATGTCGGAGGCCTTTAGGCGGTCTTGAAACACCGACAACAGGGTTGGCCACTAACCTAGTCGAAATGAATGAATGAATGAATTAATTAATTAATGAATGAATGAATGAAATTAAATAGGTTTTCTTAAAATATTCTAAAACGTAATTAACCAAAATGTACTTCATTCGTATGTCAAGCAAAGTATAGCGAATCTGATCAAAATGCGTAAAGGATACAAGAAGGGTCCTCGACGTCGGGCTCGGGCATGTCGAAGAAGGGATGCACGGCGAGCAGCCGCGACGTCAGCGGCAGCACCAGCGTCGCGTGCGAGCTGCCCAGCCGCTGCACGCAGCGGAACGTCGACCGCTTGTCCTGCCGCATCACATCATTTAATAATACTACCAGTTTGTTTACATACATGAATATTCGCTTTCAACGAATTTTAACTAGGTAAGGTTTTAAACCTAAGGGTGGGTTGGTGTTTATTGTAATATGCGTCCGTTAAAAAGTTCATAAAAGGGTTCGTGCTCGATCAAAATACTAGCAGCGCACTGTATAGGGGCAAATTCAAATTCAATTTTTATTGCATTCCATAAATGTACATCGTCTTAGGTAGTAAACTTAAAAATACGTAATAATTATGGACCCTGTCGGGCACAGCACTATTATAGTTATATTATTTTTCATTTTTAATTGCATAATACTAATTTTAGGAATCATCTTGCATCATTAGTTACATCGGTTCATTCCCTTGGGAATATCGGGATAAAATGTAGCCTAAAACCGTTCTATAAATGCACTTAACATAAACACATACCTGTGGGTATCTCTTGAGGTTCTCGAGGATCTTGTCGATGCACATCTCGAGGCAGGTCTTGGACGCCACCGTGCACGCGCCCAGCATCCGGTGCAAGCCTTCTCTCACGTCCATCGAATAGTCCTGTCAAATTATAATTTTATAACATTGTAAAAATAATACGATGTTCAACATAATTAGTGGTGATTGTCAAAATATTACCGGAAACAACAGCTTTTCAGGTTTGTAAAAAGTTATAATTTTGTTAATGTTCTTTAAAATATTTTATGATTAGGTTCAGATTTTGTCATATAAATTACTAATTTCAGGGCAACAATTTTAATTTTGTTTTCAGTAGCCAGACAAAACATTATTTTATTCTGCTATTATCTAAAAAGTATTTAACGTTGCAAGTGTATATTTACCTCTAAAGCGCTCAGTATAGTCTCCAGCTGGTCCTCCCTCAGCACGATGTGGTGCGCAATCTTGGTGAGACTGTCGATGGCCCTCAGCCGCACGTCCTCGATCTCATCATTGAACATGTCCACTAAGAAGTCTAATGAAGTAGTCGCAAACGTTGAATTCTCTAGTGAGAGCTGACACACCGCATCCACTGCTGCCGTTCGTACTTCTGCAATGAGCATATCTTCGTATTTAGTCATCGCCTTTCCCTACCTACCACCGGGCTGAGCCAACCTAGACATTTCTACTATAATTTTGATATATGTTAAGAACAAAATGCAAATTATAGGACTGCTTAAACAACTGAATGAACTACGGCAATACTACGGTAACAGACCAACTAATTAAGTGGTTAGCTACGTTATGTTGAAGTGTAATATTAGGTGAGTAGGAGTGTTACCGCAGAGCTCGTCCTCCAGGCCGTGCACGAAGGCGCCGGCGGCGCCGCCGGGCAGCAGCTGCACGTCGCGCGTCAGCAGCGCGCCCGGCGCGTCGTCGGCCCAGCGCCGGCCCGACGCCCACGCGCCCGACCGCACCAGCTCCGCGCCGCGCTCGTGCGCGCTGCGCTTTTTCTGCGAACCGTACAATCAAGTTTACTATCCTGCATACTGTATGTCATTTTAGTGATACCTTCTTAAGAAGTTAGCATTAAAACTAGTAGTCCCAGCATATTCTCTTATGTTTTGTCGCTCATTTCCCAATCGCCATTTTTCCGGCTATCAGACTTGATGGATAACCTAATATTCATTATCTGATACAAGACCAAACAGCAATCCATTTTTGTGTTATTATAAAAGCATCATATTCTACTTTGGAACCCACCTTCATGTTACTCATGAGTTGTTTATCCAGTGTCTGCAGTAGGAACCTATCCGACACAGCCCGCGTGGTTCCCAGTAGGGTGCAGGCCAACGCTCGCACTTGCATGCACAGGTCGTTAACGGCGGAGCAAATGCGGATAAAAG
Source organism: Cyclophora punctaria (assembly GCA_951394245.1). Taxonomy (NCBI): domain Eukaryota; kingdom Metazoa; phylum Arthropoda; class Insecta; order Lepidoptera; family Geometridae; genus Cyclophora; species Cyclophora punctaria. The sequence continues at coordinate 3,516,765 of OX596171.1, read as the reverse complement.
CGTCGTCTACCAGACGGATTGTTGTTTCACCGTCACGGAGAGTTACGGTGCTGGAAGGAAGAATATTTGGTACTATTATTATAAAAGATCCTAATATCCCGATCCCGTGGGAATTTTAGGATAAAAAACATTGCCTTAACCTTTAATGTGGCTATCCAATACAAAAAGAATTATTCAAATCGGATTCGTAGTTTCTGAGATGAATGCAAAAATAACAAACAAAAAACTAATAATCAAACCCTTTATCATTATTAGTATGTAATACCTACTACTGAATTCGCAAGTTCTGATTGGGTTTCATCATTTGTTACTATAGAATAGCCACATAATGTAAAACCAATTTCACCAAAGCACTTACTTCTCCGGGTACTTATTGCCCAACACCCAGACCAGCTTGAGAGCCACTTCCCGCACAATCTCATAGTCATCTGAGAGAGCCACACAGACATGGTCATACAGGTCTGCACTCAATGTCTGTCCTCGGTCATGCAGGGTGAGAAGGGCTTGGAATGCTTCACAGCGGACTCGGGCATCCTAGAATGGAAAGGAAATGTTTGTAAATGGACATTTATTTCAGTTACAGATATTATATAGCTAACCCCTGTTTACCGACATATTGTTTTAAACCATAATGGAGGAGGGATAATGGATGACAGTTAAAGTGCTATTAATAGTTCTCTTACTCGAATTTCAGGGTTAAATGTACCCAAATTATAAACAGGATACAGCAAGCAAATTTTATGCGAAATATTTTGTCCTAAAATGTATTTAATAACTTTTATATTTTCAATATTAAGGCAAAGTAAGATTAAAAAGTTCTAAAACAGATCACATACCTCAGCATTAGAGTAGTCTCCAAGCAGTTTAACGATTGCATCAGCCTCAGTAATCATCTCTGCTGTCCTATCAGCTTCCGGCTGGATGGGATACAATTCACTGATCAACTGCAGACACCGACACTTGACCTGGTGACTGGTGTCCTTCAGGTTGTCCTTGGCTACAGCCACAAGTCTCATGATGAGAATTTTGTCCTCGGTAAGTTTGCTTCCTAGTTTCAGTATTGTATTTATGCCTTGAGCAATCACCTGTGTTGTTTAAAATTAATGCTGTCAATTGTTTGTGTGTGAGTAGAAACAAAATGAATGTATAACGCTTGTAAGATCTAAATGCGGGGAATTGACTTTCTAATAGGACATATTAATGAAATTATTTACAGTTCTGGATCAATTGCACAAGAAGTCATATTTTAAATCTACTAACAAACATCTACTAATGAGATTTAGAAGGAAGTACTTACCTTGTGTGAGGTTTCATTTTTAATGAGATGTATAGTCTCATCAATGAGATTGTTCAAGTTGGCTCCGGGACACTCGAGTCCAATGTCACAGAATATCCATAGAATCTTTCCTCTGACCACCGATTCCTCCTCAGATTGGAAGTGTTCCGAGAGCTTCTTGATGGCTTCCTCGACATCCTCCTCTTGGAACTGCAGGCAATCTGATATACGCAGTAGCAACTGCAAGGCTTCATCACTAGATTTACATTTCTCTAACAAACCCACAAACGCAGCCGCTGAACTACCAATTAGGGGCTTTTTAGCTAAGTGAAGCTTTTTAGACGGAGGTCCATCCTGAAAAGTGGCAAAATAATATTGATGTCACATAAAAACACAGTTTCATGTCATAAGTTTTCCTAATAATTTAATTACAAACAATAGATAAACATACCTGAAAGGATTTATTGTACTCCGCTAAAGCTCTTTTTTTCAAAACAGCGGCCATTATGACGACTTTCTACAATAAAAGTTGATATTTTGAAAATATTAAAAATTATTTGTTTGTATTCCAACAAATTACCACAATACCACAATACATCCACCACTCGCTCGCACCACAGTCCACAGACCTATCACCGTCAAATTTACAGGTTATCAAATTAATTGACTGACAATTAAGAAGATAGTATGTTGACACATGAATGACAGTTGACATTGACATTATCGACAATTTCATTTCACATTGCTTTGCACTTGCAGCTGGATAATTCAGTCTGTCTGTCTGATTCACAGCTCAGATTCAGAATAATAATTTCTATCTGATCTGAGTGATTTTTATTTTATTTCATATTGTGATAAATTACCTTACGAGATAGGTATCGCATTCGAATTAGACACATTTAATTAAAATAGAGTTAATACTTTATACAACTAAATATAATTATAATTAATTAGAAGTAGATTGTTTTTATTATGTCGTGTACCCACGAAAAAAAGTAATGTAACCTATTATGTGTTCGAATATCGTGATGAAACGATTTTTATTATTTCCTGAGTGAAAAATGTTTTTTCTAATCATTATTGGCTTATGAGGTACGTAAACAGCAACGTATAATTACTATTAATTTGTGAAATGATTCAATGTTTGTAATCTAGGCAAGACTAGGTCACGAGTGATTACACCATTATTTAAACTAGCCTTAATCCTATGAGTCTAAAAAACCTGTTTCTTGATTTATCTACCTGCGAAATGTCTAGCCAAAACTCGTTTTGGTTATGTGTTTACAAATATTGAAATGGCATTTTTATACCCTCATTCCTCAATGTCAATACCATGGCTGGAATCTTACAATGTATAAACTTATATGTTTCAGGTCAGATGTAACAATGGCAGGCAAAATAGAGAAGTAAATAATGCCAAGTAAAAAGAAGGAGGATATGGCAGAGGGCCAGTTTCTAAAGGGGGGTTTCAGCGACGGGAAGGTGATGCCCACAGCCCCCGTCATATACCACGGAAAAGAGTTCCTATGCGGCGGAGGGGCTGCTTTCTGCAATATTATTATTAGTTATCCACTCAACAAACTCATATTCAGACAGGTAACACCAATCTTTTTCTATACTATCAATACCATCTGTGCCAAATAACATAACACTTATATGCTCAACATGGATTCCTACTTTCCAACATGGCTCTGGTTTGAGATCACCGAGTAGGCAACTCCTCACTGTACTGATACTTTACTGGATAATACTTTTTTAATAAAATTGTTATGCTATATTATTAATAGTTCAAAAGTTTGAGGATTTTAGCTCAAACTAAACAATACAAGCTATGAACTTCTTGGAGACATGGAAGAGCATTATTGAATTGAATATGATAATATTATTCAAATTGTACAGTTTCCTGTTTAACAAAGAGGAGTTTCTTTGTTATCACTTGTTTCATAAATTGTTTAACTAATTGACATGTTTCAAGGTTTTCATGATTTAAAATAGTTAACATTTTTAAGAAATCTTTACTAATATAATAAAAACTAGCAGCGCCCCGCGGTTTTACCCGCGTTGTGCCCGTTCCCGTGGGAATTTCGGGATAAAATGTAGCCTATAGCCTTCCTCGATAAATAGACTATCTAACAGTGAAAGAATTATTCAAATCGGTTCAGTAGTTTCTGAGATTAGCGCGTTTAAACAAACAAACAAACAAAACAAACTCTTCAGCTTTATAATATTAGTATAGATGAAGGGTTTTGAGTGTTTGAACACAATAATCTGAGAAACTACCAATCTGATTTGAAACACATCCAACAGGAAAGTTATAGGCTTTTTCATCCTGAGGAATCCTCCCAAGGAAACGTGCACAATGCGGGTAAAACCGTGGGGCTAGTAATATCATAAAATATAGTACGGATTTTTATTCTTGTATCAAGTTTGTATTGTTGGTGCATTATTCATCTTTGTTAGGCAAATATTTTCTGTAGAAATATACCTTTGACATGCAAATTGTAATAGCATAGTAATGGTATCTACTTTATGATGGAATTCATAATATTATTATTATTCTGCGATTATACATCTTAAAAAGCATTTAAATTGCAGTTTCCACAATTTTGACTCATAAGTCATAGCAATGGGATTTTTTGATTAAAAGTATTATACCATCTTGTATGTTGTTTACGAGTATATAAAAAACCATCAAGTGCAGCATATTACATGTGTTTACTTAGTCTAAATATCTCTGTTTATCATTATAATGTAAAACTAATAATGTCACTTGTGGGGTGTGACTTGTGTGACAAAATTGCATATAAAATATTTTGAATTGAAATGTTCATATTGTATCATAATTCGTAGTGTACATGTTTCAATAACAGATTGTAATTATAACAGTGTTTATCTTTCATTATCAAGTTTGGTTTGATAACCACCAATGGATAAAATAATATTGATTTTATCTGTGTCAATATTTGATTGAAGGTCTGTTATACCTGGATTGTTGCAGAAATGCGAATACTATGTCAAAGACCTTTGTTATATAATGTATATCATAATGATAATCATTTATTGAAATAACAGGGCTAATTAGACCCAAACTAAGCTCTAGGCTTGTATTATGGAACCTAACTAGCTGATATAATAGTATATGTTACTGTATAAGCTCGAACTACGGTAGATCTTAAGATTTGAGAGTAAGTCTTAAGATTTACTAATATGAATTGGTGAATGTAAGTATTTCTGAAAAACAGACAACTTTTTCGTGCTTTTTACCATTAAAAATTGGTATATCTTAGGTTTTACTCTTAAATCTTAGGATTTACCGTACTTCGAGATTTCACAGTAATATATAGATCTCAAAAAAGCAAAATTATATGACAATAGCAGTTATATTTTATTCATATACTTATTGCTAAATTTTGTATGTGAACGAATTTAAACATAGTTTGGCTTGATGCTTTTCTTAGAACGACTTGCACAAGAACTTTTAAATCTATTTAGTATCTAAACAAGTTTAAGAAACAGAAGCTATTTGTATATTGAACGAAATAGAATACTATTGAAAATAAACATCATTTGTTTAGTAAACATATTTAGGCTGTAATTAAAATTAAGAATGGTAGTGCAGTCCGTCCATAGTTAGCACACATAATGATTCCATTTAGATCTTAGTTTAACTATGTCTTAAAATAAAACATTCAATCATATCTGCACATTTTTCAGATGATGCATGGAGTGGAAGCAACATTTGCGCTAAACCAGCTCCAAAAAGAAGGCCTCACCTATTTGTACAGAGGAATGCTACCTCCTTTGTTGCAGCGATCCTTGTCCATGTCTCTCATGTTTGGAATATACCAAGAGACCCTTTTACCTCTACTAGACCTTAATATTAACCCTTATATTGCTAAAAACGTGGCCGGGATAGTCGCCGGCTGCGTTGAAGCGACACTCATGCCATTTGAAAGGTTACAAACATTACTCATACATCCAAAGTATCATAATAAGTTTAAGAACACCGCACACGCGGCACGACACATTGCAAGGCATTACGGTATTAAGGAGTTTTATAGAGGACTCACACCGATATTGTTAAGGAATGGGCCTTCGAATGCAATGTTCTTCATAATGCGAGATGAAGTGAACGAAAGACTACCGAAACATGATCTAGTATTGTATCAGACGCTACAAAACTTTATAGCCGGAGCAAGTATAGGCGCGTTCCTTAGTACTTTGTTCTACCCGTTGAATGTTATTAAAATTGCTATGCAGTGTGATTTAGGCGGGCCCCATGTATCGATGTTGTATACGTTTCGACAGATTATGTCTCAACGGGGCTCGTTCATTAATCTGTATCACGGTGCGGTACTCAATATATCGCGCGCGTTTCTCAGTTGGGGAATCATAAACGCATCGTACGAAATATTTAGAAAGTTCTTGTACTCCTAGTCATATTGAGATGGGACAGCTTGTTGAATCGTATTATTGTTATTTATTTCGTGTTTTATCTCATCATGTTAATGTATATACTGCGGCGGAGTTTATAAAATAATACAATTGTCATAGAGAATCTATTCTTTTTTTAGATTAAATCATGATGTTATTAGGTGGTCACAGTAAATTGTATTTTGTTATAAATGTTTACTGTTGTTGCAATCTGATGTTTGTTTTTTTAATTTATTTTTTTATTTTAAGTAGCTAATTGTTCATAATGCATTTATGTACATATTGTTGCACAGGCTATGCTGTACAAAATGTAATCTGAATAGATACAAAGTGATCGTGCTTTGTACTAATTAAACTCTTGAGATGGGACGTACCTTTATAAGTTACTTTTATGAGCTATATATTTATTTACCATTTGTGGACCGTCATAAAAGAGAACCCTAAATAAGAATTGTTGTTTTCAAAAACCAACTGTTATTTTTTATATTTACACACAAAATAATATACGTCCATTTATTTTTTTAAAAGACAACGGGGTTTGAACCCACAACTCTTGCCTTGAACGCAAGCTTATTTTATTGTGCTATTTGGCAAGTCCTAAATTGCCAACTACACCGAATTAATGTAATCGCAGTTTTGTAAAATAAAAATTACAAATGATTATTATATCTTATTAACAATTTAATTGTTAATTATTGTTTAAATCACCTGATTATATACAAAAATATTGTCATGAGTAGACGTCATCTGTGTTATTTTAGCATTAATATTAGTTTAACTAAAACAACATACGCAACAGTTTCAATGTTAAGATATGTATTAAATAATATAGATATGTACCTACCTATTATTTGTTTTAATGATGAAGAATCTTAACTTTTCTTTGGTTGGGTAATAAATAGATAGATATGTACTATAATTACTATAACATACTATAATTACTATAGTATACTTTATAATTACTATGGTATACTATAATTACTATAGTATACTATAATTCGACTGTATGTTTTCGAATAACGGGGGTAGGTCTATAAATTCAATACCACATCATCAAAATTATGTAAGTAGGCATTAATTATCATATTTGTCAACTGCCAACAAAGAGTTGGGTAGATCACACTTTTTATTAGCTGACCATAGCTAAGGTTATTTATGTTAAGATAATAAATATCTTGCAATTGGTACTAAAAGGGCATTATAAACATTTATTAATAGCATTTTAGCTAGTACCAAATGGTTCGTCCCTTTCCGGAATACGCTATTTTCCAAAGAGCAAGAGACAAAATATTTTATAACAGTATTTTAGTAAGATCGTTTATAAATATAAAAATATGAGAACGTTTTGCACAGGTCTTGCTTATCCGACATCATTGATGTGTAAACGAATAACGTTTGAACTCGTGTTTCAAAATAATGAATTAAATAACAAAAACAATTTTCCGGTATTGATATTAAGGAAGTTGATTAAATTAAACGAAATTAATTTATAACATGTGGTATGGTATGCAGTTTGTTAGAACCAATACTGCGTAAAATGAGAAATGATTTATTTTTTACTGCGATACTTGTTTGTACTCTTATTCAATTTCTTGTTATTTTCTTATGCAGAGATTTTCGGAAATATTAGATATTATCGTAAGTACCTACTATATATTATTTAGTTTATATTAATTAAATGCAATATATTATCAGATGCGAAAATTTTCTTCCTAGCCAAATAAAGGTAAGATACCCTATAACTTGTTCTCACTTCTTCTCTCATCTCACTTGTATATCACTATAGTCAATCATCAAGAAATCACCAATTCCAGCACAAAAACGTCGGGCAGATACCCAATCATCATCGCGGCCTGACTTTCGTCTGGACTATGTATACGAGAAGGCTTTCGACACGTTCTACAAGCTGCACTGGAGCGCGTCCAGCTGGAGCGACGCCCGCATGCGCTGCGAGGCCGAGGGCTCCGAACTGCTCGTGCCCACCAGTCTGGACGAGGCAGACTCCATGCCCCTCATCACAGCCCCCTTACTGTTCAAACACGAAGGCATATTTGTGGGCATACACGATCTTTACTCGGAAAGAACGTTCGTTACTTTGAGTGGTAAGGCAGTGGTTTAGTGTGCGTTTAGGGAAATAACGATTTTTAGGTATAAAATTGTATTTCCCTTTACGACATACGCTATTTTACAAAGAGCAAAAGAGGCAAAACACTTTATGATAGTGTCTATACCTACATTTGTATTCCTACTCCATCAAGGGTAGAGTTAGCAGGGGCTTTGAATAGGTATACAGAGCCAGACTCAGGAGATCCAAACGGCGTAGGTTAAGGTGAGTGAGCCATCCAATCAAGCAAGCCAATCAGGTCTTCTGAAACTTTTAGGGCCTAAATCGCTATTAAACAGGAGCGTAAAGGATTCTTTAGCTTTCAGTAAGTAAGACAGTTTCACTCCGTCACCTTGTAGGCGATAGCCTGGAAAAGAGAGGGCGGGATTTATCCTCTATTAATACTGTCCAGGCTCCGACCTCCTAAACACGATGCTTAGTCTCCTTTGGGAGTACACGGAGCCCAAGCACGGCGCGGGGCGTTGCGTGGCCATGCGACGCACGGGGCGCCTCTTCGTGCAACCCTGCGACGAGCCTCTACCCTTCGTCTGCAAGATTAAAGCCGACAAAATCGCCTACAATGAGAACTGCACTTCATATGATAAAAGTATGTATTACAGATTACAGCCCGTTCGTTTATACCTACCTCTTTTGTAAATTATAATGAGGTTTATGTCCAGATATCCTCTTTCGTAAATACCAAGGAGGTGTAGTAACGTCTATATTATATCCTCTTTCATAAATACCAAGGAGGTTTGGATTATATTATTAACTCTTTCGTAATTAGGTAGGTACTAAGGAAGGAGGTTTGAGTCGATTTACCTCCAAGGAGGTTTCGGTTGGTATCGTGACCTGCTGCGTTAGTTTGTTTGTCCGGAAAATTCAAATCAAAAAGAGTGTAATGTAAGAGATTTGTGTTTTGAGTTAACATTATGATTTTATGTTAGGTTCCATAATCTGTATCCCCGCTTTCCAACAGGATGGGCACTAGGGCCGGACAACAAATGCTACTTCGTCAACCCGGAACCGCAAACGTGGAACCAGGCGTACGGCACCTGCATCGGTGCCGGGGGATACCTGGTGATACTCACCAACACCACGGAGGGAGAATACGTCAAGAACCTCTACATGGACACGGAACCTTCCAGAATACCAGAGAATAACTTCGCGTACTTGGGTTTTAGTGACCACTTTATGAGACACCATTTTACGACTGTTCACGGTGAGCACTAATATCGTATTTTTTATTATTTTATTTCATCGAGGGGCAAAGATATCCCGAAACAGTCGTGTCTTTCTACGAAAACTAACAGTGTCTTACGGTTTTACCCACAGTGCAACGTAACAGACAGAGTCACGGTACATTTATTATACTTATTACGAGTATTAGAGATGCCAATTTAATGATGTCTCTTTCGGCCGGTCTGATCTATCCTGATATGGCACATATACCTATACTCGTATTTAGTAGGATTTCGATAAGCCCCTATCGATAACCTCAATCTTATTTATGGTCTAATAATTCTCCATCATCAGGTCAAAACATGTACGAGCTAGGTTTCAAAGACTGGGAGGAGACTTGCGAGAAGCGCGACAGCATCCTGAACAACACGCAGTGCGGCGGCATCCGGCGCTCCGGCCAGCTGGCCACGGAAGCCTGCCCTACGATAGCGCTGTTTGTATGCGAGAAGCCGGCGGACAACGTGTTCTCATGGAACCGGAGCGATGAGATTAAACCGCTGGATGAGAAACCATCTGAAAATGACTCTTGAATCAAACTGTTATGGATAATCTTTGCTTTGTCTTTTGTTTTTTACGTTTCGAATCCTTCCGCTGTCGTGGCGCTTTTAAACAGCAGGTTAAGCCGCCAAATGATCGCGACTCGCTATGGCATCAAGTGGGGTTGTTTGAGTTACATATAACGTACCAGTAAACGTTAAAATGGCGTTAACTATCGTCAAATTAAAAGTGTTGTTTCACAAGGCCAAGCACACTGACAAGCCGAAGATATAGAGAGTCAGGTAGGTAAATTAGATTCAAATAGATATGAGTAATAATAATAATTGTGTCGATCGCCAAAGTCGCCAAACTATTAACCATGCTATTAACTCTCTTTTTCTTCTTTATCGAATGAGTCTTCATTTATTTTCTAAATATGGTTGGCCAAAAAAGAGGCCAATGAAATTGCCCGCTTGTAGCGGCTTGCAAGTTCTGGGGCGAAGAGGTCTCCGGGCAGCCCGCGCAGGCCAGCAAGTGAGCCATGGACTGAGGACTATCGGGGACGTTGCAGAGGTCACAGTTTATCTCCGATGGTGGAAAAACTAACTCTCAAACCCACCCTATGACGTCCTCACTCTTTGTGAGTGGAAGAGGCGATTAGGACTATAAGTAAAAAAATACTAGAAAATAACCTTTTAATAATGAATTTATAGATTAGGTTCATTAAAAAAAATAGATATTTTAAATGGGTAAACGTTTTATAACAAACAACTTAAACATTAGGTGAGATTCAACCAGAGTTTTGCTACGTGCTATGCAACCAATCATAGATATCAAAAGCAACTTAGCACAGCTCTGGTGGACCTTTAAATTAATTCAATAGGTCGGTAATTAACATCATATTACGGAGAAGTTCGCCTCCCCTTTCGCTCGAATCTTTGTATAGTAACACAGTCACTGCAATTTCTTAATATTGTCCGTTGAAAACGGGTCGTAGCCCAGCTTGTCCATGGTTAGTTTCCAAAACTCATCAGCTATGGCGTCACTTTGGCATTGTCTGGACGGGAGTTTTGGCGCGCAGTCGCTGGAAGAAACAATTGGGTTATAGCCCATGATTAAAGCATATGCTTATAATATGAATGACAACAAAAAATTGGGAATATTTTGATTTATGGTGTAGTTTCAAAAGATCTAAGCAGACATAGGGGCAGACAGCGGAAAGCGACTTTGTTTTTTACTATGTAGTGATGATGAATGACCTATACTATGAATGTCAAACCAACCAACCTATAGTAAAGGCCCGTTTCCGCCCCACACTGCTCGTCCACCGCGCAGTACACGGTGGTCTGCGCCCCGCAGCGCGGCGACTTGAGGAACCAGCCCAGCACGTTGTGGAACACCCACGAGGCGCCGCGGAACGCCGTCTCGTCGAAGTGCCGACTGATCTCCGTGCGGATCACGCCTGGGTGCAGGCTGTACGTCGTCACAGATGAGATGCCGTGCTCCTGGGGATGTGGTTGTGATTATAAGTTTTGAGACGGGTTTCTGGGGGATACGATCTAAGTATCCAATTTAGATAATAAGCAAAGTACTTATTGAACTGTCCCACAATGTCCCACACCCAAGCAAAAACTTCTCATCTTACGGAAGATATCATTATATTGTTAATAAAAATTGAAGGCGGAGGGGCTTAAGCATGCAAGGATTGCACGTTCCCACCGTTATAGGGTAGAATGAGCCGAGTGATACTGATAATTGATATGCCCACGATTGTCACCTCCAGTCAGTTACCGCCCAATGTCAATTGAAACTTTCTTTTTTTGGGGTACCTACCTTGACTTTCAACAACTTCGGACTTTAAGTAAATGTAACTTACCTTCAACTTATTCGCTAACGCTTTAGCAAATAAAATATTTGCGACTTTACTCCGACAATACGCTTTGAACGCATCGTATGGAGATTTCTCAAAATTGATGTCATCTAGGACGAGGTCATGTTCTGAAAGGTACAATTTGCAAAGGTACATCCTATTGTTAAAACATCCACATATCTATGATTGAGTGCATATTCTAACGACGCGGTACGCCTAAAGGGAACAAGTAATTATTAGTCATCATAATGCATTCGCGGCCCTAGTTCGACCTGGATTATGTAGGCTAATTGCCTATTGATCTATTGGTTGATGCAAGCATAGGTAGGTACACTGGTAGGTTAAACAGGCATCTTTACTCTAGGTAAGTACTAGATCTCCGTTTAAAACAACGTAAATAATACCTAAGTAAATAATCGGTTTTTGAATGAAAAAATAATTACATCCTGTTATTATGAACCTAAGAGTGCTTTCAAATTATGCGTTTCGTGTCGGACCGCTGCGGTGCCGAAGCCGTGCGTTTGTCGTATTGTGAACGTACGATCGTGTGTTTTCATACAAATCGAGCAGTGCGGCAACAGTGCGTACTAAAATTATTTCGCGGTACCGACGCCGCACTGTTGCCGCACTGCTCGATTTGTATGAAAACACACGATCGTACGTTCACAATACGACAAACGCACGGCTTCGGCACCGCAGCGGTCCGACACGAAACGCATAATTTGAAAGCACCCTAAGTTTATGTTTGAAGGTAACGATTAATAGGTAAATAATAAATGGCCTTACGTGCATGTACATACGACGATACGTTGACGATTCGGGAAGGTCCACTTTTGACCATGGCCGGCAGCAGCAAGGCGGTGAGCAGCGCGTGCCCGAAGTGGTTGGACCCCATGTGGGTCTCGAGCCCGTCCGCCGTCCTACCTTCAGGGCACATCATCACGCCCGCGTTATTCACCAAAATGTTTATATTCTTCTCTCTGGCCAGCACTCTCTCAGCGAACTCTCTGACCGAATTCAAACTGCACAAGTCTATGTTCTCTATAACTAACGTGCCAGTGTTTTTTATTGATTCGTTTGTTTTTTCTATTTCCTCTTTTGCGGCTTCAGCTTTGCTTGTGTTCCGACATGCCATTATAACGCGAGCGCCTGAAACAAAGTTAATCAAGCTGAATTTTAATACTCAACTCTATAGTTTATATAATACTTATGTAAGTAGATCTATCGTTTGAGTAAAACTTCGTTTTAAATTGACACATATGTATTGTTATTAGTATAGGTACAAAACATACAGTAGATACCAATAACTAATATGTCACGTTATTTAATACTAACTAAACAAACTGCTCACTCACCTCTTAAATAGAAGTCCTCAGCAGTCTCCTTGCCGATGCCGGTGTTGCTCCCAGTCACCACGGCAGTGCATCCTTCCAATCTCCGCTGGCTTTTACACCAACCACTGAGATAATCCATGTTTTCAACTAGAATATAAAATGACAAAGGAATACTCGACTGGCTTTGTTAGTAGCTCGTGTCGAAATAAGCGGTGAGGGTCGCGGGCCAGTAAGATACGCGTTACATAATACGACTGATTCTGTCGACTCGATGACCAAACCAGCCTGTTATAAGTAGGTATTACGACATGAATGAATACACTGTTTTGGGTGAAGTTGGAGAAAACTTGTAACCGGACTGTCGCCATGATTAGTATTGGATCCAGGGACTGGATAGCACAAGCCCCCCTAAAATTATAAAAGTCATTCCTCTTAAAAACTCCCCCAATATTCCCTATTTGCCCCTAGTGCAGTTTCTCGTACCCCCAGGGTCAAGCCCCCTCAAACAAAATTGGACCCACTCAAGAGGTCAATCAAAAAGTGACGTAACGTAATATTTCAACATTTGCAACCACAAAATTATTAACTGTCAAATTGATATAAAAAACTACTTATTGTTTAAGTATCTGGTTTAAACGAACTGATTCAATATTTACCGATGGATCCGTGCGATGTGAGTTCGTGTTGGATGGATTCCTATCGTGTAGAGCCAACGTAAACCTGTTAAATTAAATGCCAGATGCAAAACACACACGCACTGCATACAAAATGAAGTCGTAAAGTACTTACTTTGGTATAGGTACTTAAATTAAAATTCTACACGAATTTACTCCATATCGTGACTTATAAATAATACATTTTATTTATTTATTTATAACACTCAATTGAAATGTATCGTACACTAACAATATCACGCACACTTAAATCCTATATAATCATCTCCTTTATATAATATTTTTAGCACCTAAGTTACTTACCGAATGCTTAGGTATAAGTATTGAAAGTTACATGTAGATAATAGAAATTCCGAATTATACCGATTCGCACGATAAGTGATAAAACTAAACCGCTTTGTTGTCTTGTGTGTATATCCCCTGCGTAACTGTACTAACAACTGGTGTAATTTAATTAGTAAGATCTATATGTACTTAGGGGCGGAGTGCTTCAGCTTACGTTACGCATCAGTCAACGTTAACAAAAAATGGTCTCATCAGATTGAAGAAAATGTAAAATCGTGTCTTTATACTCACTGGCGGAGTAACTATCTATTTAGTATAAATTCCACAACCATAAAAAGCAGTCATTTAAGTTATGGAACAACACTTTTTATTAAACAACTTTTGAACTTTTTAACGAACGTATATGTTACGATAACCAGCCGTATTACATACTCTTGTCGCTGCTATAGGTATTATAGCGGATTAGGATCTTAACAATTGAGGTAGTAGGTAAGGAGGATTTAATAACTTGTAATGAAAAGGTAAAATGTATGTATGAACGTACTTTATTCATAAAAAAAGGTAATTAACATAACAATATTAATTAATAAAGATATAAAAAATAATTAATTATAATATTCATTTGAGAACAGTAAAATGATGGTTGTGCAAGAATTTATATACTTCGTCTTTCTTAAACTTACCAACTGAACAACATTATTATATCATCTGAACAACATGATTCATTAATAAAAATAGTCGATTTCATATTTTGCTTAGGTATCTAATCCGTCCATAAAAAATATAGTACATTTCAAATACTTATCGATGGATAAGTGTTGCAATCATGTATACTAAATATAATATAGTACATGATTTAATTAGCCTGACTCATTTAGTAACGTACTTAAATGACGTTTTATATGCAACAGAGTATGAGAGAGAGAGACAAAGATACCTATAAATGTATGTAAATATAGACAATGCTAAAAGAAGTCATAGATTAGCCTGTCTAGGTCATTATACAGGGTGTTTTTTAACACGGCTAGTCTGAAACTATGAAATACGAAGATTTTTTTCTTAGGCATTATGTATGTAAAGATTTTCGTATCTGTAGTAGTATGCTGCCCATACTGACAGTTTTAAATAAGCCACCCTGTACACGAGTATGTAACATGATATTATAATGTATTTATTTGTTGTTCTTAACGCCGGGGTCGTTGGCCGTGAAAGGGTTGTAGTCTTTGAGCCCCGTGAGCTCCGCCGACACCTCCCACAGCTTCTTGCTGGTCTCCTCGTTGGAACCCTTGGAGCCAGCTGACACCGGCACGCAGTCACTGGAATATATAGGAAATCAAATTAAACTCAAGTAATTACTGATTCTTTAATGAGTAGTTTAAGTACCACATATGTATATCTGTCAAACCGTTTCTGAAGATAAATGTATTGCAAGTGCACTTAACAGCAATTTTTTATCACAAAAATCCTTTGGGATCGGGTAGGTACAACGTGGAAAACTGGAGCGCAGTTGTGAAGTTACTTTAGAACTCCTACTAAAAGTGTGCTAATGGTAACTATTTATTAATCTGTGACTTGAAACCCCACCTATAATATAGGCCTGTTTCGTTCGCGCACTTTTCGTCGACGGCGCAATAGATAGAAGTCTGCGCTCCTTGCAGCGGTGTCTTCATGAAGGGGTAGCTGAGTATCCCGAAGAGGCGGCGAGCGCCCCGGAACACCGTCTCGTCCACGTGGCGGCCCAGCTCCGTGCTGATCACCCCGGGGTGCAGGCTGTATGTGTTCACTCCTTCGATGTTATGCTCCTGTGGGAACGAAAATGGTAGGTATATTGTGGCAACATTATATTTTTGATGCTGTCATAAAGCTTTGGTAATACTGATCGAGTCTGCCGCGACCTAAAAGTAACATACTAGCTGCCGCAATGGCTTCAATAGCTCAAAAGGAACCATTCAATAATTTCATATAATATCCATCTCGCTTGCACCTACGGGCCTTAGTGACCCGTAAGGGTGTAACAATTATAACTAAACCTATATCTTTTCAATTTGATGGAATCGTGACTAGTTCGTAATGAGTAAGTAATAGTAACTTTTTTTATTCGCTGTTCGCTTACATCATCCAATCGTACAAAAACAGTAAATGACGGGAGATAAACTAAATATTATCAGAGATATTATTTTAGGCGAGCATTATTTCTTAGGATGATAACAAAACACCTGCCGTGCTGTCGATCACCTTTCAGTATACATGGATTATTTTTATCTAAAATGCACATCGGGCAACCGGCGAAATGCATGAATAATACTTCTAAGAGGCTAAATAAAAGAAATAAGCAACAAAAGGATTAACTACCACCAGACCCAGGTCGCCTTATTGATAAACGCGGTGTATGTACTAAAACACTGTTATACTGTGTTTTGTCTCTTTTGCTCTTCGGATGATTGCGTATGTTAGAAAGTGACAAACCATTTGATATCTAAACTGTTCTTAATACACGTTGATTAATAATGTCCGATGGTAACATAAAGTATTGAAAAAAGTACTCTATTACCAATATTTAAGGTTCTTCCACCTAATGCCTACTAATCCTGTTTAATGAATCTTAAACCATAATTACCTTCAACTTAGCGGCCAATTCTCTGGAGAACAGAACGTTAGCAAGTTTGCTCTGCGAGTACGCATCCAATGCCTTGTACGGCTTGTTCTTGTAGTGGAGGTCGTCGAAGTTTATCTGGCCTCCTGAAAATGCGAGCACAAATTGGTACACTCTCTTCGGATTTAAATTACCCGTGGCCTCAAAGTCTATCTCGGTTAAGGGTGTGTTTGTTCAGGGGTAGAACTGAGAGGAGCGGAGATCAATTGATCGCAATGCGATACGGCAAGGCTTTGTCTGTCTTCACTTGTATGCTTGCCCTGTAGGAAACATAACATGATTGCCAAATAAACTTATTTACTACCTAACATTTATGAACTATGAAGGAAGTAGGTAAAGATGTGGTAAAAAGCTTAATTAAAGGAACTCACTGAATTGTGCTCTAGAAGAAACATTGACGATCCGAGCAGGTTTGCTGTTGATGATCCGTGGCAGCAAGAGCAACGTCAACAGGTAGTGTCCCAAGTGATTGGTTCCGATCTGCATCTCAAAGCCGTCCTCCGTCAGGGAGTAGGGGCACATCATCACGCCCGCATTGTTCACCAAGATGTTCACCTGAGGCTCCGTGTCCAAGATGCTTTGGGCGAATTCCCTCACTGAATTGAGTGAGGATAAATCGCATTTAGCCAAAGTAATCTTCGCTGTCTCCGGGACTTCTTGGCAAGCGGCTTCAATCTCCTTCTTAGCTTCCTCTGCTTTCTCGAGACTGCGACATGCCATAATTACTTTGGCGCCTGATGTAAAAATATTTACATTATTATCTTGTTGAATAGACTGCTACATGCTTCGATCACACGTTGGGTCGCCGCTATACTCCAACGATATGGGAATGGGCAAAATAGAACATGAAACATCATACAAATCAATATTAGACGAGCATTAAAAAACGTTGCAGAGAGGACTAAAAAGCGCTCGTGCCAATTCGACCTACTTTTTAATTGTTATTTTTTTCGATTTTTTTGGCTGTTAGTTCGGTCAGGCCATAGAGTTTCTGACTAAGATATTTATAAAGTTCAACAACTTTCAATTGAGGGTCGTTTTTAAGTCCGTCTCGATCACGGAAGACGATCTCGCTTGTCGAACGGTATCCAATCCATTTTGGTGAATCCATTGTGCTAAGCTAATTTAGTTTTGTTGTATTCTGTTCTTAGATTTGTTATATTTAGTTTGCGTTACCTAATGCCAAGCCCATGTTCTATGTCTCCAGCCCGTGACATATTCTTGTTTTTAACCTTTTTTTAACTGTGAACTGTGTGTTTTTTAACTGTGTGTGTGAGTTTTATAAACTTTGTACCCAAAAAAAGAAGAAGTAGGTACTTGACAGCAAAAAGGAATGAATTGAAAGGCAATCTTTTTAATTATTTCAGTTAAGTTATGGACTAAGAGCCCGTGAACCCCAGACCTTCGTCATTTTATAAAAGCTGAAAGTTTGTCAGCGCATGCTCCCAACACAGGTAAGAACGATGGACAATTATGAAGTTTGGGTCACAGTGGCTTTGGCAAGAATACGCGTGTGCGTTCGAAGCGTGCGGACGTCTTTACTAAGCTAAAATATTAAATAAATTATTTTGAAGTGTCAAAGAAAAATATACTCTACGACTCTATGAATAAAGTTCCCCCAAAACTCGCAGAAACATCTTTAAATACTCACCACCACATAGAACCACCAACCGGTAACTGTCAACTAGTCTAGGAGATCAACATCAAGAATGAATACTCAACGAACACCCCCGAAACTGTTGATGTCTGGAAGTGGTTATGACGGTGGATCTACATCAAACATGGAAGACGAGGAAATTCATGTGAATAGAAATTCCAGAAAAAGAAAAGAACGAAGTGCAGATTGCGATTACAAAAAAGAATTGGCAGATTTTCGACATGAAATAATGAATTTTTTTCGTGAAACTTTCCATACCCAGAGAGAAAGCATGTCTGAAATATGCAAAGAAATTAAAGAAATTAAAGAGGAAATCAAGAATATCAAATCTTCTTCGGAAAAAATGGCAAACGATTACAAAAATCTTTATGATGCGGTAAATATATTAACCACTAAGCAAAATGCAGCTGAAGAGAAATTCACCGCTCTAGAAGAAGATATAATACACATAAAAGACAAAATCAAGGGCAAAGAGACTGATTCCGATGTAATGACGAGACAAAATAACCTGTTTCAAGAAATGAATGATCGTCTGCAACGAGTTAAAAACATTATCATACTAGGCATAGATGAAGCTAAGAATGAAGATAAAACAATAAGGAAAGACCACGATAGTACAGAAGCCCACAGGCTACTCAAGCTAGCTTACAATGAATGTCCATTTCCTCAAGGAACCATGAGATTGGGAAAGTATATAGAAAACAAATCACGTCCTATGAAAATATTTTTCGAAAACGCAGTTATGCCAAAACTTCTTTTAAAACATAGATCTAAACTACCCCAACCAGTTAGAATCTACGCTGATCAGACGCCCATGCAAAGAACCTATCTACAAACAATAAAGAATGAACTCAAAATGAGAGAGGACTCGGGAGAAATGAACCTTGTAATAAAATACATTAAAGGAACACCGACAATAATAAAACACAACCAAAAAAACTAAATTTCTGCCAAGCCACTGCAACCACTACTTCATTACCTACTATAACTCATCAAATAATTAATAAATATGAGGAATTGCCATCAAACCCAGGTCTCTTAAAGTTCTTCTATGCCAATATCAGGAGCATACGAAAGCAAGGAAAATTCGAAGAATTACAATGTGTTTTAAAAAGCACAACATGGGATATACACATTATCATCCTAACTGAAACATGGCTGCAATCTGAGGATGAAGCGAAGACCTATTCACTACCAAACTACAACCACATATTTGACTACCGACGAGAGAGAAGAGGCGGTGGTGTATCAATCTACGTTCATACTAGCATAACCTACGACATCACTGAATCGTTCAACCAAGACGGGAACCACTACGTTTGGATCTATTTACCGAAGTACTCTCTCAATGTTGGAGGCATCTATAAACCCGGTGAAACTAATAATGAAAATTTTCTTAGTATCTACTCAGAACAACTGGAGAATAGATCTAGATCCATAGTATTTGGTGACTTTAATATGGATTTACTTCGTCCAAATAAAGAAAGTATTGAATATCAACAAATTATAGAGGAAGCTTCATACAAAATATTAAACAAAATACACAAAGACTACAGTACCAGACAAACTGAAGAAACGAACACTATTCTCGACCATGTTATGACAGACTTAAACAAAAATAATTTTCATCTTTCAATTATAGACTCTGCAATATCGGACCATAAACAGATGTTTCTTGAAGTATCAAAACACAAAATTGTTATAAAACCGAAAATTTACTATAAAACAGTTAATTATGAAAAACTTAAGGAGTACACTGCAGAATCTGTTTATGTGAACGATGAAAACGATTATGAAACCTTAAAAAAATTTATTACATCCAAAGTAAACCTGAGTACGACAACTAAAACCAAAATTCTGAACCTACCAACAGAAGATTGGATTAATAAACAGGTCATAAATCTTATTGATGAAAGGAATTTGCTATGGAGAAAGCTCAAAAAGGATAAAGACAATGAAAGTATAAAGAAAGAATTCAAAGCTAAACGAAAACAGACTCTAAAGAAGATAACCAAGGATCAAAAACATTATTATTATAAATTATTCCAAAACTGTGCTTACAAACCTAAGAAAATGTGGGACTTAATTAACAAATTAGCACAAAATAAGACTAAGACGGAAATTGTTCCTCCAAAATTAATAAGTGAAAGCAAACAAATTACGGATGAGCAAGAAATATGTGACGTATTCAATAAATTTTTCGCTTCAATCGGAAATGAACTAGCAGGTAAAATACCACCAACATACCACACAAATCATGGTAACACACTAATGTACGAACCTGATTACAAACATAACTCTATTCTGACACAATTTAAACCATGCACGCCGGAAGAAATTTCATTAATTATAAGTAATCTTAACACAAATAGTAGTACCGGACTAGATGATATTAGCACAAAAACCCTTAAATGTATAAAAGATGATATATTAATCCCGCTAACAAACTGCATAAATAAGTGCCTACAATCAGGGAAATTTCCAGATAGTCTGAAAATAGCAAAAGTAACTCCCATTCATAAATCTGGTCCCAAGTCAGATCCCAGTAACTACAGGCCAATATCAGTCTTACCAGTTATCTCAAAGATATTCGAGAGAGTGATATACATACGACTAACTGAGTATTTACTTTCGAAAAATTTCTTTAATGAACAACAATACGGATTTAGACCTAAATCAAACACCATTTCAGCGACTTTAGATCTAATAACCAAAATGAAAACTAACATAGACATCAAAAACATCTGCCTAGCAATATTTATAGACTTAAAAAAGGCTTTCGACACAGTAAGTCATTCAAAACTTTTAGAAAAATTATACAATTTAGGAATTAAGGATATCGCATTAGATCTACTATCATCATATTTAACAAACCGAGTGCAAATTGTTAAAATAGGAAAACATAAGAGTTCACCGCAATATTTGACTTGCGGTGTACGGTTTCCCGTAACAGATTGTCTGATAACTGATATATTTAAATTAAAGTCACTGATAAATTGATAGAACTGATATATTGAAGAAATTAGGCTAATAATGAACTGATGTAATATGAGAACGTACGGCGCGCTTGATGACCGTTTTCGAACTGAATTTAATACAATAAATATTTGATTATTAAGTAAAATGATGATGGTGCATGTTGTACGTACTTGCTCGTACATATTCCCGGGCGAGAAAGATGAAGTTAGTAGAGTGGATACATGAAGTGCGATTATGATAATACATGGTGATATACAATAAAATCTTAAACTAAGTGATTCCCCAAAGTTAATAATAATGATTGACAATATGATGGGCATTTTGTCCTTAATACATATTTAATTGTCGTCTGGAATTCTAAATTCCGGATGAAACACGATAGGGGACGAACCCGTTTCTTTGTTTTGCACTCGCGCACTATGCACATTCGGTAATGTGTTCGCACGTTTTAATGACACACACGCACTTTTATTTGACTTCTCACACACTTCACTGAACTGAACACCGGTCGGCGATTTGGACGGCAAGGCCTTGGCAGCCTGGCAATCCACTGCTAACGCCTCGGAACCCGATACCTCCTCCGGACACGGCGCCGGGGGCGCTCGTAATCTGCACACCCAGCTCTGTCTGGAGCGCCTCCACGCCAGCACTGCTACACCGACTCCCATCAATAGGAGTATAATGTAAATTCCGGCATAGTGATGAATGTCGTGTATTGAGACACTATCTGATGAAGGTTCAGTCTGCTTCATGATAGTCAGCCTCCTTTCGATATCTTGGAGCTGAAGGGTATGGTTTAACACATCAAATTTGTCTATATTATGTGAAATATTAGGCAATGATATTTTGATAATGCCGTTTATTTGTGGGAACTTGATATCTGAGCTCATATTCATTAGATTTATATTATCGTGTCGGTGTGTGTAGAAATAAGAGTCCGATGACTTTATTATGCATCCTTGATTGACGCTTAACAAGCCGCTATTAGTCATTCTTATCGGTGATATTTGATCGCCGCAGACGAGTTTAATAAGGCATTGATTACAACAAAAATAAATGTACGTATTTAAGTTGTTTAGCTCGATCCATCTGTCTACACATGGGCTGGTCGTTGTTTTGCATTGTCTAGATTCAGTCAAGGTTTCACAAAAGCTCTGATCGTCTTTGATAATAGAGATAGGCCCATGCAGGCGACATAGGCTCGTCTGATCGTTCTGATGTACACAAGATCGAACATCTTCCTGAGAGATTTTCATAAACGCGTCGTGTTGGAGATTGACGGCGACGTAATTTGATATGGGCACCACGGTGATCTCGGTCTGATTGTCTGCTTTATGCGGTATGGGAATTGCCCTCAGTATTTCATATGATGCGTCATCTTTGAGTGGAATCATGATTTCAAAGATGACCAAACTGTTTATAACTCTTGCCTTTACTTGTAATAAATTGTAAATTTCGGATAAACTATCTGATTTCTTGATAGGAAGTGATAAATCTGTAGGGAGTTGTTCTGATATGATTCCTAGTTCATTTCTCAACTGATTAGGAGTAAGAAGATGGAAGTCAAACTTTCCATTATATACGTTTGTCACCGCATCCAGTAGAGTCTGTTGAACATTTTTCAAGCTAAATAGGAGGTTATTGGCAATCATTGACGTAGCTAGAAAGTCAGTAATGATAGAAATGTTCTGAAGTACATTGTTGACTTGATTAACCGCCCTCTCAAGATCGGACATTTTCTTGTAAATTAATTTATGATTTTTGGCTATTATCTCTTCTGTACGTTTCAGCAGGTTAAATTCCGCTTCGACGACGGACGTTTGATTTTTCCATAATGCAGCAAGATGGTTTTGATTTTGTCTGATAAGCTCAATATCTTGTTCATATTTTTGAGCGAAGTGGTCGTCTAACACGCCGAATAAGCTATTGGCTATATTTCCAACTCCATTAATCAAGCCTCGACGTGTACGCGTGTTCTTATTATGATTCATCAATATATTGTTATAATATTGAAGTTCATTCACTTCGTGACGTAACTGCAACAAGATCCCATCACAATGTGATTGTAAACGTATCATTTTGCAAACATTGTCTAAGTAGTCTATATATCTTGTCAGGACTTTATTGCCTTCTTGATAAGGGCTAGTATCATAGTAAATGACGAGTCGCCAGTCCTCTCTAATTAAATGCATGTCTTTAATGTGATCAAAATAAAGACCGTTTCCTTTCAATGGCGTTATGTTGTATGTGCATAACACTGTTGGTATTGTAAATATGAATAATATCAATGAAAATAATGTTGATAAGCTGATAATTGTCTTTCTTTTCGGAGTTTGTTTTGATCTTATTTTTTCAGTATTATTTTCTTGAATTGTTTCCTTTTCCTGATCTTGATTTACTGGTAAAATTGATAATTTTACTACGGGCCGTTGCATTTCCCCATTCTTGGTTTTTAAGGTCACGACTCTAACGTAACCATCGCTACCGGGGTGCAACTGTTTTACGCGACCGAGAGACCATTTTCCCGGCGGTAAGTTGTCATCCTTGATTATGACAACGTCATCTATTTTTATATTCTGCTGAGGTTTTCTCCATTTGCTTCTTGCTGTTAGCTGGGTTAGATATTCATCACGCCAGCGGTTCCATATGGTTTTAAATATATTTTGCGTTAGATGCCACCTTGTTCGGAGATCCCTTTCGGTATCGTATAAAGTTAACAAAGGGCCGCTAGTAAGGAAGTGTGACGGAGTTAAAAAGTTTAAATCATCTGGGTCTTCGGTCATCGGGCAAAGTGGGCGCGAGTTCAAACATCCCTCTAGTTGGCTGAGAAGGGTTGTGAACTCTTCAAACGTTAGATGTTGTTCACCTACAACCCGTTTAAGGTGATACTTTAAGCTTCTCACTGAAGCTTCCCATAGGCCTCCTGCTGACGGCCATGAGGGTGCGTTAAAATGCCATTCGATGTTCATACAAGCTATTTCCGCCATGAGTTCATTATCGAATATGCGTCTTATTTCTGATAGTTCTTGTTTTAATAATTTATCTGCTCCGATGAAATTCGTTCCCTGATCGCTGTATATGTGACCGGGAACACCTCTTCTGGCAGCCATCCTACGTAAAGCATTGAGAAATGTGGACGCTGTTAAGTCCGACACAAGCTCTAAGTGTATGGCCTTGGTCGCCATACAAACAAAGACTGCTATGTAACCCTTTGTGGTCTTGATTCCACGACCCTTGCTGGCTTTAACGGTCACATGGCCTGTGTAATCTATACCGCAATGATAAAATGGACGGGATGAATTTGTTCTTGCTGCAGGCAAGTCACCCATTAATTGATGTTGAAGTTGAGGATTTTGTTTTCGACATTTGACACAATTGCGCAGGCGATTTTTGGTAGCGTTATTTCCTCCAATGAGCCAGTATTTGCGGCGAATGAATGCGGTTGTCAACCGTGCTCCTCCATGATATGAGAGCTCGTGCGACTGGTCAATAATAAGGTCAGCTAGTCTGGTGTTATTTGGAATTATCGCTGGGTGCATCATCTCGGGATCCATGTTCGCGTGTCTAAGTCTGCCACCGACTCGTAAGACACCATTCTCATCGAGTATAGGGTTTAAACTGTAAATTTTGCTTTTACTACTCACACTCTTGCTTTCCTTTATGCAATCTATTTCATCTGAAAATATATTTTCCTGAATATTTTTTATGATCATAATTTCAGCTCTTTTTAACTCTTGTATACTCAAATATGCTGGCCTTTGAGTTCTATAAGAACATCGCAGGACCCATGCTAGTATCCTTATAGCCTGTTTTAATTTACTCTGTTTTTCTAACACTTGCTGAATTATGTTGTTTTCACTTGATACCGTAACATTAACTTGCTTGATTCTTTTTAATTCTTGATCTGTTGTGTAGACTTCTTGATTTGTCTTGTCTGGTACGTATGTGGATAGCCATTTAGGTGATTCCCACCACAGGTTATGATTCTGTAATTGAGAGGCTGTGAGACCGCGGCTTGCGCAATCTGCTGGATTCTCCTTGGAGGCTACATATCGCCAGCAGCTCGGCTCCATCGACGATGTGACTTGTTTCACGCGATTGGCTACGAAGGGCTTCCAGCGATCCGCTTCACCGTTCAGCCATCCCAACACAACCATGGAGTCCACCCATCCGTACACCGTGACATCATGATTTACTAGACACATCTTGATTTGTGTCATTAGTTTCGATAGCAGAACTGTGCCGCACAATTCAAGGCGAGGCAAGGAATGCTTTTGACTGATTGGTACCACTTTAGTTTTTCCTGCTACTAAAGTAATATGCGAATTTTCGCCTCTTATTATTCTACTGTATATCACGCATCCGTAAGCTTTCGTACTTGCGTCACAAAAGCCGTGTAGCTCAATTTGATCGTGCTCCTGCGTTTGTAGCCACCTTGGTATGCGAAATTGGTTGATAATCTCAATGTCTTCTTTGATCTTATTCCACTCCATATGAATATCTTGAGGTATGGGTTCGTCCCAACGCACATTGGATTTCCATATGTCTTGAAATAATAACTTGAGTTTCGTGGTAAGCGGGGACAGAAAACCTAGCGGGTCAAATATTCTTGATATTTCGGATAGTAATGCTCGTTTAGTACATTTTGTCATTGGGTTAGATTTGAACTTAAATGTGAAGCAATCTTGCTGCGGGTTCCACCCTAAGCCCAATGTTTTTGTCCACTCTAATTGCTTAAAGTCGAAGTCTTCATGCGCGTGTTCATTATTGACAACCAATAATTCGGGCGAGTTAGACTTCCATTTTCTTAGATTAAAGCCGCCGGCCTTTAAAAGGTTTACTAACTCTGATTGTATTTTTCTTGCTGACGGTATAGAGTGGGCTCCGTGAATACAATCGTCGGTGTAAAATGATTCCTCGAGAATTTCAGGCGCTGAACTATCTTGAAAGTTGACTTTCTCGTCGTGCGCTAGCTGTCTAAGCGTCATCATAGCGAGAAAAGGAGACGCCTTCATGCCATAAGTGACCGTAGTTAGTTTATATTCCTTTATTTTTTCATTATGATGATTCCGCCATAGAATCATCTGCAAATCTTGATCTTGCGGATGAATCCAAATAAAGCGGAACATTGTACGGCTGTACAAATGTTATGATTCAGCAATTAAAATGTAGCGCGAGGTTCAGACTCGGCGCTCGGCCAGTTACTGCGCACTGGCCACGTCGTAAACATCTCCTTATATTAATTGTGAATTACGGAATAAACTTATTGTGTTAAATATTAATAATAGTTATTTTATTTGATTGTGAGGCCGTGGCAGTAACTCCCAGTGTATTAGGATCCCCACACTCCACACAGTAAATAACGTACACACTTTGATTTCGATACACGCAGTAGTTTATTAATCTTAATTGATTATCGATAAGGCATAAACTTAACAGTGGTGACCCCGAACGTTTCACAGTTCTATAGATTGCAAAGTGTGCTGTAATTACGGGTGTTGGGATTCAAGTAGTACACTGGTTAGAATAACGCATAATTAAGTGAATAGAGACAATAAGTGTACTGTGTAGTGATGTTCCAAACACCGCAGAAGATGAAGAACAACGAAAGCAATGTGACCGCACCGGAGGCAGGTATGTCGACTCCAAGTATAAGTAGTAATGTTGAATTATCTGCAATCAGCGTACAATCACGGCTGCCGGAGTTTTGGGCGGAAATGCCGCGCCTATGGTTTGCCCAAATAGAAAGCATTCTCAGGTCACAAAAACAAGGTGATGAGACAAAATATGATTTAGTTGTGGCCAAGCTGGGCCGTGACGCTCTACAACAAGTGAGTGACATATTGAATAATCCGCCGGATAGTGGTAGATACCAAGCAATAAAAGAACGACTGTTACATGTATACGAAGAGAGTGCTGAACGACAGTTCCAAAAGTTAGTTAGCGAGCTAGAGTTGGGAACACAAAAGCCATCTCAACTCCTAAGGCGTATGCGAGAGTTAGGAAGAAATGCTCAGACATCGGAGCAAACTCTGCATAGTTTATGGGTCTCTCGGTTGCCAGCGGCTATACGAGCAGTGCTGATCGTCAGCCAGGACCAGTCGCTCGAGAACTTAGCAAATATTGCGGATAAGATCAACGAAAACATCAGAGGAAATGAAATAGCGGCAGTAAGCACAGCACCAGGCAGCGGTAACCAACTTCCGGTGAGTGAGATTATGGCACAACTAAGTAAATTAAATCTTGAAGTAGCATCACTGCGCGAGGAAGTAAGGGAGCATCGCCGCAGCGGTTCTCGCGGACGAGAAAATAGCAGGGGGCGATATAGGTCAAGATCGAGATCATCAACGGATCCGGACTGGCTGTGCAGGTGGCATTATCGGTACAGATCGAAAGCGAACAAGTGTGAGAAGCCCTGTGCATGGAGGCCGTCGGAAAACTAGAGTCGGTGCAATCAACTATGGCGATGGGTTTTGTACCGGGAATCAATCATCGTCTTAAGATATACGATAAAGAAAATAAGTTACAATTTTTAGTGGATACGGGAGCGAACGTATCTGTTATTCCGGCAACACAGAAACAAAAATTGTTAAAAGCGCATACGGACTATAAGTTATATGCGGCTAACAGTAGTGAAATAAATACATATGGTTCGAAAACGTTGTATATAAATTTAGGGCTACGGCGCACATATCGCTGGACGTTTGTAATTGCGGATGTTAGTCAGCCGATATTAGGTGCGGATTTTTTGGAACATCACGCATTAGTAGTAGATTTAAGTGCGCGTAAATTAGTGGATAAGCTGACAAATTTACTAACGTTGGGTAGCATAACCACGAGTGATCAGCCATCTATTACAACAGTAAATACTAATCATCCATTTGTAGACCTGTTGGCGGAATTTCCTGAAATAACTAAACCGGTATCATTTAAGGGTATGGACCGTGTTTCCGAGAATGATGTGTACCATCATATCGAAACCACGGGACCTCCAGTTCATGCAAAGGCACGTCCACTGCCACCAGATAGGTACCATAGGGTTAAACAAGAATTTAAGTTGATGCAGGATCTAGGAATTTGCAGACCCTCAAAAAGCGAGTGGGCCAGCCCGTTGCACGTGGTGGCGAAGAAGAACGGGGACATCCGACCAGTGGGTGATTACAGGCGACTGAACGCGATCACAAAGCCGGACCGTTACCCCGTGCCAAGACTGCATGATTTCACCTACATACTTTCAGGTAAGACAATTTTTTCTAAAATAGATATTAATAAAGCATATCATTTTGTTAAAATCGCACCTGAAGATATTGAGAAAACAGCGGTAATAACTCCTTTCGGACTTTTTGAATTTGTAAGATTAAATTTCGGTTTGAAAACAGCAAGTCAAACGTTCCAACGTTTCATGACTAATACAGTGCTTGAAGGGCTAGATTTCCTATTTAATTTTATAGATGACGTCATTGTGGCAACTTCAGGAACAATGGAAGATCACAAAGAGCATTTGCGTAAGGTATTTGACCGTTTTTCAAAGTTTGGTATAACGATAAATATGGGAAAATGTGAATTTGGTAAAGAGAGCATTGAATTTTTAGGATATCAAGTTTCTGCTGAGGGCATACGACCTCTAGATGATAAGGTGAAGGCTATCACAGAGTATCCTCGGCCAGAAACAATTGAACAACTAAGACGATTTTTGGGGATGATTAATTTTTACAGGGCTAGTATACCCCATGCAGCGGCTCACCAATCATTATTAAATGATTATCTAAAAGGAGCAAAAAAGAAAGATAAAACAAAAGTCGCATGGACACCAGAGTCAAACGAGGCGTTTGAGCAGTGTAAAAGAAAGCTAGGAGACAGTGTAATGTTATCTCATCCAGTCAGTAACGTTCCCTTATCGCTATTTTCAGACGCATCGGACACGTGTGCGGGGGCAGCTCTCCACCAGTTGGTAGACAGTAAGTGGTTACCTTTAGGTTATTTTTCTAAAAAATTTACTAAGGCTGAACAAAAGTATTCCACGTATGATAGGGAGCTGACGGCAATCTATTTAGCTATGAAACATTTTAGGTATATGTATGAAGGGAGGGAATTAATAGTTTTTACTGATCACAAACCGTTAACATTTGCATTTAATAAAATTGAAACAAATAGTGAAACGCCAAGACGTACTAGGCAATTATTATTCATTAGTGAGTTCACAACAGACATCCGGTACGTAGAAGCAAATAATAACGCGTCAGCGGACGCATTTTCAAGAATTGAAACCATACACTGTCCAACAACGCTAGATTACGCGGAATTAGCAACGGCACAAGAATGTGATGACGAGTTAGTAGATTTATTGAACGGAAATAACAATAGTGTTACATTACAAAAGATTTTCTTGCCTAACTATGATAAGCCAATTTATTGTGAAAATAGGTTAAATACGTGTAGACCGTATTTACCTAAAAAATTCAGACAAATAGGTTTTCATTCTGTGCATGATGTAAGTCATCCAGGTATCAGATAGACTCGTAAATTGGTAGCAAAACGTTTTTTTTGGCCAGGGTTAAACAAAGATGTAAGCCAATGGGCAAAGACGTGTTTAAGATGTCAAAAAGCAAAAATAGGTAGACACACAGTATCAGAACTACAGCAATTTCCTAATGCTGATCGGTTAAGTCATATTCATATAGATATAGTAGGTCCTTTACCGACATGTAAAAATGGCAACAGGTACTTGGTAACAATGATAGACAGATTTACGAGATGGCCGGAAGCTGTGCCAGTGACTGAAATAACGGCAGAAATAGTAGCTAGAGTATTTTATGAATCATGGATATGTCGATATGGAAATGCTTTTAAAATAACAACAGACCAGGGTAGGCAGTTTGAAAGCAATCTTTTTGAACAATTGTTAAAATTAATGGGTATTAAAAGGATAAGGTGTACTCCTTATCACCCTCAGAGCAACGGACTTCTCGAACGATGGCATAGGTCTTTAAAGCAGGCATTAATGGCTAGGTTATCGTCCAATAGTGAATGGTGTGACGAACTACCAACGATTTTATTGGGTTTACGTACAGCAGGAAGAAGCGATAATGGCGTGAGCCCCGCGGAATACTTGTATGGTCAAAACATTCGCTTACCTGGAGACTTTTATGACGTCTCAGATAAGCGACTGAGTGAAGGAAGCACATTTCTAGAGGAGTTGAGATACAATATAAGTAAGTTAAAACCAGTATCAACAGTACCGCGCAGCTCACGGGCATTATTTGTGCATGACGAATTGCAAACATGCGAACAAGTATTTATTCGTAATGACAAAGTAAGCAGACCATTGGTACCACCTTATGAGGGCCCTTACCGAGTAATAAATAGAAATAACAAAGTTTTTACAGTTCAATTGCCAAACAGAACTATTAATGTGTCAATTGATCGGTTAAAGCCAGCTTTTATAATAAATTACGATAGTAAAAACGTAATAGACAGTGGGCATGATACCAGCGTTAGTAAAGATGTAATCGTAGCAAGTAAGCCTAGCATAAGTTCAAGTTTTAGTGGTAAAACAACAAGAAGTGGCCGTCTTGTAAAGCCACCAGTAAGATTTAATGTGTAGAATTGCATAGTCAATTTAATAAATTGATAAAATAAACATATGTTATGATATTTAATATTAAGTACATTATATACATATTGCAAAATAAGAATTGTCATGAAAGTAGATCCGGAATAAGCAACCTACATATAAGTTGCAATAATGCAATTAAATGTTCATTGTAAGTCGATTTTATGGTCACATTATATTGTTGTTCACCACTTGGGTGAGAGTTTAATCATTAACAGAGCAATTAAACAGTCAAATTATTATAACAATGGGTAAATCGTATAGCAAAAATGAAGAGATAATAATAGCACAGAACGGTGCTAACCAACTTGACTTTACAAACATCGAAAGCCATGTGAAAATGTACGGAATAATTGTTTTGGTGATTGGGCTATTCATTTTGGTAATTATCTTGTGTAAATGTTGTGTAAAGTGTCGTTCGATCAGTAAAAAATGGATGGATAAAAATATGGTGAAGTCTATTAAAAAGTTCCAAGAAACTCAAATGCAACAAGTTTAAGGTACAAGGTTCAAGCAAGCTAGCAGTGACGTCAACCAACCTACAGCGAAATACGATTCACGGAAGTGTTATCGGTATAGAGTGTTCACAAGTAGCTTGCTTTAATATTGTTTTATATCAATGTAATGATAGGGTGACCATAATTTTTGTGTTTTGTTTCTGAAGAATAATTGCTCAGTACGGTGACCATAAAATCAATATATAATTCTTAAAAAAATACTGTAGTTATAAAAAAAATGTATATTGTTAAATGTTTATTTTTTTTTTATATTGTTAAATGTTTTATTTTTTTTATTAGGTATGTTAAATGTTTCATTATTTACCAAATTTTGGAAAAATTTGGGGGGATGTAGTGTACGGCTGTACAAATGTTATGATTCAGCAATTAAAATGTAGCGCGAGGTTCAGACTCGGCGCTCGGCCAGTTACTGCGCACTGGCCACGTCGTAAACATCTCCTTATATTAATTGTGAATTACGGAATAAACTTATTGTGTTAAATATTAATAATAGTTATTTTATTTGATTGTGAGGCCGTGGCAGTAACTCCCAGTGTATTAGGATCCCCACACTCCACACAGTAAATAACGTACACACTTTGATTTCGATACACGCAGTAGTTTATTAATCTTAATTGATTATCGATAAGGCATAAACTTAACAACATCTTTTCAAGGTCGGCTGTAAAAGCGAACTTAAATTGTCTCCACTTGATAAGGAGATTCATCAAATTTTGTTGTAAGTTAGGCCCCCGTCGCATTACGTCATTTAAACTTAATCCCGAGGCAGTTTTATTCGACGCGTTAAACACAACACGTAATTTAGTTGTAGTTGATTCATCACGTGTGACGCAGTGGTGAGGTAAATAACATCGAAGTTTCATGTTGCATTCGCCAGCTGACGGTGTCATATGATTTAGCGATAAGTACTCATTCATAAATTCTCTATAACTGTCTGCTATTAATGGATTTTTTATAAGTTTTTGCTCTAACTTATAAAATTGAGCTGTAGCCTTTAATTTGGAGTTGCCTAATTTATTTTCATAGCCCGGTTTTAACGGTATACGGACCTCGTAGCTTCCGTCCTCCCGCCGCTTAGTTGTAGACTGATAAAATTCTATACACTGCTTGTCTTCGGCTGATAAATCTGATGACTCAGGAACATCTTCGATTTGCCAAAACTTCTGGATGTCCTCGAGATTGTTCAACACCACATTACAATGGAATACCTTTGTATTGCCGCTCAATATCCAACCAAGCTGTGTTTGCTGTGCGATTGGTAGCGACGAATTTTCTCGGCATATACCATTCATTAATATCATCGAGTATATGTCGGCTCCGAGTAAGATATCTATGGGTCGGCATTTATAGAATTCTGGATCTGCTAATTTTATCTGATTTAAATAAGCCCAGTTGTGGTTTGATAACGTTTGATTCGGTAAGTTTCTAATTAACTGTTTCATTATTAATGCATCTGTTTCAAATGTAAAATCACTAATCAGAGATGAACAATTTATGGTGATAAGCCCCTTGCTGTTATTGGCTTTATCCCCGATTCCTGTTACAACTCCACTGCATTTATTCCTCGGTATTCTCAATTGTTGTGCTGCATGCTCCGTTATCAATGATATCTGTGAAGCCTGATCTAGGAGAGCGCGCATGATGTAGGAAGTGCCATCAGCTGCCTGTACCTTGATCATCGCCGTCGGCAACAACACCTCAACCAGGTCATCTTGCAAAGACACGTGCGAACTAGCCTGAACTTGTTTTCCTGAGCTAGCATTTCCATGTCCGTCGGTTGCGAAGCTCCCGCGCGCTCCCGTACCCACCCCGCTGCGTGTAGCCTGGGTTGAGTTATGATGGACTGATTCCGCAAACGCGTCGTGCAATAAGCGATTATGAGCTTTATTGCACAAAGTACACACTTTCTCTGAAATGCAGGGTTTACCTTGGTGATCATACAAACAGTTTGGACAGAGATTCAATTTAGTTGCTGTTTTCTGTCGGTTAGCGGGCGATAATTCTAAAAATTGTTGGCAATAATATATTCCATGTTCATTACTATTGCACAATGAACATTTATATTTAGTCGACGTAACTATTTTTTTCTGGGGCGGTTGCGAAATTGTTTTGCTGCTTGTAAATGACGTCTTATAATAATTGGGTTTCTGATTGCAATTATTATTATATTGAGTTTTATTCAATAATTGCTGCTTTTGCGCAGGATTATCTTGCTTCCTACGCGATGACTCTAATGTCATAAACTTGATCTCCAAAAACTTTAAAAATTCTTCCAAATTAGGTATTTCTCTTGGGTTTTTAACGAACTCCATATAGTCCGTGTAAGTCAGTGTATCTAATTTCTGGCATAATAGATATACTACGATGGGGTCCCACGACTTGATGTCGACCCCAAGGTTCTTGATTGCGTTGAGGCATTCTCGAGTAGAGTCGTGAATACGTTTGATAAGAGCGACTGATTGCTGCTGCATTGCGGGGATATTCATTAACGAATTCATATGAGTAGTAAATATTAATTTCTTGTTGTTATAACGCTGATTTAATATATCCCAGCAAATCGAGTAGTTATCGGAGCTCACTTGCAAGTGCTGTATTAATCTCTCAGCCTCTCCCTTCACCTTGGACTTGAGATATTGCATCTTTTGAGCATCAGATATTGAGTTATTGCGGTGAATAGTTTCATTAAACAGATCTTTAAATGACACCCAGTTGTTATAATTCCCACTGAATGTAGGAATTTCCATCTGCGGAGTAGATCTTTCCAAGTGAGCCACGGACCACATTTTCTTGTTTATGGCCTTTTTCATGTTTTGGAATTTCCGTTCATACGTAGTGAATGTATTTTCATAATCTTCGTTGAAACCATCCGTCTGGCTGTCGATGTCCCAGTGCAGGGAGTCAATGACAGACCAACGAGACTGCACTGTGCGGAGAATATCTTCTAACTCCCACTTTTCATTGACTGACTCTAGATCGATGCCTGTTATCGTACGATGTAATGCCTTGAAATTACTGCTCTGTTTCTTAAGCATTTCTTCGGTCTTGCTTACCGTAGCTATTGAAGAAAATTGAGCGGCCTTGCTGCCGCTCGGCTGCGACCCATCTTGATTGGGTAAAAATGACGGAGGTTTGATTAGAGGCGATTTTGGCCTCTCCACCGCCGTAAACTGATAATTTTGAATATGAGCTCTAATGTTACCATACCTTTCCTTCACTCTCTCCAAATCCTTGCTAATGTAGTCTTTGGTTCCGGGATCCAACTCCGAAACCGATAACTTAGAAATATTATTCTCATACTCAGACCAGTAATTATCGAGAATATCTAATTTCTTCCTGAGATAGTCACTAGTCTTCCTACTTGCACTATCTTTTTTGAAGTTGGTATATATATTCTCGATTGCTACTGATAACTGCTGCTGCGTATCCAAAATATCTTGGACGGACGACATTATTGTTAAATAAAAAAGGACTGATCTTACTTGTTTGTGCTGATGATAATGAGTGTTGACGCCTAGGCTAAGCTGTCACCCTTACACTGCAATCCCTTTTTGCACAATAACTGCTGTTTTATAGTCAAAGTAATGTCCACAGGTCATTAAGCGAAATCACGAACACGTGGTTATCGAGAGTTCACGCAATACAACACGTGTACAGAGATCCCGCTTCCCAAAAGCTCGAAGGACCAATGTACGGTTTCCCGTAACAGATTGTCTGATAACTGATATATTTAAATTAAAGTCACTGATAAATTGATAGAACTGATATATTGAAGAAATTAGGCTAATAATGAACTGATGTAATATGAGAACGTACGGCGCGCTTGATGACCGTTTTCGAACTGAATTTAATACAATAAATATTTGATTATTAAGTAAAATGATGATGGTGCATGTTGTACGTACTTGCTCGTACATGCGGTATACCGCAAGGATCAATCTTAGGCCCCCTATTTTTCCTTATATATGTAAATAACATTAGCCGCATAGGACTAAAAGGTTTTTTAACGCTGTTCGCCGACGACACAAGTTTATTTTATTTCGGTAAATCCATAAAAGATATTATTAATGATGCACAAAACGACCTCAATACATTAAACGAATGGTTCTTACACAATCTACTTACAATAAACACCACAAAGACATCGTATATGATAATAGCAGCAAAAAATAAAAATATTCCTGAGCACGCACCCTTACACATCAACAATTCAATAATTAATCGAACTCATAAGGAAAAATATTTAGGCCTTGTAATTGACGACAAATTAACGTGGATACCTCACATAGAACACATACGATCAAAATTAATATCACTTACTGGAGCTCTACGAAAATCAAGTAAATTTATACCGCCAACAATAAAAAATACTGTTTATAACTCCCTTGTAAAACCCCACCTTGAATATCTAATAGAAATATGGGGCACTGCATCCAAAACTAACATCAAAACCCTACAAATAACACAAAACAAAATAATCAAACGATTGTACAATTATGATTACCTAACCCCAACAAAACTAATCTATCAACAAACAAAACACCAAAATATATCACAGATGTATACCTTCAATACATGTCTACTAATTTGGAAATCACTACATAATAAAATAAAAACTAACCTAATTTTTACCAAAAGAACATTTAGTCACTGTCTCCGAAACAAGAACAAATTAGTATTACGGTTTCCAAGAACAAAAAAATATGGCACCAAAAATATTTTATACGAAGGAGCGAAATTATATAATAACTTACCAGACTCATTGAAAAATACAGAAAAATTCAAAATGTTTAAAAACAAACTTAAATACTATATCCTTACTACTAACGTCGATTAATGTATTACCTATAATTTAAAATAATTTTTTTAGTTAGTTAGGTATATAAAATTTTAAATATTGTTATGTCTCTTAAACTATAATAGGACTACTAACACATTAACAATTACAAAAGAACTCCTACCAACACAAAACTTACTCCATCCATACACAGAGATAACACGTACGATACAAACGCAGCGGCCGCGGCACGCACACGGTCAAAGTAAAGTAAGGGCGCTTCCACATACGCAGTGGGATACATACAACATACTTACGTAGAGCTTCTGAATCATTACTAACAATTTTACAAAGTCGACAACACAAAACATTTTACTTAAGTTTACAATACACATATGTATTTATTAACTTTATTACACAAATTAACCGATAAAAATAACTAATAAAATCATACCAGTAGGCTAATATTTCACACAATTAATTATACACCTAAGTACTTGAAATAAATTAATGTAAGTAATACTCAAATATGAAATTATACTTTTTCGGTAAACGGTTACAATTGTTACAAATATCAACACCTAGTATGGAATTACCCTAACTGCTACTATACTTACACCACATGACGCACACTAAGCGAGTTGCCAAACTGCAATGTTCGTTACCGATTTGAACAAACGAAAATTATTTGTTTACTTACCCACATCTTCTTAGATTTTGTTTAAAAACATATTTTTCTGATTACTTGTATTATTTTTATCATTTTGTTGTTACAAACTGCATGCTTCTGCACACACTTGTTTTTAAGTAATTTAAATGTATTTCTCATTGAAGTGAACTGTTATTTAAGTTCTTTTTGAGAATAAAGATTCTATAAACCTAAACCTACATAGCAATCGCCCTTGCCCGTTCTTGCACTCCAGTGACTGTTATTATAAAATGCAACAATAAATAAAGTTCACGGCTGACGTCAATAAGTTAATAATAAGGTAGGTACCTTTACTTATTGACCAAAAGCGATGACTCGCTTGAATCCAGACTGGCTCTCAAGGTCAAGGCGCGACAAGTTTTTTGATAAACAGAACGTGGGATGGTAAGTAATTTGTTATTTTACCAGTTAATAATTATTACTCATCCTATGTATACACCTAGGTATGTAAATGTCATGCCTGCAGGATAAGATGAAACATGGTAATACATTGTTATTAAACCGAATTGAATAGTTCACAATAACGATAAAGAATAAAGAACAAAAAAATCATAATATTATGTTGTTTCATTCACTTTGAAGCGAAATGACAAGGACAGAGTACTATTGCCGGTGTTCTATCTATGAATTCAACGATGTTTTGTATCTATTGGAAGGGAAGTTAGATGCAAACTAATAGTTTTAATAGTACTTAATTAACTGCAATTACCTCTTTTATAGAAGTCCTTGACGGTCTCCTTCCCAATTCCAGTGTTACATCCTGTAATGATCGCTGTTTTTCCCACCAACTTCGCCGTACTCAAACACCGGCCGCTAAATAATGGCATTTTTGAACCTTATATTTATCATAAAATATAAAAAAATAATATATTGATGTTAAGTATTTCAATATTTAGGAGAACTTCGCGCTATCAAGGTATACGGTGCAATGAGAGCGAAATAAAAACTCTAAAATAACGGTATGAAGCTTATCTGGTGTGCGGGACGGCCACAGATCGCTGACTAGTGACTAACGAAGTATGTGGTACGGCAGCGGACCGTCGCGCGTCGTTGTCTACATACACTAATATTATAAAGAGGAAAACTTTGTTTGTTTGGTTGTAATGAATAGGCTCAATAACAACTGGACCGTTTTTAAAAAATCTTTCACCATTCGAAAGCTACATTATCCACGAGTAACATAGGCTATTTTTCATCCCGAAATTCCCACAGGAATGGACACAACGCGGGTAAAACCGCGGGGCGCTGCTAGTACTATATGCTGCTTATGGGAACCGGCAGGTTTTTTGACGCCTCGCTTGGACGACCTTACGAGAATTAATAATAAAATTATACTCACGCACACATGGAATGAAGGCATGGTGTTTTCGTTCAATAGGGTCATAATAATCTCTATTAATTAATAATTACTAGCAGTAGTAGCAGTACCTCGCGGTTTTACCTGCGTTATGTTAAGTTGGGAATTTCGGGATGAAAATATATAAGAATTATGCTAATCAAGTTGGTAGTTTCTGAGATTAGCGCGTTCAAACAAGCAAACAATTGTTTTTAGTCCATTACTGGTTCCATGCCCAATTGTCCATTAGTGGTACAAATTACAAATATAATCTACTAAGATAGGTAATCTACTTATTATGATTTAAAAAACGTGCCGTGCCAGATGTTCATAGTTAATAATTATAGTAGGTAGTGTTCTCATACTTACGTTTTCGAAATAACGTCGGTAACTATCGTTATTAAAATTCGACTTTATCATTTATCAATTAATGAGATTTAAGAGTAATTACGAATATACATTCTTTACATTATTTACCTACCTAATGGTTTTTGCTTAATTTGCCTATGATCTTATCATCTATACTTATTTCGAAATTTTATAACGTTGAATTGTTTTATAAAATGGGGACACCCTGTGTATAAGGTAAGTACATATCATAAATACCTGCAATGCAATTAATTAGTTAAAGTAAAAGATAATCTATACTAATATTATAAAGCTGAAGAGTTTGTTTTGTTTGTTTGTTTGTTTGTTTGTTTGTTTGTTTGTTTGTTTAAACGCGCTAATCTCAGAAACTACTGAACCGATTTGAATAATTCTTTTTGTAATAGATAGCCACATTCAACGGGAAGGTTATAGGCTATTTTTCATCCCGAAATTCCTACGGGAACGGGTACAACGCGGGTAAAACCGCGGGGCGCTGCTAGTCTATAATATAAAAATGAATCGTAAAATGTGTTGGTAAGCGCATAACTCCAGAACGACTGCATCAAATTGGATGATTCTGTTTTTAATGTGTTTCTTATTGTCAGGACAAGGTTTTTATAAGAAAATCTATACTAATATTATAAAGCTGAAGAGTTTGTTTTGTTTGTTTGTTTGTTTGTTTGTTTAAACGCGCTAATCTCAGAAACTACTGAACCGATTTGAATAATTCTTTCACTGTTAGATAGTCTATTTATCGAGGAAGGCTATAGGCTACATTTTATCCCGAAATTCCCACGGGAATGGGCACAACGCGGGTAAAATCGCGGGGCGCTGCTAGTTAAGGAATAAAAATCTCAAAATTCCCACGAAAACGGGCGCTGCGGGTGAATCCGCGGGGCACAGCTAGTTCATTAGAAAAAGATACCTACCTAAATCTCTTATAATATGTCTCTCATCCAACAGCTTCACGATACTACTGCTGGTCAAAAGCCTCGCACTAAACTATGATTGTGTTTTGGGAAAGGGAAAGGTTTAGACATAACATAACCACATTAATTATATTATATTGGTGCTGTTCCTATTCTGCTCTGTTGATATTCTGCCAAATGGCTTTCAAGTGTTTTTGGACCAAAACTGAATGAAAATATATGACTTAGACTTTATGCTCGTAATAAAAAAACAGATACAAGTAATTAATGATTTTGTATTTCATAACTGACATGTTTCTCTAACCAATCCAACCATTCTGGTGTCACCTCTTTGCTCAGAGTTATTTCTTGAAACACTTCACTCCTTGACTCTTCTTCAAATTGTAATTTTTCAAACATATTTATACTTATTTTATTGTTGAGAGATATTTTAGCTTCGTATTTGTTTAGTTTGATATATTTTATACCGTATAAAAGCATTAGTATGACCGCTTCCCAGCCTAGTTTCTTTCCCCGAGCAGTTGTTTCTGCTATCATAATCTCTATCTCTCCAACACCAGATTCTTTGTCAACTATGAAAATATTTGTATCTCCGATCATAGATTCTGTGAAAAAAGATAAATTAAGTCGCTTTAATTGTTTAATTAGTTGCCTTATTTTTTGTCTAGAGCTATGTAATAATATTTCATAATATTGTTTACCTATTTCATCAGCATTCTGTTCATACAAACTTTTGTTTAATATTATAAAAGTACATTCTGCAAATAAAAATAAATAATTTATTAGGTAATTTTAATAAAATAAAGCTGTAATTATGAAGTGTTGAGTGCTGAACCATACTGTCTTCGTCTTTCCTCCAAGATTCCTGCATTTCATACTCTTGTTCCAAAGTTAAAGGTTCTGATGCTGTTAATTTCTGCAATTCCTCTGATTTCATCCATTCATGGTATCTTTAAAGATAAATTACTTATTATTATTCGTAATGGTTAAGAAAATGCCACTGTTTTTGGTTTTATTTATATACTGTTATTACTTAGGAACATGGTGGCTTCTGTAAGGGACTAAGATTAGTTGATCACTAATAACTTTAATATCACTGTTTAACTTCATCATAAAATTTAAAGTTAAATTAAAAATCACAAAAAATGTTTTGTATACAAACAAATTTCCACATGGGACGGATACAATCAGCTGATCTATCTGAAACTTTACTGTCAATGATGACAGTGACAGATTATTAAACCGTCAAGACAAAAAGATAAACAAAAGTGAAAATGACATGACCCTCACTCGTAGCCCTCGCTTCTTCTCTACCGCTCTTTTCTGTCAAGGCTCTATAGCCTACTAAAACTTACTTTACAGACAACTTAATTAAACACCTTTAGGTACAGACACATAAAATATATTTTATCAATAACCACAGTACAAAAAAGATAACATGAGAAATACAATTTTAAATATTATGTACAATAGGATAAGACACATTTAGAAAACACGAGAATTGATTTAAAGACATACAAATAGAATTAGTAAAAGTTATAGTACAGTTGACACAATACATATAATATGGACATTACATCATTGCCAAATGATTTAACAATCCATTTGTTAATAACATCACTAATATCAGCAGATAGCAGTATATTTCAAAATCCGCCTACAAATCAATAATCAGGGATTACATCCACAATACATAATATATAATTATCTAAGTTAATATTAAAACTAGAAAACTTATGTATAAAAATATATACAACAATGCATTACCAATATTTAATATACAACAACAAACAACAATTATTTCCTACACATTTAATAATAATAATAATTTTTTAACATTTTTTCTTTCACTGTTAGTCATTTAGTAAGGATTCAAATTCAGATTCATTCATTTTGTTAGTAAAATAATGTAAGTTGAGATACATTTTAAGAGAACATTAATATCTAAACTAAAGGCTGACTGAGTAAGGTGCGTTGTGGTAAGGCTGGATGGATTTTCAAATTTTTACAACAACACTTAAAGTTAAAAACTGGGATAAATAAGTCTTTTTTAAACTTACACGATTTGAACACATAATTTAAACGTACTCACACGGAGTTTTTCGCGTTGGAAAGTTTATAACTTACTTTTTATTTCCCGACGTTTCGAGGGGATTGCACCTCTCGTGAATAAGGGTACTTCCAACACTTTATAAACTTTCCAACGCGAAAAAACCCGTGTGAGTACGTTTAAATTATGGGATAAATTATACCCGAAAACCTTCCTCGTGCTTCATTCTGTCGGTGAATAGCGGATATAATCAAGTATTAGTTGTTGAGCTTGGCCTGAGTATCCAGATAGGCGGAGGATTTTGTTTTATAATAAGTTAAGATTCTTCTACCATGTAAAAATAAAGACTATCCTATGAAGGCCCATATAATTCCCAAGTAATATTTAAATTAAACATACCTATTAATGTATCTTGAGTGGAAAGTATTTACTTAATATAAAGTCTAACGGCTTCATTCATAAACGCTTTATAATTAAAACACTGTTATAAAGTGTTTTTGGTGTTAAAAAAAATAGCGTATGTCGGAAAGGGTCAAACCATTTAATGGACCCTTGAGGACGCTATAGCTCATTAGAACTTTCGTTTTAGTGAAGGTTAATTGGGAAATCTTCTTTAGTCAAATAGATTGTTAATAACTAGCAGTGCCCCGGGGTTTTACCCGCGTTGTGCCTGTTCCCATAGGAATTTCGGGATGAAAATTAGCCTATAACCTTCCCGTTGAATGTGGCTATGTATTATAAAAAGAATTATTCAAATCCAACTGGTAATTCCCGAGATTAGCTCGAACAAACAAAGACACAAATAAACTTAAAAATTTTGCCTC
The DNA here is from genome assembly GCA_951394245.1 of Cyclophora punctaria. Taxonomy (NCBI): domain Eukaryota; kingdom Metazoa; phylum Arthropoda; class Insecta; order Lepidoptera; family Geometridae; genus Cyclophora; species Cyclophora punctaria. The sequence goes on along the minus strand of OX596171.1, from coordinate 3,474,658 downwards.
TTTATAATATTAGTATAGATTACAGTAGCCCGTAGAAGAAACCGATCCATCAACAGCACCCTCCAAACAACAGATCTGAGTATAACCACAGATGAGTATTCCTTATAATTTCGTCTCTTTCTTCCACATGGAAGACAACATGATGTTTCAACTAACGTCACTTTTTTGTCTCTCTCTGCCTCACGTGTTTCTACATTCGGCCTCCCAGTCTTGAGGTACCATTTTTTTGAGGTGTGACATGAACTGGCTGTATGGACAGGGGTCGTCTGCGCAGACTGGCAGCTTTAGCTCTAGCGGTACTTCCACTTTTGTGTTGTTACGGAAGAATAACTGAAATGGAGAAATTATTTACAGTTCAACATATGCTGATTTATTCCAAACATATTATCTCATCCTAGTCCAGTCTATAACTGAATTTGAGGTAAAAAAATTGTTGTTAGACTCATATCATCAAAAACCGGACTGGTGGACAAAGTTACATTCCAAGACCTATAATTATATTATGGTTCGATGACATAAATGAGAAAGTAACTCTGCCTATCCGCCTATTATTTTTTACGCTTTCGCGCCCTCACTACAGAACTGATTTTGAATAAAGAAACAGATTTAATACAGCTTAATCTAACCTTTGCAAGGATGCAAGTAGGAGATTCATTGATGTATGCTGCGGGTGAACCTACGGCGAGGAACAAGCTAAATCAAACTTACTTTGACAAACAGGTCGTCTTGCTCCACATCTTCGTGCAGCTCGAGCACGAGGCTGGCTCCGTACTCCGGCTCGAGGAGCTCGTCGAAGCCGAGCGCGCGCCACAGCCCCACCACCGTGACGTCATGCCCCGAGTACATGTATAGAGATCTGTCCACGTTCTTGTGCGTTGCCGCCTCCTCTAGAAACGACTGTATTTCACCCAGGAGTGGACCTAGAAATATGTTATTAAAGATAATGCCTAATGATTTCGTGGATATTGATTGAACAAGACTTAGCACTACTGTGTCTGTCAGTAACTGCTGTCAACTAATTAAGGAATCCAAAGGAACAAGAAAGATAATTATCATCCACATAAAATAGAAAACAAATACCATTAAAAGTTGATCAATTGGCGCCCTTATCACTAAGAGCGATCTCTTCCAGTCAACCTTGAGACAGTGAAGTCCACAAATCGAATATTCATTAGCAATAATAAATAATAATGATGCAATAAAAAAAGCAATCTCATCTACTTATCTTCAAACATAAACACTTGAAATAATTACCCATTTTCAGCCGCTGCAATGTTTCATTGTATGAGAGTAAAGCGAGACTTTCCATAAAGGGTGTTCTCATTTTATGAGGGAATACATTCCTGGTCCAATCAGGCAGTTTGAGGCCTGCGTCTTGTTGGCAAAGCATTGTGCTGTATAGAAAGTCTACGGGCAGTATTGATCTCATGGATTGATTGGTGTATTTAGACAGATAGTCAAATAACTCAGTGTATTTGGGGTCTGAGTTGGCAGTGGCTAACAGCTCTTGATACATATCATTGTGCTGCTTACAAGGTTTCGATCCTGCAATTTTCTGTGGAAAAATATTTACATATTTATAGTTCAAGTTGATCCTTAAGTAATGATTGTTTATTTGATTAAAGGGAAATTGTACTAAGTACTAAGTTGTACTAAGTATACGAAAGTTGTGTTTGTGAAATGTTTTTTGAAAGTGCTAATAGCTGCGCGTTATTTATTGAAATTTGTTTAATTTTCCAGGAGTAAAAAACATACATACATACATCTATACAAACATTCGTATTTTTATTAAATCTGATAAATCTGAGCATTGAAATAGGTTCTATTTTATGTTTTTCATGTATCTGTTAATTAGATGATAAGCATCACTACATACATAGTATAAAACAAAGTCGCTATTTTTGTCTGTTTGTTTGTCTGTATGCTTAAATCTTTAAAATTACGCAACGGATTTTGATGCGGTTTTTTGTAATAGGTAGAGTGATTCAAGAGGAAGGTTTTTATGTAAAATTCCCGAAATTCCCACGGGAACGGGCACAACGCGGGTAAAACCGCGGGGCGCTGCTAGTGTTGTATAAAAAACATTGCCATGATAAACAATAATTATGTCGAAGTAAGACAACAGTGTTAATCCAATAGTGTATTTATAGTTTTATCAGTGACACCTTATATAACATGTTTTGAGGAATACAGCCACTAGTGATAAAGCTATGCCACTGTGTATTATAAAAGTTAATAAATGACGAAATATTACGCCATTTATGAATGTGTTATTATTAATTTATAACATCCCATTTATACACCCCATGTCACACCCTACATGTATATTGTATACTAGCAGCGCCCCGCGTTGTTTCCATTCCTTTGGGAATTTCGGGATGAAAAATAGCCTATGTTACTCGTGGATAATGTAGCTTTCTAATGGTGAAAGAATTTTTAAAAAATAGTCCAGTAGTTTTTGAGCCTATTCATTACAACCAAACAAACAAAGTTTTCCTCTTTATAATATTAGTGTAGATGTGTAAATAGTAATAGAGATCTTATGATCTTACATTATCATAGAGTTTAGGCAATGAATACACCGGTATGGGTTGCCAAGGGATCTCTGGATGCCACATCTGCCTCTCTGTGGGTGGGTACAGGCCCGCCAGGAAGGTGTATGCACTCATCATGCACCGAGACCGGTCACTACTTTGAATGAACATATCCTTCTCAAAAAACTCTTCAGGTATAAAATTGGCATAGTAACTTCTGTACTTTCGGCCCAGTTCATACATTTGCAGTTTGCCAATCTGAAATATTATATATAGTTTGAAAATAATAGAAGTACCAACAGTAACTTGCAACAAACAACAACTTTGTTTAACATATAGGTATACAATATAAATCTAAAAAAGAATATAAATTCTTGATGAAAATTATTTGGATAAAGCATGGACTTTATTCATCAGTACTCATTCATAATAGTTCAATGTAATGCTAATATTTAAGTCAAGTTCTCGTGAACATATAACATACAAACTTCAACTAACTATAAATAATTGGATATCTAGTATAACTTTACAGTACAATTTATATGCAACCAATTTTTACTTACATTGGTCAAACTACCAAGTCCATCAGGCCATTGATAATTTTTGAATGGATCACTATTGTATGAAGTTATTGGTGTCCGAGCCCCATGGCGAAATAGCTGAAACATTTTATATACACATTTTAAAACTGACTCTGGTGCAAGATTTTAAACAGACTTGGCAAATAGAGTAAATTGATATGACTAAACTTCACTGATAGAGAGTTTCTAACAGGTAAGAAAGAATAGTAAAACTAATTAGTAATAAGGTAATAAGGTGTGTAAGTATTAGCATGTAATGTCCCACTGCAAGGGCTGCTCATCTTACTGAAGATATATAATATCTTCGATATATTATTTATAGTATGGTAAGGGGGTACTAGGCATAATCACCGTGCTTGCCTACTGCAGATTGGTGATCACAAAAATATATTGTATATTATTTATATGAGACAAGTAAATTAAGACATAGTAAATAACTAAGGAATACAGACTCACAATGATAACCAGTCGCAAAGTTTTCGATTCATATGGTAATGTCTCGCTCAGCACGCAGTACCCTAGGAGGCAGCTGAGCACAGCCAGGCCCAGGACTACCACTGCCACCGTGGTGGACCGCTTGGGGATCTGGTGGCAGGAGGCGCGCTCTGACTTGCGCGTCACGGGGTCGTGCCAGGTGTCATCGGGGTCGTACTCCATAGCTAGCAGCTAGAGCCGAATAATACTCTGTTAACGATGTAACTTTCATCCAAATTTTTAACCAAAGAATGCAAGTTGCATTTATGTTTATGTAATGTAATTTACATAAAAAGAACTCAATTCACAACTTCAATAATACAGTTCATGATTGGTTATTAGTTAATGATTGGTTGAGAATAGTCGCAACTGGGAAATTTTGGTAAAATTTAAAATCCACTTTGATTTGATTTTATACACAGAACATGACACAGAGTACTTTGACACTTTGAGCATGATGAATGAACTACAAACTGACTACCAACCACCACACCACAGCACAGACCACCACACGCCACACTGACCACTTGACTTGATTGAACCAGAGCTGATGATACTTACTTTACTTACCACAGAACCAGTACCAGTACTAACCACAGACCTCTGACCATCCTCTGACCGATGGCTGTCAAGTGTCAAATGTGGATTGTGTTGTGCATGCTGTGCGTGAGTGTAAAACTGTAAAATGTTGCACAGACCCGACAGAATATTGATTGGTTGGTTGATGTGTCGATGTGTCGATTGCCGAAAGCTGATTGATATTTGATTGATTCAAGAATTGGCTGTGGCTGCTTGCTACTGCTAGACTGCTATCTTAGTTTCCTGGTCTGTGGACTGCTAGCTTTCTGTCTTTCTGTCTGAGCTGAGCTTGTTTGTGGTTAATTTTGTTTTCCTGTGAGTAATTATTATTCTAAACCGGCACCAAAATGTTTAGAATTTGCATAATTGTTATGCTTTTAACAATTGGAACATTCTGCAGTCAGGATCTTGAAATTAAGTCTGAAGAGGATGTCGGAGTAAAGTACGCTAATAGATGCGAAGTCTGCAAAATACTCGCCACCGAATTGCAAGGGCGCCTCGAGGAGACAGGGAAAGTACACGATGTCTTAGAAATCGGGTATTCCCTCGATGACGTTCAACCAAAGAAGAAAACCAAGTACGAAAAGTCGGAACTAAGACTTATTGAATCCATCGAAGGTGTTTGCGACAAAATATTGGAATACAACATCCATAAGGAGCGGGACGACAGTACGAGGTTCGCTAAAGGGATGAGTCAAACATTCAAAACCCTCCATGGCTTGGTGGACAAGGGTGTGAAGGTGGATCTTGGCATACCACTTGAATTATGGGACAAGCCCTCAGCTGAGATAACACATATGAAATCACAGTGCGAAAGTCTTCTGGAAGAAAACGAGAGTGCTGTGGAGGACTGGTACTGGAATCACCAGGGGGCCATAGATCTGAAGATACACCTGTGTACCAAACATGCTTTGAGAAATACTGATGACTCCTGCCTCTTTGAAGAGTTGAAACCAGAGAATGCTAAAGGAGATGTGGGTAAAAGTGCCAAAACGGAGCTCTGAGACTTGTCGTACTATTCATTGTGGTACAAAAACAGTTTTGAACAATATAGTACATAAGTCCAATGTGATATAATAAGCATTTCAGGAATATTTTAAGACTAATCAAAGTGTTTGTGGAACTGTTAAGTGGATCTTGTAATCTTATTTTGTATACTTAATTAGTATTAGGGACATTTTTCTTATGATTTATTCTCAAATGTCATTAAGTTTAAGTACATGTTCATCCAATCTGCTGTAGCTTTATTAAATGTACATTTAGTTTGGATTCATTCATATTTAGTAACTCTGGCTAGTCTTGTAATGTTACTTTACCAACTTTTAAATATATTTTTTTATATCTTACTTTAAATACATATATATCACTTTAATTAAAAAAATAATGATTTTATACTAAATTTTATTTATTTTCCCTCATGGTGGGATCAATAGTTTTATACCAAATGAAAGATGTATTCAATTAAAAAATGACCCGAAAACTGAGATATGAATGAAGTTCACTAATCCAAGTTCATTAAAATTACATACTAGTAAAAGTATTATACATAGATATATAATGATGACACATTGATAACAGAACTAGGTGACCCTAACAATAATCTATTTTCTTATCAAATTCCTATCTCTTATCAGCCCTGTGAGAAGTACTTATCAAAAATTACTGATTAGTGATTACTCATGTTGAATTTGCTATTTATAACAAAACACTAAATTGGCCTTGTGGTGTTATTATTTAAGGTAATAAAGGACATCTTAAATCCACTGCGAGGGTAGTGTTGTATAAAAAGCAGACCCTTTGGTTTTACCCATTTTGTACCCTATGGGAATTTCGAGAGTAATCTTGTCTTGAATATGATCATCTTATAATATTTCAAATCCTTCACTTTCAAGGTATAAGCTACTAAAAAATCTATACTTGACTGACTAAACAATAAAACAAAGTATATTTCTATAGAAACTGTATATTCAATCTAAAAAGTATTTTTTCTTAATTACTAAACACAAAAGTGGACGGCACATGTTACATTAGGCATAAAATTATAACTAGAATACATAGATCATTTATATAAATGTCGGTGGAATGATTTACATTAACAAGCAAAATATAACAACTTGATCAGTCTTTACGGTGACAGCAAATGTACGCTTTTAGTGCAATGTTAGTGAAATATAATAGAAAAATATAGTTAATTCATTATTTTAATATAATTGATCGTTAGTTAAAGTTTCGTTGTGACAATTGTTTTTTTAATCTAAAATTATTTAGGGACTTGACAATTGTACTTAATATTAAAGGTAAAATGGTATTATTTGTAATAATTACTAAAAAGTAGAATCATTAGATTCAATACAATTACCAATTTGTGTGGTCTTCATTCAAATTAATTGCCACAGCAAGTCAACACTTGTCTTTCCTTGTAGGCTCGCTTTGAAGTGTAGACTGCAACAACAATCCAGAGGACTACAGCAACCCATGAAGTGACTAAAGCCAATTGCAGAGCTACGCCGGTGTTGATGTACTCTCCTTGACGGAAGCTGAGAGGGTTCTTTAGGATGTAGTCCATGTAGTCAAAGATAGCTTGGCAGGAGAGACGGAAATGAATTGCAGATGCTTGATCTCCAGCTGCATGTAGTTCCTGTACAAATCAACAATTTTATTGCTTGCCTCTTTATAGTGAAATGCAATGAAATATTTATGGTGATATTCAAAATACATATTTACAAATTCATCAGTGGACCTTTTAATATTGCTAACTTCTGTTTAGGTATTCAAGATTATGAGGTCAAGATGAGTATGATGCAGGGCGATATAATGGAGACATTAATGCAATTTTCAGATTAAATACGTAAAAATTTCTCAAGCTTTGGGTTAAGTTTTAAAAAAAATGTTTTATACTGTACCCTGCTAACAAGATGTGTCCTATATTGATTACATGACTTCATAAATCCATCAGTAATAATCGAGGCATGGATAAGGTTATAGAGGCAGAATAGTGTAGCGAAGCAGGCAGTGGGGACCCAACAGTAGATTACACTGTCATTCTTTTTAGCCATCCTAGTTCTAGTTGTGACCATTATGGATTCACCTTCACTGCAATCAAATAAGAGATGTGTTAATGAAACAATCTACAAGAATTTGTGTAATATACTAAATCTATTTTTTCTAGTTTCTAGTACAAATTAACATTTTGTATTGAGTTTGGTTTTTTGTCAAAATATCTACTTACATTTCCTCCATAGTGGTTGATTTTTCATCTTCGTACTGCCCAATATTATTAATGCACACTCTGTACATATGGAATAACGCCATAACGATCGCGTATGCAAGAATAGGGAGTGGCGCGAAAACAGCGTACAGGCAGTACGAGTTGTGGCCGCCGTTAAAGTACTGATGAGTGCTGACTCCGTAGAATATACACCCGCAGTTGGTGTTCTCGAAGTATCCCCCAGGACATACATCCAAGGTGCTTCGCCAATGATTGTAGGGAATCGCAATACATATCACGGACACCCCCAAACATATAGATATCAAGCCGTAACCCCAACATAATCTTCTCTCCGTTTGATACTGGTTCATCTTGTTGATATATCTAAAAATTTAATACATATTATGACTCACTGATAGTTAGAAGTTTACATTTACACCTCGTACAAGCTCATGAATATGAAGAGTAGAAAGTTCACAGCAGGAAACTAGTTCATATTATGTAATTATCACTTAAAATTATTTCATTTACTATCTTTAATGCAGTGGCGTTTGCAAAAATAAATTTAGGTCTCAAAACTTACTTTTTTATTGATAAAAAGATAAAAATACGATAAAATAGGTCAAGTTTTGGAGATAATAACAATACGTGAATACATACAATACAATACACCATAGCAATACACTAAGTGTATTTCGAAAGTGTATTACACTTTCGAAATTAACAGTTTGACAGATGACATGACACCACAGATGACACTTGATTAGTTTGACAAATATTTCGAAGTTGACATTGACAAATTTGTGGAAAGAAAATTTTATCTGTGGATTAAGGTGAATGAGCATCTATCACTGCTGATTTACTACAGGTCAGTGCTGCTGATCATATCCACAAAACAGGAAACTAAAGTCACATCACAGGTGCAACGATCACAGTATTTACATGCATGGTGTGTGACACACCATGCATCACACCCATCACACATATCATGTACCCTATACATTTAATATGCAAAATTTTAACCCTGCATGAAATGTTAACCCTGAAATCAGGTGCGCATTGTAAATTATTACTTTATATTAACCTACCCTCTATATCTTGTGAGTCATACAGGACTCAGGACTCGCCCTGTATAGCACAGTGTACTATACAGAATACAGTGGACGATCCACTGTATTCCGATCGCACTGGACCGCGGTATATTGTTACGGTTACGCGGTTATTACGGCGACTGCCGATTATTTATGAAAAAATACAATGCTTCAATCGATCCAAATGTGAACGATGATTGAATTCGGCTAGTGACAAAATCTTAATTTATTAAGATTCTTTCATTAGCCGAAGAGCGTTAATAACTCTTGTTGAACTATTCTAATATTAAATCCATTCCCAGAGGTCTAGTAAAACCATATTATAAAGCCACTTAATGAAACGAGTAAAATTTTATTAAGCATCTTTTTAATAGACTGTCAAAAGTATTATATAAATAATAACTATGCAACAGTTTAAACTGCACCTAGTATCTTACAAGGTTGGTGCTAACAAACTGCAGATAATCTGCATAATTTACGAGAATCAAAATAAAATTTGCTTATTATAAATAAATATAATTAAAACTTATTTGTTTAAATACATTCACACTTGTACTCGGCGTGCACTCATACAAATTTCGACGACAAAGTATCCACTGTAATTTATCACAAGTAGTCCTGCGGGCGTCCCTATAGGAACTGGCTGGTGTCCTGGTAGTCGTCGTCGCTCTCGTCGGAGCCATCGTCTGTCAGCTGGCGCTGTGAGGCCTCTTCCGGCTTCCCCACGTGGTCAGAGCTCGATGCATCTGCAACAATCAGACAAGGCTATTAACATCTATGTTAAGGCTGGTTATCACGACTTTTATATAGTTAAATATATTGTAGGGAAATTGTTTATTCGATTGAATTTGAAGATACGCACCAGAAAAAATGGTGTTCATTTTAATTAAGTTAATCGCACTGTCGTTGATATTTACTGCTGATTTCAAAGGAGAGTCAAATTAAGAATATTTATATAACTATAACATCCAACAATATGAAGAATAGTTTATCTTTTATTATAATTAAGGGAGTAGGATTAATTATTAATAATATTAATGTTAACCACATTTTAACATACGGTTAATGCTTGCATTTTGCGTGAATGATTTTTGTTATTATATTTTCCAATCCAACAGAATAGAGTCCTCCAATCTACCATATTTAATCATCATCACATTGAATTAAACAAATCAATAGAGTTTAAAGATCAAAAACCAAACATGATTACAAATGACAGGTAAAGTGCAAATAAAAATCAGCCCAACCTCACTAGCTAAAAATAATATCTACATTAAGACTCTAATTTCGTCTACACATCAAAGATAAAACGTGCTTTACAACCATCATGCTACTAATATTGCATACTTTGCGCGTGCACATTGGGTCAGTGTGAGAAATTGTTATTGGATCTGCAAACAGAATCATTTGATTTAAGTAAAGAACTAACAAATACATTTTAAACAAACGAACCATTTTCTTTTAAGGTAATATGTAGGTTATGATGGGATTTCAACTTGATACGAAATACATAACTTATTTTAATATTGAACAGTGCATGTAATACAGTATCTAAGAAAGTAAGAATACGTATTCTTAGTAACAACTTAGCAAAAATAAAATACATTACATGTAACATATAAATTGAATTCATTAAAAACTTGAAATCTAAAGCTACTTTAAAATCACTTCGCATATCTATCAAAATTTGCAAATCCAACAACAACAGTGTGATGTGTGTTATAGCGAATACAAGCATTGATATAATTACCCAGTTACCTGCGTGGGGCTCCCATAGCGGCTCGAAGCGGCGCGCCTTGGGCGGCGGCGGCGACACCGACCCTCTGCAACAACACCCGCATGTTACGCCCGTGATGAATGGACAAGGGACTTTGGATTATGAACCATATTTTTTTACTGACGAACCGCAAGTCATAAGTGATGACTGGTCGAAATCTATCAATGTATGAATGGTCGAAACTCATCAATGTATGATTGGTCGAAACTTATCAATGTGCGATTGATAAAAACAGCCCATTAATATAATAATTGTGAGAAACGTACAGAGGTCCCACCAACTAATAACAATATTTCAAGCCAATTTTGGATGTGCACCAGAATTAAAGGTTTTGACATGCATATTACATGAATATACAATAGCACTGAATTGAATACCTACATTCAAAAATCAATATTTTTTCTATACATTAGCTACATAAAAGTTATTTACCCCAAAAAAAATACGTTGATCTAAGAAAGCATTTAGTGAATGGTAGCTAGTGTAAACTATAGTATAGAGTAGTCGAGTCCCGACCTGTTGAGCGGCATGTCGTCGTCGTCGCCGTTCTCGGAAGGCGGCGGCGAGGCGCGCGGCGAGGGCGGCTGGCTGAGCGCCTGCATGAGGCGGCCCTTGCTCTCGTTCCAGATGCTCGACAATCGCCCGTCCGGCCCGAACAACAGCAGAAACGCGTCGATCAGCTCGCGAGACTTCTCCTCCCATTTCGTTAAAATGTCTACCCGCTTCTCGCCTATATTCGTTATCACCTGGAATAGACATATTGTACATATTATAGAGTATTGATGTGATACTGAAGATATAGAGACCAAAAAAGTCCTATGTTTTCTTCTAACTTCTATTCTGCTGTATAGGAATAAATCTATATACGAGTGAATTCAATAACCTAGTTTTAAAGTCTTCAATATGATTATGGCTAAGTTATAGTTGATCCAGGAACTTAGTTTAGAGGAAGCTTGATTGATCTTGGTGAGAGTTTATGAAGGGAATCATGCTGTTATGGAAGGACTCGGATAATTTGAGTTAAGTTTGGCCTCCTTCGCTTCTCTGAGAATCGGCCTTTGTGTCACTGTATGCCATCCATCAGCTGTACGCATGAGGACTTGTTTCAGGGCTCGGACAAAGCCATAGAACTGGCAAACTTTTGGCAAGAGCACATTTAAAAGAAGTAACCATTAAAAGTAAATCGGTTGGAGTAGGTTAATAGCGAACCCCAGTAACCATTGATTCACTAAGAAGTAGAAGATCAAGAATGTGATGACTCCTCACCTTTTTCCCTTTATCTTTGAGCTCGTCCATCTTGTTCTGCAGCCGGAACTTCTTCTCATTGAGGAAGCCCACATTCAGCTCCTTGGCGGAGTAGCCTCGCGCCAGGTTCCGCCGCACGTAGATGTCGTAATCGCGCACTATCCGTGCTACTATGTCTGATGTTGATACGCCTGCAATTTCAAAGGTTTGTTTTAATATTGGATCAAAGGTGGTGATTACAGCTAATACATCTTCACTGTACTGATATCTTGGGTGAGAGACCTTCATTTTTAACATTATATAATACTTTAGAATGAAGTCTGCAAGTTCTAAAAAAGAAACACGAGGTTGTGATTGGTTGAAAACGGGGCCATTTGAACCAATCACAACACTACATGAACATTGTCACGTAAAAAACATCCAAAAGAGTGATGGGACGTACCTTCCGTCCTCTCGGTGGCCACGAACATGTCCTTCGCCTTGATCATGGCGTAGGTGTCCTCGCAGCCCACCGTGGTGTATGGAATGTCGTCGTGCGCCACGAAGTCTATCTTGTGCTTCTTGAAGAACTCCTCGTCGTACTCCCAAGGTGCGTCTGGTAGCACCTGAAATAGATACAAGCATTTCATAAACACATTGATGATTCGTCATTCGTTTCGAGTAGGTTAGGCCAACCCTAGTGTCGAAGGTTCTGGACCGCCCTTAAGGCCTCTGACATGGTCTGGCGATTGAAACAACCGGGAGCGACTGCTTAACGTGCCCTCCGAAGCACGATTTGATGATATTTTATTCACTATCATGCATTGCCCAAACTAAATGTGTTTTCAATGAATGTTGCAGCGCAATAGGTCAACAGGGTTTATTTGTTTACATAGATGCAGGGAAAGTAAATAAAAGCTTGTAATTGTAATAAATAAACATGACGAGGGATTTTCGTATCGTAAAGCAAACTGCTGTAGGACGATACAATTATCTAGAATAATTTGACTTGGTACAAAGTGAATACCCATACATAACGATAAACATACTTCGATAGAATATCTGATAGAAAGACAAAAATAGTTATAAAACATTCCCAAAATGTTGAACTTAGCTAAATAAACGTGATACGAATCATGAAACAGATAGGCGCAACTAGTACACGTTACAATACAACACATGACGTAACTATATCGATTCATGTTTTGGCCCGACTTGTAGTTAGATATAACCATGCATAATAGGTAGGCAAGTGCTATAACCATGCATAATACATAGCATAGCCAATAGTCGAGTCGGCGACGCTAAATACACAGTAGTTGGTAATGAACGTTCTATTGATTTCCTTGTAGTTGATTAGTCACGTATGCAGGCATGGATTTTATTCATAAGACGATAGTTTAGCGAACCTTAAACTACTTACTTAGTAGAAGTTATCTATAGTAACACAATAAAGCTGAGGAGTTTGTTTTTTTGTTTGTTCGAACGCGCTTTCAGAAACTATCAGTCCGTGTTGAATTATTATTTTTGTATTGGATAGCCACAGTCAACGGGAAGGTTGTAGGTTATTTTTTTCCCGAAATTATGGGAACGGGCACAACGCGGATAAAACCGCGGGGAGAAGTCAGTTTGCTTATAAACTTAATTTATCAGTGTAGGTAAGAATTATAATGATTTAAGTTTTATCAGTAGTCATACTTTGTATCTGAGTTTAAGAACGGTATTAAGGAAATTGATATGAATATTAATTATATTCCAGAACTTACACGAATATGCTTCCTTCAGTGAATCTTACTTGAATTAAAACTAATTACCTGTTTCCGATAGTACGATTACATAATTACAATGAATAATAAACGGCTTTACGGCTCCTTCGAATATTATACTCCTTCGAGTACTTAAAGTATGATTAATTTGACTACTGTATGTTGTTTTGTAAATGTGTTTTTGACTGTGCTTTTTAAATAAAACTACAGAATTAATTTCAATTATTGCTCGTAGAGTCGTAGCATACACACTCTATAACAAGTATTATCAGGTAATAAGGTTCATTTTCCTCTCAAATTCCCACGACTCAAATGGACTGAAATGGTAGCGCTGCTATTTTAATGACGGAATCGTTATGGAACTTTGAACCGTATTTGAGTCATACTTTTAAAATAAATACCTATATTTTTAATGCAATCTTGATTTACTTTATCTCGAAAATGTGTAGCAAATATTGTTGATTAATTGAGTGACTGTAAATAGTCTGTGTATGTACATATGTAAATCGAAGTACTGAGGACTGGTTTCTTAATTTTAAGCGAACACCACTTATTTACCACGGTTCACGTCTTCTGTGACCACGGTTCCTACAAAGTGTCCGAAACGTCAAAACGTGTAAAATAAGAAATAAAAAATGTAAAATAAGTGTATCCGTAAACGTAGTTTCAATTCAATGCAATGAGTGTTAATAGTGTTGTGTATTACCTCATCGACGTATCTGCAATGTCGGACGGCCTCATACCGCTCGTCCTCTGTCATGACTGTGCGTCCCTTGCGACTGTGCGTTAGTTCATCACTGCACACTGGAATACAAGGATAAATTACGGTTGAGATAATGGTAGTAGTGGTGAGATAAAATCTAATACATATATAAAATTCTCGTGTCACGGGGTGCGTAATTGAACTCCTCTGAAACGGCTCGACCGATTCTCATGAAATTTTGTGTACATATCGGGTAGGCCTGAGAATCGGACAACATCTATTTTTCATCCCGAAATTCCCGCGGGAACGGGTACAAAGCAGGTGAAACCGCGGGGCGCAGCTAGTAACCTATACTAGTTTTATTAAGAGGAAAATTTGTAACTGTTAAACTAAATGTACACGACCCCACTAAGTCTGGGAAGCGCGATCTAGAAAACGTTCACACTAGTGCCATCTGTTGCATTTCGGGTGGAACCATCGCGTGGAATATTAAGTGGTAAATAATACATTACGTTGTATGTTGGAATCGGAGCATAAGATACCGATGAGATATAATTATATTTCTAGGGATAAGTCTCTAAAAATTATGAAAATTAGTAGTGGAGTTGTCTAACAATCGTAATATTACAGTACAATTGGAAAACTACTTCGTTTGGGAGTAAAATTGAATATTTTTTTAATGCTTTCTTTCTACACAACATCACTAAAATAGGTTCAGTCTGTGGTTTAATTCAGATAATTACCATTAAACTAAACATTACGGTATTACATATATTTAAAAAAAACACTCCTAATTTATGGAATAAAATCACTAGTCTATGGATTTTCCGCTTTATGTAGGTATAGGGAGTTGGTTTTACCAGTTCATACATAGGTTATCTACTAAACAAATTATAAAACATGTTATTACCCGCTACTATCCGAGTAGGTATACAGAAATACACGCTATATCCGTTAAACATCACGATATCGTTAAATAAACTCAACAATACATTTGAAAGGTTAACAAACTGAACAAAAGAACGGTTTAAAATGTTAACTTTTTGCAACAAAGAATCATTTCGGATACCGGTTATTAAAAGCCTGTTGTATTTAGTGAATCGTATGTGAAGGCACACCCTGTATGCAAACCCTTTTAATGAATGTCCAATAGACACAAGGACAGTCGCCGAGGGGTTACTGACATGTCGTTTGAATAAATTTGCTTAGGTTTAGGATGTCTTTTAGTGTAAACTAGCTGTGCCCTGCGGTTGCATCCGCATTTATTCCGTCACTGCTTACCTTTTAAACCTTCCCTGGACTTTCATGAATATTTCAAGACCAAAATTTGCCAAATCGGTTCAGCCGTTCTCGAGTTTTAAGCAGACTAACGAACAGCAATTCATTTTTATTATGTAGAAGATATTCAAAGAGTAGAAGGAATGTAGTAGTTACGAAAGATGAAGTTATATTCATATTTACAATTTTAAAATATCTACTACTAGCAGCGCCTGCGGTTTGACCCGCGTTTTGTCCGCTCCCGTGAGAATTTCGGGATGAAAAATAGCTAATGTGGCTATCTATCTACAATAAATAATTATTCAAATCGGATTGGTACTTTCTGAAATAAGCCCTTAAAAACAAATAAAGTTAGTAACTTTACCTTATATAAGTAAGTACATAAAGATTTATATTAGTATACAAGTATAGATTACCATCTTCATTGTTCAATTTTAAATTGACTATTCATGCGTTTCAGTTCAGTTGTATGTAAACAAAACGGAGTACTCCTATGTATGCCATCTGAACGCTATCTAAGGACTACCAAGGCCATAAAACTAATCAGACACACCTCGCGATACGATAACGAAATCAATACATCAAATTGAATGATGGCACAAGTTAAATTACACATCGATAAAAGCAATAATTAGTAAAATAATTGATAAATATCAAAAAAGTCGATAATTTCGAACACGTGCTCGATTGGAAGATCGTACGACGGGACTCGACCAATAGCGAGCCAGGGTTTATCTTCAACAATATAAATATAAATTCTATTTACTTATACCGACAATGAATATAAAATATATTCTATTTACAAAGAACGACTATACAATGCTGTGAGTAATGATACACGTATTTACTTATAATGATTAAGAAATATTTCAAATGATTAACTAATATAATCATTAAGTGATAATGATAGGGAATAATGAGTACAGTGTACTGTGAAGTGAACTTGATTCATGACTGATGAAACAATTGACACAATTTAGTTAATTAGGAACCGATGTTAGATTAGATAACGTGAATCATGTTTATTAATTTGTAAACAAATAAAAATCATTTTGACTTGTGTACTATGTATGCATAATGTATACGGGTAATACTAGAATTAATCTGTAAACTTTGCTTGTTTGATGCGTAAATCTCTGGACAGCGTAATTCGAAAATCATAAATTACTTTTAATAAACCCTCTACATAAAAAGTGGCTAGACCGATTTTTACCAAACATAGCAATAACCACCGCAAGGAAACTAGCTTTCCAATAAAATAACAGCATCTAAATCGGTCCTCCCGTTGAGAGCTATAACGCCACAGACAGACACACCCAACAAACAGATATCGACGTCAAACTTATAATCCCCCTCTTTTGTGACGGAGTAAAAAATATTAGTGTGTATGAGTGAGACCACATTCAAGAGCAAGTTTATAGGCTACTTTTTATCCCAAAATTCCCACGGTAAAGTACTGCGTGGATAACCGCGTGGAGCTTCTAATTTATGTATTTTTTTTTATTACAAATATTACGTACCAAGCAAACAGGTATGTTTTAAAATATTTACATAAAACTATGATTGACGTTTCGATTGGATAACTCTAACTTGCTGAGACTATTTTGAAAGTAAAATATTCAAACAATTGACAATAAGATACAATAAGATAGTCAAGGTAGCATATAAACAAATAAAAGGTGGCATTACAAGTAGCATTTAAAATACGCATAGTAATGGACTCGAGCGCAGACTGCTTTTTACATTTTTATTATATTTTAATGCTTTACATTTTATATTCACGTGTTATTTGCCATACCTTAATCAAGTAAAACTAAGATTAATCATTATTAATTGCTACCTATCTCTAAAGGTCAAGTGTATACAGGGATTGGCTTGTGCTATCACAAGCTACACACTCTGCTTAGCAAATGAACACTGCCTTTAGTGCTCTTTTTACGGCTAGTAAACAACGGGAAATTAGAAAATCAGCAATAGACATCTATTGCGACAATTACCTAATAGTCTCACTGCCGCACTTAGAGTTGCTAACGAATGGTCAATTAAAAGAGTAAAAAGTAAGTTAGTCCGAGGAGCCAACCCTGGTATCGGGGTTTTTAGTTTAGTGGGCGATGTATGTGAGTGAAATTAATCAATTAGTTAATCGTCGATTTTATTGACGTCTACGGCAGTTACTAATTTTGATAATTGTGTTACTATTGAAATGTATTCTATGAAATTTATTAAGTGTTTCTAGGAATATAGTTATCATAATTATATATTAATATATAATTATCTATTACTTTATCGAAAAATGTATTAATAGCAAACTTAAAATGAGTGTAGTATTCACATTGATTTATGCAACAAAGTGTAAATTTATAATGAGTAGGCACATGGCGCTACATGTGACTTGATAACGTATTCTGGAAACTTGTTTCATGTCATGATGTCAACTATAGTTGCGAGCGATGCCTGCGGTTAATCTTCAACTCTTTAGGTCAGAATTAATTATACGGGTGTGGATTAATAATAGATCTACAATTAGTCCTGTTACTGCCAGCCTGTATCATCCCATTGTTGGGTAGACGCCTCCTTCCATTCCCGTCACAATTAGAGGATGATATTTTGTAAATCGAAAACCATTTATGTTTAACTTGAAACCTAATAACAAGACCTATTTAAAAACCTCATGTTTCTTTACTACTTAGGTAGCATCATCACAAACGATTCCAGAAGCTCTACAGACATCATATCCCGTATATCCATGGCCAAAGCAGCATTTAACACCAAAAAACATATATTTAAAAACAAAATATCCCGATCCATCAAAAAACAATTAATTAAAACATTTATATGGAGCATAGCTCTTTACGGCAGCGAAACATGGACCATGATCCAAAGGGATAGGGAAAGGCTAGAGGCGTTTGAAATGTGGTGCTGGAGGCGAATGGAAAGAATAAGCTGGACGGAAAAGAAAAGCAACGAGGAAGTGTTGAATCTAATAGGGGAGAAGAGAGCAATACTAAAGACGATAGAAGTAAGAAGAGGGAAGATGTTTGGACATCTGTTACGACACGACGAATTTATAAAAACTATAACAGAAGGACACATAGAGGCAAGGAGAGGAAGAGGAAGGCCAAGAAGGGCATATGTAGACCAACTGAAGGAGAGAGCAAAAGTCGTGTCGTACCAGCAGCTGAAGAGAATGACAGATGATAGAGAAAAGTGGAAAGAACTCCATCGACAAGAGCCCAGCTCTTAAGTTTAAAGAAGAATGTTTCTTTGGCCATAATAGTGGCATCAATACAATCATGTATTGTGGTACCAGAAAAAAAGCAAATTCCCAAATAGAATATCTTGAATCTATTTCTTTTTACGAGTACTAAAACTAATGCGACCTAAAAGGTTTATTGATAACAACCTTTTTTCTTTACAGAAAGAATTGACTTTGGAAGGAAATTCAGCTGAATGAGTTTGCATCTTAGGATTAATAAAAAGATATACATATACTTATTGTACACTGGTACACCCCCTGGTGACCCTTTTCCATCTAATAATTTAAGATAGAGTTTCCCAAACTGAGGTTCGCAAAATAATCCAGCACTATTTATTAGCAATTAACAATTAATTAAACAGACTTCGATTCCAATATAGTTTTTTACCATGAGAAGACATAGTGTCAGACTCACCTCCAACAATAAGGTATACGTTAGGGAAGACCGTCTTCGCCTGTTGCAGTTGTCTGGAGTGTCCCTGGTGGAACATGTCGTAGATGCCGTCGGAGTAGACACGCACCTTGCGGCCCGCGGTGCCGGCGACCGCCGCGGCACGTTTGATCCGCCCGTAGTGGCATCGGTCGCGCTCTGCTATCGCCGCGGGGTCTGTGCTGAATGGAGCTGCTGTCAATAACGACTGGAATTTAGAAAGGAATCATTTATTGGGGTGGTAACTTTACTGTGAGCTTTATGATCTGCTAAGGACAGGGTTTGTAATAAAGTGGGGTGGAATCAGTTTTGCATCTGGAGCCTTATCACCTTTCCATGAACGCTCGTTCACTAAAAAAAGACTGTTATAAAATGTTTTGTCTCTATTGCTCTTTGGAAAATAGCGGAAAGGGGAAAAAACCATTTGATGACTAAAAAAAAAGCTGAAGCGTTTATAAATAAACCCTATGTTTAACATCAACAAGAGCTATGTCTGCTATTACTATCACAGTTGGTACGGTGAATGTAGATCAATCATAACAATACAATATGAAGGAGTTAGTCAATAAGTAGTAGACTAGTAGACTTATTGACTAACTCAATAAGTAGTCGACTTATTGACTTACTCCTAGTAGTATTGTATTGTTATGTATATGTAGACTTGTAGAGTAAGTAAATATTAGTTTAAAATCCGCATTCCATTCAAATGGTGCCAAAAACTCAATCAAAGATGTCGTAATCACGCTGTTTAGAGATAACAGATAACGCGAGTACGGTGAACGTGTCCGTATTGAAATGTCGTCCATTCGGAATGTTTTCGTAACGAACCGGATTGTGATGCGATGTCAAGGTTCAGCGGCCGGTGATAACGAGTGGCGTGATGTGACGTCATCGCTTCAACACTAATTACAGCCCGTGGATTCTGTTTACTCCCACTTGATGAATAGGCATGTGTTTTTGCAATGCAGTGAAGTTTGATACACTTTTTTTTGCTTCAACGTTACGTATTTTATCACGAAAGTTTAAAGTCCAACTATGAAGTCGGATTTTAAATTGCCTATAAGAGTAGGTATACCGATGACATGATTTAACACATTTTTCGATTACTATGTAGAGGCTATATTTGGATTACGATACGTTACGTAAGCATAATAATAACATTCTTGGCTTTAAATTTTTGAACAATATTCATTAAATCCAGTAGGTTTTAAGGTTTACACCAGAATGTTCCATTTTCAATTATTTCCTGCAATTACAGTCGTATCGTTTATCAATCCACTTGCCTTTATGGGAAACTTGGCGTTAAAATCGATTGGGTATTAGTGTAATGGCCTTTACGACCTAACCAGGAAGGAATAAAACGAAGCAAGTAGGTTGCACTTGATAAAACCTCTGTGAGAAACCTTTGAAAATTGACACAAATAATATTCTACAGTTAACATAGGAATAAAGGATAAAATCTTAACAATTATTTAAGTGATTATATGAAAATAAACATTATATTTTAAAGGTCTGTGATAAGACGCATTTTTGTAATAAAATACATAATCAACAGGTTAAAAATCATCATCAAGGAACTGAACGATTATAAACGGAAATTATTTTATTGTTTTTATACAATCCCCCAATTTTTTATACGGCCCAAGACCCAGCTCAAGATCTATCATTTAAATGTACGGTACATTAAAAATGATAGATCATACGTATTTATTATGAGTATAAAAACTGGTATGAACCGTGTTGTTAGTTTAATTACAGTCTGCTCGTAATGCGCGGGATTGACGTCACTGTTAAATATTAAGGAAATCATTCGAAACAAATACATTACGGGTGCCAAGCACAAAAAGAAACCATTGGCTTTAAAAACTTTCAATATTCTGAAGGCTTCCCGCTGGTTCTTTATATAAGTTGAAAACAAACATTCTTCAGTAATTGTCAACTTTATATAAACGTTTCTTGGTATTTATTAAATTGCTTTACGATATCGAAGAAATGTCAAGGAAACAGGTACTACAAGTGGAATAGAAAGTAAAAACATACGTGTTATCACATCATACTATACTGCACACTGCACGACCAAATAAACGAAGCTTGGCACTTTAATAACTTTGTCCTCAACGAATTGTAAAACACGAAATCGCTTCAAGAAGAAACACAAAAGTCTTATTAGTAAACATAATGCTCGACTAGACTATTCTTAAAAAGTCCTAAAACTCCGCAAAAACTCCCATTCATAACATTTTAACTGCTATTTTAACTGCTTTAATGACTAGGCAGGCGATATCAAGTTCAACGAAGAACAACCGCCAAAGGCGAAATTATTCAAATAATTATAGATTTAAACATTAATTACAGTTCGTTAGTCTCGCCGAAAAACAAAATTACTTGAACGATTTGAAATCTTTGTAACATTTTGTTCTCTTTAACACAAAGATGGTTTAAATTTTAAATGAATGGTTAAAGGAAAACTTTGTCTTGCTTGACGGAGTTGAGTATAAAAAAATAAGTAATTTTAAACGTTTATCTTTCAATCTTGAATCTCCGTTTCAGACCTTGAATCAGAGATGGTTTACAAATAAACATCATTTTGTTTCCATTGGCCGGATCACCAGATGATATTCATCTATAAAAATTAGACAATGCAAATTTGAATGTATCATGTATGATTGTTCTCCATCAGTGGTAAATGGACTAACTATTCATTTTAATGAAAGTCAATTAATGTCAACTAAGGACAACACAAACATAATGGTAGCTGGTGCTGTCAAGATGAATCAAACTATTTCGACGAACGAACAATACTCAAATCGATGAAAATCTTCAGATTAACCGATGAGGCGGAATCAATAGGAAACATTTCTTTGTGATAATTTTAAAAAAAGTCGCTGCATACCCTGAAATCATCAATATAGATTTTTAAAATCCATAAAGAGACTTTTCTAACCACTATCTAAAATATAATCGCCTTTATATTGCATCATAGCTTTGACATTATTATGATTCCATTTTTTCAGACTACAGGGAAAAAAGCCTATAAAATTATTTATCACTTCTATGTTATTATTGTTTTTCTATAAGAAATGCAAGTTATTGTATGTATCAGAACCCTATCAAAGTATCATAGGCCCCGGTGAACTAACTATAATTAATTTTACAAACTTTCCTCCTATGACACGCATGCAATCGTAATTTTCCCGCGCACGTGCACATGTGTTCGTCTTGGCAAACTCTTTCTAATGTTTATTCATTGTATGTTTTCGGAAACAACATTACCAGACCAATACTCGGTAAGTCCAGATTTACATGCAAAGTAAAATAACATTGTTTTAAAATAACATAAATTTAGGTTTAGCTGGAAGAGCTAAAACCGTATTTAGGCTAATGGTAGAATACTCGATCGTATTTAGCGATAGACTGAATTCGCTAATGAAATACTGGATTCCGATGTATAACGCGGACTGGATTTCGATTCCTAATGCGGCCAATCACAATAATTATCTTTTGCTTTAAATTACAAGTATACATCCTTTAAGCAAAAAAAAAGCATGGTATTTAGTACTATTAAGAATGTGTATGTTACTAGAAATAAATCATGCTAAGTTTTGTTTGTAAAGGTGTTACATCATTTAAAGCATTTTTCTGCCAAAGCAAGATAAATAATAATAATAACGGTCATGAAACCTACAGAGTACTAGTTGCGAATAAAACTGCGATAAAAAAGATAAATAAAACAATCTCAACTCATAACAATATGATTCGTGAGCAAACGATGAACGCATTTGTATAAATAGAGCCACGTCAGAGGGTGTTGATAAGAAATGTTAAATAGGACCTGGAACTGCTTAGATATTTTAAGTCTCATATAAATCATGATAAAACATGCCACGTGAAGGACGCTACAAGAATTTACGCCTCGGATATGATAACCCCAAGATCAAGAACGCACAGGATTAATATAGATCTTAGATCAATTAAGATATCTGATTTTATAGCTTGAATACAATTTTAGATTGGTGTCCAAATGGTCCTTGTTGCAAAGTCGATATATTGATTTACAGACACCGTTTTAAAAATTTGGCCTTCTGATTCCTTTTCGCTAATACTCCTAGCACATGCGTCAAACATGATTCACTGATTTGCATTTCGGATCTTATTCAAATGACAGCCACCTCCGATTGTTGGAACGAGTTGCGAACTTGAAGTGAAGGGAGACGTTACGACATCGTCTATTATAAAAATGCATTCAATTCTCACTTGAAGGTGCCCGTGCGGTAATATCATACGAACCATAACGATCTCTTGCTTACTGAAGCAGTGACAATAAAAATTAAACGGCGCTACTATAAAATTCGTGAGATTGGAGAGATAAATCTTATACAATATGTAAAGTTATCGCGCTATTTCATCATGCTCTTGAACCTGTCCGTTTATTTTCGGATCTCCATTTAGCGTATGTTTAAAAGTTCCGTCTAACGCTTTATTCGAATCTCTTTCATTTAGTTTACAAACAACGATTAAAAGCAAAGTTTTAATACAATCTATAATGATCGACTGACTGACTTAAAAATAGTAATCTAATTGAATTATCTGATATAGTATCAGGGCAATCTTTATAATGTAATGTTTATCATAAAGACGTAGTTCCTCATCAACATTTGTTTATTACCCAAGACATTTTTTTGCGTTGTGCCAAACCAGAAAATCTGGTTTGATCTTTACGACTGGATTCCCGATATTTCCGTATACATCCCTTGCATGATGGACCACATTCCTGTCTACCGATGGATTCGATGGCCTTTTATTGATCGAATTGCACCCAACATTCTTACAGGCCTTTACATCCGCATAACGGTTTAGACAACCTAGAAACTAGTCAGTAACCCTCGACAAAGCCGCTATTACATTTAGATATTTTGGTCTATCGATTATTTGAGACGTAGAATTTAATATCGGAACAGTTATCCAAAAAAAAGACAAAAGCATTTTGTTTATCAGAAATCATATGTGAAATCGTAGATAAACACTGGTAATCCACGTTATCACGTGCTCGGTAAAATATCTACAAAACGTATGTTGTAACGTGACGTCTATTTCCCTGCATTAATGTTTATTTATTAAATATTCTTTTTGGAGTTAACAATAACAATTTGAGGAATGCACGTCATTGAGTCGAGTAGATGATACGTTAAGTGGTGATTATTGTACAAAGGGCAAGACACTCATATTTATATCCTGTCTGCTGGATGGAGGCAGCAGTCATTGTGAGTTAGACACATTATAACGAATTGTACGTTTGAAATATCTTCCGATTATTAAAAGGAAACAAGTCCACTTTTACTTCAGCATACCTTCCGTACGTGACTAGAAATAAATCAAGATTATTTCCTGTATTGCTCGCAGCCAGACTATCGCAGTGCAGTACATAGTTAGAGTTATCTCATATATTTTTGAATGTCATAGCGATACAACTTTCCACACTTCACGGCTTAGAAGACTCTTACTGTGGGAAGGCACTTTCACTCAGCAGCAGGGTCTCAGCTATGATTATGGAGTGTTGACAGAACGCTTTGCAAATATTTCGTATGCAATTGTCGGCTATCTCTTTTAACTTAGAAACTTGATGAATAGATGTATATTAAAAGTTACTCACTGTTGATTCAACTGTGATTATCTCCTTTTTGACGTATCCATTTTTCCTGTATCCGTTTATTCCATTTTCTAGTTTTCCGTTTAATCCGTGCTCCAGTTTTCCGTTGACATGCCCGTTTTTGAGCGTCGTGGTTAAAGTTATTGCTGACATCACTGAATTTAATATGGTTCACTTCAAGTAATTGAAAAATTATTGACGATTATTTACTATTGTCTTCTGCTAGTATCATATTTTTCCCAAATAACGGGTTTTGTACTTGTTATGTTTCACAAAGTTAAACGCAATTTGAGTGTAGTTTAAAGTAACCGGCTCGATAGTGTATTTGATATACAATTTGATCGAGTTGTCGAGTTACGTGGTGGTTGTGTGGGGCGTGCTCCCGTCACGCGAGTAAGGCCGCGACTAACTGTGCGCCGCCGGTCGGCACTCGAGGAATCTGGTGGCGGCGTGGGGCGCGGGGCGCGGGCCGCGGGGGAGGGGCGGGTCGATGCCGGTGGCGTGACGCCGACGTGGAGGTTTGGCAGACACGCGACGCTCCACGAAACCCCCCGAACGCACTCCGACTGCCGAATACACCCGCCCGCCTCACATGCTTAAACACTACGTAATGTATTCTTTTCTATACATCGCCTTACTTGTGCGATACATATTCAAGAGTAAATAGAAAATCACGTTACGCTTTTAATTTACTTGGAAGGTTGATTTCATACATATCTTGATAGGCAGTGCTAGGTTGAAAACACTTAAAATTTTATGCGCATTCTTACTAAACCCAATGGTTTTAATCAATTGCTAATAAGCCTGAAATCGGAATTCCATAAACTGCGCTTATGTAGTGATTCGGATATAAATCGGTAACAACAAAAGTTCCTAATTGATTCTGTTTCGTGATATAATTAGCGAATAGTGATTGGCTAGTCACGATCAAGGTCACAGAAGAGGAGAGTTCTGAGTCAAGTATTGCTCAAGTGCAAATGCTGGCTTCTGCACACTTGAAGTTAGGTGGACATTTCTTTTAATACAGCAAAATGGTAAAGTCCAATGTAGGAAATTAGTGCAAATAGTTGATACAGAAGAGTCACAAATTATTATCTCCGTTTAACGAGTACAAAATAAAATTCAAGGGAACAGAAAGGAGACACGGAAATGTAGAGCTCTAGTGATCTAAAAGCGTCGAAAGCTTACATTGCGTAGATATTTCGTTTCAGTATTTTCCACTATAAAAACAAATGCAACATGACGTAGATACACCACGGGATTTTTTCCGCGCTTTCGTCATTCCCACCACAGATATTTTTCTTGAATTTCCTTCAATGAAACTTGTTCTCCGACATTTTTATGTGAGGAAAGACTCAAAGTTCCAGCGATAACAATAAGACCGGGTGAACTATTGTTTACATTATTTATTCTTGACTTATTACATGACGCAGGAGATACATACCTGTTTGCGTCAGTTCCAATATCATCCAAACTTAACTGTTTCAATGAAAATGTGTTCAAAACACTACGCACGAAATCTATAATAAAATCTTTTGAACGCATATGAGGAAGGAATTATAGCGGAGACGTAAACAGTTTACATAAATAACAGTTCAAAAGCTGTCCCTCGGATTATTCAAAATTAGACTTAATTTAATAATTTAACGTGAATAGTAAGCCCTTTTGAGTCGTTGTTAGGTAACAATTAGGCGAGGGACGTATGCCCACGACATCCATCGTCTAGCGCCCGACCTAGAGACTCGACATCTATTTAAATACCGACTGAGACATCACAGAGCCGATGCCGTATCTTTAGACGTATTGTGTAATCCTGCATCAAACCCCTACGTCAGTTCAACGATCTATAATAGAAACCGTTTGGCCAAATCACCGTTGGAGAATCTCTTATCTGCGCGGTGAGCGGTACCGCAAACCTTGATCTTAATTACTTTCAAACGCAATTGTTAATTCCGAAAATAATAAAAGCTGGCACGGTTGCTAATGCGTTTTTACATTCATGGCTGTTAATAAGAATTGCAAAGACTTCATTGAAGCGTGAGGGAAAGGACGTACTTGTTATTTCCGTTCGGTGTTGCAGTGACAACTTTAGTGTTATGTGATACAGAGGAAATGGCTCAAAATACCTACAACATTCTAAAAATACATATTACAATTTACAGAGTAGGTATGTCTACGTTGCAGTGCTGAAACTATTGCAGCGTTGGACTGCTCACCAATGTGTGTCATCTGTATATTATCACAGCTGTCATGGAAGCCAATGACCGCCCTACTAACCAGAGAGTAGGGCGCCAATATTAAGACACCTATAGACTGCTGCTGGCACAGAGCTGGCAACTAGCACGATAGTGCTACAATGTGCTCGGAAAGTGAACTGACTTACGCTGAACTGTTGAAGTTTACTGTAAACACTAATCTAGACGGGACTTAATCGCGAATTAAACATTTAATGCATACCTCAACGTTTCGCATTAAATGTTTAATTCGCGATTAAGTCCCGTCTAGATTAGTGTTTACAATGTGTTCATATCGTGATAGTTTAAATAGTGTTGTTGATAAGTTTACTGCCCACATTTGTATCTGAGCGCTACCACCCGAAAAGCAAATGGTTTGGACCATGATGTCGGTGATGGGATCCCTTTAATGGTGTTAACTATACATTTTTATCAGCTGAATATTCACTCCTTTACCAACAACCGGTTTTCTTTCTTGAAAGACTATATTCAGCACAAACAGAATCTATATTTTAGAACGTAGGTATTCTATCATTATCTGTACGCCGTTACTGCATCTTACTATCTTGAGAGTATAAACAAGAGTAAAGAGATAAGACCATCTCTGTTTATCGACGAGATAAATGATAACATTCAAGACTGAACCTAGATAAGGTTTAATTTCGTGAAGGCGGACTTTGACAATTACGCCTAATCTAATATTGTTATCTACTGACTTTGGACGGGTTTTATCCGCATCCCTTTGGTCAAGCGAGGGGATTAACCGGATATAGACTCTGGTTCCATTAACTGAAACAAATTACAAAATAAAGCAGAACTAATCTAATTATTAGTCGTAGGATTTGCCTTTTCCTTACTATTCTTATAATACATGTAGGTGTATGAGGATAAGTTATCTTAGCTGGTTGGTTGTTTTTAACCAAAATAACTCAAAGGTTTGGAGTTATCCATTTAAGATTTAACTCATGAACTTGGAAACTCAGTCATATTTTACGCATGCCAATCATTTTTTCTGAAAAGACTGTATTTAATGAAATGAGGCAAAGCGCAGTTAGTCACGTTAGCCTTATCTCAATAGAAATTTAAACTAAGTACTTATTCGGTTTATTTAAAAAATTTGTTTATTTTTATGGAGATAATATTTCAAGGTGATATCAATTCGACGGTGAGAGGACACGGCTCGTTGGTATGAGTGGCCTAGAAGCGATGAATACCTACGACACTGCTTGAAAGTTACGCAATGTCGCATTCTATTGAGTACGCGGCTACGCGTACTGGCGGACATCCTACACTACCAATATTTAGGTCTAACGGAACATATTATGTACTAGGAACCAACTATTACTTTTCAGTTATCAATTAATATGCAGACTAGCAGCGCCATGCGGTTTTATCCGCGTCGTGCCCGTTCCTGTGGGAATTTCTGCATTAAAAATAGTCAACCTTCCCGTTGAATGTGGGTAATCATAACAAAAATATTTCTTTAAAACGAATTG
The DNA here is from genome assembly GCA_951394245.1 of Cyclophora punctaria. Taxonomy (NCBI): domain Eukaryota; kingdom Metazoa; phylum Arthropoda; class Insecta; order Lepidoptera; family Geometridae; genus Cyclophora; species Cyclophora punctaria. The sequence goes on along the minus strand of OX596171.1, from coordinate 3,446,380 downwards.
GTATTTTCTACGATTAGTGCCATAAAACAATCAAAAAAATCAAACTCTTCAGATTTATTATAACACTCGTTAGTATAATAAGATAAGTATTAGGTGAAATTGTTTCAATTGTTAATCCGCTTACGAATTACAGAACAGTAGTAGTCGTGCCTCTAGCTAGCCAAACTCCGAAATGTATACTTTAAAAAGCATGGAAGCATTTTTGGGACCAATAAGGAAAACGTCTGTACGAGTATATAAAAGTGTAATTAATCTATACGCAATAGTTTTACATGTAATATTTCACATTAGACAGGATATAAATCAAAAATCACTTTGGTTTCGCTCGGTTGATTATCAATGTGGACATTAATAATAAGCTTTTACTATAACCATTCTAATAGGTTTTATTACTTTTACTATTACGAAATAAATTAATATTTTTATTATGTTCTGGATATAACTGCGTTAAAGCGGTTTGATCTGGAATTACGCAGTTGTAGATTGGTACTGATATTATTATGCGGAACATCGCTCATCTTCATGGACCATGATTCATTTATTGTTAATTAAATAACCACATATTATATTGATTTAAAAACCACGTACCTACCTGTTAACTTAAAATTCAGAGGAACCCGTAATTAAATTAAACCTCATTAAACATTGAAAAAACCCCCTAAACTGGTTGCTGGTTTTCATTGTGTTGACGTTTTAAAATCCCTCTCATTGTTTAATATTATCTGTGACGAAATAGTATTATCTGTGTATTAGTCATACGTCACAAGTAGGTTGGCTTGTTGATCGTTTGGTGAACAGAACTACTATCATGGGCTGATCAATGAGTCATAATATGAGTCAGGATGTCCGGGGAGGTTAAATTAAATTACTGACTTTGCTAAGAAAGATAGGGTCATATGAGTAAGGGACTTCGATGAAACTACTAAGATAAGGGAGATGTACATATTTAGCAAATATTTAGCAAAAATACAAATTGGATACAATTTGTCGATAAGCTTTCTTAATGTTTTGATTTAAATATAAACACTACTTCGGGGGGACTAGACGCGGAGTTGTCCTCGACGTTTTTAACTGTTCGTTTGGTTTTTGGGATACAAATAAGCTCGGATCTTCATGCCACATTAATACATAGGCTGACTAGCATTTATAAGTTATAAGTAGGATTTATAAGTATGGGAATATGGATAGGCAGATAATTTTAATGACCTTTGGGATGTTAAAGCGACGTAGATATCAAGATGTAGACCACAGGAACATTAAACGGCTGTGGCATCGTAAACTTTTTGAAGCCACCTCAACAAAATTAACATAATCCCCGTATTTTAAGTAGTGAAGTGGCTGCGTTATAGTAGTAGGCGCCGGCATAGTGTGGCACGGTCAGTGATCACGCCACATTGCTGGCACCGAGCCCAAACTATTCATCATTTGGCTAACACTATAATAACCGTTCGAAAACGCCAATAACTACGTTATATAGATCGGTGAGGCTTTCTGTACATGAGGCGTGGCTTTATAAGCGCGTATTTGTCATTATACGCTTGAGTGAGCTTGGTTGCAGCTTGCGTACAAAACCATGAAACTCTGTCGACGGAGGCTGGAGCGTATGGTATGTAGCCGCTTGGGAGTAGGAAGTGACGTTGACGTTTCATCTAGCTTCTTCTTCATCGAGTGGATGGCCAACCTGACCAATCCTGGTGTCAGAGTTATTGAGCCGCCAAAGGTCTCTGACATGGCTCAAGTAACGACTACTATCGGTAGAAAGTAACCGGGACCGACGGCTTAACGTGCCCTCTGAAGCACGGAATCATCTTACTTTTCGAGCAATCAGGTGATTCAGCCTGCAATGCCCTGACCAAACTGAGGAAAGTCTCACAAAGAATTTTTTGTGAAATATCCCCACCGGAAATCGAACCCGGAACCTCCGGGTCGTGAGCCAGGCGCTCAAACCACAAGACCACGGAGGTTCATCTAGCTAGAGCGTATTAAAAGTATCAGCAGCAAGTAAGCGTATTACCTATGACGAATACTCAAAACGCGTCTATTATTTCAACGCGTATTGATAGACGGTACGCCTTGATAAACATGTTGTTTGTTATTACATACGTTGTTTAGGCAGTTGGAACAACAAGTGTAAACACTTAATTGTCACTGAAAATATGTTTTCTAGATGGCCGACGCTTATAGCTCGATAAATTATCGAAATTTTTAATTAATAATGGTTTATTTTCCTCTAATAAGTTAATTTTGACGTCACTATATTATAATTTACTAGTAGATAAATTTAGAATATTATTTGAAAATAATGCATTGTTTAAGTCGAATAGAATTTGTGATAATTTTTTCCCAAATATAATTAAGAAATATGTAATTTTAATTATTATTTATTACATCCAATCCAATCAGTTTATTAAGAACATCCATGAACTTGACATTCTGTTATTCTGTTATCTCCATAATTGATTATTCCATTGATTATGGTTATGAATGGTACCTACACGGTAAACTAAGATGATATGAATCTATACTAATATTATAAAGCTGAGGAGTTTGTTTGTTTGAACGCGCTAATCTCAGGAACTACTGGTCCGATTTGAAAAAATATTTTTGTAACGGATAGCCACATTCAACGGAATGGTTATGGGCTTCTTTTCATCCTGAAATTCCCACGGGAACGGATACAACGCGGGTGAAACCGCGGGGCGCTGCTAGTTACAGTATAAAGGTCAATAAAATTACCAAATATAACAGGTATATATTTCAGAGTCATAATGTGTATGGATGCAGGAGTTCATGTAGTATGGATGCAGGAGGAAAATTTCGGAACTATTCATAACGTTTGATCAATAAACTTTTTGGGCAACAAATCCTACGATTTATCTCGTTTTTAGGGTTCCTCAGCCATATGACAAAAACGGAACCATGTCCGTCTGTCTGTCTGTATGTCATAGCCCTTTCTATTGTTGAAGGGATCATTTTATTGTTCAGTGCAAAGTGAGGGCGACTAATAGAATACGGCGCTCTAACGACTATACAAATTAAAATTGAAAACTTGACATGAAAGTAGCAAAACATGCACATTACTATTGCACAATACTTGCAGTAAACATGTACTTTAACAAGATTTGTAGTGGTTGGTTTTTTCTAATGAGTTATGTAAGGTCAGCAGAGCAACGAACTAGATGGTATAATCCACTTACCTACTTATTCGTGGGGCACATGCTAACTGTACTGCAGGTTACTGTCATGAAATGTATGTAGCATGCTCATGGTTATTACAACTAATTAACAGTAGTATTTGCTGGTGAAGGTTGCTGTTGTTAAAAAATAACTGCTTTTGTATAATATTTTATTTTTATTTAATAATTTTTATTTACGTTGTTCACGTTTGAAGTATTTTCTAGGTCAGATGTTAAACTACTGTACACTAGCAACAACTTTGCCTTGCTCCGTACATGTATATACCTGTATTCTTAAAGACAAAAGTAATTAAAATCCTACCCTTTTGACATCCGTATTTGTTACTAAAATTGCATGAACATCTTAGTCTTTTTTGGGTTTTGAGCAAACAAATGTGGTTGTTGATTTTTTTATAACTATGTAACAAATATAGATTTATATCTATATGTATAAAATTCAAAGTCCTGACTGACTGATAATCAACGCACAGCCTCAACCGCTACACCTAGAAACATGAAATTTGGCTGGAACGTTCTTCAAGTGACATAATGTGCACACTAAGAAAGGATTTTCGAAAATTCCTACGGGAACGGGCTCAACGCGGGCAAAGCCGCGTGGCACTGCTAGTTATACATATAACTAAAGTTACAAATCCAAAATAGCCCAGTTAAGTAGCAGATGAGAGTATTAATCAATGAGATAAACTATCTCATTGAAGGGGTACGGAAGTTGTCCATCATATGAAGTACAGTTCAAAAATTACTGTGTAAGATGTAAGATTGAAATTGTACCATAAATAAATATATTATGTTTAACTTACTCATGTCAAGGTTATTGTAGCGTGGAATTACAGTACCACACCATTGTAATATATATTACATTATTATCACCATACCTCAAGAATGTATTAAATGTGTTCCCAATGATTGTATGCCAGAGAAGTTGGAGGTTGAATGCTTAAATAATAAAATGAATCCAGACTGATAGTAGCGAACAATACTCTCTATTTAAAATTATGTTGCACCTGTGTGCATATCTAATGTGCTGTAAGTCTTAAGGGGGAAATTAGTTTGCACCTCTTTGAATTCAGCCAAAATTGTGTATGTATTTGTAATGATTATTTATAAAGCAATTTAAGCCTTAAAATTGTGTGTTTTTTAGTTTTCACAATTTATTTTTATTACATTATCAACTCTTCTAACCATACCAATGTTTATTTATAAATAATGACCCTATATTTAGAAAAAAACAGATAAAAATCAACAATGGAGTTAAAGTAATTTTAGAAGATATTATCACTTTGGAATCATCACGGTCACTTCCCACCATTGCAGGTTAACAATCATTGCTTGTTAATGATCATTTTAAAACACATAGGAAACATTTTTTATTATAATTATACCTACCTGATGCCTAGTCATGTTTGATTGGTAGTTTTTAGTTCCATTTTAATTGTTTTTTTTAACTTTGTATGTTTTTAATAAACAAACCTCAGGATTACGCTACCATTAAAGAAGTTTTGTTTAATTATTGAATTTAGTGTAAGGCTGATGTTATCTAACAGGCACTTTAAATTTTTGGAAGTTAATATTTCTCATTTATGGAAATTTCTTCATGTGATGCGGAAATAACTTTGTAGAATGATTATACACTTTCTAAATAAGAAAAGGGTCTCCGTTTATTACATGATTCTATTTTAAATATTTATATTGAATAATTAAAATAATATTTCGGGGAGTAAGTAGGTGAGTAGTACTAAGTTGAGAGGTTGTAAATAAAGAAGTAAGAAAATAATATAATTGACTCACCACTGTCTGCTCCGGTACTTGGCTGTTACTGGTGGAACTCTGAAAGCTGGTGTTACTCCCGTTCTGGGTCACATTGGACTCCACAACTTGACCGTTCATTTCGTCTCCGCGGTTCCTTTTCCGGGACATTATTACATGACCTGCAACGTAACTTATTAGAATACTAATTCACTAACACACATCTGTCTAAAGAAAAGTTATGAAAGGAAATCTTACTGAGTTTTTAAAACAATAACGTGGATAAGTACTTCGTGAATAGTTAAAAAATTCAATGATATTTCTTTCACTAGTTTTTGTGAACGTTACTAACTTGTAATGCCGTATCGAGTAAAGATATACCAACTTAAATTAAAATGCAATTCAAAACAGAAGTACAGAAGTAACAGCAAATGGTAAAGAAATCTAAAAATGTGTACCATGTAATGTAAGTTACAAAACAAGTACGGCACGAATTGAATGGATGGATTGAATTCGACATTCGCCGTTCTTTTGACAAATTCGATTTGACATAAATGAAATTGACACTTTGACAGAATGGTAATGACAATTACTGTGTTGTGACAGTGAGCATGACAGTAAAATGACAGCTGTCTGTGGTATACAGCAGTCATGGACTACTGCCGTCTTTGGTATACAGTACAGATTTATAGTAGTGTACAGATCCCATCCCAACTCCTTGGATAATACGGAGGGCGGCGTACCATCTTGCTTTAGTTATTGTACATTTTGAAGAGCTGTACCATGTAAGATGGGTCCATTTCCTAACCTCACTAAAGATACAAGGTTTTGATTTAATACCCCGCGCTGTTTTACCCGCTATCATTATTTCGGTTTGTATCTTTAAAAGAAAGTCGCGTTAGTTACACTATTTATAACTCGAGAACGGCTGTACCGATTTGGCTGAAAATTTGGTGGGGAGGTAGTAGCTTAAAACCAGGAGACGGATATAGGACTATTTATCCTGTATTTCCTACGGGAACGGGTGCGCTGTGGGTAAAACCGCGGGGCACAGCTACCTAATTTAGAAATAAAAATGCTTTTAGTTTCATACCAACATAAAAACCAGCTAAGTTATTTCAGTTTGGCCCATTTGGTTATGCAGGGTGTCCCACCAAATTACCAAGAGCAAATTTTACCATTATCCTGAAGGTTTCTACGTCCTAAACAGTTTATTACTACTGTGTACTATATGTACTTGTACGAGTATAGTGAGTTCTGCGAGTTGGAATATTTGCTGATTGAAACCATGAGAAAATGAAAAATAAATAACATGGTTGTATGTCAAATAACTTTTATTTTAGTTAAACAAAGAAATGTATACATAATAATATGTTTAATAAGGAATAAAATTATTTCTTACAAACAGACTTGCAAGTCTCGTCCATTGCGAGAAACAGCCACCAAGAAATATCCCATTGTAGCCGTAAAGTGGCGAACAAAACAATATAATAAACGAATGCAGACGGCCCTCGGTGACCTAACAAATAGCTTCCCAATTAGTAATACTAGCAGGGAGCTAAAACAAGTACTTTAAAAAAAATCTCAATATTTTGAGGAATGGGATATTACCTTACCTAAATAGCATAATTAATTGGCCGCCCTGCATTCGTAATAAAAACGATTTCTAAGGAAAAACTAATCTAAAGACATCAAATTAACAGAGGTTGTTAAGAAACCAAGCATGTTCACTTTTAAATTATTATAAAATATATCACAGCAATTTTAATTTAGCTCAACAGATATCCAAGTCCCGAGATCTAACTTTATATTGAAAGTAAGAATTGAACAGCTAATTTGATAAAACATATCTATGAATCTATTTTGGTGAATTTATCAGTCATTTACTTAAAAATCATTTTAATGACATAAGAGAAAAATCTTTATTATTAAAGATATTGCCATTACATAGTTAAATACACATAGTATATAATAGAAGGCTAGTCGAGGCAGTAAATGCAGGTTAGTGATGATAAGGGCGTCATGGGGGAGCGTGACTGCAACGGATGAGCGTGGTGTAGCGATCAATAAATATACAAGCGACCGCCGGCCTCACTATGTCGACAGCGCCAGTTTGAGGGCTTCTTTGTGTTCATTGCTTAGCTGCATCAGGCACGAGTTGAACAACTCAGCATTGCTCTGCAACAGATACACGCCAATCAGATATTGTCCCGGTACCTTATTAATTAGAACATTCCTAACAAATTACTTCATACTAATCCATATTAGAAATGTAAAAGGCTTAAAAAAAGTGAAGTGTTTGTTTATCTATGTAAGAATGTATACCGATTTCATGAAATTGGATAAGTAGATATTTGAAATTTGGTTACATCCTACAAATACACTTTGGTTACAAATAGGTTAGAACAATAATGATAAACCTACTTGTATTTGTCTGACGAGTGCGACCATCTGTGCGTATACGGGGTTGTCGGTGGGCACGGCGTCGCGCAGGAAGGCCTCGGCCAGCGTGGCGATGACGTGCTGCGGCGCGTCGGGCGTGGCCAGCGCCGCGTGCCCGCCCGCCGCCAGCTCGCACAGCAGCGAGTACACGTGCGGCGCCTCCTCCGGGTCCTCGGTCACGGGCAGCCAGGTCAGCCTGGAATCAGTACAACCATATTTGTTATTGGATATTTCCCTAAACAAGAAATTATAACATTGCTGAGAACCTCCTATTTGAAGTTTGAAAAAAACATTACAGAAGTGAGCAGTATGAACAGTATCATGCGAGACATCAGTAGGAAGGCAGCATGCTTGTATCACCACAGACACTCTGTCAGGCACATCGCATGGTATCTCATCACGGTCTCACACGAACTGTTACTGTTCCCCGGATTATTAATGTGGATTGCGGTTCAGTTATCAAAATATGTTATCGCGCGCGTGTCATGTTTTATCAGTCAGCGAGTTTTTGTTTTACAGCAGTTCCTTTTGATATAACAATAATGTTGAACTCACCAATGCCTAATAATTTCATCCCTGTTAATTTGCGAATGGTTATATTTAATAATCTTGGTGACAGCAGATATAGCGTTTTCAGTGGCGTTGATGTTCTCTACGGAGCGGGAGTCGGGGTGTGCGATGAGGGCAGCGAGGAGCGGCAGCGCGCGCGCGCACGCGGCCGCGAACTGATCGCCGCCGAACTGCGCGAGCACGCCGCAGCCGTATGCGGCGGCCTGGCGTACTTCGGCCTCGGGAGACTGCAGCCCGCCAACCATAGGCTCGAGGAATATGTCCTGGTACTTGACGCACGCGGGCCCACCGTACTCGATCACGTCGTCAAAGATGCAGATGGCCCACTGGCGGTCGGCGTAGGGCCGCCCTGGGGCGAGGAGTTGCACCAAGTGTGGTAACAAGGTATCGAGGTGCGGGAAGAAACTCTCGCGGTACGCGGACATGAGCGCGTGTAGTACGTCCGCCACGCGTGAGAGACCGTATACGTCCTCGTTGTCTTGTTCTGCGAGTTGTTCTTCAACCACCTAAAAGCAAACACCGACTTATTAACATACACATTGATTAAGATAACAACAGCTTCGTCATAGTTTGAACAAGCATATAAGCGAACCTCGTCGTAGTCTTCGTCGGCACGTTTCTGTCTGCGTTCGGTGGCGCGTTCGAAATGTTCTGTGAGAAGTTTGTTGAGGATACGCAGTACTTCAGCCATCATCTCATCGGCCAGGCATCCAGTGCCCAGGAGCTCAATGCACTGGAAATACACAAATTACATATTAATAATCAAGATTTCCTATAGATCTCGCTAAACACTGCAAGCTTTTGAATTCTTTTGTTTTTCTTAAAATACTTAGATTTTGTATGTGTGTACCTTGGCCAAGCTGTTGAGCAGCTCTACCTGAACCTCTTGTTCAGGTTCAGAGTCGATGGCCTTCAATAGCTCGGGCAGGATGTACGCCCACATGCCCTGGATGTACTGCGGGCCGCGGATTCGCGCGCACTCCAACAGATACGGCAGCGACTCGGCGGCGGCGGTGCGTACATTGTCGTGGAAGTAGAACTTGAGCATCGGCACCATTAGTTTGACAACGTCCTCGGCGTATTCTGCGAACGCTTCTTTAAGTTCGCGAGCGTAGCACACCAACATGTCGCAGGCGGATGCTTTGTCTTCGAGACCTGAAAGCAAAAGTCATCACATTGTTTAATCATTCTGATATTTGGTGTAGTGGTTTCAGATTCCTTTCGATACATATATTTTATAAATAACCATTCATTACGCACACATGAGTACTACAGAGTTGTAGCATAGTAGCCAAGACCGTGAGACATGCAAATGCATATAGACAGTGCGCATGTAATGAATGGTACCCATTGAACAGTACGAGCAGTATCGCATGAGACATCAGTAGGAAGGCAGCATGCTTGTATCACCACAGACATTCTGTCAGGCACATCGCATGGTATCTCATCACGGTCTCACACGAACTTTGTACAAGTTCCCGCGGTAATTTCAGAATACAATGTATAGTATTCCTGATCTGAGCAAACAACCGTTCACTAGTTTTGCGTCACAAACATCCTCACTTTTGCCTTTATAACAAGTATAGATTTGGAGGTAGTAAACAAAGCATTACATACCGGCAGTCTTGATGCCGAAGTTCTGTTGTTCGCCGAGCGTGACGAAGTGCCAGTCGAGGTCTCCCTCGATGGACTCGAGGTCGTCGTTGTCCAGCAGCGCCACCTCGGGCTTCATGGCGGCCGTGCGCATCACCGGCTCCATCACCATGGGCAGGTACTGGGCGAACTTCTTGCCTGAACAAAGAAAAAAAATCAAGATTTTTATCACGAAAGGTCCCATTGGGTCGAAGAACTATGCCTTCTAACAGTCTGAACCCCAATTTATATACTATTACCTACAACATTACCTACAACATAGCGGGTTTTACTTCATCGCAAATAGAAAAGTTAAAAATCGTAGCAGGAGACTTTTCATAATATTGTATTGATAGTAATAATTTTTATAATAATAATATCAATGTCTATGCACTGAGAACCCTAATTGACTATAGAAGTCAAGAAGGGAACAATAGCCACATTTACTCTTCCAATGTTATGGAAGTGATTCGCCCATTGAGAAGGCTGAGCCACTAACGAACATTGGTATGTTTATTGGAATTTTATTCGTTTTTACAAGCAGTCAAACATGGTGATGTAAGTTAGGTACTTACTTAAGGTATTTTAGACCAGTCTGCCTATAATCTACTTTCAGCCGGTGCAAAGTTAATTACAATCTTACTCATCGTTATTCTGTAAAATGCGACCATGGATAAATCCATCTTCCCAGTATGTCTACATATTTGTATCATCTTACCCATGATTCTGCAAATACGCGACCAGGCGGAGATAAGATAGGACGTCTGCGGGTCGTCGGCGGGCAGCTGTTCGCCTTCCGTGTGTGTCTTGAGCAGAAGGTCCATCACTTCGGAAGCGTCTGACATAAACTTCTCTTCACCTACAGCCAGACCTGAGGAATAATAATATTTCATTTATCTTGCTTGGTTTATAAGGATTTTATATTAAAATTGTGTAATATTAAGGCGTCAATTTTAGTAATTTTTAACAAATATGTCTACACAGACCTACATATAGTAGTAGTAAGCAAAATACAAACAGTATACAGGCAAATCCATATAATGAATAGTAACAGTACAACAGTGTCATGTGAGACATCAGTAGGAAGGCAGCATGCTTGTATCACCACAGACACTCTGTCAGGCACATCACATGGTTTCTCATCACAGTCTCACACGAACTTAATACCCGTTTTGCGAAAATATCGGGATAAAAAATAGCCTATGATAACTTACAGATTATATATAATCTATCAAGTATGTTGGTACCAACCAATCAGACTGACGCATTCAATAGTCTTGCCACGAAGCAGCTTCAACTCGTCAGTAGTGGCGTTGGCGATGATATACTTGAGACAAGGCATCAGCCGGTCGTAATAAATGGTGAAGTCTTTCTCAACTGTATCAGCTACAGAAGCGATAGTAGTCACAATTTGTTCAAGTACCAGTTTAGTACCGCGTTCTACCAACTGAAATAGCAAAAGAAATGAGAAATAGATGTAATAGTGATAATATGCAACAGTCAACTAATAGCCATATTTTGTTAAGAATATCAATGTCTGTGCACTGAGAACCCTAACTGACTATAGAAGTTAAGAAGGGAACAATAGCCACATTTACTTTTCCAATGTTATGGAAGTGACTCGCCCATTGAGAAGGCTGAGCCACTAACGAACATTGGTTTGAGAAAAAACATATGGGCAACATACCTCTTTGAATTTAGTAGTGAGGATGACTTCAAGCTTAGTCATCAATGGGTCGAGGTATTGCGTCAGGATGGGTTTGGGACAGTCTTCGCTGAAGTTCACTAGAGCAGCCGCAGCGTGAGCCTGCACGCGCGGGTTGGTGTTGTCGTCCAACACAATCAAAAGGCCAGGGACGACTTTGTCGTGGAATTTCTTCTCGAACACGGGAGCGAAGTCGGTCGACATTTGACCGACTGCGTTGCAGGCCGCGTACCGGACACGGGGGTGCTGAATAGAAAAAATATAACATTAATTGGTATCATTGAATTGACGCACACATTTGCGTGCAGTACCTCGATGAGAATGACTATAAATATTACAATACAATATAACTATACAATATAAAGATATAACATAACTATCTCTTATCTTAATAATACATACAAAAATAATGTTATAAATCCTAAATCTGTAATGTAAATACGAATATAGGAACTTACAGAATCAGTAAGATAAGTCAAGACCGCAGTAACAACTTGGTCGAGGATCTGTTCCATTTGTTTGTGGCATCCTTCGCCAGCAGATGAGACCGCCATGAGCGCCGCGTGGCGACGCTTCCAGTCTTCAGAGTGCAACATCTCGGGAACTTGGCCGACAATCAGACCGAGCATAATCTTGCCTCCAAGACCGCAGCACATACGATCGAGTGCCGATTCGGCAGCTACGTAATTCCTGGAAAAAACAATATTTTATGTAAAATGTGCCCGAATATTGATATGGTATTATATAAGTCTGGTAAAATTGTTAACAAGGGACTGACATCCATATCCATGAAGATAAGAATGCTAATTATCTCGTTCTTTAATATTGTAAGATTCTGTATGACTGTACCTTAGACAGTACTGTCAGAAAGAAAGAATCTTACGGCGCCAATGCTCTCATATCAATGCAACATTTCAGATGTATGGCTCAGTCCAAAAATGATAGTCAAATCCCACACTAACTGTTCATTATCATCGTCAGCGGCGTCGTCCTGCAGCGACCACTCGGGCTCGTCGTCCAACTCGCACATCATCTCCAATACAAGCGGAGTGAGGAGTCGCACAGCATTAGGCACTTGTTTGCGAACCATAGCGGGCGCGGTCTCGCATAGTGTCACCATAGCTTCTAGAGCTAGCTGGCGCCAGTTGTCTTCGGCTTCTTTGTCGCCTACCACCTAGTTTACAAACCAAATAAGTTAAGACTTCAAGTCTATATACACGGCAATGCTCTGGGAGCCAAACGTGGCCCACGTCAAGCGCACATTACAAAATGTTTAGGAAATTTGTACAGCAGTGGGACAGCATAAATTAAGCAAAATACCACCAAAATCATTAGGTGCTGTGGTTTTCACACCTACGTAAATTAAATCCTAAAGATAAAGGGACTACCAAAATCTGTAAGTTATCCTTACCTTAATGCAAATTTGGAAAATGGTTTCCAACTGAGGTCGTAAGAATTTCGGGGCTGTTTCGGCCAATTCAATGAGCACTTTGAGGGCGGAGTCGTCGTCGCCTTTTTCCATGGACTGCACTACAATCTAAACAAAATAAATCATATTTAAAAAGAAGTTGTACGTTAAATCAACGTGAAACAATTAGTTTGATAACAATGTCTTGAGACTTACTATCAAACTCCACCTTATAGAAAGTGGTGTTAGCGAAAATCCCAAGTTAATGTCGCACACCTTGGCAGTAACATATTTCGATATGTAAATATGCACGTAGGAGATTGTGTGCAAAAATCACGTAATAACGATGTGGTTCGGGGCAATTCGTAGTTTTATACACAAAGTTAAATTCGAAAATCTGAATAAAAACTGATTAATACTAAATAAAAATGGAAAAAGTACGGAATTGATTCAATTTTAGCAGCTTTTTGATAAGATTCTGCTTACCTGCATAAGCGGCAGAAGTATATCGCTAAAATGCTTCTGAATGGCGGGTTCCTTATCGTGCAGTACAATGAAAGCGCCGACGGCTTTCACGCCCTGAATGCGCAGGGCTTCGGCCTCGTTCGGTTGCAGCGACGACAGTAACATGCGCTTGATCACATCCAAATTCTCGTTTTGGCGGTTTCCGAATACACCAGGTACAGATCTGTAAGGAAACTTATTCGATTAAAAACTTATTTGATTAAAAAATATTCCATTATTATAGTGCCTAAAGAAGACGCATTCTTAAGCCGAGTATTATTTTGACTCAGATGTATAATAATTATTTAAGTTAAATCAAAACACATCTTGCCGATATTTAGTGCCGGCAGGTGGCGTTCACATGGCTTTAACAAAATATTATTATGTATTTAAACATTCCTAAATATTGGGATCCAAGGCCACGTATCTCAACAATCAGTTCTTAAAATAAAACACGGAAGTTATTCTGCTTTGATATATTATCGCCGAGCAATGACTACGATTTTTTTTATCAACATTGAGTTGGAATATGTAAATAATTGTCTTGAGACTTACTATCAAACTCCACCTTATGGAAAGTGGTGTTAGCGAAAATCCAAGTTAATGTAGCACACCTTGGCAGTAACATATTTTGTAAAGTAAATATGCACGTAGGAGATTGTGTGCAAGTTATAACTCAATTCTGCGCAAAGTTATTTAGAAGTCATAACTTCTAACACATTGGAGGAGATTTATTACACAGAGAAGGTAATTGGCTAAGCGAGTTTATTTATGTTTATACGCAACTAGCAATCTGGATGCTAGAAGTCTATTGTTTAAAGGTGGTCTGCTGATTTTTTTTTGTAAATCAAGATATTGTTGTGACACTCACGTAAACATTCTGATGCCAGCCTCTTTCATGTTGGAGTCCGGGGAGCTGGCGCAGTTGAAGAGGAACTGCAAGAACTCGGGCCACTGGTTCACGCCGTCATCGTTGATGTGGTTGCGCGCCAGTTCAGACACTACGTCACATATCTGGAGCAACACATTTCAATGATAAGCAAAGGGAAGTTCAACAACTACTTCCTGTTGACCACCCGCTGGTGGAATTTATTTGAAAATTTGAATTCCAGAGGGCTCAATAAACTGTCGGTACCAGTTATTTCATCATAACGACCCAAACGGAGTGACCGCTACCTAATAGGATGATGATGAAGCGCAAATTGTAATCGCATCTAGACTCGTTCAGTCCAGTCACGTGTACCACTACAAGTTTGACCGCAAACCGCAAAAACAGGTGATTCACTACATTACGTCGCGGTGTGTCGCGATAGCTTACACCACCAACGGGTGCGAACCGCCTGCGGTTGCGGTCTGGAGCCTAACCGATACCTTTGGACTTGAACGTCTGCTGTCATATAATGCCGTTGCCGGCTGACGGCTGTCGACTACATTTTGTCATCATACTTAAATCGTTCTGCTTGAAATGAAGCCTTACTTGACTAACTATTTATAAATACATATGAGTATTCCGAGATAAGAGCATATCTATTTCTACGTTTTGTAGGTTTTCTAATGAGACGTTAATATGCCGTCGCATAATAAACGATAATTAAACTACGTTTTTAACAATTTTATTTTAGTTAGTTTTAACCAAATAAATCATCATATCAGTGCCTCTATAGTAGTAATACTAAAAAAGAACTACGATGTTCCGTCAGATATTTGCTTTTTAATATTTAATCTGGCCGCGGCTAGTTTACAGAACATAAATGGAATTAATATTTCTAGGCCAACACATTTTTTTAATGAATTTTAAAATAATTTATAATATCCATTTCGAATTCGTGATCAAAGTTTTCTTTATCGATGTTAGTAGTAGTAGGTAAGTATAAATTTTGCAGAAGCATTAAACCGCGAAGAAATTGTAGGCGAATACGAACATGTAATTATTATTTCTTAATGCCGTTATTCAATGTTCAATTACCATATATGTACAGACCGATACAAAAAAAAATACATATTTTCGAGATACAACTGGGTTATTATGATGAAGCTGATCTGACAAAAAATGTTGGACTGATCAAGGCTATAATATCAAGGCTATAATTGTAATAGAAAAATGTAATAATACTAGGTAACTACCAATTATCATGTTTAGTACTATAAATCAAAGGAAACATCTGCATCTTAGCCAATTCATTACATCTCATTGCTAATCAAATTTCTCCCTACAGGAGGCTATCTATTACGCAGTTTTAATAGTGTAAATAGCACACCGAGTCGGATAATTAACCGCACGGCATGCAATGAGATCATGACAGACCACTTGTAGGGTTTCACCGGCCGATAGGAGCGCGGTTATCGTGCCATGTAGATGAGTAATCAGCCCAATTTGTACAATAAAAATAGAATACAGACAGCTCAGTTCAGTATTTCGTCCGTCTGTGTAAACTCGATCGATTTGCATCGATTGACGCGCGTTGAAGGACGGCCAACATAAAAAATGTTACAATCAAAGGGTATTTCTGAGTATGTCTTTCTTTACATAGATTTTATACTCCTAATGTAGGGCAATGAATTGTTAAATGTAGAAAGAAAATTAAATACGCTTTCGTGAGTGGCTTCAATACAACACGCACTCTGGACATGCTATTTTACCTAATTAAGACAGTTTTATACATTAAAGTCCAAATCTACGTAAATGGCAAATAAATTACGTTTATTGTTTGCAAAGTCTGCGTCGTTTTATGTCTTACAGGAGGCAGCTATATATAACAATGACAAATGAAATCTGAATAGTAGTGATGATCAATTGAGTAACACAATATCAATAGCGCAGCCACAATGGGTAGTTATTGTTATATTGTGATACAGTGTACCAGAGTGGACATTTTTGTTGCGTACTTTATGTTCAATGTACCTACGACATTTTGTCAGCAACATTGATACAATATGAAAGATGAAATTGATAAGATATAATGATTTTATTTTTAGTATCATTCATGAAAAGAGTACATTTTATATCTAGAATTTTCTGTATCGTTGCCACAAGAAGCAATCTCCTTTACTACCGTCTAGTGTAAAAAGGGGATGCGACATTTCCATGACCTATTTTATACCGAACTAGCGACCCGCCTTGCTTCAGTTGATTACGAAACATCGAATTTTCCTATCATACAACTTAATAACAATCCTTTTCACACATACCTTCCTCTTTATAATTCTTTAAGTAGAGTTATAATCATATCAATATTGTTACGACGTGTGGTACGTAAGAAGTCAGCAGAGAGAGAAACAATGGACGCGGAAGGCGACTTCCTATTATACCATGTAAGGAAGACATGAATATTTAGGGTAGGTCATAATGTAATGACATCATACTTTCATGTGACATGCTCGACTATATTGGAGGGTTTTAGGCGGTATAAACTCCGATGGCCACTAACCTATTCCAACTGAATTACTTCATGTTTTATATTATAATATTTCATTAAAGTATGTATTGTCATGTCGGTATCATTTTTAATCTTCTATTTAAAATATTATGACCTATGATGATGACATAGGTAACTGAGACAATATTATGGTATGAGTTACTTGAGACATTATTAAGATAATTTAATCTACACTTATACATAGCGAAAATAATGACAGTACAATTGAATGACATCTACATTAATGCACTCTAAGTTATTACCATGAGGGTTATGCATTATTATTATTACTTTTTTCTTGATGGTGCCATCTTCAAAACTGGTAATTATTTGATGAATTGTTAGTTATTTCATAATAAAGTTATTCTGCTATGATTTTTTATCTGAACCATGCATGATTTATCAGTATTGGGAGGTGTAGTATATACTACATTTTTGTAGATCAGGACCCTTGCCACTAGCTGCTCTGATAATTGAACTATCATAAATACATATTGTGTGATGCTCTACTACATTATACTCAACTCACATAAAAGCAACAAACTTAGAAAACTTTTGTTCTCAGGGATAGGTAGATTTTTACCAATTATAAAATTGTCCAAGGAAGAACCTTACCTTTCAGAAAAGTGTGAGAAAAAAATATTTTAAGTATAGAAGAGAACTCTTTACAAAGGAAATGAAATAGAAAATCATACCTTTCTTCTCAACTGTTGGGTGGTATCCATCTGTAGTGTGAGTAGTAGTTGCTCCCGCAGGGCTGCCTGCTGTTCAACCGGCAGCTTAGGGAAGAACTCGAAGAATTCAGCATTGATAAGTCTTCGGAGCAATACTGCTGCAGTCTGACGCCCTTCATCGCCAACTTCGGCATTTTGTAAGGCACCAACAAGGTATATGACTTTAGTTTCTGTGGGGATATTGTTGTAGGCTTCCTATGACAAAAAATGTAGACATTGGTAATTTATGCGACAAAAATATAGATCATATAATATGAATACATTTCGGTAAGTTATTTCTAATTAGTGCTTACAAAGAAATAAGTTAAAATGCATATTTTACTTGTTTACTTGAGGTAAACAAAAATTATGTAACAATGAACTTGACACGAAAAATGTAAATATGTAATTATCATGTTTTAAAACTTAATCCAATTTTCTTTAGTATTGAATAAGCCCGCTCTATTTTAATATTTTTACATGATCATTGATGTATATGTCTTATAACTTATATATTAAAAGGATAATTAGAAAACTTAATATAATCCGGCTATTTTACATCGAAAAATAACCAGAAAAACCACATGTAAAGGCTAATAATTTGAATACGGTAGGCGTGTCTGCAGAGAAACATTCGCACATAAATCTCTTGTAATATTTGATTCTTAGGCATGCCACAACTTTTGTAATAACATCAATAATAAAAATGCTTTCAAAAAACTAGCGTCAAGTAAATAAATTACATTGAGCGAGACTCCATGACCACGTTTTGACACGAGGCCGTCAAGAAACTTTAAAATTAAATTCAACGCCGCAGTACTTACGCCTGCGTAACGAAATACATTGTAAAATTAAGTTAATAAACGTAAACTTACTTCTGCTTGTGTTCTGATGTCGTTATGAGTTGAAAGCAAAGTATTTAGCAATTGGTAAAATTGCGCTTGATCTCCTGCCATGTTGAACCTCTTCAAAAAGGCCCAATTTTTTTTTCTGAAGATAAATGTGCGCCAGTTGCCTGCTCTCAAGTTGCCAGTACCTTTTTGTTTTTTTTTCGGAATGTATCGGTTTCTGAAAATCGAAATTGTTTATTTTGATCGTTAACTGTGAACAAATAAAACAAAGAAATGATCATGATTCATGATGCAATGCCTCTGTGTACATCGCAGGCATTAATATTATTTTGGGTATGTATTTTGGGTATAATTTTGGTTTTACGCTGTGGTTTTACGCAATTTTACGCATCACAATTGTCACTTACCGGATGGCAGTTTCACAAATAAACAATTGTCACTGATGTCCGTGTGTTTGACTGTCACTGTCCGTCTTGTCAGTTGTCACATTACCACATAATTTCGGTGTTCGACTATTTGGGAAAATAAATCCATAACCAATCTAAGAATTGATTTGAAAAATAAAGTTTTGTAACTTGTTTCATTTTTTATCAAAATAATGGTCTTATATTTGTAATTTGTTGAAATTATATTATATGAAAATTTAACAAATGGTATGTATTTTTTTGAGAGGTTAGAATTACTAAGATTTGTTTCACAACATCGTACAATTTTTACACACGATGGTATTTCATTTCAGGCTAGTTCAATTATAATAGCTGGGCTTGGTATGGCAGCAGTTGGTTTCGCTGGCCGATATGTACTCAGGCAGATACCTAATGCCGGTGTTAAATTTGCGGAAGCTGTAAAAAATTTACCCAAATTCGATGCAGATACTTTAGCTAATTCCAAATATTATAAGGGCGGATTTGAATCTAAGATGACCAAAAGAGAAGCTTCTTTGATCTTAGGAGTTAGTCCCACAGCGAATAAAGCTAAGGTAGATTCTTACTCTCGTATTTATTTATTTGTTTATTACTAGCAGCCCCCGCGTTGTGACTGTTCCCGTGGGAATTTCGGCCTGAGCCTACCTTCCCGTTGAATGTGGCTATCTATTACAAAAAGAATTATTCAAATTGGACTGATAATTTCTGAGATTACCTCGAACATACAAAAAAATTTGTTCAAAAAAATTGTTCCACTGCTGTGCGAAGGCTCTAGTGTTACTTTAGTTATCCATACAATTCAGTGGATTAGGCATAAACACTAGGCCTGCAACTGTGGGGGACTCGCAAACCCAACCCATTTTAATTGGAAACTCGCTTTGGTGACACTTGACCAGTAATTAATTATGATACTTTGATTCTTGTTCAACACCACGCAGCACAAATATTACTCACAGACAGTATGATATGATTTGATATTTTATTACAGATTCGAGATGCCCACAGGAAAATAATGTTGCTCAATCACCCCGACAAAGGAGGCTCTCCACTTTTGGCTGCTAAAATCAATGAAGCAAAAGATGTTTTAGAAAGTGGCAAATGAAACTTTAGGTCAACAAATTATGTGTAAATAGTTGAACAGGAGTTAGTTTGCATATTATTCACCTGTTGTTAGAGATAGTCCCAGAATGTTATGTTTACATCTATTTTTAAGGGTAATAACAAACACCTCATTACAATATTATGTGTTTTATTTGTTAAATTAATCATGACGGCTTTAATGTAAATTTTCAAGATAATCACTTAACTAACTAAAAATACACCATTGTGAAGTCACAAAAGATATCAAAATATTCACCAAATTGGTTATATGCCAACAATGTATGCCATATACGCAATTGAGCATGTAAATAAGCAGTAAGGTACTGGGATCTAGGTCGAGTTGAAATGCACATCAACAACCAACCAAAAACATTGAGTTATAATAGTATGTTAGTAGTTAGTGAATAAAAATAACCAAGAAGAAGTAAATATGTAGCTAGTGAATAAAAACAACTGTTTGCTTCAAACAACATTTATTAAAAATGTATTGACATAATTATTATGTTAGCAAAAAATATTAATGGCTCTTACCCATCCCCATGTCGGACATTAGAACTGATTTTCTTTTTACTTCACACCTTTAGTTAGATCATTATGATTTACAAACTTACCAAGGAAGCCATATTACCACAAGTTGTAAAAAATAACAAAATATAATACTAAAAACAAAATACTTTAATGATATGCAAAACAAAACTACCTTAAAGCTATCTTAAAACTAAACATTCTTTATTGTTTTTGTCCTTTATTACATTTGTTGATTAAGATGATCTTTCAACCGCTAATATAGCTTGAGTTCATCTCAGACATAATCTTAATTTAATTATTGATTTGTTTTAAAATAAAGCATTTGAAATATTTTATATGAGAGTGAGCATTCATAGATATTATACAATACAAAATAATAAATTTAAAAAAACTTGAGAGGTGTCAAAGGACACCCGGATGGAACGAAGTTCAATGCGAAATAGAAAGACGAAACGAAAATATCTGGCTTGCTTTCTATAAGAGAGAGAGAGAGAGAGAGAGAGAGAGAGATGTTTCTCTGTCTGTCTCTCTCTAACGTTTAATGTGTCGTTACAACTTTTCGTCTTAATTTTTTCCGTCTAGCCCCCTTTCGCAACGCGCGATAAGGAACTTCGTTCCAATAAAGTTACATTTGACTTATCATATATTTATTTATTTATTCCAATAAATTATTAATTTTTGAACTAGGCCAATCAAGAGAGCTACTAAAGAGTATTGCCACTCTATTACAAAGTAATTATTTATACAACAGTATCAACATTGAACATTGCATAAATTACTTTACTTTCTTGAGTAAAAGAGGCAAGATTAGTTAATAATGCAAAGTATTTGAAGAAAGTTTTTTGTCTTCAATCAATATTTAACTAGGGGGCACATTTTCTTGTCATGATTTTATTAATAATGCAACTAATATTACAAATAAGAAACATTGATTTTTTACATTGGTTTCATAGTTAAATGGCTTCAACCACTTTATATATCCAGGGTTAGTTTTAATGTGGATTAAACACTGGTTTATGTTTTGATTACATTTCTGAATGCTATGCAATTGAATAATTGCAGTTCACAACTTTTAAAGGTTTTAATTACCTGCTTCTATTAGAGGCAATATTATTATAAATTTTATTAAGTATTTAAAAAAGGACTATTATTGTTTGTACGTATAAATGAAATACCTATAATACAGGTAAGTATAATATAAAAATAATTATATTTGTGCTGGGAGGTGGAAAAACGAGTAACAACTTTGTGTTATTTTGTTTTACATCATATAAAACCTATGTTGAGTTTTTAGACTCTAAAACTCTTTTCACTGCGAATTTTAATTACACAAGTGTAAATCCTTTTTGGATATGTTTTTAAGAGCCGAGCTCGACAAGGGATATCGTAGTTTTGGATTTCATTACAATGTTTTACAATAAAATGAGAAATCAATACAAATTAGCAAATTTCTATCCACAATTCTTGTCAATAAACATTGATGAAAGGGCATTCTGCTCTCAATCATAACGAATAACGATTCAAAGCAGCTTATTAACTCGTTAAAATGCAAAGTGCTATAACATGGCATATGATAATATGAAATGTTATAAAAATAGAGGAAAATTTACATAAATATATGTACCAAAATGACAAAAATTCACAACATATGTCTTTTAAAAATGCACAAGCTAAAGCTTTTATGAATAAATATTTAAATCTATAAATATACCACATCCAAAAACAACTTATTGCTAATAGTTCTAAATAGATTTTCAGTATATTTATTTGTTAAATTCATCATAATTTGTATAATCCGATCAGAGTAAATATTGTAAATTAATTTTATATATTTGCAGTAAATATAAGTTAATAGACTTTATATTTTTAAGACAGGGAAAATTCGTACTTACGTTTAGTGCCTAGATAGACCTAAGCGGAGAAATGCGATGCGAGATGAGTTTCATTACAATATGTATCTTCGAATGGTATATTAAAGGCAACTGGTTCCTATAAAAATATGTGTGGGCCTGTATCTATGGTGTAACTACAAGCATGGTAGTATGTAAATGTTCTCATCCACTTCGTCTCGCACATCTAGTTTTCGTAAATCTGAGCCATATTTAGTCCAGTCATGTACAAATGATCGAAATGGTTCAATCAAAACAACACTTTCTGAGAAACAATTTAAGTAGTAACTTTCAATTTGGTTCTTTCCGTAATGCCTTGTTTACATGTTTGCCGAGACGCCGACACGAGGCAAGTCGAGGGTTAACTTAAGTATGTATTTGTTTAATTTCGTCTCGCTTGCTCGTTAGTCCGAGGTAGTGAGGATGTCTCGGCGAATGTGTGTAACTGGCATAATCTATAGTATGAGATCAAAGTAACCGTTTTAATGTAGTATTAGTTCCAGTTCACCGCGGCTCCTTCTGTTGCTGCTCGCGGCGTTGTTTAGCGAATCTCGCCCGCAGCTTGATTATTGTCGAGTTCGATAGATTACCAGGTACTTTGAAGATAGACTGGAATGAAACATTACAAGATATTAGCAACATTATTTATTTACTAGCACCGCCCCGCGGTTTCACCCGCGTTGTACCCGTTCCCGCAGGAATTTCGCGATAAAAAGTAGCCTATGTCCTTTCTCAGACTTTGGAATTACTGTGCACCAAATTTTATTCAAATCGGTTCAGTAGTTTTGGCGTTACTTTCGCATTTATATTATTAGTTAGGATTTCTGTACTAGTACAATTAAGCTGAAGAGTTTCTTGTCTATTTGTTTGAACGCGCTAATCACATAAACTACCATCCGATTTGAATAATTCTCGATAGCCACAATCAACGGGAAGGCTATTTTACATTTCGAAATTCTAATAGGTATGACGGCGCGTTCTATAACGTATGGGAGTTATCGTCAAGTGTGAAAGAACGAAAGGGAGCTAAGAACAGAAAGAGTGCTTACACTCTCTTGACTCACGAAAATAATGGTAGGAAGTTAAGTTTAAGAACATAATTATTCTTCTTTAAATATAGATTTTACGACCATAATCCGAAATTTAAATTAATAATAATAATAAATGAGACATTATTGTTAATACTCAAAATTACTAGGTATTATCAAATTCATTTTTAATACATGTCATTTTGTACCCATACAACTTGTGAGCTAGCCAATTCCTAAATTATTAATTTTATTAAAGACTTCCGTTGCAAATCTGCGTCCAGGTCAACCAGCTCGTTTATAAGGTCAGCCTCGAATTGGGCCAATTAACACTCGGATCTCGACGACGAATTATTCAAATGAGATCTAATATTATTCTTGGAGAGGGCTTTATTCATTATTCCGAGAAAATGAATGACGTAGGTATATTTGTTTCATGAGCAAATAAATGGATATTTAGTTTGCAAATTGTTTGAATAAACAGCAGGTGCTGTAAATTGAAGATATACCTAACAAATATTGTTTTTTTGACTTACTGTACCAACTAAAGGTCGAAAATATATGTTTCTGTATGATATCTATCTACTTGAGGAAGGCTGCCTAGCATCTTAAAATATTTATGTAAACTGGCTGAACGCGGGGCATTGCTGATTTTCAAGAGAACGATACTAATAACGTTAAAAAAACAAATACCTGCATAAACTCATGACAGTGCAATGCGCTAGCATTCTTGACGATCGCCTTAAAACATTCGGCAAGTGAAGTGAAGTCATTGCACGACATTATAGCTGCCCTGTTAGCCTTGATCAGCGTGAGACACACCCTGAACAGTATCTTGGAGCCTTCGTAGAACAGGCAGTCCCATATCCGGAGCACTGTCTCGATCGGCAGCACTTCAGCAAACAGGCAGACGAACCATTTGGTTGTTATCACTGCCCAAGGTAGACCTGTTGAGGAAAGGAATATACCTATGTGAAGATGTCTAGTATTTAAAACAAAAATTTAAATTTGTACATTCAACAACCGAAATCACCTTTTCTACAAAAAATTAAGTTAAAATCAGTTTCTTCTTATTCTATTCTTGTTAATACATGTTATTTAATACAAACAGTTTAGAACACTTGACATTTAATATTGACCTTTAAAGGGCGCAATATATTTCACCCGGACGTCAGACGGGTTAGACTTCTGAATGAGGAAAATAAATATTTTATCGCCCACACTATAACTCTAAAACGGTCACAACGAATAGAACTATCTTTATGCATGCATTGTGGAAAACATTCATGCTTTTAAGGTACTTAAGGTATGTAATGTTTACCTAAAAATTATTGCATATTTTCTCAAGTATATGAAATAAGGACGTCAAATAAGAATTTAGATTATCATTTACAGCTACCATCAATTACATTTTGATATTTATGATTTCCATACCTAACATATTTGGCGTAGTTTCAATTCAAAATGAGTAACTTAAGCCTAAGCCAGTTCACACATTGTTACCATTATGGCTTGGAATTTGGATGCATAATAATATGGTTTATTCATTGATACTAGTCATTGTGATCATTCATAATAGTTTCACTATTATTAAAATAAAACACACTAAAACCACAAGATTCTAGTTTAAAATTCTCCGTCTGTCTGTCTGTTCGCGATAAATTCTAGTAATAATACACGGATTTTGACGCTTTTTTTTAAATAGATAGAGTGATTCAAGAGTAAGATTTATATGTATAAAAATTCCCGAAATTCCCACGGGAACGAGCACAACGCCCGTAAAACCGAGGGCGCTGCTTATAGCTCAAAAACATTAGCCAATCAATCATACTACAACTGATAAAGAGACAAGACAAGATAGTGTTACCTAAGTTTATCACATGTTGGTGTACATCGGGCACTTTAGATTTGACTAGTTCTGATAACACCTCTATGTCTACGATCAGGCCGTCCATAGTCCTGGTGTAGTAGTCCGGGAGGATCTTTTCAACCAGAACTTTGAGTAGCCAGAATGATGTCTCTTCATTTTTTGTTGCTAAAAGGAGTAAACCTGTGGAGAAATGTATATGGTTGTAGATTATCTTGAATAATAGAAATAAGTAACACAAGTCAAATAAGAAACCATGGACCTACACTACAGATAATATATACATAATTCACAAACTTAAAAATAACATTAAAGTTTTATATAGCTTACGAAAATGACGTAGATACCCTGTTTTTTCATTGTATGAGTATATTAAGTACCTTCTACTTAGTGGGTGGATAGTTTTTAGTGAACCTTTATTGCCTCACTTCTGGGCAAAGGTCTTAATAAATAAAGTTGAATACAATATTTTAAGTATAAATATCTGACAATAGCTCAATTGGGAGGTAAAAAATGATTTTTAAGTGGCAATATTTTAAATCTGCAAAACATTGTTGAGATAGACAAGAAAGACAATTAATTGCAATTAGATTTAATTGGTAGTTTATTTACAGGTGACCTTCAGGAATTTTGATTGTATATCATTGACTTTATCTGATAACTGATAACCATATAGGTAATAGACATTACAACAATGAAATATGGATAAAAATAACCTATTAAGTAGTTGAAAAGTATACTAGTATGAATAAAGTTATAGTAAGTTCACTAACTCTCTCAATGAGTTTAGAATATGAAATAAAGTTCAAATCACAATGAATGGCAA
This sequence comes from Cyclophora punctaria, assembly GCA_951394245.1. Lineage (NCBI taxonomy): Eukaryota > Metazoa > Arthropoda > Insecta > Lepidoptera > Geometridae > Cyclophora > Cyclophora punctaria. The sequence continues at coordinate 3,420,532 of OX596171.1, read as the reverse complement.
GAAAGGGTGTATGCTCCTTTTTGTCTTTGCCCCTTTCTTGGGATGATGTAGCTTAAGGATAATATTGGTAGACAATACCTGCAATGTAATTCAGCCCTTGGCAGTATCCAACCACTCTGTTATTATGCGCATAAGCTATGAGTATATTAAACAAGTGAGTCTGATGGTTAGCCTCCTTGGTAAAGTAGATATTGTCGGGAAATGTTCTCGGTAGGTCTGTCTTCACTAAATCAACAAGTTCCTTCTCAAATGGTGCATCAAGTATCTTCTGGAAAAGGTCAGGTGATTGCTCTCTCATTTTCTCTGCTTCCGATATCGCCATCCATACTGAAGGTCGATGTTCACCTATAAAAATTTATGGATTAGTATACTTGCGTGAAGTATCTATTATTGACATTTAATTGGTTTGATTGATAGCATCTGATGTCTACATAGTAGTGGAACTGTAGTGATTAGCTATTTTAATTATATGAATCTAGAGCTAAGGTTTACTGAACCGAAATGTAGATAATATCATAAACAAACAATACTCACTGGGAATTCCTTTCCGGACGTATCTTTTCACCGTGTTTGTTCGTTTGACCGACTTTCCTTCGCCGAGAAGGCTGGCCCATTTTTGAGCTCTTGTCGCGAGAACTTTCAAGTACGCCGACATAAAATCCTCATAGCTTTCGTAATCGAAGTCATCGTGCCTCTCAAACCCATACTCATCAACGGAACTAAAATAAATACCATGCAATTAGTAACAATATAAAAAAGTATGTAATATGATAAATTTATTGTAAATATATCAAACTTACCTGAAAGATGAATGAGCCATGGTTTATATATTAACAATTTCGGTTTAATCTAAACTGCATAATAAATTGGAGATTGTGGAATTACTTTTATTATTTATTTAGATGTACTTTGAAACGCCCAAAATAAAATAGCTTCGATCACCCCCACATGATGGAAATAATAAATAACCACAGACAATCAAAATATTGAATTGACTGTGAAATTGAGAATGAACTACGTTGACTCTCAATTATGTTTTTGACAGCAATTTCTGAAAGTACAGACCGGGGGTCCTTCATTGAATTTTATTCAAACTCGGTTCACTTGTAATTTTAAATCAATGATAATTATTAAAATATGGTAAAGCTTAAAAACATCAATTTTCCATGTTGGATGACACCGTATTTTCTTAGTATGGATTTAATATACAAAGTTATTGTTTGGTAGTAAAATATTATCAATGATGATGAGGCCTAAAAGACCATTTACTATGTAAAGAGAATTGGGAAAGGCAATACGTACCACAGATCCTAAAGATACGTACGAACTTCAGACGAACTAACGAAAATATGTGTGTGAATGTCAAAATCAAAATAGACCAATGTCAATTGTCAAAGTCAAGGAAAGAAAAGTCAACTCTGAAAGTCAACATTGTTGTGTTCAGTTCAGTTGTGTTGTGTTGCTTTGAATATTTTGAATCTAATTCAATTCTGTAAATATTTTTTACATTACATTAAGTTTTTCAGTACCAACCTTGCACAGATATTTCCCCCCTGACTTGTGCCTTTAAACATGGGTCCACCACCTGTAGTTACAGGTATATCGCCAAAAGAAGGCCCTCCAGGAACAAGGGTCACAATACGTGGAGAATTCCTTGGCACTAGTTCGATAGATCTTATCGGTAAGTCTTCTTTTATATAATAACAATCAAGATTCACAGAAAAAGTAGTTAAATGAGGGGTAAAATACTCTCATAGACATTCAAAATATACATTGTGTTGTATTGTAAGGTTGCATTTAACGCCCATTTGTGTGCATACATAAGTTTACTTTCCATTTAAATTATTTAATTATTTATTAATAATAAAATACTTATATTACATTTTTCAGGGTTAAAAATATGTGGATGTGACTGCCTGTTATCAGCAGAATGGAAAAGTAAGAATAAAATAGTGGCCAGGTCAGGGCCATGCAAAGGGCGCGGGGATATTATTGTGACCACCAGGTCTGGCGGCGAAGGGACGTCTACTGTGCAGTTTAGAGGTAGGCTTATATTCTGCTTAATCTTAAGAGATAGACCTTCTCTCTATCCTTTGCTATCCTCCTGTTACATTTTTGTAAAAGATTTATCTATTATTATATATCTATTATCATCATTATCACATTATTTAAAAAAGTTACATAATGGACAGTTATGTATGAAAGTAGTTTTATCTATCCATACCCCTGTTTGCACTATGAAACATGCTTTCATGATCACCGCAAGCTTTAATCAAAGCAACAATTTGGTGACATAACAATCAATACATAGAAATAGAAAAGCTAATATGTAAGGATGATAGAACAGTACAAACACTTAATTTGCTGAAAGTAATTTTACTGCTATATAAAATACATGCAGCAAAGTATTGCAATATTAATTTGTTCTCAGGCTATCATGAATCAATAGGGCCAGTCAAGGAAAGTGCGGTATGGGTTGAAGAAGCTATCCCTCCGTCTCTCCCTTGGGGTAGGAGGCCCATGTCCCCCACTACATACACTCCCCCAGATCCTTTGGGACTATCCACCGAAGGAGACGATTGCAAATTCCCTGAGGAAGAACTTAATGAGATGTTCCCTGACTGGTAAGTGTGTCAAAGAATGAATTGAATAGTAAGATTTTTTTTTTATTTATAAGTTTGTCATAGAATAAGTATTAGGGACTTAACAAACCTTGCTTGGAGGAAAAGTCCCTAAATATTTTTAGATTATGAAAAATAAATTATTGATATTGGTCATAATTGAATGGCATTACTGTCATTGTGTCCCTTCGTTGGTAAGTTATAAATGAGTGAAACCTCTTGTTACAGTTCTGGCAAGCTGTCTGATGAGAACTTCCACCCAGGCTGGTATTTGTTGGAACACCACAGCAATACTTCCTATGAAGACTTGAAGGCTGGCATGGTGTTCCTTCAGAGAAAGGTTAGTGACATGCCTATTGAATGAATTTTATTTTATATTTTGTTAGTTGACAGTATTAGAAAAAATTAACGAAGTTCTCCATATGAAGTTTTTAGAGTACTGGACCTCAAAAGTGTAAAACAGAACCATTTCTTATGATCTGTTGTTTAAAATCGAAAATTAGCATCATATAAATATTAATGGAACCTTCTTTTATTTAACCATATCTGGCCCCTGGCCTCTTTTTAATCTAGGTCTTTCCCTATATGGACACAAAAACATCTTTTCAGGTGAAATGTGATCAATAAAGAAATTATTTAATTGGCTTAAAATCTATTTTCTTAATAAACTCAATGCTGTAAATAATTTTTTAAATTGCTACGAGTATATTAATTGGCTTTTAATTATATCATTACATCTTATCCAAGGATTAGATTTACGTTGTTGCTGTTGATTTGGAAAAAATACAGTTTGAAAAACCTTTAGGAGCAGATAAAACACTGATGTTACTGCAGTGTGCCTGCTTTTAGCAACTAAGTAGGCAAAGTGTCATTCACTGCTTGCACAACAATCGCTGATTATTTACTTAGATGTGACACTTAAATTTTACTGTTCATAATTTAATATCTCAGTCATGATGTCCTTCAAAATCATAAAAATGCGTACAATTTAGCACAATGAGGATGTTGGCAAAAGCTTTGATTTTCCAGCATCAGAGGACATAAGCTTGTGCACATTTACTGTCCTCTTTGTACATAGTGGCTTTGCCTAAACCACGTTGTTATTCTTAGATAATTTTACTTTTCTGTATACTTACCAAATATCCACAGGTTGAGGGCCAAAAGGAAGGTCAGCTGAGTTTCCTTAAGTCCAACACTGGCGCGGTGATGGATCAGCTCGATAGACTTCTTCTATTGAAGAATATGTTTGAGGAAGACCAGAGGAAGAGCGGGAAAGAGCCTTTGCCAAGTCTACAGGCGGCTATTGAAGGTAACAATAAAATGTTTCTTACGAAGTTCTCAACATTGCAGGTGGTGCACAATAGGTAGACTTCGTACGATCTGCCCACGACAAATTGCCAACCAGTCGCATAAGACACTAGAAAACTTGTAAGAAAAGAACTGTATTAAAAGTAAAGTCAAAGCTGTTAGATCGCTATTGGAAAGATAATGTCTCAATCAGTGTGGTTTGGTGCTTCTTACATATTAGAAGTAGACCATTACTGATTTCCTTTGTTTGTCTTAAATTACTAAGCCAACTCGTCACTTACTACGTTTTTCTTACAGAATCAATAACCCTCGCCGACTCTCTATTCTCGGAGATATTGTCTCGTAAAGAGAACGCTGATAAGACTCGCGAGGCTCTGTCTCTTCTTGTGAGACACAAGTTCCTGTTCCAACTGCCGGCGTCTATTGATAAGAATATTAAGAAGAAGGAGTACGATCTAGTGGTCAATGACTATACTAGGGTCAAGAATTTGTTTGGGAATACTGATGTGAAGGTAAGAAGGACACACAGCTATAGCATTGTGAAACATTCACTCCAATGTTAATAATTTTAACAAATTTTGTATAAGGTAACTGTCGTTAAATGTTACAATGATGTTGATGATACTTTAATATAAATGGTTATTACTATAGTATATATAGCCAATAGTATTTAGAGCTTAGCACTTCAAATAATTATACTCAAAAACAACCTCTTCGAACCATGATCTTTTACAGTTATTCCAAAAAATTCTCGACGAAATCGACAAAAAGATTGAAGATTTAAAAGAAAAACTATACATACGGATGAAAACGATGCCGATCAATGTACAAGAACAGACCAAATACATCAGACTGTTGATCAGTCTGAACTGGGAGGGCGACGCGGCGTGGACGGCGATCACCAGCCGCAAGGACTACGTCATGAGCTTACTGAACAAAGTGAAGGACCATTTCAAACAGAAAGAGGAGCAAGAGTGCACTGACAAGAGTAAGTCATTCTTATGACGTCAAAGAGATATTCAATGAGATTTTTAGGGTTACTACTACATGTTATGCCGGCGGAAATGCTGAAAAGTTTGTTGGGATAGTCAAGAAATCACCTGCCCAGTTGCGTGCAAAATGTGTAACGTACGCGTGTAACTGCATGCAGTCTGAAGCAGAGTGCTGCCACTCTATGAAGCAAATTGCATTTGGATTAGGTCTTATATTTCGCAGTTTTGATTATAATATTTTTGTATGTTGTGTTTGGACAGGTAAACGTAAACAAAAAGAGATGGACGAGAGCAGCGTATGCGTGCGCAGCGAGTGGTGCGGCGCGCTGTGCGCTGCATTAGCCAGTGAGCTGAGCGCGCTGTGGCCGCTGGCGCGCCGCTACTGCGCCGGCGAGCTGGCGGGGCAGCCCGCCGCGCCCGACCGCCACACGCAGATCAAGGTGCGGGCTCAATACACTCACCACTTACGACCTTTATTACAAGATTCGTGTTCGATTCATGCCCACATGTGTCAAGCATTCTAATGCTAAAACTTGACACACCTTCAAGCAAGCATTCTAATGCTTGACATGTGGCAGACTCGTGCTTTTGAATCAAGTCAGTCGTGGCTAAGATTATTCTTAATTTCATGTTACTCATTTCAGACTTATAAGTAAAATCTTTACTAGACTCATGCTTAGACTTCTTCTAGTGTAATGTTTACACTCGTGAATGTTTATTTACATTACCATCTTCATTTGTTATAGGAAATGATACTAGCAGCCGTGGAATTGTTCTGTAATCAAATGCGGTCGTGTTTGTTGAGTGGGAACGCCGGTGGCGGCGCGGGCGCGGAGTTGAGACTCACGGGGAATCTGAGGCATCTTAGAGATGTGTACGATGAACTGCTTCGATTGGATCTACCTTCACAAGTAAGTAGACTTTACAGTTTTAAGGTAAAGTCGAATACTACAGTCCGCATGCTGCAGCTGCATACTACAAGCGAATCTAAACTAAATACTGCAGTTGCTGTACATTTTGGCGGCATACTGCATTGATACCGCGCTTGGCTGCATTGTTCGATTTGATCAATTTAGCTACAGAGCTATTCGGTTTTATTTAATTTTTACCATGAATTTGTTCAACATTTTATTCCTGTTTCCAGCCTTTAACTCTGGTAGAGAAAGTGATATTCGACTATCGCGTGCACGGTATGACTGTGTTCTTACAACGAGCTCTCAAACGGGTGAAGGCGCTGCAAGAAAAGGACTCGTGGAAGATCGAGGAGTACACCGATTATGGAGCTATTAGTAATCTTGTGAGTAAATAGTGGTTTAACACTTTCCCTGGTCTTGAGACCCGAATCTATGGCAAAGGCGATAAAGGCTGCATTTTCCCTATTTTTAGGGAAAACGTGATTGTGACATGTGCATAAAATACAAAAAATTTTCAATGTTTAGAATTTCTATAATTTGTACTGCCAGTGCTAAGACTTTAGGGACCATAGATGAATGGTCGAATTTTGACCGATAAGTTTAAAAAATCATTCAGCATGCTCGAAGCGTCCGAAAAGGCGAAAATTCTCAATCTATGGATCTATTTTGAATCTATGGCCTTCCAAAATTACCTTTAACATTTTTAAGCTTCTCTTTTTTCCAACTATGTTTACTCAATACTCTTGCTAATCATACACGTACCTCATTCTCTCTACCACCGTAACGCAGCTTTTCCTTCCAACTTACTTACACGAGATTATTTTCCTAAAATCCCCATTTTGACCCGTAATGGTTCGCGTTGCAGCCGCACCTGCTCGAGAGCTACATGAGCGAAGCTCTGAGTGCGATCCACAAGTGCGTGTGGTGGGCGGGGCGGCGCGAGGGCGCGCTGCTGGCGGCGGGCGGCGCGGCGGCGGGCGCGCTGCAGCGCCACGCGCAGCTCATCCTGCTCGCCTACGTCGCCGTGCTCGACCACCTCGCGCGCAGCGACGACGACTCGGTCAGTCAACCACCGGATGTACACAGCGTACCTCAAGTACTACTCTATAAAAAAGTACTGTATAAAAAAGTACGATATACCAAAAATAGCACTTAAGGCGATGCTGGTCCATGGTCACGCGACATGAAAATGTTAACGTCATGTGATGAATTGGTAGTCGATCGCTGTTTGTTTGTTTGAATAGCCAAATTGAACGGGGTATGACTACTTTAATAATAGAACGGTGTATGATTAATTTAATAAACATCTGTGATGGTAACCCATTATTTCTAAGTAATTTGTTTAACCCTTATTAGTGTTTAACCCTTATGTTATCTGGTCGTAGTCGTAAGTGGTGTAGTGTTGGTCGCAGGACGTGAACAGCTCCAGCCTGTCGGTGGCGCTGGAGCAGCGCGTGGAGCCCGCGGAGAGCAGCGCGTGGCCGCGCCGCGTGCTGCTGGCGGCCGCCGACGCGCACTACACGCGCCGCGTCACTCGCCCCAACATCGCCAAGCTATTTGACAAGTATGTAGTATGTCGACTTAGTCACCTATCTCTCGACCTGCCCGGCAAACATATAACGTGTCTGTTTTACCTCTACTTTTTAGAAAAATTTCTACATAACTACATGCAACGTCAAAAACTCTCGTTTTAACTCTCAAGTCTCAAGTTAGACTAAATGCGATTGGTTATATTACCTGTGAGAGGTTTCTCTACATTTTGTCTGCAAATGGCAATATGCGTCCTATTTTTGTCGCTTATGAGAGAGGCGATAACATCTCACCTCATCGTATGTGTTCAGTTATATGATTGCCCCGCTGTTCGCCGCTCGTGGCTCGATCCGACGAGACGAGTACCTTGGCGAGTAGTCAAATCAAATCAAATCAAAAGTCAGTTGTTTTATGCCGCACAAGCCAAAGTTCGCATATTGTAGCAAAAGCTTTTTCTTATTATCATAATAACTTATTAAAAAGCTTATAGTTATTATTAATAACTATAACTTACCTTGCCTTTCCAGTTTCGGCTTCCCACAGCCGACAGTAGCTCTGCAAGTGACCGAGAAAGCTCTAAGCAACCTCGAGAATAGTATTTGCGAGACATATCTAGAGTACAAGGGGGACCCGCTGGTGGGCACCATCGAGCCCAGCATGTACCTGGGCGCGCGCGGCGACTCCGCGCACGACGTGCGCCCCTACGTCTACGAGATCATCAACAACTTGATAGCTGTGCACGCTGAGGTTTGTGGCTGTTTTGTGATTGTTTTGTTGGTACACATTCAGACTTATAATGACAGAGGAAATGCCACGGTGTAGTGCAACACGAAAGATATATTTTCTTTAATTATGTATCTGCTCTTTATATAAAAATAGAAAGAGGTATTTTAGAAAAGAAAAACGAGAACACCACCTTTGTCATGGCGTGCGCCTTAGCTCTATTAAACGCAGTTTAATCTGTGCTGGTTGCGTGCAATGGGACAATGTTTGCAGCCATAATATATCTGTATGCAGACACACAGTATCTTAACAATGTCTTGTTTATTTGCAAGTGGATAGAACACTAGCCTCAATACATCTGTGCGTTAGGATAGATAGATGGCCAGATTCATCTAGGACAGCATCTGTCCATTAATATGTGCTGTTTGTGTGTGCCTCAATACATGTATTCGCAGGACAGCCTCTATCTCTATTCTATATCCTTTACAATGTGTTGTATGTGTGTGCGGGTAGCCTCTGAGTGAATCCTTAGCAATGTGTTGTATGTGTCGGTGCAGGTGGACAGTATCTGCGGGTGCGGCGGCGGGTCGCGGTACGTGCGCGACATCGCGCAGACCGTGTGCGAGGAGGTGGCGCGGCTGGCCGCCACGGCGCCGGCCGCGCCGCGCGCCGCGCACCTGGAGTACACGCTGCTGCGCGCCGCCATCGCCGAGCATCTCACACGGAAGGCCGAGTACGCCCTCCTACACTCTATATTTTTATTGTCACCACGCTTGCCTAATGCGGGTTGGTGATCTCAAACCCGAGCCATTGTCATTGTTGTAACTATTATTGTAAACTAGGCCGATGCCAGATTTTATGATACCTAGCACTTATAGTATAATGTTTCTTTTACAGAAATTACCTATTGGAAGCTATAGCCACTTTACCGCCTTTGAATGAAGAAGAAAAGAAGTAAGTTTTTTACAAAAACTTCTATCCACTTTTATTTTAATTCTGACACTCTTTTCCCCCTTTTATTCACAAATTTACAAAAACGGAGAACATGTTTTTCAAACCCAACCTTTAGTTCCAAAAAAAATTATTCAAATAATAATGATACATATATTAATGTGGATACTTAATAAAATAAGAAACTCGTGTTCTTACTACCTTGTTATTTGTTCCAGGCAAAACGAAATAGCATTGGAAGAGATCAAAAGTAGAATGGAACTGCAACTACTGAGCCTCAACTGCAACATGGAGACTGTATGAACCTAGTATTAATCACGCTGTAAGCATTTAATATTATATTATTTATTCATAATCAATTAACATTAGTGTAAAAGTATCACAAATTATATAAATATATTATTATTACTATCAGTCTTGTTGTTCGTTCTGTTGTTCGTTCTCTTGCATTCTTTTGTAGCTCTGTTGAAGGGAGAGTTGGACTTACTTTGTCATAGCAAAGACAAAATTAGGATAAGGGTGCATCTTTCTTTATTGAAGCGTAGCGGAGCGAGCGGAGCCTGATTTTTCCACTCACAGCGCATTAGGAACGACAAACAACGCATTGAAATTGTCAACATAAAATCAAAATAAATATACCCGGAAAAAATCACACACGGTTAATTAGACTGTTACTACTAACTGTTACTACTACACATATGTAAACAAATACTTTAATAATGTTTTCTTAATGCATTGTGATTGGTCAGTTGAACTCCGCACAGCTCCGCTATGTTTCAATGGCTACCCAACAGTTAGGTTACTTAACGAGCTCTGTCTTGACAGGCTTAAGGAGGTCTCTACATATTCCTTGGAAACTAAGCCCAAAACATGTCTTCAAAAACACGATAGATAATTTTAACATATTTTTGTACTGTGCATTACTATATGAATGTTTATCCACCTATACACTGTAAGAAATCTTAATCAATGCCATAGGTAAGTAATTATGAGCCTGTAATGTCCCACTGCTGGCCCAATTCCTCTCATCTCACTGAAGATATCAGTACAGTGAGGAGGATTAGGCACAATCACCACGCTTGCCAAATGCGGGTTGGTGATCTCAAACTCGACCCATGTTTGAAAAGTAGGAAACATATTGCCATAGTTATAAGTATTAAGTTACCTCTTCAGCAAGGTTACGTAAAACAGCCGACATTGCCGGTCCGGTCTCGCTGACCATCTTGCTGAAGTAACCCTTCGAGTTTTGCAGTAGTAGGTGAGGGTGGTTGTACTCCATCAACCGACCGGCGTCTAGGACTAGGATCTGAAGCATTATTACAAAAAAAATACGCCTATAAAAATTACTCACTTCAAGACGAAAACTCACTGCCCGTCTAACAAAACGAACGTCAAAGAAGGTGACAAGACATGATACGATAAATAATACTGTGTTTTGATTGGTCACATTCTAACGGAAATCTCGAAATTCAAATATTCCACCAATCAACTCACGATATTTTTTTACATCATGACGTGTGGCCTCCTGTGACATTCGTTGTGCTAGCCGGGCTAGAGAAGTATCTACGCTTCTGGAGCATGAAGGCTAATACGGTTACTGAAGATATTAGTACAGTGAGAGGGAACAATGATTTAAAAAAACAAAACATGAGTTCAGGCTGTAATCTAATGAAGAAACATGCTTCTCCTTTAAGCAGTTTATCAGTACAGGGATGACAACGTATATACTGCAATAAAATGCGATTTCCTAAGTCGCTCCGAATCCTGAGGAATTCCTTAAGAAATGTAAAAACCTTACTTTATGTGAATCTATGACAGTGTTCAATCTGTGCGCTATCGTGAGCACCGTGCAGTCTTTGAAATGCTCTCTGATAGCTGTCTGTATGAGCGCGTCGGTCTGCGCGTCCACGTTGGCGGTGGCTTCGTCCAGCACTAGTATTTTGTTGTTGTGGACGATGGCGCGAGCGAGACAGACTAGCTGTCTCTCTCCCACGCTGAAGTTAGCTCCTCCTTCAGATATTAGCTTGTAGAGGGATTCTGTAATTGATTAAATTCAAGGTTCTATAGAAATTATTTGTTGGTGAGATATCAATTCTATTTGACATATCGAGATTACCATAGATCTCAGTCAAGATTTTTTATGTCGTAGAGCGATACAATTTATAACATCAGAATGTGGGGACAAACATAACTTGTATAATCCCCTGTTTAAAATGTTAACTGCTATTTATACATAATAGAATCTATAACCTGGGCCTTCTTCCTCCATCTGTAATTCCACATTCATCAAAGCGTTCAACAATACGCTGTCGGGGTAGTCATGGAACGGATCCAAATTCTTACGCATTGTTCCACTGAATAGAACTGGCTCCTAAAACCGTCGATCCATTAAATTACTAGACTAGATATTCTAACCAGTCCCCATACTTTGTGACTCTTAACAGATCTTTTATCCCTTAGACAATTTACAGGTTTTAATTACACGCAAATTGGAATCTTTCTCATGGGAATTTCGGTTTAAAGTGTTTGTTTTTGGTTGCTATACTATGTTGAAAGAGCATCAACCAGACATACATATTACATACTCAGAACTTTCGTTTTAAATATGAGAGTTGGATCTTATGACTATAAAACTAAACGTATTAGTACATCTCTTACTTGAGGAATAATAGATATTTTGGATCTCAGATCATGGAGGCCTATTGAAGTGATGTCGATTCCATCAATAAATATTTTTCCTTCAAGGTACGCGAGTCTGAAGAGTGCTTGAATTACGGTTGATTTACCAGCACCCGTTCTTCCCACAATACCGATCTGAAGATAATGAAAGTTATAGGGGTTGTATCGCGGGTTGGCCCTCATCCAGCCATCGGCCATCGAGTCTTACATTTGTTGGATTGTTTGATAATGTTGGAGTTAAATGACATCTAAATGTTTATTCTCGGTGGCAGATTCATCGTTTCCTAATTGAGAGGGAAGGAGAATCGGTCCAAGTGCGAAGAGTATCAAGTGAAATAGTATGCGAGGACTCAGATAATTTGAGGGGAAATGTATTAAGCACCTTCTCTGCGATTTAGCGGATCAGGAAAGCCAAAAGAGTAATACCCATTCGTTCTTACCTTTTCTTGCGGCAGGACTTCTAAATTCAACATATGCAACACTCTGTTACCTTCCGGAGAATATTTAACGCTCGTGTTTTCAAATAATATATCTCCTTCCGAAGGCCAGTCGGTCGGCGGCTGTTTGTTTTGTGGCTGTGAATATATTCAATAATAAGAAATATGCGAAACTTGATTTAAAAAAACGATGGAATGAATATGTCTTTAATTGTAACGGGATTGAAAAGTATTCTCTAGTCTGCAATTCTTTTCTCATATTGTCTGTACATTTCTCTCTCTCTCTCTCTCTCTCTTTTAAGGATAGCTCTTATAATTCGAGACTATCACTTTCTGATTTCTTAATGCGAAAGTTTGTGAGGATGTATGTATGTTATTCTTTCGCGCAAAAACTACTGGACGGATTTGAAATAAACTTTTCAGTAATATAGATTATACATCAGAAAAACACATGGGATATAATTATTTTATTCCGAAATTCCCGCGGATAGAACGCGGGGCGCGTCTTGTAGTCCATAAAGTAAGGTTCCCTCACAGCTCTCAAAGCAGGCTCTCGCTGCAGCTTGGTGTACTCGACCACTCGCTCCACGCTCGTCATCTGGTTCTCCATCTCCGTGGACTGGCGCATGCCCCACTGGAACACCCCGGTCAGGGAGATCGACTGCGTGATGGCCAGCCCTACGCTACTGCCTTCCATGTCTTAGGGAATGAGAGAAAAACGAGTTATTGCTTTGGAAATGAGGAATGGATTCTAAATACAAGAGAGACCTAAGACAAAGACTTCTAAGAGACAGGCTGAAGCCAAAGAAGAAACAGCACCGCAACTAACCATTCTTCATCAGACATCCAAACGTGACACATATAATGAAGAGCAGACAGATAATATCCAGGTAATATCCGAAGGCTCGACTGCAGGTGATGAAGAGGTACCAGGCCGAGCTGTGCAGGTCCTGGTGGTGGTCGAACTCCTGGCTCAGCAGCGCCTCGGCGCCGAACGAACGCACCGTGGCCAGCCCCAGCACGGTGGCGTTCAGGTGGCTGAACACCGGGCTGCGGGCTAGGGGGATGTTTTGTGTTAAACAAAGTGGTTCAGATATCGTCGTTGATAAACTTACTCCACAGAACTTCGAGAGTACCGTGTTACCGTTTAGGCATTGCTATTCGAGTATCGGATTTTTCTTAAAAGTAATCGTAACTAGAACTTACTAATCCCTTCAAGCCGTTTAACCGCTCCAGTAGTACGAATGTAAATGAGACGGAAGATGTAGAATATTATCAGAGCCGCGACCACTGGGATGAGGAGAGTCACGTCCGTCATCAGGATCACTATGATGACGCCTATCAGGTTCAGTATTATCTGGAATTGGAAGTTGAACTATGAGCGTAGGTATGTAAACTTAGTTTAGAGATGTTGTGGATTTAGGAATATGGCTAACCTAACCGCCATATTATATTACAGGTGTAATGATTAAAATTAAAGTATTAAAAGTAAAAAGTAAAGATTAAAATTAAAGTAAGGGGGTTAGTTGTGATGAGTCATACATAATACAGTGATTCCCATCGTAGTTCTGTTGACGTCCAGTATTTTAAAATGTAATCTCCACTTTACATTGGTGGCCCAAAACCGAAGAGAGTGGCATGAAAAGTGGGACGCCTTTGACCAACAGTGGGACGATACGGGCTAACAGTAACCCATACTAAACTATAAGTACACAAATAATCTAATACTACCTAATTACAAAAAAATTCAAACATGCTTTAAATTAACTAAAAAGTCACGAATCCAATGTTCACACGCACACGCGTATTCACGTGTAGAGCTATTGATACAATACTAGCTATTACTTCACGTAGCGATATCTTCTAACTTCTAACGTAACAATTGCCTAACGCGAGTTGGTTTGGCAAACCCTGGTATCGGAGTATTAAGGCCGGCTGAAGGTCTGACATGATCTAACGATTGAGACAGCCGGGACCGACAATTTAGCGGGCCCTCCGAAGCACGGTAGCGTTCAGAAAGAAATGACTATCGGCCACCTATTACGAGTACCTGAAAACAGTCTATCATGGCTTGCGGTAACAACTCGTCAACCGCGCCCATGTCCTTACTGAACCGGTTGAGGACTCTTCCAGAAGGATTCGTGTGAAAGAAGCACATCGGAGATCTGGATATGGACTCGAACATTTTGTCGTGCAACCTGGATTACATTGAGAAGGATGTTTAAGGTTTTCAATCTTGTAGATATGACATAAGGGAACGAACACCTATAGAGTTTTAAGAAGAAATGTAAGCTAAAGAACTGACTACAAATACAAGCAAGACTCCTTATACTAACTTTATAGAAGACTTCATGCACAAAGAAAAGAAGGAGAACGCTCTTATCAGAGCTATGATGATAGTTGCTAATGTTATCAGGCCAAAGATGAGAACGAAGCCGTTTCGGCTCAGCCCCTGGTCGGCCCACAGCATGGCGTCAATGGTGGGGTCGCCGGTCAAACTGTCTTCTACGTTACTCCTGGAAAGATCGAGATGGATCGAAATTTCTTCAATTGTTTGGTAAATAGAACTAGTACTTAGTTGTTAATGTTCGTGTTGATGTTTCATTAAAGCAGGTTTTGTCATTTTATACCTACTCTCAGTAAGTACCTACTGCAGTACCTTCACTGATATAGTTCTATGGTACGTACGTACAAGATTTACTATAGATTTTTGGCCTACACAGTTAAGTCTATCTCGTAACTTTGTACTTCTATCTTTGCTCTAGCTACAGTCTTGATAGAGCTATGTTTCATATGTTTGATGGATGGATCAGTATAGCATAGCTCTGGTGGAAAGGGTCTTCATAAAGTGTTGATTACGTGGGTGTCCTTTAGGGCCGACACTGCGTTAAGCGTGCGCACGCGGCGTGTGGCTTCATACAAAAGTGAACCGTCGCGTGCGGTGTCATACAAAAGTGAACCGCCGCGTTCGCACGCGACGGGCGCACGCTTAACACAGTGTTGACCCTTATTATTATAGGTACTTTTTGTCGTAAAAAACATGTGACGTTAAACCAGTAAAAATGAAACTCTTACCACACGCTGATCCAATAATCGCAAGCGCTGGCACAGAACTGAGCGAGCACGAATAGGAACAACACGAGAATAACGAAGGGACACGACGCTCCCGTTAAGAAATATTCTTTGTACAGAGAACTCTGCACGCGTCCTATCGTCTGGGCTTCGGCTTCGGGCTTTTGGTCCTGGAATAATCAGTTTTTTTTACGATTTACACAACTCTTAAGGTATCAGCTGCAGACCGCAACCGCAGGCTATACGAACATAAGCATACAACATGCCTGTGTACTCTGCACGACCGCATACTGCACTTTGTTCCCGAAATTCCTGCGGTTGCCGTCAGTGGCCTACCGCCGAATGGTATCTGAAGGTTATTTACTAGAAAGTGATCATCTACAAGTAGTTAGATATAGATGTTAGAGATAAGTATTGCATTACCTGAGATAATATTTTCCGAACTTAACTAGTAAAGTTAAGATAGGTTGGTCGTTCCTTTCATTGCATTTCTTAAAGTCCGACATAAAACAAATGTGGGACTATAACTATCTGGAATTTCTGCATCAGTCAACTTACTATAACACTAGTATCGAATACAAGCGAGTAATGTCTTCTCTGCAGACTCATGGTGCTCGGGTGGAGCGCCGAGGTTGTCTGCATCGACTGGTTGGTGTCGTCTTCGCGGACCTCCCTCGCCTTTTCCTTCATCAGCTGAATTATTTTCAGTTCCTTCTCCTGTAACCACAGATTTATTTATTACCACCTGTCCCGCGGTCTCACCGGCAGCGCCCCCGTTCCCATGGGAATTTCGATATTTTTATTATGTACTTATTATCTGATATAAAAACCTTGTCCTGACAATAAGGAACAAATAAAAAAAGAATCATCCAATTTGGTGCAGTCGTTCTGAAGTTATGCACGTACATACATTTCGGCGATTCATTTTTATTTATATAGATATTAATTCCACAAAATTCTTATTAGTTATGAGTCATGGATTTACTATACAGAGTAGTAGCCCAAATTAATCTCTGGAGAGGTCCCAAATAGTTGAAAAACCTCAAACACGACAAACACTCAAACGTTATTACATAGCATGAATGATTTCGGTTCTTACATCGAGCTCATCAAAAAGTCCGTCTGCAATTTTTTCTCCATTATCCATTATCACAACTTGGTCCACGAATTTGATGAATTGTATTTGATGAGTCACCAATATGACTGTCTTGTTTGATAAGTAGCTGAAAATTTATTGACTTTAGTATTTCTTTACTCTCTCCTCCAAGCTACCGATACCTTTGCTAATACTATCACTGCTTATTATCGCATGTTCGTAAAAGTACAAAGAAAGTTACCCTTTCAAACACTTTTCGAAGATATGTTTTGCGACTTGTGTGTCCACTGCTGACAATGGATCATCCAGTAAATAGATGTCGGCCTGAAAAATATCAAAATATCACGAAGGTGATATGATGATGAAGGGTCAAGTGGATGTAAATTTGGGTAAAAAAATAAAACAGCAAAATGTAAAGACTATGCAAAGAATCACTCACTTCCTTATACACAGCTCTTGCCAGATTGATCCTGGCTCTCTGTCCTCCACTAAGCGAGACTCCCCTCTCTCCCACGATAGTTTTATCTCCTCTTGGAAATAGCGAGATGTCTCTCTCAAGAGCACACACCTTACAAACTTCCATGTACCGAGACTTAACGAATGGCTGTCCGAATAGTATGTTTTGACGGACGGATCCTGAGAAATATTTACATAATTAGGCATCGAAAAAGAAAGTAGTTAGAGTTGATTAATTAAAATCCAATGAGCTCTATTGATATGGTGGTAAAAACAGAAACTTCCGGAAATATTTTATGCTGGCAAATACTGATATGTGAGTTAGTCCAATGAAACTAAGGAATTATTGACAGAAGAGTCAAAATCGTTCATTACCAACGAATAACCAAGGGTCTTGACTGGCGTAACTGACTTCACCGTTCAGTTCCATAGTGCCGCTCGAGCACGGCAATTCATATAACAGCATATGCAATAAAGACGATTTACCAGCGCCCACTGACCCAATAACTGTGGTCAGATTTTTACTGAGAACCTGTAGAGATTCGATCAGTATGGAGCATGCTCTTTTGATAATGATAGGCAATGGTAGAATTCATTTGAAACTACCTACGATGTTTGGCGATGGTGAGGAGTATGGGCGGATAGTGATAATTCCAACTGATATTATAAATGCGAATGTTTGTGAGGATGTATGAATGTTTGATAATCTTTCACGCCACAAAACTACTGAACAGATTTGGATGAAATTTTACTAAAAACATTGGTCATCAGAATAACACATGGAACACAGAATAATAGGTATATTTTATTTAGAAATTCCCATGATAACGGGTACAACGCAGGTAAGACTGGGGGACGCGGCTAGTATTAATATAAAGGTGCTAAAAAAGGTCTAGTAAAGAGTTGGTCTTACAGTAAGATTTATATTTTTAACATCATCTTTATCTGACGATTTTAACCATCTACAGGACGCGTTTTCAAACTTGATTGCTACTTTTTTCCCTGAAAGAGGAAGGATAAACTGCTTTATTCTGCTAACAATAACAATCATCACTTAGGGTTTAATGTAAGATTTACATAGTAGGTACTTACCGTCAGCGTCTTTGAGTATGGTTGACGATGTTGTTGGCTCCTGTTTGTTATTTTGTTTCGCGGGGCTCTTACCGTCCACCTCTGTTGGATCTTCTATAAAATTAATATGTTTTATTCAGCCACAAAAATCATATATTCCACCTATAATGGAAGATATCGAAAATGAACGTATTTACCCAATATGGTAACACGTTTTTTGGGAACAGCGGCGATAACTTCCACGAGCGGTACCGGCGGCTGTCGAGGGGGCAGGAGGCATTCTTCACTCAATAAATAGTTGCGGATCCTTTGAACTGCTACTTTCATTTCGGCAATCTGCAAGCAAAGTATAATGTGTTGAGTCTCTGCATAGATTCTACTACCTAAAAACCTCCCGTTTTGAACAATAATTGACGAATACCAGTCCCATCATCGCTATACAACAGCTAATGCTACGTTTTGTATGATTGGTAGATATCTATATTCACTAAAAAGTAGCAGCTGGTAGATTAGTACATATTAAATACAGGAATATTGCTCATTAATAAAAACATTGTCTCCTATCACTCCTATCCTTCACATCCTATCCTACTCCTACTAATATTATAAATGCGAAAGTTTGTGAGGATGTATTTACGAGTATGTATGTGTGTAACAAACAAACTGAACGGCTATGAATGAAACTATATAGTATTATAGGTTATACATCAGAATAACACATGGCACATTTTATCCCGAAATTCCCGCCGTAAAGAGTACAACGAGGGTGAAATGCGGGGCGCGGCTAGTGTTATTCATAAAACAGATAAATACGTAACATACCTGTCCAACTGCCTGAGGAAAGAACAAGGTCATAGTTTGTTTGCTGATATTGTAGTAGCAAGTGAGGATGAACACGTGTTCAACGGCGATCTTGTTCACGTACGTCACGTAGAGGAACACCGTGATGAAGATGCCGAAACGAGACGTGAACATGATGAAGGAGAGGATGATGCCGCGGATGTATGACGTCATCTTTATGTAATACACTTCATCACTGGAATACAAAATAAACGTTTCATTTTGTATTAAACTAGCAGCGTTCCCGGTTCTACCCGTGTTGTGCCCGTACCCGTGGGAATTTTGGGATGAAAAACCTTCCTGTTGAATGTCGCTATATATAAATCGCGTTAATCTCAAAAACTAATAATGAATTATATATATGTATTATGCACATCTATATACATAATTCAAATCGGATTAAACAAAAAACATAAAAATCAAACTCTTCAGCTTTAAGTATAGATAAGGTAAATTTTATAGCCGTAGAAAATGCTGTTTTTTTATTATACACTGTTATTATACATTATACATTATTACTTTCAATTCTATAA
This sequence comes from Cyclophora punctaria, assembly GCA_951394245.1. NCBI lineage: Eukaryota > Metazoa > Arthropoda > Insecta > Lepidoptera > Geometridae > Cyclophora > Cyclophora punctaria. The sequence continues at coordinate 3,401,309 of OX596171.1, read as the reverse complement.
CAGCACCAGACGAAAAATAAACTGAAACAAACCCGACCATACCTTTGGTTTCATTACATGAGATAAATACTGTATTGTACCTATATGAAAACTGCATAAGGATTTGGGTGAGTAAAAGGGTAATTTTGGGTACTATTCATTTGCACGGACATGTAAGGATCGAGTACCTGTTTAACAACAAAACTTAACCACAAAAATAAACTCCAAAGATAACACAAATTGTATCGCAAAACGTGACTGGAACAGAACCTCTTTTCTCAGAATGCGGGTATTACAATAGTTACCTATCTACGAGTATTTCGCCACTGATAGTGAACATCAATGAGTGACTCATACATTCAAATGAACATACACTTCTCACACAACTTACCGTCGTACTATATCGATTATCTTCCTAAACGGCTGTTCCCAAGTGTACATTTTTATAACTTCCATACCCATTATGATTTCCTTCATGAGTCTTACTCTTTCGTCTGACTTTTGGGCAGTTTCTTTTCTGTAGTAAGCCGTTTGTGTTCCTAAGAAAACTAATCGCAAAGAGAAATGTTTATTGGTACTTAAACGTAGACAGAATGAAGGTTTTAAGAAAATATTGCCACTTACTTTGAAAAGGAATAACGGCGATAATAACCATAGATCCGTATACTACAGGCATTCCCAATTCACGGTACAAAAATATCGTTATCAACTGTAAAAATAAATCATTTAAGGTATAGGTACCTAATTAGTATATTATTTACTCAATTGCCTAATTAAATTATCACATACCACAGTTTCAAGAGGTCCAATCCAGAGGTAATGGGCGAAAAGTGGTCCAGTGTCAAATCTGTTGACGTCATTTGCCATCAAATTGACCACCAGTCCGGCACTGTTTTCCGAAAGGTCCTGAAGACTTACTTTTAAAGCCTGTAAGAATATTGCCAAAACTTGTGGAATTAATAGAAAGAGCCGAGTAATATAGTAAAATTGAATCACTCCACTTTGATCAAAAGGGAAAGAGTTTTACGTCTCAATAAAGTTTGCATGATGACCCAGCAAAAATATGTTACAAAATTATTTATTTATTTGATGATATTTTATGATTTTTTGAAGATGTCAAGGTGACCTTTGCTACCTTTTTTGGATATGTTTACCTTTCTATAAATCAAGCTGCATAACCCAACCCTCATCTTCATGCCTAAATGCATGACAGACATCATAAACGGATGTTGCACCATCACATTGGCAGTGCTGCAGAAGACAATGCCGAATGCGAAGAATATAGCCTCGCCCCAACTAACAGTGCCGCCGTGTTCGTTGTAGTGAAATACGCGGTTGAGGTATGTATATCTAGTTCTGCAATACATCAAATGAGGATGAGGAAATAAATGAAGTTTTTAAGAAAACTTCTATAAAGCGAAGTTAAAGAAAGGAAGGTTTAATTTTACTTACGAGTTGGATTTGGCCTCTTGCACTGGACTGTAATATCTCAGTAATAGTCCGAGAAAGAATGGCTGCTGCAACCTAAAATAGTGTGTCCACCCTTTAATAAATTCTGCTTATATCTGGTCTTTCTTAGAAAAGGCTTGTTTTGGTTACCTTATCAAGAACTCCATAGCGGCTACAATTAGCCCATAGAAAACGAATTCCGGGCCAAACACCCGGAATAACACGCGCCATAGACTGGGCTTTCTCCTACTATTTGACCTTCTAGTCCTTTGCACCTCAAGGTTCCAAGCGTGTTGAAGGGCATCTCCTGTGAAATACATTTCAATCCTTTGTCATTAAATGTATTACTTTGCCAACTTACCAACAGGTCAAAATGACACATAACTACTATAACTACTGACTTGCTCTCTGTGCACTGCTATTTTTATCTTACTAAATCTCAAATCTATTCAATTACAAGGGAATTCATTTGAATATCTTGAAATACAATGGAAACAATATACACTTGGTCTCAGCTTTACCTAACACATCAGATCGGTGTTCGGGAAGGGGTGCATATAAATCGTGATCTTTGATGTCTCGACTGTATCCTAATTTGAAAGTCTCTAAAGTCCATCTGAAAAATAAACATTACTCAAAAAAGAAACTTGATACCTGTGGATATAAAATAAGTCAGTAACAAATAGCCGAGACCAGTAACAAAAGTTCCATCCTATCCATATTAGAAGGAATTTTAGCAATAAATTATTATTTTACAAAAAAGATCACTTACACGTATACACTTCCTTATATGCTAACTAGAAATACGCATAGGTACGCACGCAAGGAACAAAATCTCGATATTCATAGTGATCTCCACACTATCCCTCACTCTGTCCCTGGGTGCCGCTCAAGAGTTTCTCATATTTAGATATTTAAATAAATATAATTACCATAACTTAATACCTACATCGTCCTAATATTTAGAAAATACTTTACCCAAACGTTAGAACAGACAGCATGTTAGCCTTATACCGCGGGTTCATCTCCCGCATCTGTTTAGGGCCCGTGTCCATTTTAATTTATTGTTTATAAAAATTCCCGTAGAAAAAGCTTACTACTTTACAAAATCGTTTTATGTTGTATCAGAAATGTAATCGAGATGGCTAAGATTGGCTCCGAATTTAATCAGGTACTTTTCGTACTACCTATAAAGCTTCTTACTCAATACTTCTAACTTACTTCTTACTTATCTGCTAGGTAATGCTGCATGCAGAAAAAAACCTGGACCATTCACCAGCACCTACCGGTGCCGACGTCAGTCGGTCGCTGTAATTGGTGCTTGTCGGTGCTGCTTTAGTACTTATGTAGATTAGAATCTGAGCACCGGCATATTTTACCTTACAAGATTACAGTATGACTCCTACCGTCTTATTCATAAAAACTTACAACGTCGTTAAAGTCTTGTTAAACCATTTATTTCCATATCATAAATATACAATTTTAAAAAATAAAACAGAGAACAAAACAATTTACGATGCAGAGGAGCAGACTCAGTGTCTGCTGAACCGCTGGCTGGTGCGACACAGCACTGATTTCGTTAAAGAGTACTTTAACGTTATTCATTCGCGTATTTTAGCGTCTATTTTATTTAATATACAGCTTGAGTACCAAACTGAATAGGTATGGTTCTACATGAAAGAAAGAAAACATATTTTATCACCTTCCTAATAAAAACAATGTTAAATATTCTACGTGCCTATTGACCTACTTCCAACCGATAGGAAACCTATTTTGTTTAATTATTATATCTATTTACGAAATATTTCCTGAAATACGCATCAAGTGCATAATGTAGGTATAACAAGTGTTGCAATATTAAAATCTATATAAAGGCTAGTGACACGTTTGTTTCAATTAGTTAAATAAATAAACATGAATTTGACTCTTACGGTTGTGTCGTGTGTTTGGATTGTCCTGGCTATGTCCCTGAATGGGGTAAGAATATCTATTTTTAAATTAATCTTTGCATGGTTCAGTTACTCTTAAGTCGTAATATTGTTGGAATCCTCACATAGCAATTTGTGCTCACTGTTACAGACGTGCCAAGGATACTTCCCACGCCCCGGGTGCATGGGCCGCATGGATAACTGTCGGGATTCCATTGAAGATCTTAAAGCGTTACTAGAAATCACACAAGCCATGAAACCAGAGACATCTTGCGTTTGCCCCACCTGCAGCGCTTCTTTGAGCGAGGAAGTTATCTTAAAATTAGTAAATGCGTTAGTTTATGCCACGACCCAAAACTATGGCACCGCTGGAGGTACAGCCAATGGTGGAGTGGTTGGGGGTAATTCTGGAGGAATTTTGGGGGGCAGCTCAAACCCTGGGGGGCTAATTGGTGGTGGAAACAATTTAGGTATCATTGGAGGTGGAATTAATCCTACTGGTGTACTCGGTGGAGGCAGTATCGGTTCTGGTGGTGGAAACGCAGGAGGTGTGACCAATGGAGGTGCCGGGGGACTGCCCACAGGAGGTACTACTGGGGGCTACCCTGGAACTACTACAACGGGTACCACTGGAGGCAACTCAGGAGGTATTGCTGGAGGTAGTGGAAGTCCTGGCGGACTTGTCGGAGGAGGAAATACATTAGGCCTCATTGGCGGAGGAATCAACCCTACCGGTGTTCTTGGAGGTGGAATCATTGATACCAGCAATGGTGGCACCGGCAGTGGAACTTCAGGAGGTATTACAAGTGGCAGCTCCAGTCCCGGAGGTCTGATTGGTGGAAGTAATACTTTAGACGTTCTTGGAGGCAGCGTGGCCCCTACCGGTGTTCTTGGAGGTGGTAACATTGATACCAGCAATGGTGGCACCGGCAGTGGAACTTCAGGAGGTATAACAGGTGGCAGCTCCAGTCCTGGAGGTCTGATTGGTGGAAGTAATACGTTAGGCATTCTTGGAGGCACCGTGGACCCTACCGGCGTTCTCGGCGGTGGTAACATCAATAACTCAGGAACTACTCCTGTAAGCTCTGCCAGTCCAACTTCTGGAGCTAGTAACCCTATTGATACCGCCACTTCGACCAGTCAAACTTCGACGGGTGGACTGCTCAATAGCAACAGTGTTAGTGATGTGACTAATCCCATTAACGTTGGCACAGTAGTTAATCAAGTTCCAAGCACAGTAACTAGTGCTACTTCTCCTGTCTCTGGCATTTTGTCAGCAATTTAAGTTAGTTTTGGTGTACTTACGTCGAAGATCCTCGACACTTAGGTTCGATTTTTAAAGTCTGTTTAACTTGTAGCTGTGTTTGACTCTTGATTAGCTATTGTTAAGAATGATAAGCGTAGGTCTGAAAAAAATAATGAAAATGCTTACTATTAACTTTTCATTTATAATTTGTTTACCAGATCGCAAGCTTCAATTCAGGAATATTATTTTAATAGTGTAGTTTCATGTGAAGTTTGTCTTGAAAAGCGATAGGGTGTGGATATAAGGTACTATCATTTGTCATTTCTCCCCTTTTGTACGACATGCTTATAAGTTACTTATTTGTTTTTTCTTGCGTATGTTGTAATGATATAGTATAAAATTAAGAATGTCTAATTTGTAAGTGAGTTACTTTATATAGTAAAAATACATTACTACCGAATAACATTATTTTATTTACCTAAATCATGACCATGGCCTAAGCACGGAACTAAGTATAACCATGGACCAATATGTTGGTTCATGGCATAAGTTGTGGTATATTATATAAGTTATACCGTATTATAATGCTTATTTCTTCTTCATAGAGTGGATGGTCAACAAGACCAATCCTGGTGTCAGGGTTATTGAGCCGCCAAAGGCCTCTGACATGGCTCATGTAACGACTACTATCCGTAGAAAGTAACCGGGACCGACGGCTTAACGTGCCCTCCGAAGCACGGAATCATCTTACTTTTCGGGCAATCAGGTGATTCAGCCTGCAATGCCCTAACCAAACTGAGGAAAGTCTCACAAAGAGATTTTTGTGAAACATTGTCCCCACTGGGAATCGAACCCGGAACCTCCGGATCGTGAGCCGAGCGCTCAAACTACAAGACCACGGAGGCTGTGCTTAATGTAAAATAAATATTATAGTATAGGTTCGGGAATTTTTGAATACAGAGTAACTAAATTACCCCTTGCACTTGAACGAACCGTGTTTCCATAGATGTAATCCGGTAATACTCAATACCTACGCAATCACTAACCAATATGGGATTTTAGTAATAAGTCCATGTATGTATCCCAATCATAGATCCCAAATTCCCAATACATTGAAAAAAAAAACTCAAAATCTCTTATCTTACTTCAATATGATTGGTCAATTAAGCTCTGCATCGCTCTTCTTCGCTTCTTTGAAACCGCACCTTAGAGACCTGTGTTAGAGACTTCGATCAACAATATACTACCTTAGAAAAGTTTTAAGGAGACAATCAATACAATGGTTGATACAAAGTGTTTACACTATAAGGAACTAATAAAGAAACTAAGCAAAGAACTAATATAAATAAATAATAATAACTGCAACTTGTTATTAGATTAGTTAGCTGGTGGCAGTTACGAGTGTACATTTCTAGACTTTTTGAATTGCCGCCTATCACGGCCGCCCATGATGCCTCGGGGGCCAAAGATGTTATTATAACCCTCTGAATCGTAATCTGTGATTATAACTTCTTCTTCTTCAGAGTGGCGCGTTGTGGTGGAGTGGCATGGTCAGGCAGTTGATCGAAGGGTCAGACAGTTAAGGGACATATGGGTCAGATTAACAGTATAATCTGTGAGTATGGTGAAACGGCAACGTTCTAAAGATCGTTAGAACCACAGAGTTAGAACTTAGAGATTTATTTGTTTGGTTGTCTGCCTGATTCACTTGTATTGGTTGATTGGTGGGTTGACGGACTGTCACACTGACCAACACTGACATTTTGACAATAAATCGTCTTTCTTTCTTGTTTGTTTGGTGAATGTAGGAATTTGAATTTTATTTATCGTAAACTGTTGGATTGGTGTTGTGGTGTATTTTTACAGCAAAGAATAAGTTTTATATTAAATGCAGAATTTTAATTATTAAATGTATTATAATCTCTTTAATTGTTGTGTGTCAAATCAATATGACTTCTGAAGTCAGTGGTGATACAAAAACAAATGAATTTCTTCATCGTCGAAAATTGAGACTTCAACAGGTTTTTAGCAATTATTTACGAGTTTTTACAGTATTCATTTGCAGGAATGTTCAGAGAGATCTAAATCTGTCAGTACGTTTTAGGTACGGGAACAATCGAAAGACATAGCTAAACAAATTAGGCAGCGTGCAAAACTTGAAAAGTTTCGCCAAATCGTTGAACTTGATAGTAAGAAGCAGCAAGAATTTTTAGAAAAACAAAATAAACTTGTGAAGAAACTTGAACAATGTTATGCTAGTGGCGTGGAAAGTGTCGGCGCTGGTCATAAAAATGCTGTCGAAGAGAAACCACACAGTAAAGTTTCTTTACAACAAACTACCCACTATCACTATACATACTGCTTTATTTATTAAATTGTATCCTTTCAGACGAAAATTCCGATGTAATAAATATTTCAAAACAGAGAGGAAAAGATGCTGTAGCAGAAATAAGACGAAAAAAACAAGAAAAACTTGACAATCAGAAGAAAATATTAGATAGAAAATTACAAGCCAGGTGAGTAATAAATACATGTTTACATTACTTATTTTATATTAAAAGTAACACTTAATTCAGTATGCCGAATGCTGATATACTTGACATGCACACACAGGTATAATTTCCCATTTTAAAATAAGTCAATAATTATATGATAAACTTTACAGAGAGGCAGCTAATGAAATTAGTAGAGAAAAAGTAGGCGCTTCAGCAAGCAGATTGACATTAATATCAAATGTTAATATAGACAAGACAAAACCTGATGCGAACAAAAATGATGTCTCTCATAATGACATGGGAACACAGTGGGATGTAGACGAGCTACCTGAAGAGGGGACACCCAACATTCCAACACTATCACTTCCAAAAGATGACACTGACTCAAATAATAAAGAATCAAACAATAACATAGAAAGTAAATCGGACAAGAGCAAACGAATGGATCTGTTTGCTCTCAGTGAGGAGATGCCTTCAAGTCTAAGAGGAGGTACAGGGTCTGATGACAAGGCCCCAGTGAAACCATCACTAACACTGATATCTGAATACTTACAAAATAGAGGGCTCAGATTGAGAGAAACAGAGAAACATAGTCCAAACAGAAATGCAGAGTTGCAGAAGTTAAGACAGACAATACTCTGTTCAAGGAATCCGAGAGAAGGTATAGACGAGCTTTGCTGTGTGCATGATGAGGAGAAGTACCCGGTACCGGTGTGGCAGACGATAACTTACTGCAATTACTGCTATGAAAAGTATTACACACCACTTTATGACAAATACAAGAATCCTTGTAAAGTTCATAATATTGTAAAAGCTAAGCCTAAAGAATTTATCAACCCAATGCCAATTTTAAAAGGACACAGTCCTTTTAAAAGGGACAGAATATCTCTCAGAAGTTGTAAGCAATGGATTATAAGAGCTTAGCTTCATAGACCTCATAGTTTCATACATGGTGGTGTTCATACATCCAATTGCTCATATTAAAATGGTTTCACTATGCTATGTTGAATAGTTGGCGGCTCTTGCGGTAGTCTCTTCATTATGCACAATTTCATTATCGGGGTACAAACTTGGTTATCATAAACATATTGTTTCATGTCATGCTTTAATTAGCAAATAAATTAAAATATACTGTAGTGATATAATATATTAATGTTAGTTTCTATAGGCTAATTAACTAAATGACACATTTATGGCACCTTCATAGTCTAGTGCCTCATGACATGAAGCTGTGATGGTGTTACTTGTTCTATATAATTATATTTTTTAATAATATACAAATAAGCCACCCCTTGTCATTCCTGTGCAAAGGATCACAAATATATCATCTTCTTTTGACTTCTAAAATGTCAACGGATTTTGTTACAAGAGATAACATGCAATTAAATAAAAAATACATCACTTTCCCATTCCCTATTCCAGGTCCCATAGGAAATTGTGGTGATAGAATTTCAAGTACACAAAGTTCAGGGCAAAGCCGTGGCATTATAAAGAATTCGGTCACAGTCTACAACCATTCCACTCGTGATACCCGAGACATACCATGCCAAGACAGAGGGCTTGTCATCCGAGATGAGCAGAATTACGAGGATGCATACTCCCAAGCAGCCAAAGCTTCAACTGACAAGAAGAAATCGGAAGATGCGAAAAAAATGCAAGACTTTAGAAGCAAAGTCGTGATGACTAAAATGGGTGTGGAAAAAGAGTACAAAGATACAATGAACTTTTTGAATTCCTTGCCCAAAAATATGGGGAGCAAACCCATGGTGAGTAATTTAACCTTAATGATGAACTAGGTTTTAATAGGTTTTTACTTCTTGACGCTACTACGACTGGCAGGATTTATTTCTGATTCATTCACATCTTAAGCCACATTTCGGGTATTTTATATCTCAAAAACACGCTATGACATGAACAGATAACTGTCTAATAGTTTAATTATATTTTGGTAAAATATGCAAAAACAAAAGATTCTCCAGCCTATACTATGATTTATTTAATTAAATTATTGATATTGCAGCAAGAAGCATACATGGACGAACATCGTCAAGAATTACGTAGAGAAACTCGCCAAAGGAAAATGCAAGACGAATACCATAAGATACAAAAAGAATGCAAGAGACAAACATGTAGGGTGAGTTAATACTCACAACTTGATACAAAAGAGCTGTCATTCATGTTAGTAATTTTCTTTTTTTTTTTCTAGAATAAAACTCGAAACAAATCCAAAAGTCCTACGCTCGAAGAAGAAATGTATAAAGACTTCCAATACTCTTGGATGCCGGTGCCAGAGAGCGACAGTAACCTTGCCATCCACACGATACCCACTGCACTCAAAGAGAGCAAATCTAACAACGTGAAATTCAGCAAAGTAGACAGCTACCACGAATACAGGTCCCGACATAAGCACACTCCTCCTACTAAAGAGCCAATCATGATCGATATACCTAAGAATATGGAATCTGAGCGACTTGTGTACAGCAACTCTGAATCTGACGCGTCTGAATACAGTTCTGACGAGCAAATACGACTGCAGAAGAGACGATCGTCAAAAGATTCCGACTTATCTGAGGCGGAAAAAGTTGTTATTTATAAGATTTTGCAGTCGAAGAATAAGAGAACTAATCAAAAATTGTTGAAGGAGATTGCGAAGTCTTTGAGTCTCGTTGATAACTCTTCGGAGCCATTGTCGTCTGACAAGGGTGCAGTGCGAAAGAATAGACCGCCCAGCATCAGCGTCCCTAAGAACAAGGTGTCCTTTGATTTGAAAGAAGGTAAAGGACTTGCTAATTATTACACACACAGACACATTGTTTTTATGTAATTATATTAAAGTTTAGACGAAAAGTATGTATTGTAAACACTAATCTAGACGGGACTTAATCGCGAATAAACGGCCGTGTTCACGAGGGTACCCTTTTGAACACGGCTGTTGCGACACGACCGGAACGTTGAGGTATGCATTAAATGTTTTATTCGCGATTAAGTCCCGTCTAGATTAGTGTTTACAATGTGTTCATATCGTGATAGTTTAAATAGTATATATGATTTTCAATCATCACGATTTTGAACGGTTTTAATTCTATATTTTGAATGAAACTTGTCCGTAGCAAAATTTGTTTTGACTTGCTTTTAATTGACAGCCGGAAGACCTATACAGAAAGATAAAAGTCCTATATCTCCAAAGCTTCGCGGGAGAAAATATAGAGATAATACATAATTTATTTTTATTTTTTTATGATTTCAGGTATCTACAAAACTGTTAGCAATAATCGGTAAGTTGATATTTTTATTTGTTAATATTTACATAGGCTTTGAAACCATGTTTGGTCTAAATCTGATGGGCTACAAATCATATGTCTACTTTTTTGTAATACATAATAGTTATTCTTGTATTTTTTTTTCGTTTACTCAGGATTTCTTTTAATTCAATGAGTTGTTGTCAAACGAATATTGAGCTCTGGAGGAGTACTTGTGAAAGGAAACCTTGGTGGTTAGTTTATCGGATAATTATCACTAATGTTGTTTAGCTGTAGTGGAGTTGGTGTTGTGTACAGGACAAGGGTGGAGAAATTGTTAGTGTTCCATGTATTTTATTACCTTATCCATTTTCATTTTTTAATATCGCCCTATATCCACCCATTTGTAAGACAATCTATACCACGAATATATGATAATATACTGCCTCAAGGTTATTTTATATTTTTTGGCAAGTAATACTTAAAACATCTATCATGTAGTATTGTGTGTACATTATTCATTTTTCGTTAGAATCGTTCTTCGTTTTACAGGTTTCTATTTTACATTGTAATTATTTTTTATTACAGAGCTACCTCGCTTCGGAGTGCAAGTTCAATTGTCCCGATTGTTTTAATTGTTACGTCAGGCGTCCTGAAGCGGTCCAACAGCTGCAACTAACTTTTGGACTGCGTTTGACGCGACAGGTCACGCTGAGGTCACTGACTTACTTGTTTACTTTTCAGGCACGACGTATCGTCCATGTATTACGAGAGGCGTGAAAGTGACGGAACTGAGTGCATACCAAACGACGCGAACCCAATGCTGTGTTGTAAGAGGAAACTCTCTTGTGGGAATCATGATAAAGGTGAGGATGTCCGCCTCTCTCCTACCAATCCTCCTATTTTTTTTTATTTAACCTGTTGTGTCCCACTGCTGGGCAAAGGTCTCCCCCAATTCTTTCCACCTGGATCTATCTTTTGCCACTTCTTTCCACTCTTTGTCGAAGTCCTCCAGTTCCTTCCGCCACCTCGTGGGGGGTCTACCGCGGGGTCTCCGAACATTCTGGAACTCCCATTCTGTGGAGATCCTAGCCCATCGATCGGGATGCATTCTGGAGACATGACCTGCCCAGTCCCATTTCAGCTTGGCAGCTTTAATCGCCACGTCTGCAATACCAGTTGTGGAACGTAGCGTGGTGTTTCTGACGCGGTCTGATAACCTAATACCGAGAATGCTACGTTCCATTGCTCTTTGGCAAACCTTGAGTCGGGTCTTCTGTCCTTTGGTAAGTGATCATGTTTGCGCACCGTAGGTTAGGATGGGCAAGATGCACATGTCAATGAGTTTCCGCTTCAGAGCGATTGGTAAATCTCCCTTCATTAGCGTTTTCATGGACCAGTAGCTTTTCCAGGCGTTGTCTATGCGACGAGCAATTTCTGCATCTTGCCTGTTGCCGAAAGACACTAACTGGCCCAAGTATATGTACTCATTGACATAACTTACTACTTGCCCATCTACCTCGACCCTACGTTCCGTGCTGTTGGTCATCAGTTGGGTTTTAGACCAATTTATCAGAAGACCCGCTTCAAGGCTTGCCCTGCTCAGGTCTTGGAGCATGAGTTCCAGTTCGGCTGCTGAGTGGGCAAAAAGGATAATGTCATCCGCAAATCTCAGGTTCGATAGGAGTTTGCCACCGATGTTTATACCCCTTGTTGCCCATGATGCTGCCAGAGATTTGAAAATCTCTTCGAGAGCGCTGGTGAATAATTTGGGAGAGAGCGGGTCACCTTGCTTTACTCCTCTGAAAATTTTGAAAATAGGACCGGTAGTGTGTAGTTTAATATTTGCAGTGCTATTGTTGTAAATTAATTCTAGGAGATCTATGTAGGCTTTTTCAATATTTTGGTTGTGTAATGCTGTAAAGATAGCTGAATGCTTTATGAAGTCGAACGCCTTCTTGAAATCTACGAAAGCTATGTACAGTGGACGTTTTACTTCTTTGTATTTTTCTAATATCTGATTGAGCGTGTCAAGGTGGTCAGTTGTAGAAAAATTATATCCTACTAATTATAAATACGCAAGATTGTGAGGATTTATGGATGTTTGGATATGTTCCTCCTTCCCACGGGAACGATTACAACGAGGGCGAAACCGCGAGTCTGAATGTAATGATAATGAAGGAAATAAATATAGTGTATTAATGACGTGGGTGATTGTGTTACAGATGCGGAATCTCCTCAATGGCAAAGCGGTGATACGTAAGTTTCCTATTTTAAATTAAACAAAATCATAGACATTTTCAAATATCCGTAGATTTCACGTGTGAACTGAAACTACCTATAAAGTAGTATACTACTGATTACCTTTTATTAAATTGAAATTTATAAAGGTTTCTGAAATTATTTTCACTATCATGTTTCTTATTCATGTGTATTATTATACTATACACTTTATTTTTTACAGGCCACCAAGTCCGAAAACAGGCATCAGTAACAGAAGTGTCCATTCCAAACCAACAATGGAGACTATCATGGAAACAGCCACCGGATCTAACTGCTCATACAAAACTGCTTCCACACACAGCAACGCTATCAACAAAATACCTGAAGATGGATTCATCAAGATGATAGATGAGTGTGGGCACGAATCCGGCAAATTCTACATCGGAGCGTCTGGCTTCCTCAAAGATAAGGACTACGAAGTAGTAATACAACTCAGGAAGAAGGGAGACGAAAAGAGAGACAAAGAGCTGCGGTCGGACGACATGATCAAAGAAAGTGTTAAACATAACACACCAGTGTCGACTTCGGAAGAGAAAATAACGGAAGACCAACAAACCCAGCCTTCAAGTGACGGCAATGAAACTAAAAAGTCTGTTGACTCAAACACTCATCAAGTTTTTCACCCTACTATTGATTTTATGATTAACCAAAATGATGACGTGGCGGTCAGTACTCCTAGAAAAGAACATATGAACAAACAAAACTCTGTTCCTGAACCACAGCCGAGTTTTAAAAGTGTTGCAGAAAAGGCTGTGGGTACGTCGTTCATTGACGACTATAATATTGCGGATCATATTCCTTACTCAGAACCTATGGAAAAACCGACTACTTCTGCATACGCACAAACTTCTGAAAGCACGCCCTGTAACAACAGGCCTATGTATTTCCACATGAGTTCATCGACATCCACTGCTTACATGAGCCCGCCCGAACTGATATTACCAAACTTCCTTAAAAAAGACATGATAAAGCCGCGATATTCGCGAGATAATGGCCGTGACCAGTTCGTGTCGGAGAAGACTAGCAAACCATGTATATGTCAAAAATGTATAAAATCTAAAAGGTCATGCGAATTTGACGATGATTATAGAGAAAGACATTCCGTTAATTTGAAAACTCCGCCCAACAGTGCTAGAAGCCCATCAAGTATCAACAGTAAAGATTACGACTACAATGCTGGTAGCAATAAGGAACTTGTTAATAAAAAACCTTGTTTAAAATGTCGTAAGTGCAGCAGCCGTAAGCAGCTCAGCACTCATGTTGTAAAACCATCTAGATGTAACATTTACGCAAAATATGCGAGAAACGCTTCTAAACTCGGAACCAGTTCTACAAAACCTAAGAATGGTTTTACAAATAAAAAGATTAAATCAACTCTGAATCCTTTGATCAAAAATTACATTATTAAGTTACTAGACTTGAATAAAGGCGGCCTGAAGGCTATTCAAGTGATGAACCAAGACTGCAGCGCGGTCACCACGCCTGCCAGCTCAATTATAAACGTACAGCAAAATATTAATAACAATCGAACCAACATCGAGAATCATATATCCTTGGAACGTATCAAAAGCATGGTGGTCAAGCAAATAATGGATGAAATAAAAGGCTTCAACAGAAAAAGCTCATCGGAATTAGGACAAAGCTCTTTGAAAAATATTTCTATTAGGAGCACGAAAAATAAAATAACACGAAATAAACCTAAGCATAAGGTGAAGTCATTGAATATTCCTAAGAAGATAACAAACACTACCAAGAGTTTGGCGAAGACGCAGTCGCCTACATCATCGTTCAATAACATACAAGTGAAAACCAAACTGAACGAGTGTAAATCGAAATGTAACAAAGGAAATTCCACGCCAAATATCCCAAAACTTAAATTATCTCCTATTATTAAAGCGAATAAAGACGAACATCCTGTTCACAACAAAAAGGATAAGAATGTAAGCAATGAACCCAATCCAAACAATGGATACAACTCGAGCGTTCCCATATCGACATCGATGCCTATAAACTCGCACAGAGCCACCACCACTACTTCGAACAGTCTCGAGTTCGAAGTCCCTGTTAAATTTCAAAAGAACGACATCATAACAAATATATCAACTCAAACAAGCAATATAGACGGGGAACTGCAGTTTGTGAAACTAGCAGAAGACAAAATTCAAAATATGGAGAAGATTGCAGATTTGACAGAGAAATGTACACAAAGATTGTCCAATCTTGCGAAAGTGTTAGATAAAGTAAGAAAGAACAAATCTTTAGCTTACAGTCAAATCGTATCTGAAAACAATTCTGATTCTTCAGATCAAAAATCTGATAAGGCTGACAATAGTCCAAGAAATTACGATATAAACGTAGAAGTACAAAAGTTGTCGGAAACTCCATTGTCTGAACCACGGGAATATAACAATCAAAACAAAGTTGATGGCGATAGTAATATTTCTCCTTATTTAAGCAATTTCGAACGATTTTTGAATGATATACCAAAACCTGTCACAGATAATCCTCTCAGTTCTACACAAGTATCTTCTACGAATTCATCGAAACAATCTACGTCAACGAGCGATGACTCTGATAATTTCCGGGGACCCAAACCTCCGCCAGCCCTCTCTCGAGTACATCTGAGACATTTACAAACCGCAGTGGTCCCACACGAACTGTCCACTGTTATTGAAGTCGAGTCCCCCATGAGTATTAAACAGAAAACTCTGACCTCACGAAGTAGTAGACAAGAATCAGAAGACCTAGTCGATCGCCTAACAGACGAAAACGATTTTCAAACGGAAGACCCTAAAGTAGTAAATACTTCTACCGATGTTGCACCGACGACTAAAGATAGTGAAGCAAATACAAACGAACCTTCCGAAGAAACCAAACATGTTATGATCGATTTAAAGCAATTCAACGAAATAATGTTAAAACCTTTCTTAAGTATCACCGAATACGCCAAGCATTACGATATCGGAGTACTGGAGGAAGGTTCTAACCTGGAGGATATTGTAAAGGATGATTTGCCCAATGAGGATATCAGTTCTTTGCATTCTGACGGTAGTTTGCCCGACGTTATCTCAGAATTACTGAAAAGGAATCTTATTGCGGAACCTTTTAAATTTGATACTGCATCAAACATTAATTCGACTACAGTGTCTTCAGATTCCACTTTATCAATGCTAGCATTGTCGAAGGTAAGGAAAGAAAAGAAAAAATCCAGTGTGATGTTCCAAAATAAGGAGAATATAGCTGAAACATCCGATTCACTGAGTATGTCTTCGAATCCTGATCTAGAGAACGCGTTCAAAAAACTTGGCATGGGTTGGGCGTCGTCGACTCTCAAGAAAACAAAGGAACGGTTGGCGCTGTCGTCGTCATCCAACACGTCCAGCTCGAGTATGGCACAGTTCAAACTTAGGAGTTTCAATCAAGACGTGCCTGCCCTCGTGACCGATAACGTATCGTCAGTCTTAAATACATCCAAACAACGTCAGAAACGTAATGCGACGGACAGTGCCAAAAATGCAGAGCAGCAAACTACTATGACGAATTCCATGACTGTCAAAGAATTTTTAAATAATGAGCTGGCTAAAAGAATAACCTTTACTAACAAATCTAGAAATGAAACTGAAGAGGAATTCGTGTCATTGTTTGAAACAAAAATGCCAGAGGAGATGAAACATTCTTCGAGGATGATTCGCGAAGAGGGCTCGATAGATAACAGTATGCGAAGCGGCAACAACAGAGCTCGCACCTCGACTCCCGTGCAGCTCTACAAATCTATGACGTATCATTCCAGCTCTAGTTCGAACGTATCCAATGGCTTGTTCAGCAATCTGGACGAAATATCGTCTGTGAAACAAACTTCCAATTCCATGAAACATTCCACATCGGATAAAGATGACTTGACCATTCCCAATTTTAGTCTTAAAAAGAAAAAATGTCCTTCAGATTGTAGTAAGAGTGATTAAATTGTAATGTGCTAATTTATACATCGATGAAGTGCTGTTATTTGTGCGTATTTAGTGTTTTATATATTGATAGTTTTATTTTAGTTATATTGGTGGAGGTCTTTTTGGTTCCTATAATTTTATTGTAATAAATTTTTTAATGGTATTAATTTGTGTCATTCTTATATTTTTATTATTTAGGTCTAGAACCAGGTACACATCAGACTAGCTATTAGAGGAACAGGGCGATATCTTCTAATCTGGAGGGAGGTTATTTTTGGTTCAGTACATTTTTCAGTGATTGTGTCAGTAGATCATGGTTGGCACCAGTAGCAAACGGCATTTCTGTAAACTAAAGATAGGAGCATTACCTAAGTTGGGAAGAAATTACCTAATTTCTTATTAATTAATCGGAACTTAAGTAATGGGGGGCTGAGTTAGGGTCGGCCGAGGCTAGGGCGTCCAAATCCCAAAATCCGCCTCTGGGAACATAATTCATTACCAGACTGGATAAAAAATACTTCATCAATAAGTACAATTTTTTTAATTGAATTTTATTCAATTTTCTTTTTCACAACATTGATTACTAACATTGCTTGGATTGTTAACACAACACAACATTTCAAAACATCCATTTGTACATAGGTTTTAAGTCCATTAAAGTTAAGAGATTACAAAAGTCAGATATTTTTTGCATTTTAATGATCATTTAAATCTTACTAATAATGACACTAAATTAAGCTAACTACTAATAAATAATTAACATTAGCAGTGATATACACAATGTAAAATAAATAATAACACCTGGTAGGGCACTATCTCAGTGTTGAGGATATCATCAAAATGAAACAGAGCCAAAGTGTGTCATCCTCCACACGAGTTATGCTTTTAATACCTGCTAATGATCACAGTGCAATAAGTAAACTAACTTTACATAAATAAGGAAGCTGTTAACACAACATTGAGATTACATTTGAGATTTATTTGATTGCAACTGAAAATAAAGTGAAACTGAACTGACTTCATTTTATCTAGATTATTAGTAGAACTTCTGTTTTAATTCAATTTATGTTTATGATTGTTACTAGTTTCATAATAGACTCTGCTCACTTTATCTTACAAGTTATTTCTGTTATTTTTACTGAAAAAAATAGATTTTTGAGTTTGCCTGTGAACAGGATTACTGTGAACTACATTAAACTATGCCAGTAATGTATCTATTGTTTCTTATCATCATTCTTTAGTATGTATTTGTTAGTCATTGAGTAAATAACACCTATACAGAGTGCGGCAACCACTGTGCCCTGCGCTGCAACACGCAGCTGCATTAGAAACACACTGGTGCTCATTTTGCCTCGATTCTTATAACTATATGCGCCGAATCCACATACTCCTACAAGTCCGAGCAACCCTGTAACACAAATATAAAAGTGTTTAAGTTGAAACTTATAATTGAGTGACCTCTACAATAATTTTACATTTTTTGGGTCTGATGCATATTTTACAGAATTATACAATAGTCCAACATACCTATCACCATGAACGGGGAATCCTTCGACTTTCTTGCAATTCTATCGGAATGTGATTCGTCGGTGTAATCAAATATCCGTTGGTTCGACATTTTGATGTGATACTGGAAAAGAAGTAATAGTTTATGTATGGTTTATTTTCATTTCATTTCCATGACCTTGACGTGGGAAGCATATTGGGATTTTAATTAAAATTGTTTTAGATGTTTATTAAACATTTTAGTTGAAAGAAATAATGCTACGAACCGAAAAAAAAAACAATTCATTTGAATTACACTTATGTATTCGTAATATATGATGAGACAGGGGATTAATTGTAAAATTAAGATCGTTATTGTATGTACATACATACAATACTTACGTTGCTTAAATTTCACTAAAGAGGATAAAACATAAAATTACATAAGGTTTAATTAAAAATTGCATCACTTTGAGCCATACTCACTCCACAAAAATCAGGTATATATTTCAATTATTGCACAAGAATCTTCAAATAGTTTCGCATTTCACGTAGACAAAAATATCATGAAATTATTTATTTTGAACAATTTCAGGAAAGTTACATCGGTGGAATCACAGGGTGGAATTTTACAAAAAATTCAATGCCATTCAATTCAAAATCCATCACCCAGTGATAGATAGAGTGATCGAGTAAAGTCAAGGTTATGTGTCAATGTCATTGTCAAGTACAATCCGTCATTTTGAAAATACTGACAGCAGTTGATTTCATCAGATAAAAGTGGCGTACAGACGAAACGTTATAAATGCGTTATAACGAGTAATTTCACGATGACCTTACGTATCTTACATGTTTTGGCCAAACAGGGAAACTGACACTGGCGCTTACTGATGCCATAATTGAATAATCAATCAATGGTCGTTACAAGGGTATCTATCTGATCACTAGCGACCCGCCCTATTCGAAAATAAAACAGAGCGTTGATAGTGAGATGATCCATAAGGGTAATCCCTTACAAACAAAGTAATAAATTTTACCACTTCGTAGTTTAGTAGCGTTTTGATTATAACCAATTAAATAAAAGTTCGAAAAGTTAAGTAGTAAAAAACATCTTTTATTATTAAATGTGTAAAAAATACTTTATATACCTAGATCTACTTAACGCAGCTGATTATAATTAATTTTAACTATATAAAAAATAAATTATATTGATATCAGTAAAAAGTAAGTAACATGGAGACCCATTTACTTATTGTAATAAAAATCAATGTATCTCTATGTTGTAAGCAAACCCAATTCGAATACTACTTGCTAGCTTACACGATGAAAACAGGATACAGCCATTTTAAAAAACCTCCCGAAAAATAATTACCAGTATATTAGATTTCAATAATATTAAAAGTACTTATTCTAATATTTTCGTATTCCCAAAGTTTCTTTATTTATAGGTATCATTCTTTCACACTAGAACTATAATATTATTTTATGAGTAAAATCTTCTGACTTCAGCTAAGATTATGTCATAAGACGATTCATCTATAATTATAAATTGCTTGGCACGACGACTAAAGTAGTAAATATCACCCGTATAAATATCAAACCATAGAGCATGTATGTGCAAATCGTGTTTTTCCAGTCGTTTCTTGAGCATTCCGTAGGAAGCAACATTTTGTAGTTGTTGCAGAGTATTAACCTGCAATAATATTATAAAGTTATTGCTGTTAATTATACACCAATATGTTGTTACTGGTGGTAACCTTTGATAGGTAAATAAATGAGTATTTTAATATCTACTTATTACTTTTTACACTTCGCTTTTATCATACAATTGTATCTGTAAACGTAGTTTTAATTCCAAATCAGTAGTGTTCGCTTAACCTTAAGAAACCAGTATGAAAAGTCATGTTTATTATTATATATAACCATGTACTATTTAGCGTTTTACCTACCTGAGATAGTTTATCTTCTATACAAAATTTATTTTCTGGATCTATATAAGCGACAAATTTTCTTTGTGGCGTTTCTGCGGTAAACAACATGGGTTTTTTGAAGTCATTGTTCATATTAATAAACTTGTTCAGACTTGATTGACCGTGTGTACATAACCACGATTTTAACGGTGACATTCTTCTTTGTTCCTATAAAATTAATCAAAATTAACTTGAGCTATCAATGTTTGTTCAAAGCTTATATAGTGAGTAAAAGAAAGAAAACTTACAATACTTGATTCTTCTTTACTTTTAAGTTTGTATAGGAGATTCATAGCTTTGCAATCACTGTGTCCGCACACAATGATATGTCGAATATCGTTGATAATACAGCCAAGTTCTAGGGCAGCAGGCTCACAACTTGTCATCTCATCGACAAAATATTGAGAATGTGGAATGACATTACCAGCATTTCTTACTAAAATTTAAGAAATATTTTATTTACATCCAAAATCTAGATTATATCCACTTATTTGATTATGGTTTTATTATATTACGATACGAATACATACCAACGAACATATCACCAACGCTAGTCTCTGTAAATCTTGTGGGTATCATTCTACTATCCATACAAGTGTAAAAAACTGCTTTAGGCTGAAATCATATTTAAAGTATTTAACGCTTCTATAATAACAATGTATCCTATGTAGGCCGTTAATATTTTATTTAATTAAACACTACAACATTATCAATTCACGCTTTCAATTTTCTTGTAAATAAAATATGTTCTAAATGACATATCTTTACAGTAGCCTACAATATATGTAATAAACTTTATAGGTACAATCAAATTATAAAAAATCTAAATAAAATAACATTTAAAAATTGAAAAAAAAATAAAATTGAAAAAATTACGCTGACCGACGATGACTCGTCTTTGTTGGTCGTCAGCCATCGTCATCGATCATGCATCGATCACAATGCAATCACATCACATTGTCGTCATCTGCAATCTGCAGCGTCAGTCAGTTTCGTGGCATGACCGTGTATTCTAGGCATAAATTTACTATCAGAAATTGATTATTTAATTGAGCTGTCAATGTCAGGCATGAACGTGACACTGACACTAATTATTACATTCTGACGGGATTCTGACTGACTGATATATCTCATGTCAGCCGGGGTAAAAAAAGAAATATTTTGAAGAAATTAAATTTACTAAGGCGCAGAATTTCTTCAATCAATTGAATTGTATTGTAATAAGTTTGTTAATACAACCAAACACCTGAATTTGTATGCCTAGTTTGGGTCACATTAGAAATATATATTAAACGAAGTGGTAGCGAAGTGTAAAAGTTGTCTTTACTAAGTTTAATTACGTATCAAAAGGTATGGTTGTATACTTACCGTTGGATTATCTTGAACTTCTTGAAACTGCTTAACCATGCTAGCGCGATCCAAAACACGATATCTCATTATTCCCCTTAGTATTCTCTCCATGATTGTCTCTTACTTGATTCACATTTGCTTTTCATTTACTAATTGTAGGTAATATCTGTACGGTTAGTCTTGTGTTTAGCTTGAGATTGACATGTCTGACCTTCATTCATCGGCAGCCGCTGCCTTATCGTTTTAATGTTGTAGTTTTACTTGCCGAAGTAGGTAACTCATTATGGGTCAACTAACATTTCATGATTTTAATTTGATAATGCGAAATATTTGGCTGTTATCACGCACAATTTGATAAAGTTTTATCTGATAAGTTTGACGTTAAATTATTTAGTTTTTAGTGAATTTACATAGTGGTGTTAGTCTTATAAATATAAAAAATAGATCATTCATTATTTGTTACAGATGAACCAAAAAAATACTATTGGTGATGGGACTACTCCAGCTCCAGGCAATGCTTTGCCCCCTAACCACAGGTTTCTTGAGCCGGTGAAGGCAGTTAAGAACATCACTGATATGGCTATATGGGAGAAATCCGAGGCCTACATGGAGTACACTGGTTTCATAGCAGTTCTGAATGAAGCAATCAAGTCAAAACCACTGTCTGTAGACTGTAGGATATCTGACAATGTCAAAAATATTGTTAAATTACTTGATACTCTTGATAAATATATTGATGAGTTCCCCCCAATAGAACAGCCTCAGAGATTTGGCAATGTTTCTTTTAAAGATTGGCTTGATAAGGTCAAGGTTAATACAACCCCTCTTTTACAAGATTGTCTGAACAGGGAAATGCAACTAGCCATACCTGAAGTCAAAATATACTTGGAAGAGAGCTTTGGTAACTCCACCAGAATAGATTATGGTACTGGCCATGAAATGTCATTCATCATGTTTCTATGTTGTCTTTACAAGATAGGATATTTCCAGGAAGACGACAATGTTGCCGTGGTGTTTCTGATTTTTAATAAATACATGGATCTTGTCAGGAGATTGCAGAAAACATATAGGATGGAGCCAGCTGGGAGTCATGGAGTGTGGAGTCTTGACGACTATCACTTTGTGCCATTCATCTGGGGTAGTTCCCAGTTGATAGATCAGCCCAAGGTGTACCCTCCGGGAAAATTCTTGGAGGAAGATATCATAGACAAATTTGCTGATGAGTTCATGTTTTTGTCTTGCATAAAGTACATAAAAGAGGTGAAAACGGGCCCGTTTGCTGAGCATTCAAACCAGTTATGGAGTATTAGTGCAGTTGGTTCTTGGACTAAAATCAACCAAGGTCTTATTAAGATGTATAAGAAAGAAGTATTGTCTAAGTTTCCTGTCATTCAGCATGTAATGTTTGGTTCTTTGCTGCCTATTAGGAGATTCCCAATAACTCATTAAAAACTACCTTATTATTGTTTTTATGAAATTGAATGTCACCATACAATAGCTTGTTACTGACAACAGTATTACATGTAACCCGCATTTTATTCGGCGATGGAACATAATGTTATTGTGATATTAGTGCATAAATTTTAATAAGTATTTTTTCTCAAAAATTAATTGATTTTATTAAAATATATCTTCCTCCAATAACACTTGACTGGTATGTTATTGTTTTTAAATAAAATTCGTATTTATTACCTTGTAAATGTATTTCGAACAAATATTCTGTTTGTGTGTTGCTGATATTAATAAATTACAATTTAAAATTAGTCTTTCATTCATTAGGTAATCACTTAACTATTGCTTCTAACTGCTAGTAGGTACAATATTGGACTCAATTGTTTAGTACAGAACTCAAGCGACATATTTTTTTTCTAAGATTTAAAAAATAATTAATTTACTCCATTATACATTAACATGTAATTACCTACAGTATGGACGAAATACAATAAATTAAACTTGGATTACACACATCATTACGTAGGTACGGTACACAATGATAACAATTTTCTCTGAACAGAAATCTTCACAAAAGATAAGATTATGGAGTTTTAATCAGTTTCACTATATCTTCCTTCTTTCTTCCTCTAATAAAATCTTTAAATAACTTAACGCGACGGTCACGTGTGACGTGAGGTGTGGGTAAAAGGCCCCCGCATTAAATACGAAGATACCATATCATATATGTATTACATAAGGGCTTTATTTTTTAAACATGTTTAAAATAGGTAACTTACGCTATTACCTATTGATCACATTATTGTTACTCTCATAATAATGAGACCTAAGTTATACCCTGTCGACTCAACGAGTCAAATAATTTACGTTTCAGACATCTTAGTGTTCATTAGACTTGGTCAGAACGCTAGGTATGACTTCAGCCTTCTTCTTCGCGAAGTGGTTCTGGTAGAGAGTGTAGGCCATGCCGGCGGTGAGGAAGCCGACGGCCGTGCCCTGTGCGATCACCCGGAACTGCATGAGGAATACGCTGGTGCTCATCGCGCCGCGCCGCTTGAACGAGTACACTCCGTACCCTACTGCCCCTAGACATCCGGCTAGACCTGCAAATAGAAGGAGTGTTTCAAAACGTTTGTTGTTAAAAATGCATAGAATCATAAAACACAAAGCATAAAATCTACTTGGGTAAATATAGTCGGCGCAAGAAAATATATGCACTTGTTAAACTTACTTACGCCATGTCCAGGGCTAGATTAAGACGCCCAGGGACCCTGACCACCGCGACACCCTTCAAACAACACTACGCCTCAGACCCGACCGTGAATGGGAGGGAGGAGCACCCTTCCGGGCTTGTTTTACGGCCGAACGATACTTATATTATAGGTTTAATAAATCCCAGGATGCTAGTCTCTGCTTACCAATGACCATAAATGGAGATTCCTTTGATTTGCGAGCTAGTCTCTCTGAACGTGATTCCTCGTGGTAGTCGAAAATCGGTTTTGTTTCAGCCATTGTTTTGTGTTTAGTAACTGGAAAGTTAGAGAGACATTAGTAATAACAATAAGTACCTATATAATGTAAGTATGTAGGTAAGTATTTAATAACAATCAACAATAGAATATTGAAGCGAGCATATTATCTAGGTATGTAAATGCGAATAAAAGTATTCATTAAACATATCTCATTGTTCTAGTCTAGAAAAAAGAGAGGAGAAATCTGGAAGTGGGGTCCTACGCATCAGGTAGTTACTCTATTATTAAGTAGGTAATTAGGTACCTACCTACCTACAACTAGTATGTATTATGTAAAATATAGATAACTACTAACTCACCTGGTTAACTGATCAACCACAGAGACCCAAGTACCTACGATAACTATTAGCTATAGTATAGATAGGTAATAAAATCTATCACAAAACCATTGAGTTATATGTACTAACGTGACGCAATGCACAAAACACTCAACTCAAAGAAAATCTGTATATAACAATAGGTACTAGCGGCACCCCGCGGTTCTACCCGCGTTGTGCCCGTTCACGTGGGAATTTCCGGATTTTTTATACTTATAAACCTTCCTCTTGACTCACTCTATCTATTAAAAAGCTGCATCAAAATCTGTTGCGTAGATTTAAAGATCTAAGCATACATAGGGACAGACAGATAGACAGCGGAAAGCAACTTTGTATTATACTATGTAGTGATTATAGTGAAGTGTGTTAGTGAATAAGTGAGTCGGTACTCCTGTAAATTCACTAGGTATCTCTTGGTACCATCTTGGTACACACGTGTGTGTGAATGACAATAATTGATTGTTATTACAAGATTTACCTACAAGTGTTAAAGCACGCTAATAGATACTATTACAGCGTGCACTGACGTAGGTACATTCTTATCAATTGATATAACACCGGCGAAGTGTAACCGACAATCGATAAGTTTTTGGCAACCTTCACACCGTTAATGTATTTTGTTATTTAAATTCCTATTACAATACTAGAATGCGAAACTACGTTAACATTAACTGTATAACATTATTAACTAAATTATCATAGTCAGTATACCTCTCCATACCTACTGATATACTCAGGATTTTACGATCCTTTACATCAAGATCTTAATAAATAAGTACATTACTGAACCCTAATCTAATTGATAGAGACGTGAGTACAGTAGAATATCTTTATACGAAGAAGCTGGGTTAAAAACTAGAATATCTACTTACCTAGATTTTATTAAACAGTCCAGTTTATAGGTAATGTCATGGTACTTACAAGCAGATAATTCGTAGGAATCCAATTAAAACCGTATTTTCCTTGTCTGTTTTCTCAGAACTATACAACACTTAAAACGTCTTACACGTCCGAACCACTGGTTTACATGACGATTATCGATATTATATCTTCTCTTGGGAATGACGTTTTATATTAACGTTTGCATTCATGTATTTTAGTTTTACGAACACGTGAACAGCGAGCCGTGCAATTATTACACAATGTATCTTGTGAATGACTAACCAAAGTAAAAGTGAGTGCGTGATGAAATAATAATAATAATCTTGAAAGATTAGTAAATTAATTACGTTTTAATTTGAATTTTACATTGTATCGTAGTTCCGAAATAGATTTTGATACTCACAGTTTTCCATATAAGTACTGTAGTTTGCTTACAGTATTTTTAATTGATCGGTATTTAGTCAGTGTTCGTATTTTTGTTTTCGGTTCTATACTACAGTAAACGTTATTTATTTATTTACCAATCTGTGACGTAATAAAACACTTAAATAAATAATCAAATATGTTTAATCAATGCTATAAACTTGAACTACAGTCCAAAGTAAAATCACAGTTTATACATCTTAGAACTTAATTATATATTATAGATACATATGTAACAGGCGATATAAAATAAACAAAACTATGAGTAACGAAACTTTAAATTAGTATTAGGTACTCGAGTGTAAACATTGTAATCATAAGTTAAGGTATTCAGTTACCCCTTTATTTTGGGTATTTAATTATCCCCTTATAAGATGTTGATAAAATAAGAATGAATTCTATTGCTAAAATTCGATTGCGCGTATGATATACGTTGAGGAATTTAGGCTTTAATAGTCTTAATTAATAGGCACTATCCCCTCTAGATAAGCCAAATTTGAGGTCCAATTCTTAGCAAATAAGGTCTGGGAGTTGCTAGGATTTTAGAACGCTCCTATGGTTACAGAGATTGAAATACATAATATGAATAAAAATTCCGTAT
The DNA here is from genome assembly GCA_951394245.1 of Cyclophora punctaria. Classification (NCBI taxonomy): domain Eukaryota; kingdom Metazoa; phylum Arthropoda; class Insecta; order Lepidoptera; family Geometridae; genus Cyclophora; species Cyclophora punctaria. Next base: position 3,374,734 of record OX596171.1, on the reverse strand, counting down.
TTAAAAAATGTAATAAAGTAATAATTAAACCAAATAAAATGTGTAATGAAATAATATTGCAAAATTTCGGTGGCTTTTAATTTTTATGAGATAGCCTTAGCATTATTATTAATCTTAAATTCAGTTCTTTCTAATATTGAAATCAAACGAAAAATAACCATTTTTTCGGTTGCTAAAACTACATTTAATTTTAATAAACTATAAAATATAAACTATATATAATTTTGAATACGAACGAATCACCTTTAAACAAATATGCTACGTTTTACATCCGCGATTAAGTGTCTTTTTCGAAGCTAAACCTCGATGCAATATCACCGATCTCAGACGCCAAAGGTAGCATCTCGGCTATCGCCTCAATATACAATTTAGTTAACATTACAAAGAACTGAATATATTTATCCTGCTTTGGCAAGACGTGTGTGCTTAGCACAATCAATTAACTATACAACCACCCAGCACGAGTTTCACTAGATGATCAACTTTAGACAGAACATCTTTCAATTTAAACAATTAAGCTTCCATCAAAGAGCATTGCATTAGAAAAACGTGTCACAATCACAAACAATTATTAAGATTATGAACAAGTATACAATCATGCGTTTCTACAATCTAATACTATATATAGTTTTCTTTACGAAGTTTTAGTAGTACCCAGTTGTACTCATTAAATTCTATTTACGACATTCACTGAAAATCGTCTTACGAATTTAAACTTTTTTAAATCTGGTTAAACTCGTGCTAAAGGTAAGTAAAGATATCTAGACCAAACGAGCCCGCGCGCAAATGTTACTTAGATTAATAACATTGGAAGACGAATCCTTCACGTTTCTACAGTTATATGACAGAACTTGGATAGTCAAGTTATGTTGCTAAAACATAGTTTGTCTAGACTTTTTCTTTTTTGTTTAAGAGCTGATTTTTCAATGACCTGATAGAGTTTATTCATTGAGATTGTTATCATTAAAGTCTGATAAAATCTTACCTAAGGATTGAAAGATTGGCAATAATAATCTGAAATATTAGAAGTAAAGTGCGTCCGTCATATAACTGCATAACTTAACTTGGTATTAGGTCCTGTAAAGTCTGACTGAGGATACCCAAAGAGCATATTCAGTAGACAAAATCGTAAGAATCCCTTGTAATCGGATAGTTCCGAATTTAGCCAATCGCAGACTAAACAGGACAAATAAATAATGCCATTGAAGAACTGTCACTCACCGTCCAATCAGAAAGCGGTATTCTAAACTGGAAAGGTGATTGGACGATAAGCAATTTGTTCGTATCGATGACAATATTCTCATACCAAGACCCCATTGAGCGGCAAGACATAATATATTTTTTATTTTACAATTTGGTTTTCAAATTATGCCACGTTAATGTCATGATTTATCATCTCTCTAACGTACTTGTTTTTACACACACCTATCCCAGACGGCATTTACCGGCAATGCCAGGCGGCAAAACCGAATGGGACTACTGTAATTGTTGCTATTGGTTAGCTTTGTTGGCTGGCAAAATACTGCCGAACCGATTGACATGGCCCGAAAATGCATGTAGCAACTGTAATATAATATAAGCAATAAGATGTTTCACATATTACGTCTCACCGTTCAACATACATATCAAATCAACCGAGATTGAAAGGATTCGTCTTATACTTATGACAAGGCGACAAGTTGCGCGCGCGGCTGCACAGTCGCTCTCATTGATAATGTCCGGGCGCGCTCGAGGACACCTTCTCTAGCTTCTCGAAGTGTTTCCGGGCGTTCCTGATGTTGATGAGTGTGGCCTCGGACGGGATCTTCGGGTCGGACATCTCGACCATAACGTACGTGTTGCTCGTGAACCCGTCTATGAACGCTGCGAACACGCTGTTGCGGACCTGAGAGATTTTATTAAGTAAAAAATGATATGCAATGCGATGTTTGCATTCAAAATTTGTTATGTCCATGTCCATTTGCCCATGATGGGATAAAATTAAGGACCTACTTAAGCCAAACTTACCAAGATTTGACAACTCTAACTTGAACTTTATGTAAACTTTTGAATAACATAGGTACGGTCTTACAAATTACAATCCATAGGTAAAAGAAAGATAGGGATGGTTTAAGAATATAATTGTTAAGCGGGGGGATTTTTAACACGGCTACAGAAAAATATAACGGCAAATATTGTAAATAAAAGTGATATTGAAGTACCTCCATGCTCTGGAACTGCGCGGCGAGCTTGGAGCAGGAGAGCTTGAACTGCTTGACGATGTTGGAGACCTTCTCGAAGCGGTGCGCGTCGCGGTGCGGCCGCCGCTGGCAGTGCGACACCACCAGGAACGTGGCGCGCTCGAACAGCAGCACCTGCGGGGAGCCACACGACTCGAAGTTAACAAAGATTCACATAGCCAAAAATACTCTACTACCGTGAGAAGTTATTCTATATCTTTTTTTCAATATGTTTTGTACTGTAGATCTCTTGGAAATAACTTGAATAAAATCGCTGTCGCTTTCCATACTACATCAAAGGACGTAACATCGAGACACATACATAATGGACGGTAATTCTAATTATTGTCTCGTGGCAGCAATGGCATCGCGCTCTTTACAGATGTTTCCAAACACAGCGCGGTATTCCCGTACTGTGATTGGAAGACTTGCGAGACAAAAGTGAGGGGTGTCATTGAAGTATGTGCAATATAAAAACGATATTTACCTCATCTGCATCGACTATTTGCGCGAACTGTTTGAGTGATGATTCTAGTGCCTTAACATTAGGTATTAACTTGTAGACTATACTCGACCAAGCCCTGGAACAAAAAGAGGGGTAATATATAAACTATTTTGATGTGTAACTCTACAACAGAGTCGCCGATTGAGCAATGCTTTATAAGGTTTAGAAGCCAGAGCATGCAGATTGCTCTTATCTGTGCTGCTGTGGACTATAGATACTGAATATCGTCGGGGATAGCGCAAGACCGCGTATATAACAGAGGTAAAAGCTGCGTATCTACACTGAACCTAATTTTACAGGAGAAACAAAAAACTGTATAAATTCGTCCATTATTAATCCTGATCTATCATTTTGCGACAGTAGCAATCAATAACTGTGTACTTCATCCTTGTATAAATAGTTTTGTATAAAAGTCGTTTGTTTTGGCCCTACGTCACTTACGCAGTATCGTTATGATCACTTCTGGTACATTATATACTAGATATACGCGATTTTGAATAAAAACCAAAACGTTCAAAACTTTTTATTTATTAAAATAATCAAAAAACTGAAGCTCCTTCAGTCAAACTTATAATATAGAAACTCAAGGAATCAAATTCTAATATATAAAATATAATCAAAAGTTACAAATTAGTCGTCACCCTGTTCTGAAATCTGTATTGCAATGAAACTATCAGTCAACAAGCTTCTATTTAAAACAAGTTAAAATTCTTTAAACATAATGAAATAAAATAACTAAAAACTTGAAACAAAATCAACATTGTTAGTGACAATAACAAAAATAATTACCTACCTACTTAAATCTCCCACGTAAAATAAACACTTATCAGAAAAAGATAACGCTATTCGAACATGTGAAACTCCCTCAGTCAACCTTATAAAATAGAAACTCAATTAATTAGGAATCAAATCAGTCTTTAAATCAAAACTTAGATATTAAGTAGTCGCTTATTTTAAATCTGTATTGCTAGAATACTACAGTTTACTTATAGCAATCAGTCGTTATAGAACTTTTAGAAAGTAGTAAAATCTTATCAAATTTAAACTGAAATCAAAAACATAAAATGGAATCAACATATTAATTAGTAACAATACCAAAAATATTTACATAAATAGACCCACATAAAATAAAATCTTTTTTAATAAAATTGTAAGTAGGTAATCAATAAAAAGTTAGTTTTTAAATGGTAAATTGTCATAAAATTCGTGACAATCTCTGGGCACAACTTCCTTTAATTGCTGCAAGTATTTGCTTTTAGAAATGGGCAATGCTGTATGAAAGAGTTGGGGTAGAGAAACTGGTTCAATTCTAGATCTTTTTGACCATTGAGGCAGCTGTTGAAACTCATCGTCATAGTTTAGTTTGTAATCTATTGTTCCATCAGGCTTGTACTTTAAAACTCTGATGTCAACTACACATTTTGCACCAGTTCCTCGACCAGGTCTTATTGAATCGTTTAAAAGAGCATTTTTCATACTAAAATCCTTAAAGAAAGTATAATCTGGCATAGCAACGTCGTATGGAGATGGATTTAGTCTTGCCTCTTTAGTGATGGCGGCATATTGACTTGGTAAGTATATTTCACGATATTTTAATTTTCTTTCAATGACAGAATGAACTGAATCCACCCCCATCTGCGTATGACCCTTTTCTAAAAATGTTTGAGTGATTGTAATATTTTTAGTCATTGCCAATCGTAAAAGAGCGTTTGAAACAACAGTATTTCGATTTTGGGATCGAACAGTATAATCTTGCTTCCTATTGGCCAAATTCAAATTTTGTTAACCAAGAAGGTGCCAATCGGATTGCTGCTTCTATTGACACCAAAATTTGAATTTGGCTACTTTTGTAGATCCGCGGATTTGTCTAATGCTAGATACGCGGTCTTGCGCTATCCCCGACGATATGGTCTCTGTGGTCTACCAGTCCACAGACCATGTGTGATCAGTTTGTATTTATCTGCTAAGTTACTACTTACTACTTACTAATTGGATGATTCTTTTTTTAATGTGTTCCTTATTGTCAGGACAAGGGTTTTATATAAGAAAAATAAGGAATAAAAATCTCAAAATTCCCACGGGAACGGGGGCGCTGCGGGTGAAACTGTGGGGCACAGCTAGTTTTTTATACAACCCCTATAATAATCCGTTTTTGATACTAACAAAAAACTAAAACTTACTTATACAGTGTCTCGTCCCATATACTGGTTCTGAAGCAGGTGCACTCCAGTGGCTTGGAGAGTCGCTTGAGGTCCTCCTCTCTCGCTCTGAAGATCTCCTCTCTCTGTTCCTCCGCCGCTAGGTCCATTTTGTGCACTAAACAGAATATCCGCGCTTCTGGGGAATTCTGGAAAAAGAGACAGTACTATTTTGAAACTATACTTATTTATACTTGCTTCAAGAATATTACGAATGCCAAAGTGCCTGTCAGTTTGCTTGTTCCATTTAAATCAGTATATAAAATACTAGCTGCACCCCGCTGTGAACCCGCGGGAATTTCGGGATTTTACCGGCGTTGATCCCGTTCCCATGGCAATTTTGGATGCAAAATCTCCTATAACTTTTCCATTGAATGAGGCCATTGAATGATTGAATGAGGATAATAATTATTAAAATTACTAATTGGCAGCTTCTGAAATTAGCACATTCAACCTAAATTCTACTATACTATATTTGCCTTCAGCTTTAATTATACTGATTGTGCGACTTACTTGTAATATAGCTTCTAAACAGGACTGATAGTAGTGCGTATCCTTCTCCAACTCGCGGCTCTCCACGTCAAACACATAGATCAGTACTTCCACATTCCGGAAGATGTTGTCCCGCTGTGACGCAAAGTAGTTCTCCATGAAGGCCTCTTGTCCGCCACAGTCCCATAGGTTCAGTACGAGGTTTCCAAGGAAGCGGACATGTGAGTGTTCCACATCAACTGGAATATGTTGAGGAATATGAGTATGATGTTTGGATCAGATCTAGAGAACTGTCATTCTGTCTTTGATTTGCATTAGGTAATGAAATCCTAAAAAATTATAGGAATTTCATGCATCAGTAATTGATATACCAAGCTTTTAACTTTACCTACAACACTCATTGATCCCACCCTAGGCCATTTGGCAATACTTTTCCCTACATTTAAGCCTGATAACTTCCCACTTTATAAAATGAGTAAGTACACACTATACAAGTATAATGTCATGTAAAGAAATTCTAAATTATATTCAGTCTTATATTCGGTACTAAATATTTATTGACTGAGTCATAGGAAGCTCTGTTCAGTTTGTTGATTCATGTTAACATAACAATATACATTACAACATGAATAGTAGATATGTAAGTATTAATTGAATGTGTGAAGAATTTAAGTGAAATGTTTACTTGTCAATGTTCCGCCTCCCTTTTTGAATAGATAAAAAACCTGACTACATTTAAAGGTCATATCACTCAGTTATATTAAATGACATTGTGAATATCATCCACATATATTTTTTACATGTCATATCAAGTAGTTTCTTGTACAATTTCCAAGATTTTATAATTAAACAGAGAAAGTAAATGTATTCCACTATTAATGTGATTATAATGCGTGTAAGAACTTACTTGTGGCACCTAATCTCCGCGTGTCTCTGGCGATATAGTTGGCAAATATAATGGACCTCATACTTGTCTTTCCAGACCCACTTTTGCCCATCAACAACACCTGTAATGGAATTTAATTCATAAATTTTTTGCCAAATGACTGCGTACATTGTAGCATTCTTGGTAGCCATCTATATAGTTTGTATACTTCGGGAATATTACAATAAGCCCTAAAACTAGTTTATATTCAGTTAGAGTACCTTTTTCTTCATCGTGACAAAGTTCTACTAGGTCAAGGGTGAAAAACTTGTGATTCAGTTTTGGAAAACTTTCTGTTGGTCGTGACTTCTGTAAAATTATTGAACTTTTTGATAGTCCGATTTAATACTACGTGCACAAGGTAGGCGTATGTCTTATCAACCCCTAGAAAGAAACAATGAAACACAAAATGAACAACAAAATTGATGATACACGAAGACTCCACAACCCACAACGGAATTTGATTGTTGGAAATTGACAAATGACAATAAATTTGTGATGTGAAGTAGGTACATAAATGATACTTTCTTTTTGACAGCTGACGCTAACGTGACGTAGTATTGCGTAATTCGACAATGACCTATCTGTAGAAAAAACGTTGGTTTGCCTAAATTGTGTCAATGTCGTTGTCATTTTTTACAATTGTCAAAATATTTTGCCATTTTATGCATTCGCACCACAACTGTCGAAAATAGAAAAATAAATCAATGGAAACGTGTTGTGATTATCATTATAACGCAAAAACCATGATAATTGTAAGTAATAACGCGTAAAATTATAATTTATTTATAATATGGCTCGCCATAGGAATGTGCGGAATAGAAACTATTCAGACGACTACGACTACGACGATGTTTACGGACATTCCGTCGAGGAAGACAGCTGTTTATCACCAAGCGATGCTTCGCAATGGTTGTACGACCGGACCCGCAACGAGCAGGGAATATCTAACTTCTTAGGGAGCCATGCCAACATACAGGAAGAGGCGGAGGACGAGTGCGAGGTGTCATCGCCGCCAGCGCTCGAGCGACGCGAGTCCATGGACTTCCGGAGCTTACTACTCGACGAGGATGACGAAGCCAAGCTTATGTCATGTCTGGACGAACTGCGCAATGTTTTAGGCGATACTCTATCCGAAAATGTTCTCGTTCAAGCAGTTTTAAAACATAAGTTTGACTTCAACAAAGCTCTTGATGAAATCTTAAATGAAAACAAAAGAGACACTACTAAAGTAGAAGTACAAAAACCTATTATACCATTAGTTCTAACTGAACCTGTCAAAGCTCCGGTGATAACAACTAATACTCCTACAGTCATAGCTAAGAATTTGGAACCTAAAGTTGTAGGTGTTGTGAAAGGTTTCAAAGTGGATGCCAATGAATCATCAAGCAGTCGACCACAGACTCCTCGGGACCAGTCCCCTTGCACTGACAGAATTAAAGCAGAGCAATCAGACGAGAAAATATATACTAAATCTAAGGAAAATAAAATTGATGCTAAAACTCAGTATGCCAATGAAAGGGGCTCAGACAAGGAGCATTTATACATTGTTGTCATTGGCCATGTTGATGCAGGCAAGTCTACTCTGATGGGGCGACTACTCTGCGACCTTGGTGAGGTCAGCCAGAGGACATTACACAAATATGAACAAGAGAGTAAGAAGATTGGAAAACAAAGCTTCATGTATGCATGGGTGCTAGACGAGACAGGCGAAGAAAGAGTGAGAGGTATCACCATGGATGTAGGAAGGGCACAGTTCCAAACAAAGACAAAGAAAGTAATTATTTTAGATGCTCCAGGCCATGCTGACTTCATACCTAACATGATCACAGGGGCGGGACAAGCAGATGTGGCCTTGTTAGTAGTTGATGCCACTAGAGGAGAATTTGAATCAGGCTTTGATTTCGGAGGTCAAACCAGAGAGCATGCACTATTAGTCAGGTCTTTAGGAGTCAGTCAACTGGCAGTTGCAGTCAACAAACTGGACACTAGCAACTGGTCTAAAGAAAGGTTTGATGAAATTACTAAGAAGCTCAAAGTATTTCTGAAACAAGCTGGATTCAAAGAATCTGATGTTTCCTATATCCCTTGTTCTGGGTTGACAGGTGAGAACTTGATCAAGCCTCCAACCGAGGCTGAGTTGCTGAAATGGTACACCGGGCCATGCCTTCTAGATGTTATTGATAGATTCAATGTGCCTGAAAGACCTGTAACAAAACCATTCAGGATGTGCATCAATGATATTTTCAAAGGGACAGGCTCTGGATTCTGTGCTGCAGGGAGGATAGAAACTGGAAGGTTAAGTAAAGGTGACAAAGTAATGATTTGTCCAACAAAAGAACTGGCTGAAGTGAGAGGCGTGAGCATTAATGACATGTCAAGCAATGTCGCCTTTGCCGGGGACCAAGTCAGTGTCACACTTTCAGGTGTAGACATGCAGAATGTTGCAGTTGGCTACATCCTCAGTGACCCCATCAACCAAGTACCCATCACAACCAGGTTCGAAGCCAGAATAGTAGTCTTCAATGTAAAGGTGCCTATTACTAAAGGATTTCCCGTGCTCATACATTACCAATCATTAGTGGAGTCTGCAAACATTGTGAAACTCAAATCTCAATTGAATAAGAGTACTGGTGAACTACTTAAGAAGAAGCCTCGTTGTTTAGGAAACAATTCAGTAGCGGTAGTGGAGATAGAAGTTAGTAAGCCTATTGGTATTGAGAGGTACAAGGATGTCAAGGAGCTGGGAAGAGTGATGCTGCGAGTCGCAGGAGTCACCATCGCAGCTGGCCTTGTCACTGACATCATACAAACATGATGGATCTGATAATTAAAGTGTGTGCCAGATAAGCTTGCGTGTGGCCTAAACTGGTCCTTTTAATGATAAACAAAGATAAATTGCTTTACTACCAAGCTGCAGAATGGCACTCCCAGTCATATGCAAACTTGACTGGCACAGACTACCTTTTAATACCATCTTGTTATAATTATCACCTGGCAGACCAGTTGTATTATGTAACACATTTTTGACTTTGCGCAATATTTCAACTGTTATTTTAATGTTTATTTATTAATGTATTTTCAGCATTTGTTAAATTGTTTTTTAAAATTTGCTGTATTTAAAGCTGTAACTACATTTGTATAATATGGTGTAAATTGCATTGTACAATGATGTATTATGCTTTTAATATTAAATGATAGAAATTATTTTAATTACCAGTGTTTACTTATTTACACTATGGAAATAAATTGTTGTAAAGTTATTATTTGTTTTGTTTTATTTAATTTAAAAGGTTAATTTGTGTGGAACGTGACTGTTTACTTTCATGAAACTAGCAAACAAAGTGGAGCAAAGGAAGTTACCGTGGAGTGGGAGATTTAATTAAGATAAGTAGTTTGCCGACGACAGGCCGCAGCATTGATACAGACAACTTGTAACGCTGTCGAGATGTTTAGAAATAGTGCTGTTTGCTACCGCAATTTGCTTTCACGCATCTTTCCATCTTAAGATAACTTCTTGTAATATTTCTTACAAAAATAGAATTAGGTTTAATTTAATCTACGGCCGAGAAAGGTTTGGAAAGGTGCTTCAGAAAACGAGGGATAACCAAGTTTTATTTCTACCTACGTAAATATTCCTTAATCTATGTAAGTAGGATTTTTTGCCTACTTAAGTAAGGACGTGGTACATTGTCGGTATAAGGTGAGGTCTAAATAAATAAAAATAGTTAGAAAATGTGTGTCGGCCTACATTCAGCCGTGTCGCGGTTCGCGCCGTTCAGCTGAAATTTAATTTCCTACTCATTTCCCGGCTCCCTAGTTCGGTGTTTGCTGCTAGAATCACTTCACTCTACGCTTTCAATTCTCGTTTATCGATTTCCATTAGCCTGTACGAGATTTTTTATTCTTTTTACAATTTTTTATTTCCCTTTAGTACTTAGAGACAGCAGTTAATTAATTTCCGGAGGGATCAAAGAGCTAATTTATTACTCCGAGCAGTTTGTACAGCTCGCGTCAGTTGGGCATTGCAAAGTATCAATTAAAAGTTCGAAATTGTGAGTTTAGTTGTGAGTAAGGAAGGATTATTTGGATAATTTGAGGGTGTGGGTTGGTACTTATACTAAAAATTTTAATTAGATTCCAGATTTGACAATTTCAGTGTTGCAACATTATGACAAATACTAAATAGTGACGTTGCGAAATTATTCGATATGGAAATGGAATATTTCCGGATCGATTCTTCTAGTTTATAATTTTACTCTCGTAAACTAAGTATATCAGGAAATTAAATATTTCTGAACCGATAATTTAGTTTTGACGATTAATTAACGATCTGAGACTTTTCTTTTATAATTGTGTGTGAAATAAATAAAAAAATTTGATCTTGAAGGAACATGACAAATAAAACAGAAAAAAAACGTTGTTTGTTTTGGTTAATGTGCTAGACTGTTCATTCCAAGTAAGGTGTCAAAAAATATCTAGTTTAATAATAAGTAAAAAACAATGAGAAAATACATCGGATACATCTCGGATACAAAATATCGATTCGCAATGAAATAAGATATTCGTATCACTACACTACACTAATAAATGTGGTATCATTATTTCACAAAATGACAGTAGCTAATGTCAAATCTGGAATCTAATAAAAATTCCGAGTATAGATCCTTGTCTGTCTACTCATATTAAAGGGGTGGATATGCGAAGGGTTCCTTCTAATTTAAGGGTTCGTTTCATATACGTTTGTTGCTATGTGGGTAGTACTTACACAATAAAATGGGCATTACTTAAAGAGAGGTATACTTAGTGTAAGTATACAATATAGGTAGGTTTTTTAGGCAACTTTATTACGTAAGCTCGTAGGGTACCTATATTGTTGTATAAAGTACTTCATAGTAGGTACATACATAGATACTTGGTACCTTCGTTTATTTGAGTAGGTACCTACAATATTATCTGGTAGATACTTAGTCGTTTCTCGAAATAACGAAGGTTAGAGAACTCCGAATACCAACCGTAACCCTTAAATTAATAATATTGCCGAGAAACATGAATTAATGTCCATTCTGCGCCCGACGGACACTTTGTTCACAAATCGAGTTCGGGAGCTCATTGGTGCGGAAACTTATTCGCTTCGTGGTTTCGTAACCACTGCCTCTGTCACGGCCTGGACTTAACATAAACACACAGCTTTATTTACATAGCCTGAATGAATGTACTGGCGGTACATGTTAGTTAGCGCTAACACCAACAAGGGTAAAGTACCAAAGTAATTTGTTTATGAGCACCTGTGCTGTGTTTTCCAACATTCTAACAAAGCAATTGTACTAACTTAAAATATACAGAGTTAATTAAAACATGGATCTGCTCACACAAGTTACATATACGCTTTGTCACGAAACAAACTTCTGAAAATACACATAAGAATTTGCTATGATAAAAGGATCAGGCGCTTAATTTGTAACTGTTGATCTTCCTGTAAAACCATTTGAGTGTTATCCAGAGTCCTCAAGTGTATGAAGATTTGTACACACGAGTGGGACACTTATCTAGGTCAGTGTGGGCCTGTTTGACCACTGATCTGATTACCGAGTGTCGTAATCGGCTTACTTACAATACAACCTACCACTCCAAATGGAATTGTTCTCTAGGTATTGAGTGGAAATCCTTCGGGATTTAATTACTTACACATAGGAATGTAAACACGAATGTGTGTGTGCTGATAATTGATTTGTTAATTGTTGTAGGATTCTGGAATCGAGTTAGCGGGGTTTTAAGTTGGTTAGGTTGGTAAGCCGAAGGTCGCAGTTTGGGAACTATTAATTTAATGTACGCTGGAAGATGGCGTTGTAGTTTATTTTCAGTTTAATATGAATTTTGAATTAATAATGTTAGGATTAAAGTTAGTAAATAAGTAATTTCGTGTCGTGTTAGCGGCCAAGTCAAATCAATACAAATATTATAAAGAAGTACTGTAAGTATTTGTAAGTTTGTTTGTTTGTTTGTATGTTCGAACTAATCTCAGGAATTACCTGTACTGATTTGAATAGGTAATTCTTTTTGTATTAAATTGCTACATACAACGGGAAGTTCATAGGCTATTTTTCATCCCGAAATTCCCGCGGGCACGGGCACAACGCGGGTAAAACCACGGGGCACTGCTAGTAGTATATTATATTTGGGTTAGTGACACAGAGATGGTGAGATAGGTAATACGCAGATAAGGGTGGGTTGTTTCAAACGGTAATCGTAGCATACGTTCGTTAAAAAGTTCACGATTACATATTACGCTGTTAAATGCCTTTTAAAAACGAAGCGTTTTTTCAAAACTTTAACGGCTAATTCGGGCTGACAGTAGAAAACAATTTTTTACTTGCTTACGTCCGTTAAGACAGAGATTTCATGTTAACGTTTACTGGTGTGTAAGCGTAAGCTGAAGGAAACGTACCGTACTGTACATACAATACGACAGGCCTTAAATAATTAGGCACCCACTACTCACATAATAGATACCTGTTAAAATACACTTTGCAAGTTTCAAACTCATTTTTATTTTAAAGTAGGACATTACATTGTGAGTAAGCGGCTTATTGAAGTAATAGAGGATTAAGTTAACGCTCACCGACGGGAGAGGCCGGGATGTGATGCTGGTTGAGCTCCTGTAATGAAACTTTGTGTCCTGTGGGAGGCGGGCTACACGCCGTTGATTCATACTCTCTCTAAACATTTTATAATACAAGGCTTGTTATACGGATCAGACAGGTAATTATATTATACTAGCACCGCCCTACGGTTTTCCCCGCGTTGTACCTGATCCTGTGGGAAGAAGAAAAGTAAAGTCACAAACTTTCCTCTTGAATCACTGTACGGTGGTGAAATCTACATGAAAAAATTAAGTACATACATACAGAGAACTTTTGAGGACACATTTAGGACGCCTTTACACCATGCTGGTGCTATTGGATGCCATACTTAGCATAGAGAGCATTAATTCATTTTGAATAGGTTAGTGGCAAAACCTAACAACTGGGACCGACTGCTTAACGCGTCCTCCGAAGCGCGGAAGCGCTTAGATAGAAATGTCACTTTTGGCCAACCATTCAAGTAGGGGCCGAGCTGCACGTTGCTGAACAATCGCAATGAACTGACATACCTTAGTCCTAAAATTTCACTGGTACTTACAGATGCACGGTGATGAAAAGATGAGATGTAAAAATATTGATATCGGATTAAGATAGATAAGATAGGTTGAACATCACGTATTTCCTTTTGTTTATCGTGTTATAACATAGCGTAATTAATTGGTATGTAATTAATTAATAGGTAATCTTACCTCACTTACATCTGTGTGGGTACCTCCCTAACTTACATATTGATTGTACACACTGATTCTCGGAAGTGTATAAGAATTAATTATTACGAAGGTACCTACTCGGTGTAGGAAGACAGTTGTTTGTTTATGTTGTGTATTTAATTAATTCAAGGTAATTAACAAGGAATTGTATGTATCTATCTATACTTCTATGTATACCAATAATTATAATAAAGCTGAATAGTTTGTTTTTCTGTTTATTTAAGCATGCTAATTTCAGAAACTACTAATCTAATTTAAATACTCGTAATTCTATTAGTAATAGATAGTCACATTCAATGGGCTAAATCATCTCGAAATTCCGAAAAGACTCCTGTAATTTTTATTTCTCAATTATGTAACTTCAGCGTACAGACGGCGATCAGTTACATTGTTACTAATAATGTTCAGATGAATATTTACTTATCGGCTGGAAGTAATGGCTGGAACAACTCTACATAGCCCCAATGAATATTCTGCCGATTTGTGAATAAATTCAAAAGGCCCGCATTTCCGTGAACGTTGCAATTGCAATCGGATGGTCGAATCGTTTATGGACCGCACCATTGTGCACTGCACGAGATGGATGAGGATCTGAACTGATTGTTGCCGTCTCAAGTGACCACAAGTGACACTCAATTGTGCGATTTTATTACAGACTTATTGAGTGACTAGTTTTAGACTGTCTTAAATGCTTGCAGTTAGTCTTAATTCATTAGAAAGCATAGATAAGTTAGTAGTGTACGGGGGGAAGAGGAGGGTTAATTAATGTATTTGTAGCGGGTTATCAATATGATATACATAGTTCGATTGCGAATGTCAGATCTTGCATTCAAACTCCGCCAGCTGTCTCTTCGACTCACCTATTCATTCTAACCTAACTTTTATTCAAACGCCCTGAGATACCTACCTTCAGTTAGTGACGCCATTAACGAACTTTTTTCACCCGTTAAAAGTGAGCAAACATCCACTTTTACAGCAGTACTTAATTTACGCCTTCTTGTTTAACTGTAACTATAGGTTTATTTTCAGCGGAGGAAAAGTCTTCCCATACTGGGAATGTGCAGCTTATTTTATTTTAGGTACAAAGTAAGGGCCATTAGATACCCGTTATGAGAAATTGAGTAGACACCATCCGACTTTGGTAGGTTACTATCTATTCATCCTAGATTTTGCAGTCAGTACCCTCCCTCCTTACTATACAAAGTACATATAATGAAAAATATCAATATTTGTATTGGCCCAAACCGAACTTTTCTTCCTTCAACAATAAAGAACAAATAAAATAACGCATCAAAACCCAAAAGTGCTTTTTTAATGTAACACACATCTAAACTTATTGAATACGAAAACTTTGAAGAGGTAAGGGACGAAGTTTTTCAATTCCGTCCGAGCAAACACTCGAATACCTATTTGGTAGGGTTTAAGGGTGCAAAGGGGTAGCGCCTAGAGAGTGGGTGGATTCGATCACAAACACCTCCGAGGTGACTCAGGTCCTTCCATAGACTATAGACTCCCGCTGTGAAAGTAATGAGCCAAGGTCTTTAGTTGACTGTTCGTGCGAATTGATTTGTCTGAAAAAGTTTCTCTTTTGTTCACTGTTGTGTCTAGACTAGACTTACGAAATGAAGTAGGTAGGTTGCCTATTCTATATTGATTGTTTTGTCGTGTACCGAAATAATAGGTAGGTGTCTAACATACACATTGATCCTTCCAGTCAAAAACATAATATCGAACACGGATTTCCATATGTTAAGAAAAGAAAAATTACTTACTACTCAATATATATAATTTTTTGTAAATAACTTTAATTAATCAAACCAAGTAGGCATAATGCATCTGGATATCATTATGAAACCTTTTTTAAGCCATGTGGACTGTTTACTCCACAACAAGTCAACAACATCAGTTATGAACTCTACACCTGTACAAAATGGAAATCCGAAATCCTACACCAGTTGAAGCCAGCCCGCGACAGTGACACATCCAGATTTCGTTATTTCGGTATTTTGAACAATCCCCGTCTGCCTCGGAAAGCTTAGACATGTTTCGTTTCTCTCTGCTTTCACATTTACTTTTTTCAGACAGACAAGACAGGGAAATTTAGTACATTTTAAATTGGATAGTGCATTGAACGGAGTAAGACTATTGTAGCTCCTTTATAGAACTTTATCGACACAAAGTGAGCTTAGGAAGCCTTATTTAAATCGCACAATAGACTACAAACGAGCTTATTTAATAATACTAAGCAATTTAAATAACAATAAACGTTTTTAGTTTTATAACCGAGAAAAAGCGAAAGTAATTTTGCCTTGTCGTAAAATCGTATTGACTTTTGGGATCAAAATCGCCGCTTGGGTGGGTTGTAATATCATTTTTATTGCAGCTCTTCAACAATTCAATGTTGCCCTCAGTGGCCTCAAATAAATGTTACCAGTTTCAAAGAGATTGAGAATGAGGTGAAATAAAACTCGAATAAATAGAGATAACTAGGTACTCGCAAGCAATTTGTGGCTTGGCTTGCTTTATTTAAACAACATTTACGTTTTATACTAATTCTTGGTTGAATGAAATAAAATGCTTCTTCATTCTGTTTCACTGTGATGAATTTGATTGACTCCCTATTTCTGTGTTTGGATCTTCGGGCCTGCTATAAACGAAATCTATACTAATATTATAAAGCTGAAGAGTTTGTTTTGTTTGTTTGTTTGTTTGTTTTTTTAAACGCGCTAATCTCAGAAACTACTGAACCGATTTGAATAATTCTTTTTGTAATAGATAGCCACATTCAACGGGAAGGTTATAGGCTATTTTTCATCCCGAAATTCCCACGGAAACGGGTACAACGCGGGTAAAACCGCGGGGCGCTGCTAGTATCTCTATATACCCTTTGTCTAAACTATAATATAGGAGTATTGTAGTACATAGTTGAAGCATTATTACAGTCAGTAAATTCATTTACACATGTTGTAAAATCTACATCCTGGCTGTACACATTATACACCATAAATTGTATTCTATGCTGTAGTCCTATCCCACAATATAATTCCAGGTTCCATATTATCCATCTATAGTCTATACTCTAGTCTATAGCCATTATCCTGAAGCTCCAATGCCTACCTTTCCCTGAGCGCCCGTGGCTACGGCGTCAACGGTTTTCCTTTCTATTTTCTTTCCTTTATGCGCTGAAAATTGCAGCTTGAAAATTGGAGCGTTTGCATTTCATTCACTATCATAACACTGTCATTATTATAGCGGGCATCTTAACGGCATTGTTAAGGAGTAGAGGCTGGTATGATATCAACTTTATTACAAGAAATAAATTAAGAAAAAGTCCTTTTTCTATAAATTGTAGACCTTTTTATGTTAATATGGATTGGGTTTGTCATTTTTGTTCACTTATCTCTCGAGATTTTATCACGTAAAATAATGAAGTTTCTGTCTCATTTCGACTCTGCCCTAAGTAACTATAATGGAGTTGGTCTCCAGTTTGTTGGTGGATGGTTATAGTAGTTGTAGATAAGTCCTTGTAAGTCCTTGAAGGTTAGTCCTTGTGACAGAATTAACGCTTTATAGAACCAAAATCTCAAATGATCTCCATCCAGAAGGAGAAGAGCAAGATATTTCACCTTTAAGTGTCACCTATATATCTATAGGGGCAGAGAAAAGTATCCCATAGTATCGTCAGCAGGTAAGCTTTCGCAATGTTGTCTCGATATCTCCCTAACCCACTTACCTACTCATGTTTACGTTAACCTCCAAATAAAATTGAATATCGTCTCGTTTAAAAAGCTAATATTCGCCGTCGACATTTATTGTATATGTATACAAACGTGCGTGATTTAATTTTCTCGTGCAAACCGAACCGAGCCGTACCAATAAGTCAATATCTAGGTACAAAGGCAGACGCGTTCGATTTCAGCGTTTCAGATTTATTTGCAATCAGTCGGTTCAGCGCGTGAAATTGGCTCCACAATAACAGACTGGCGTTTAATCAACTCAGGCCAAGTGATTGAAACCGATCCCTGTTTTGTAAATCTACCGAGGGTACCGACAGGAGAGTTGTCGTTCGACCAGTTGGAATGTATACAAGGAATATATTTATTATCAAAACGCACCGTTTCAGGATGTGCATTGTGCAACATGTAAGTTGTTTTTCCCTTGAAGCGGTCGAACTCCAACTTCATTTAAATATGTAAAACTCAAGATGTTTTTTGCAAAAAACGTGTTACAATTATGAGGCACCTCCGCTCCGGGTTCCATTTGCTGAAATTGAGATTGTGATAAAGTTCCAAGCGTCTCCCTTCAATACAACGAGTTCAATTTGAGACCGAGTCTGGAGGATTAGGAACACATTCCCTGGCAAACGTGTTTAGTTAACTAAGGTATTTGCGACTCGCACTAATACAAATTGATGCTATTAAAGAGCATGTTTTATTAAAATTGTATTTGGGTAATAGAGTTTATTTACCTTATCTGTCTTTACTACGAGTATGTCATAATAACCGCGCCCCGCGGTATTACCCGCATTGTACCTGTTCCCGCGAGAATTTTGGGACAAAATGTATCCCATGTGTTAGTATAGTATGGTTAAATAGGATGATAACCTATATTACGGAAAGTTTCATCAAAATTCGTCTAGTAGCTTTTTCGTGACAGAGTAACATTCCTACAGACATCTATCCATCCTCAGAAACTTTCGCATTTATAAAATTAGTAAGACAGGATATGTACTATCATATCCATAAGTATTAATCTATATACCTACTTCTATACTTATATTATAAAGAGGTAAAATTTTTAAGTTTGTTTGTTTGTTTGCTTGTATGTTCGAGGTAATCTCGAAATTATCAGTCCGATTTGAATAATTCTTTTTGTAATAGATAGCCACATTCAACAGGAAAGTTATAGGCTATTTATCATCCCAAAATTTCCACGGGAACGGGCACAAAGCGGGTGAAATCGCGGGGCGCAGCTAGTAATTGTTAAAGATGAAGATTCTTTTTATTTTATTTTTGTTTGAACGACACGTACCGATGCGATTCGAGTAATTATTTTTGTATTATGCATATATTAATTACAAGAGGAAGGCGATGACACCAAAATTTCCATGGAAACGGGCTCAATGCGGGTAAAACCACGGGGTGCTGCGAGTGTTACTACATTTTGAGGTATTTATATATTCATCTACTAAATATTTTTGGTTACAACATTTATATTTTAATTAAAATAATATACAAGAATTAATCCCCGTCAAATTAATGACTATTACCGCAATATATTTTAATTTGTCAATGAACCTGTAAGTTTGTATTAAGTCGTCACCACTCCGGCCCGAGGCAGTACTCCAATTACTTTATGTAATAAATGGCCGATTTATTGGCACATTAGCGATACTGCTTGATGTATTGGAGCCGAGTGGGCGGCGGAAGTCGGTGCTAGTGAAATTATTCATTAATTAATGGTGTAAATAAGAAAAATATAAAATCGAAGGTGAATGGACTCAATTGGACTCTGTGGTAGATAATAAAAATACTATTGCTGGCATATATTTTTTACTTAAGTTTTAAAATTGTAAACTAGCAGCGCCCCGCGGTTTTACCCGTGTTGTGCACGTTCCCGTGGGAATTTCGCGATTTTTTATACTTATAAACCTTCCGCTTGAGTTACTCTATCTATTTTAAAAAAACCGCGTCGAAATCCGAGCAGTAGTAGACGCGGCCGGGGACTTTGTTTTATAATATGTATAGTGTGATGGTCGATTTTCCAATCAAAGACAATTTCTTTTGTACAGTAGATGAAAAAAGTTTCTTTTTTAAAATTCTTATAGCTATAAAGCTTTTTTCTTTATTAAAAGATTGACTTTTATTAGAACATGTATACATAAGTTTACATTTTAGGACTGTACAGTCGAGGTCAAAAATAACTTTACAGTTGAGTGTTACAAAAATACCTTTACATTAAAATACGTTTACACATTGCATGCCAAAACATGCTTACAACTCACATGACACATTCTACTTTTCAGTTTATGCTCCAAATTTCAGTTTACAATCTGTCTTTCATAACAACATTTACAAAAAATCTGCCATAACACATTTACATTGTATGTTACATAATAAGATTTACTGCCAATGTGCCAAAAATACCTTTACATTTTTAGTGAGATTAAAAACTTTACGATCAAGCTTACCTTTGGATTACACCTATTGTTACATAAATATCTTTACAGATTTGATTAGCCCGTTCTTAATTTAAATAATGAAATGAAATCGTCATGAATATTAATTTTGGTTTTATGATTTAAATGTTTATTTTTATGAGTGGCGTACGTTCATACGTTTCGTTCAGAAGTTCATTACCAAACTATTGCGTGAATACTAGTTTTACTTATTACATTCATACAAACACACATTAATACAAACACAGCTTGCACTTGACTGGATTGATAATTTCATCCTAGGACGTAAGCTACGTTGTGGCTCAATAGTTTAGAAGTTTTGTTACAATATTATCTGTAAGGATGAGGCGATGTTTCGAATCCCACGGAGCGGCCCACTTTTTTAATGTTTTTTTTTTACGAACTTGAGCGAAGTTACATTTAGTAAACAATAATGAAATAATATGAGGGTGGATTCCAAAATAAGACAGGTTTGCTGGTTTGGAGAAAAAAAGTCAATATGAAATAAAAATGTTTTATGTTTAAGCATACTTTGGATTACATACAATTGTTACATAAATATCTTTACAGATTTGATTAGCCCGTTCTTAATTTAAATAATGAAATGAAATCGTCATGAATATTAATTTTGGTTTTATGATTTAAATGTTTATTTTTATGAGTGGCGTACGTTCATACAGTTTCGTTCAGAAGTTCATTACCAAACTATTGCGTGAATACTAGTTTTACTTATTACATTCATACAAACACACACATTAATACAAACACATCTTGCACTTGACTGGATTGATAATTTCATCGTAGGACGTAAGCTACGTTGCGGCTCAATAGTTTAGAAGTTTTGTTACAATATTATCTGTAAGGATAAGGATGAGGCGATGTTTCGAATCCCACGGAGCGGCCAAATTTTTTAATGTTTTTTTTTACGAACTTGAGCGAAGTTACGTATTAAACAATAATGAAATAATATGAGGGTGGATTTGAAATAAGACAGGTTTGCTGGTTTGGAGAAAAAAAGTCAATATGAAATAAAAATATTTTATGTTCAAGCTTACCTTTGGATTACACCTATTGTTACATAAATATCTTTACAGATTTGATTAGCCCGTTCTTAATTTAAATAATGACAATACCATACTGTCAAATAATGTATCTCTTTCATCCGTCGTGTTTGGCCTAGTTATTGTCCTCTCAATGAATAGATGATTATGATAGTGCAAAAGTACAGTCGGCAATAAAAAGTTGTACAGTCGATGTCAAAAATATGGTTATACTTTAGTACTTTTACTTCTTTTTCTTCTTCATCGAGTGGATGGTCCTGAACCTGACCAATCCTGGTGTCAGAGTTATTGATCCGCCAAAGGCCTCTGACATGGCTCATGTAACGACTACTATCCGAAGAAAGTTCCGTGACCGACGGTTGTCGCGATCATGAGTGTGATGGGTGGCCGTCGATAGTGAAATGAAATGAAATATTTATTTGCGCAAACATATGTAAATATAAAGGTGATTGATTACAATAAATAGGATCAATATGTTCTACCTGAAGGTGAAGCAACGGTTGTCGCGATTATGAATATGTCTTATTTCAAATCCACCCTCATATTATTTCATCATTGTTTAATACGTAACTTCGCTCAAGTTCGTAAAAACAAAACATTAAAAAATTTGGCCGCTCCGTGGGATTCGAAACATCGCCTCATCCTTACAGATAATATTGTAACAAAACTTCTAAACTATTGAGCCGCAACGTAGCTTACGTCCTAGGATGAAATTATCAATGCAGTCAAGTGCAAGATGTGTTTGTATTAATGTGTGTGTTTGTATGAATGTAATAAGTAAAACTAGTATTCACGCAATAGTTTGGTAATGAACTTCTGAACGAAACGTATGAACGTACGCCACTCATAAAAATAAACATTAAAATCATAAAACCAAAATTAATATTCATGACGATTTCATTTCATTATTTAAATTAGGAACGGGCTAATCAAATCTGTAAAGATATTTATGTAACAATAGGTGTAATCCAAAGGTAAGCTTGAACATAAAATATTTTTATTTCATATTGACTTTTTTTCTCCAAACCAGCAAACCTGTCTTATTTCAAATCCACCCTCATATTATTTCATTATTGTTTAATACGTAACTTCGCTCAACAATTCGTAAATAAAAAAAAAACATAAAAAAATTGGGCCGCTCCGTGGGATTCGAAACATCGCCTCATCCTTACAGATAATATTGTAACAAAACTTCTAAACTATTGAGCCACAACGTAGCTTACGTCCTACGATGAAATTATCAATCCAGTCAAGTGCAAGATGTGTTTGTATTAATGTGTGTGTTTGTATGAATGTAATAAGTAAAACTAGTATTCACGCAATAGTTTGGTAATGAACTTCTGAACGAAACTGTATGAACGCACGCCACTCATAAAAATAAACATTTAAATCATAAAACCAAAATTATTATTCATGACGATTTCATTTCATTATTTAAATTAAGAACGGGCTAATCAAATCTGTAAAGATATTTATGTAACAATAGGTGTAATCCAAAGGTATTAAGCTTGATCGTAAAGTTTTTAATGTCACTAAAAATGTAAAGGTATTTTTGGCACATTGGCAGTAAATCTTATTATGTAACATACAATGTAAATGTGTTATGGCAGATTTTTTGTAAATGTTGTTATGAAAGACAGATTGTAAACTGAAATTTGGAGCATAAACTGAAAAGTAGAATGTGTCATGTGAGTTGTAAGCATGTTTTGGCATGCAATGTGTAAACGTATTTTAATGTAAAGGTATTTTTGTAACACTCAACTGTAAAGTTATTTTTGACCTCGACTGTACCAAGGTGTCTCGGTTTCCTATCGGATATAATCGAAGCGAGGACTGGCCAATGCCTGTGGACACTGCAACTATTTCTAAATTAAACCGTTCACACAACACGTATGTAAATTCCGAGGAGATATTGATAAATACCGTCTCTGAAGTTGTGTCGAACAGATATTGCTATTTCAAGCTCTTTGTATGCAGTTCCGTGCTGCAGTGGAATATTTAGACCAGCGGTTATAAATGCACTGGACGTGATGTCCTGCGGTGACCCGCTGCTGGGAGCACCCTGTATAATACTATTTAGTGCCTCTATACTCACACTAGGTATTTGATATTCTCCTCGAGTGCACATCCTGTATCAAATATTTCTTATTATAGTCAAACACCCTGTATTATTTTGTACTAATATACACTTTATGGATTGATACTAGAGTAGAACAAAAGGTTGGGACTTCTAAAGTACTGAAAAAATGAATAGTTAGTCATGTTTATTTACCTGCTTAAACCATTGAGATATATGTACTAACTTGCAAATTCTCTGCCTCGTGTTAGCTTCCAAAATATCACAATAGGTAGGTATACTCGTAGGAATGCGAAATATTGATTTCACAAAATTACGAGTTATTCCGGCGCGTGGGTGTGTACAAGGATCAAAGAATTTATATATACGAGTTCCATTTTCAAATTGAGTTTGATATTTAATTGTGTCAATGTTGGCGCCACAAAATTAATGCATTTTTGGTTACTGTCTGATGTGGTCCACCGACCTCACAAAACCGATTTGGTAAAAAAATATAAGAAGTAGAAGAACGTTAAATGTGGTTGGCACAAAGAAATAACAAGCTTCAAGCTTTATTTAATTAAATTAACCACAATATTTTTTCGTAAAACTCTTCGAACCTTATTAATTTTAAATACGGAACATCAAGATCGGCTTGAAATCTGGTAGGACCTCTTTTTTGGAGTCTCACTAAAGAGAATCGTTGCCGACATGTTCGGTTTGTTACGATTTAAGGGTTTGCGTGCAAACTTCGGGCCAGGGTTGAATGAATCTGTATAACAACTTTTTGGTCACAAACCTGTTTCGGGTTGCAGTCCGAATATATCAGTTGCAGAATCTTTGATGGTCTGCTTTAATTTATTCTCGAGTGAACATTATCTTCATATCAAAATCAGGGCATTATGTTGAAAACCTAATGTGAAATACGGTCATTAGTTTTAAGTGTCGTGTTTATTAAACGATATTATCTTGAATTGGTTTATATGGATTATAAAATATACTTTTATGTACCATTTTAGTAAGTAAGTAATTTTAAATATTGAAGAGACCTTTTAGCAATACTGTGATCTAATTACCTCCTTACTTATCATGGTTTTTACTATTGCTCACAACCCCATACATGAATACAAGAAAAAGCCAACAAGTAATGTCTAAAGGTTTGTAGGCGGTTTCATCGTTAAAAGCTATATGTACAAAAAAAAACAACGGTGAGTACAATTTAATTACTACATACTCTAGAGACAGGAAACCAATGATCAATTTGTGGTATTATATCTACAATCTATGGATGTATTAACGTAAGTGACCGCGGCGGACGTGTCAAGTGCGATCGCTCGTGATTGTGATTATGAATGACACTTCAAATGACCAGTGAAATGGTCTTCCGTTCTGTTAACTTTACATGCCGTTATGACACGAATTCGTGTAGAGCAAAATTATATCAGTTTTTCTTAATATTAAACTTCTTTTTATCCTCCTCACTGTACTGATATCTTCAGATGAGAGGCCTTTGCCCAATTGTGGCACATTACAGGCTAATAGCTTTGTTTCAGCGAAACTAACTTTAAGTCTTTGGGCAGTTCCACTGATTCCATTCACACATCTCACATCTCCAAAGTGTATAATCTACATATATTTCTGTGCTGCGTATTGCTTAGGTAACCCATTTATCATAGTACCTAATTCTACATAGACAGTTTAAGTTTCACTTCCCTACTTCTAGGTACAACTAATTTCATTACCATTACTCCGTTCCTACCAATTAAGTCAAAATTAACATTCCTAACCCATTACTTAATAAGTTTCGATTATTTTAAGTGGCACAAAGTGATACTTGGATACCAACATTAAAGTAATAATCATATTATCTTGTCATTAACCTAACGACGTGTCATATGTTTAAACAGCGTTATTATACGGAAAAAATGTCATAATCTTTATGAAGGAATATAGTATGTATATTATAGTATGTATAATCCATTTCATTTACAACAACTATGCCTATAGATTTTTCTATAAACATATTTTAATAATTCCGACGCTGGCGCCAGATTAGTCGCACTTTATCAAATCTGTGCGTTTTTAATTAATTATTATTCACAGGTATGTCTGTCTTGAATGAATGATAAACTTTCACGAGCTTTACGAAGCGGTTAGTTGAATAACTAGAGTCCTTGTGAAATCTGAAGCACTGCGACAATTACGAGCTGTTAGGTGTATAGAGTTCTTTAAGTTTGTTTTTGAAGAGCATAATTGTTGAGATGAATAATATAGATTATATTTGCGTTGTTAGTTGTAGCGTCTTTGACATGAGGCTATGTTCTACGAGGGATGGCCATCAAACATGCAATTACAGTGGGTCGTAGCATGCAACTTGCTGCGAATGCGCATTATTGGGAATACGGTAGTCGACCGCCTTCGACGGATAAAAAACTGTCAATTAGGGGAGCAAAGTTTGAAAACAGTCTAACTCCGCTGAGAATAAATACTCTTTGATTTAAGTACTTACTCGTAGATTTAAAGTAACAGTTCGGAGACCGCGTTAAATGAAGGTATTATGTACTAGCTACAGCTATATCATTGAGGTATAACTTAGTATCTATACCTATTTATATATGCAGGTACCATAATCTTATTAAAATTAATGAGTACAGATACATTGTATCATCCTCAGTTCAGAATATCGTTTGCTTCGATCGTGATGCGTAGGCGCATCTCATCGGAAGTAACCTCTCATATTCTTCCCACTCAGGCCACGGCCACAGATTAGATATACCTAGTCTCGTTCACGACCGGGACGCTAAGGTTAATGCTCGTGCCACAGATTATACCTACCTTAATGAGTAATTGCGATCTTCTGATTAGAAAACTTTACGACTTGTTTATGACTAGTGTCTATGGTTTCTGCGGATTAGACGGTTGTTTAAATCGATTTCGTTTTGATTGATTTCTGCTTTGTGGTGTTTGGTGGGTTGTGTTTGTTTAATGTTGGGTAGTAAATAATATTTATTAAATAATACAGTAATCAATCTAGATTTCTTTTTATTTGTGTCCTTAAATCTTTTAGTCTGGGGTTTCAACTCTTATATGCTTTGTCTCATATCTAAGAACTTTATTCATTATGTTACAGTCTTCATAAACAACATATTTCCAATATAATAATGCGAAAGTTTGAGAACTTAATATCTAATAGATATATAAAATTCTCGTGTCACGGGGTGCATAATTGAACTCCTCTGAAACGGCTCGACCGATTCTCATGAAATTTTGTGTACATATCGAGTAGGCCTGAGAATCGGACAACATCTTTTTTTCATCCCGAAATTCCCGCGGGAACAGGTACAACGCGGGTGAAACCGCGGGGCGCAGCTAGTTATCATATAATATACAACCTACATGTTATTTCTTGCTTTTTTGCTACACGGAAAGGGCTGTAAGAATGTTCACTAAAAACCCACAATGGAGACTACAGGACGCTACTAATACGTAATAAAAGTATAGTACTGTCTTATGTTTTCGTTATTACAACTAAGATACCCATTTTAGTTGTCAGTTTGTAGAATCACCAACAGCGCGCGGTTTACGGAGCGTCCTTTCACGCGCCGTAAACATTGCACTCTTGCTTCCTTCATAACTGACAGGAAACGTTACGATGCACCATCGTGCTTCATTCAGATTCTAAGTGTAGCTCAAAGACCAGGAGGGTATTGAAGCGGAATAATAGTTATTAAGGATTATTATCTTGTTTTAATACACACATTATATACCTAGACTAGTTTTTTAACTTGCCTGAATGTTAAGCAAACCGCACCTTTTATCGAAACAGCTCACATTCCGATAAAATGTCAATATAATTAATAAAACTTGTAACTAAATTTTTCTCACTCAATATGAAAAATCTCTTGAAATAAAAATGAATGCTGCTTAAAGTTTAATGTTAATAAAGCATTCAAGGTAGTAAAAATAACAAAAATCACCGCCGTATGCACTTACCTACTTGTTGAGGTAAATTGTTTGTCGTCATCTCTGAGCTAAGGAGATGAAAGTTGAGTGCAATAAAACAGTGCATCGTACGACAATCAACTCTGAAACCCGAGAGCGCCCGCATACGAATTGAGACCTTCCCATAACCTCATGCGGGATTAATATCGGCGAAACAATCGTAAACTTATTGTGCTTTGACTTTCACAAGATAATAACATTTTGATGTGTCGTAAAACTGAATGTCGAGCTATTTTATTTAGGTTCTTTATGACAATGTTTGTGTGGTACAAAGCTATAAGCTGTACCTTTCCTATTACTAAATATCAATCGTTCAAATCATCTTTTAAATCAAAATACCTTTCAAAAACACCTAATTTCTAAAGATAATTTCAGTCTTTGGTCTTATATGTGAAACACATAAGTTGAACTCACAAAGTCTGTTTTTCTGTCGGGTGTAGAAAGAGTTTGCAGGCTCTGCGCGACTATACGAGTTGTAACTACAACTTTTATTTGTGCTTACAAGTAACAACGTGCAACACCTAATAAGTTCACAGGATGTTCCAACTTTCTTCAGCCTTCCTTAAAAGGAGGTTCGTTTATTAGATGCCTGCTCCATCTCGGGGGTCTTCCAACTAAGGAGTATGACTAATACCGACATGTGTGCAAACCTTTTTGCACCTTCGATTGTTTTCCATCAGAGTTTCATTCATGAATAAGCAGAGCCTTTTGTAGCCAAGGCCTCCAATCAATGATTTTAATTACTATGCAGGATCAATGCCATAGTTGGGATCGCCAATTTGAATATAGCATTGTAGACAATGTTCCGACTATTTTAGCCGGCCTTGTCTGTAACCTATATTTGTTTTGTTTTATGATTTCATTCAATTACACTTCCTTATTTCAAAAAGGTTTAAGTACCTACTTCTCAATTTTTATTATCTTCCTTTTATTAACTATCTTTTTTATTTAATGCAATTTTTTTCGAAGTTTGGTTATACCCTAAGTTGACAACTGATGGATACATTTTTAATGCATCTACTTTTTGAATTTCAATTAGATAGATATTAAAATAATGTATAAAACCAATTATAAATGAAAGTGGAACACACTAATATCAGATTACCTATTCAAAAATACCATAGGAAATTATAACTCAAGATAACATCTTCAATTTATTTATTTGACACTCCTGCTTCCTGTTAGACCATTTTATATTGAACTATTCATTCTTAGGGCTTGTTAGAAATTGAGGGTCTTGGTTAAAAGGTTGATTGTTGGTTAAGATGATTGTGAAAACGGCTTCGGAGAGCGTTTTACGGTAATTAGTATGTAAGTAGTATTGATTGTCGCCTACGCGGGGTTACGTGGACCGAGTTTGCAGTCTGGGTTACCTGTGGTCAAGTTTTATGACCCCTATTTGATATCATTATATGACTCGAGAAAAAGACCTACCCACAGATAAAAATACAAAAGAAAAACTTTCTTATGTAGAGACATTCTAAACTTCCCTGCTATAGTTGAAATGTGGATCAATGACGTCTGTTCTCCAGCCGAAGACGATTCCTTCTAATGAGGCAAAAGATTCCTTCAAGGGTGAATGGAAAATGATTAATGTCATCATTGAACCCTTTCTTACAATGGAAGATATTATCTTCGGTTGAAAAATACAGTGATGATGAATGATGATGAAAATTTTGAATTTTAACTGTCATAAGAAAAAATCTATACAATTAAAAGTGAAGCAAAACACACATTTCATTGTTTGTACGCGCATAACGTCCAAACGACTGCACCAAATTAGATAACTCACAATAATCTATTTAAAGGACAGGAGAAAACCCATATTCACGTGGGAAGCTGATACTGACAGCTAGTTTTAAGCTAATTCACGTGAGTTAGTGGAAAACGACTCGTTCTGACAAGCAGTATATTTTAATTAGCAAGTAACAAGTAACCAGTCGATACTGTTTCTCTCCTCGTAAATTGCAAACTGGAAAGATTATAATCCTTGCTTTCTATTTGCATTAACTGTACCAATAAATATGGATTTATATATCTGCACTTATAAGATAATCCTAAATACAACTACAGTATATAAAACAAAGTAGCTTTCCGCTGTCTGTCTGTCCTTATGTATGCTTACAACTTTAGAACTATGCAACGGATTTTGACGCGGTTTTTTAAATAGATTAGTGATTCAAGAGTAAGGTTTATAAGTATAAAGATTTCCGAAATTCCCACGGGAACGGGCACAACGCTATTCCATATTTATTATTATTCCATATGTATTAATATTCCATATGTATTATTATTCCGTATGTATTATTATTCCATATGTATTATTATTCCATATGTATTATTATTCCATATTTATTATTATTCCATATGTATTATTATTCCATATATATTATTATTCCGTATCCAAATTTTATGGAATCTACTCATTCAATTCACTCTTAAGTCTTAATAGGTCGTCGTGGCAAAACAATAGATAAAAAATAGTTTCCAAATACAAAAATCCATTTTACCTCGATTATATTAACAGAACTATAATGAATGTATAATGACACAGTTCATTAAAATTAATAAAACACGAACGAATACAATAAATAATGAAATCGTATTAATATTCATAAGGAATATTAAAAAATATTTAAGTAATTAACGTTTAAGCTGTAAATTGGTTTCTTCAACGGTACATTGGCATGGCACGAGCCAACTAATATACTCGTAAATAAAGCTTTTCTCAGCTTTTACTTAACGTCACATATTTTGGAACTTTTTATTATTTATTAACATTTGACATCAGACTCATTTATTTAATTCAACGTTGAACTTGAGTTTATGATCTAGAAGCTAGCGAGTCCATTATAGAGCTCCATTATACCATGATTTCAATATTAGTCTGCATTTGATTTGAGATAAGATTTGAATGCCTACGATATCAATCAATTAGGACTATTTTACAGAAAACGTGATTTTATTTTTGTCTGTAATGTCATTTTAATATCAGTTGATGTATTTTAGAACTAAAAATGGTTTCACCCTCGATTTATAAATCTTCCTATTGATTTGAAACTAAATTTGCGGATACACTTCGCTTTTATTTTATAATTCAAAGTATGTAGTGGTCGCTCAAACCTAAGAACTAGTCTTATCAATCTTCCGAAGATTTAGGTACTTCTATTCAAATCACAAATTGCCCTAACAAACTTTGAACTAAAAATTAATCTCCAAAGTTGGTATTTATTGAAAACATTTTGCTGATTAACCTCAGGGTTCAGAGGTATCCAAGATTTATTGTATACCTGTCAACTTGATTTTCAACAAGTTTTACATAAAGGTAATTTGGAAACTGGTTTTTAAATACTTCCAACAAAATCCATCACGAAATGATTTACAATTAAATTGAGCTTCCGAACATTTACACAGTATCGTAATTTGTGCTTCACATTATGTTAATTTATTGACGTTTTTATGTCTAATTCTGCATCTACAATGGCTTAAGATTTTTGGGTTCGAATTGTGTTTTTTTAAAAGAAAATATAAAGAATCATTGACCCACCATGAGGTCACCGTTATATCGAACTTTTATATGTAAATAAGCTGTCCCACTCGAGATACGAACGAAATATATTGTTAGAAACACAATATATTCGAAAGCCAGATAACATTACGTGAAATTGCTTAATATACCACCGTGAATATTATTAATTCGTTTTTGCATAATTTTAATAGAATGGAAATTCTTTTGTTAAGACTATAATTTATTAATTTTGATTATAATAAAATGTGAAAGCTTTATCTCCATTTGTTATTTACTCTCAAAAGTAAAGCATCATTTAGATTTACCTTACAAGTTAGTGAATAGTAGGTATAGAAAACTTTTGAATGACTTGATTTTTTGGCGAACTTTAAAGTTAGAAGATTGATTGAAACGCGACCGCGATTCAAAGAAAAGTCTTGTCATCTCGTAGCCTGTAACCTCGCTCAACCTAAACGCCTCTTATAACTTAGTTGGATCTCTTCAAATTAACCTTGAAGTTGCCGTGTCAACTTTCCCTAAGCACAAGGACATCCTGAGCCAAGAGTCCCGAATTCCCGGATCCTACTTGAAGTCTCGATCCCTTCTGATCCCTCTCATTGCTGACACTCGACATTCTGAATCTGATCGTGATTTAATATACTTCACAGCAAATGAATGATTTAACTATTTGCCTTTGGGCTTCGAGCCATAGCGTAGATTAAATCTAGACATGAATTTAAATGTTATTAGAGATGACAGATATCTACAGATGCAGTTCAAATATAGACTAAAACAATACAAATTTAATACACGTATGTCTATGGAATGGTCGTAATCTTTCGCGAATTAAACTGATAAATCCTAAAAGAGAATGCGTGACCCATGTTTGGCGCCATTAGGTACGCCATTTTTTCTTTAATTTAGATTTATATTGTCTATGGCGCCACGACTAACCGCCCAACAGTATAGGCACACTATCTCAAGCCTAAATGTTTTATTTCGAAAAATTAAATACCGAAATATTTGAACCATCACGTCATCGATAGATTTTATGATTTTCAATTTGATGCGGCATTTTGCGATTTTAGATTATTAATTTTATAGACAGACATCAATTATGATGAATCACGGTAGGTGCCGATCGATTATAGTCTGTTCACGTCTCTATTATGTCATCGGATTTCAAGATCGTATTTTATTATGCTATTATCATGGGTCATAAAGAGGATTAGAAGAAAACACCGCTTAATCGAATTACTCATTTTGCATAGCACTAAAACCACACTGTACTCTGGTAAAACATGTAGAAACATTTACCTACCTACTATGAGTATAGTTAACATTATTTTATTAGTCAGATTGTCATTTAATAAAATATAATGTATTTAAAAATATGTGAAACAAAAGTTTATTAATATGGCGGGACGATTATCAGCGATTGGTGAAAGCTCGCAAAGCACAGGGAGGGTTGGGAATATGTTTGGGGGAGACCTTTGCCCAGCATTGGGACAATATAGGTTAGAAAAAGAAAGAAAGTATACTGGTACCGTATTATATTTAATTTTCCATACCAAGGCAAAGGTTAAATTGAGTTACTATGTAGTAGGTACTCGTAGTACAAATGGCTAGTAATCCGTGACTATGTAAATTACAAAGTATATGTACATGTCATTCGGTCAATGACCCTGTTAATACTAAATACTAACTGCTAGTTAATCCGGTACGTGTGATGACGTCACTACTTGCGCTTACTAATGAATTCGTCTGATATTAATGGGATCATCTTGGGGTCGTATTAATTAGTCTTAATATTCCAATTCGATGTAAGGTGGGGCGATTTTCATACTAATTTATTGAGACATTTATGGATGAGCCTTACTATATTTTAACATTTTTAACCCATATATTTGTTACCTACTGGTTTTACCTTTATTTTTTCGGAGATAAAAATCTTATCCAATAGAAAAAAAGGAAAATTATTTATTTTAGGTTATGCTTAAAACTTTTGCAATATCAGAAATTCTTATTTATAACAATAGGTTTAATAAACTCAATATGTAGGTACATTGTAATATACGAAATATACCAAAAAAAATAATGAACCTTTTAAATTTTCCAACGTTAAAACGTTGAAATGTGTGAATAATTACACGTTTAATAAGTAACAAAAACCACTCAGAGCAGCTCAGAGATGCGTAATTGTGTTCGCGAGTTGTTAATGGGGCTCATCCAAACAAATAGGATCTTAATGAAAGCAATAAATATCCAGTTACACCTTCTCTTCCGCGTTCTTGGAGACTTTACATTACACTTACACACACATTGATGAAAGCTTAGCATACGTAGATAAGCTTAGCATGTGTAGACTTCATACTGAGCTCATTGATTAAGCGAGGATTATGAATCGGGATGGTTGTTTATAGTGATTGTTATAGACTTTATAGTGAGTGTTAAGCAACGTACAGCTCGGCGTCTACTTGGATTGGTGACCGATAGCGGCATTCCAATTTGAGTGAATTCTGAGTGTACTTATGTTTGAATGTCATAGGTAGTTTTAAGAGAGTCGTTAATGTACCTACCTATAGTAGTTTAGAACTCTACGAGACTCTACCAAATAAGTATTAAGTTAATATAAATTTTCATATTCTTCGTTGAGTCCATGTAGAGTAAGAGTATGGTAGGTAATTTTCTTCTTTTAATTAATTAATGATTGCATATAAATATTGCTCGATATTCATATTTATATCCTACCAAGAGTGCGTCGCAGTCATCCGATAGTTGTAGTTCGTTGGCGTCGCCGCACTGCACGCGCCGAGCCGAAACCCGTACGATTATTGATTATGTATCATCAACGGGTCTCATTAGCCTAACAAAGGCATTAATCAGCAGCTTTCCCGAGAGATTAGCTTTAAACAAATTGACGCTGCGATCCGTGGGCGGTCCCAGACATGTTTACGAGTCACAATCTACACTAAACGGTTCGTGTGTGCTCTTCGAACTATGAATGTCAATTAACACCGATATTGAGACAGAATTTATCAGCATTCGGCCACGGGCCACGGCCATGGGCCACGGGGCACGTGGCATCTGTCACGATGCACCTAAACATCGACACCGATTATTTATACTTCCATCTCGGACGTTTCTGTTTCGTCATGGCCGAAGTGTGAAAGGTGGCATCGAATAACGATCTGTTAAATGTCCTAAAGTCGTGGGCTAACTGTAACTGTAGCCAGCTCATAAATATAACGAGATAAAGCAATATTTGGATTATATTTATAAGTTGGAATGTGTTTACATAAATAAATATTTTTGTTGGTGCAACAGTTGGGTGTTAATTTACTACGAATAAAATTATGATATGAACGGCCATAACATTTCATTGTGTGACAAGCAAGGCAATTTAAATAAGTTTAACCTTATTTTGAAAACTAGAAAAAAGAGGTATAGTGAGATAAATCATACGATAGGATCCCAAAGAATTAATAAAGGATGTACCTAAAAGACAGTGAACACGATCCCGTAGCGAGGTGTTCGATATTCAATTTAGTTCATCTTCCAGGGTCCTCGTGCGTGACTCCAGGGTAATCTCGCATTCAACGCGGTGCCACAGAGTAGGTAAACAGCAAACATATGTATGAATCAAGGTTTGTTAGGTTGGTGATTGCAAACACTGAAAGAAAACTGGAATTTAGACGAATAACGTAGAAATAGATATAAATGAACCTGATGAGATTGTTTTTGTTAGAACGCGCTAATTTCTGGTACCACTTGGACACAAACCATTGGATTTGTAACCACAGCCACGTTCAAAAAGGAAGGTCATAGCATAGGCAACTTCCCTCGGGAACGGTTGTAAAACTTCGGGTAAAACTGCGCGGCGTTGCTAGTATTTAAAATAGGTGGGTCTTGTAAATAGGTACCCTTTAATCAAAATATACGACACAATAGACAGATTTTATAGTTATGCAAATGACGATAGTTTAAACTTTAGCCGGTTCTTTGATTTGTGGTCGTGGGTTACTATTGTCGCCGAGTTCCATTAGATAGTTCATATCAAGTTTATACCAACACCGATACACATTATTACGAAATGATAATAAACTCTGACCTTAAAATACTTTGAAACAGGTAATTTTATATTTTAATATTGAGTTACAAAGAACAATACCTACCGAGTGGCGCCAAACGAGACCATTGGGTTTTCCCAACGCATTCTCTAAAAGCCAAACCGTATTTTAAATATATTCGATTACATTTTAATAACCAGAGACTCGTGACAATAAAAGATAAACCGAGACAGATAATAGCATAAACAATACCATTATTGTTTTATGTTTTCTAATTAAATACCGATAAAAATTCTATCGGAGGACCGAAGATGAACATTTTGAATCTCATTCACTCCCGCGTAGGAGGACCACTGACGTGGATGCACTCACTCATTATAAATAATAGACAGATAATCTACGCAAGACAATAGTTCGCGGCGGCTGTGGGTGGCATTGTAACCACCGTAAACAGAGCTTTAAGAGAACTCTTGAACCCGCCATTAAAGTAGTAGTTAAGCGAAGTTATGGGTCAATCAAAATTGGTCAAATAACTGCATCTGGTGGGTGCACGTCAACAAACTTAGAGGTGGAAATGCGATGGTTACGTTCAGCTATTATAACACTTTCTTTCCATAAAATAATAAGTGTCGAGTACGTGAGGCCGCACTCTATGATAAAAGAGCTATAAACTTTAGGTACCGTCGCCATTTATAGTTTCTCTAGAAATGTGCGCGTAAAACTGGTGTAAAATAATAAAAGGACATTTAAAACGGTACTCGATACTTTTATCGGTGTCGATGAACTTCTGCTAGATATTTAAATCTGCGTGTTTTTGTTGAAACCTCTACGTTTTATTGTTTCCCTCATTTATTATTCAGGAGTAGTGTGTTGGAAGTTCAAATTGGCTCAATGATCGCCTTACTTCAATTAGATGGCACCCCGAGGAGAATAATGGCTCAAGCCTCCGTAAACACTCTGTCGAGGATAATCTCATTTGAATATCGTCGGATCGGCCGATTATGAACGCTGTAACAACGTTACAACTACGATAAAGAATACTGAGCCGTAACCTTCATTTTAATAACAAATTAGGATTTTAAATTTCATTAAAATTTCAGTGGATCTGTGCGAGAACTTAGTTTAGGGTAAAGGATTTTCCTTTCGTGCTCTCTCTCTTTG
This sequence comes from Cyclophora punctaria, assembly GCA_951394245.1. Taxonomy (NCBI): domain Eukaryota; kingdom Metazoa; phylum Arthropoda; class Insecta; order Lepidoptera; family Geometridae; genus Cyclophora; species Cyclophora punctaria. The sequence continues at coordinate 3,339,005 of OX596171.1, read as the reverse complement.
TTTCACATAAATATTTATAGTGTTGAAGCGGAACTTCATTGCCTATTACTAGTGTCTTTAGATATACATTTACAGATATAATTTGTTATTACCACCAAAAAAAATTTGGTTTTGATTTTTTTTAAGGAATTTGAGTTTCGAACGGAACCGGCTAAGATTCTGCCAAGTGTTCACGACATGTATTCATTTTTAAAACTGCATCTGTCATAGATTTACATCACAGCGTTATATAACCTCTGCAATGATCACCAAGCAATTTCCTGTGCTCAAAATGATTCACTCAATATCTCAAAAGATCACTTTGTACGTCGCGTGGGTGCCAGCTCACTCACGTCTTCATATTACACAGTCTATTTGGTAAATTGAAATGGGCGCTGTAAATTATTCAATCAGAAGGTATTTCAAATAGTAACGCTGTTTGATTGTTTGATCAATTCGTCCTTCCATACCCAATTATTCGGAAAGGTTCCCACGTGAGTGATTGGTTGTCAAATTTAATTGGGCACCGGCAATAAAACGTTTACCCTTGGTATAATTAAAGGCAGTGTAAAATCATATGGATCAATTCAATAACGTAATGCCAATATTTTCAAAGTATAATGAGAAATATCAAAATTTTACTGTGTTGTGGATTTATACTTTATACCTTCAATGAGTTTTTATTAGTAAGTATGTCTTTTATTTTTAGACTTTTACTGGCACCGTTGAAAGATAATTTTCCGTCAAATCCTAGGTTAAAACATGACTTTCTTCAAAATTTTTGGTTAATGCGGGTTGGTGATCTCAAAACCCAAGCCATGTTTGAAAAGTAGGATACATCAGTCGGCCTGGAAATTGACCACGAGACCACAGTATGGGCAGACAAGTGTACAAACCACTAGACCACCGAGATGACTTTTCATCAGCCAATTAGGAACTCAATTAATTATAGTTTGAGTATTTTCTATCTTCATCTGCTCACCCTTTATGTTATTCGTTATATTAGTTTTGTTACTAAACCCATTTCTATATTCGTCAAATATTCCGCAACCCTTAACTTTATTTGAGCCTTGGAATATGGATGTTAAAACAAAAGACTGCAAAGTCGTAAAGGCGGTCTCGAGGCTCGGGAAAGGATCCTCAGATCTACCCGGTTAATATTCCTGTCTGTTAATTTGTAAAGGCTTCAAAGGAACTCATTATTACAGACCAAAGCACTGATTTTCATAATGATTTGTGTTATTTTAAATTATTTTACGGGAGAATTTTTCGATAACATTTTTAATTAGAGGCTCAATTAACCCTTTGACGGTCGTGGGTGGAAAGGTAAAATAAATAGCCAACAGATAGAAAGTAAATCAGATATTGACCCCACAGCTAGCGTCGGTTTACATATAAAATGTCAATGAAGATAACGCACCGCATTATTTTTATGGTCTTCTGATCAGGTCAATAGAGTATTGAATAACCGTCTCATATTTTACAACTGTTCTATCAAACCAAGACACACACAAACACGTGTTATCGTCGCATTAATGTTCCATAAAGGCTGTATATCTTTGGGCGGTTAATGAATGGATGTTCGGCCTTCCGCCGTGTCCATCCTACGTAATGTTTTCTTTAGCATATTGTACGCGACGGTACCCCGCAGCGGGGCCCTTCAGAGGGCCCCGGAATGGGCACAACGCATTAACTTGAAATTGATTGTTATCATAATCAATGGTATTGAAGTAATTAATAATTGTTAATTGAATTTGTTAGAAATTTTATTTGTGTCGTAATGTTTTTATTATTGTGAAAGTTTATGAGTTACTTTTTATGTGCTGAGTGCTTTTATGTCCAAAGTAATTTGTGTGAAATGGGATATTTCGCCTTATTGATAAGTGAAGTATTTTTATGTGTTCCTAATTTAATTTACGCCAAATGGAATATTGTATTCCCTTTGTTACTGGCTTTAATTATTTGGCAATATATCAGTGGTTTACCCTAGCGTAGGAGTAACCAGACTGCCACAAACTTTGGGCCCTGAAGACCTCCAACAGAGTCGCATTTCAACAAGTATAAATTTAGTTTCAGAAAGGTCCTATATTGAACTTTACTAACACCCTACAATTTATTAAATATATGTGAAGGTTAGATACACACATAACAATTTTGTTTAAAAATTAGTTTAGTTTAACTCTCTTTCGTTTGAAAAGCCCTTTGGCACAGTGGCATGTGAGAGAGCTTACTGCGTCGCGGGTTGCAGGTTCGATTTCTCGGATTTAACAATATGTGCAAACATAGTTGTTGGCAACGTGTCTGGGTGTATATTCTTATAAAGCATATTATTATATTGTATGTACTTATACATATATGAAGTAAGATCAGTTAGATTCCATAATAGCTTAGAGCTTAGTTTAGGACTAAAAAATCCATCGAAAAGTTCCAAATTCAAAATCATCTCAGATAGATGCTGAAATCAAACTTCTAAAACAACTCTCTTTGCACTGGAGTAAGTTCTATTATAAACACACACAGTCCAGTTTACTTACATGGCGGTTAGCAAACATCACAACCACGCAATACAATTGATATAGGTACCTATTTATATATACAGTAGAACATGAATACATAGGCTTGGCCGATCGATAATAGATAATCACAAGACGTTCTTTATTCAAACTTTAGGGTTACCAGTGCAAATAAAAGACTTGGCTACGGTCGAGTGGGCAACTCCGGCAAGTTTTGAACTTGAGTGTACCAACACACCAACCCTGAGTTTAGGACTATTTGTTTGTATTTATGATTGTGTGAATATCGAATATTCTACTCATATTACAAATGCGATAGTTTTTAGGATGGATGTATGTATGGATGTACGTATGTTTGTTACTCTTTCACGAAAAAACTCTGGACGGACTTAATATAGGTTATAAATCAGATTAACACATGGGATACATTTTATCCCGAAATTCCCGCGGGAACGGGTACAACGCGGGTAAAACCGGGGCGCTAGTAATGTATAATTATACTTCGCCTTGTGTTCGATCACTCGTATTATGATTGAACACTTGGGACACAAGGATTTTTGATTTGGCAGAGAATGATGGAAAAGCATCCTCCACAACATAAATTATGTTACCATTTGTATATGAACTAATTTCAGTTAATTTCACTGCAAATCAAAACAGGCTATTCATCATGTAGGAAAGTTAGATTAATTATTTAAAAGCCTGACGCGTTACCCTAACATTTCATCACGGCGTACATTAACGAACTATTGTTTGACTTAACCTATTGTTAACAGCTAAAGTTTCAGTTAATAAAAACATAAATCATGCCCGAGCCTGGTACAGACATGTAACTAAAATCAATTGTATAAATTGAGTGGAGTCGCGTCAAATGGCCCGTGAAATGGTCCTCTGATGTGCCCCTTGACTTATCCTATCCGTATTTGATTCGATCGACTACTGCCGAAGAAACCGTAATAGATACCGGTGAATCTATTGAGAATCACTTAAATGCCGCTTTTGTGCAAAAGGTATTGAGGAACGGCTTCCATTCGACGTTTTTAACGATGATTCATAGGTTCTAGAAAGTCATTCACCTTTTAATGGCACTTGTTCTTTTTTATTATTTAATTTGGGGTATTGTTCGCTTTAATTAAACCCTTGCCCAGTTTTTTATTCGCAAAACATTTGAAAACCGTGTTTTATCAAAGTAGAATTAACTTGAGAAACTTTTCATTAATTAAGCCTTTAGATAATGCTTCACTAACTGGCCAATCATTTATTTAGGTTTCCAGCATTTAAATAAACCGAAACTTACCAAGATAAAACTGGAACAAAGTTCTATAGAGAGGCAAGTATTAGCATTTCTTTTTCAATTACCCACTTTCCCTTACTAAGGCAAAATACGTAACAGGACTCGCTGGAATACAAACTACCTCTAGTTGCGAGTAGGCAGTAAGGACTCTTAAGTCTTAACGATTCCAAGTTTAAATGTAGCTAAGTTCATTGGTACTTTCAGTTTTAAGATATTCAAAGTTGTTCTTAGAACAAAGCTCAGTTTTGCTGTGCAGAACTGCCGCTCGCATTTTCATAATTTTAAAATTGTGTTGAATATTATCTTGAACGTGTCATTATGACGCGGCGTCGACGCAGACAATGGCCCATGAATAAAATATAGTGAAACTGGGACACGTGGTGGCAGCCTTTGGGAGCCACTCTCTGTATGCAGCGCCTGGAACCTTATTCTATTTATTCTATACTCTGTGGCTTCAGATAGAGCTGGCTGGAAAATTTTTTTTTTTTTTTTTTTTTTTTTTTTTTTTTTTTAATAATAATAATAAAACTATTAAGCACACATAATTATACACAAATTCAATGAACTAAATCTAGTTGTACAATCAGCCGTAGTAAGTGATCGTTGGTATCCATAAAAGTTAAAAACTGTGATAACAGATACCAGCGCTTCCCGTATTCTTACAGACTACTTTTAAACATAATATCATGACGTGAACTTATGTACGCTATGATAACAGAAAAAAACTCGTAGAAAAATTGAACAATTCAATGATAAATATATATAAATATAAATTAGAATATAATACATAAATACAATAAATACATAAACATAAACGTATATTTACTTGAGTACATAAAAATAAAAATAAAGAATAAAAATAGGAGTAAAATAAACTAGGAATAGGAACGCACATACGTATTATATCGCTATCATTTCCCAATGGTGAGGAGTTCTTCAATATCATCGTAACTCTGTGTCTGTAACCAGTTTGCTAGGGTGCGCTTAGCTTGCATTTTTGCCATTGGATGAATTGACGTGATTTGGTTAATGCGGTTGTAGATAATTGGGCTGAGAACTTTGAAATGATGTCTGGCCAGAGCAGTCTTATGGGAGGGGCACTTAAACACCATGTAGTTTCGTCGCCTACTTGGTGCCATTTTATCAAATGGAAGAGTTTTATGAGTATGTAGGGTCATATTTAGGATGTAGAGTTTGCGAATCGATAATACATTAAATTCGTCATAAAGGTTACTGGAGGGGTACAAATATGGTTTTTTTAAAATTATGCGTAAAAGAGCTCTCTGCACACGCTCAAGTCGCAGTAAATGGGTTTTATACGTCCCACCCCACGAGACAATGCAATAGCTAAAGAGAGACTGAGCGAGCGCATAGTAGACCATGCTGAGCGTGCTCCTATCAACCGTGCACCGAAGTTTAATAAAAATGCGAAATAGTTTGCGGATTCTAGAAATAAGGTAATCTATGTGTCTGCTCCACTTGAGGTGTTGGTCAATGAAGACTCCTAAATATTTAATTACCTGAGCTCTTTCAATTGGGTGACATATGCATACTGTTTCGGGTGTGCAGCTATGGGAAGTGATGGAAAATGTTACTGGTGGTTGACCAGCAGAAGTAGGTGAGAATGCCAAATACTTGGTTTTTGAGAGATTCAAGGTAAGTAAATTGTCAAAAAGCCATTGAGAGACCACCTTTAGGCACACTTCAGCATGATCACGGACTGAGTCCCAGCTTTCACCCTCCACAAGCAAAACAGTATCGTCAGCATAAGATACAAGTTTACAGTGTGGGAGGAGGAGTGAGGTAAGGTCATTGATGTAAATCAGGAAGAGAGTGGGGCCAAGCACACTTCCTTGCGGGACTCCATAACTTAGGTATTCATCTGTACTGCAATGGGTTCCCACTCTAACGCACTGACTTCTCCGATGGAGGTAATCCTTAAAAATTTCAAGGGCCAATCCTCGTATTCCAATAGCTTCCATTTTCTTAATTAAGATGGGGATAGAAACAGTGTCAAAAGCTTTGCAAAGGTCCAAAAATATCCCCACCATTTTTAACTTATTGTCCAGGGCTTCGATGATGGTGTTGGTAACATCAAGAACTGCATCATCGGTCCCTAATCCGCCTCTGAACCCGTATTGTTTGTTAGAAAGTATATTATTTGCTTCAAGAAAACTTATCAGTCTTGAGTTCATAAGCTTCTCAAAGATTTTTGACAGGGAGGTGAGTATAGAAATGGGCCTATAGTTATTGACACTGTTTCTATCTCCATCCTTATGGACTGGATGGACAAGGGCTTTTTTAAAGACAGTCGGGAATACACCTTTATCTATGCATAAATTAAACAAGTAGGAAAGCGGTTTCAAGAGAACATTAGCCGACGCTTGCAAAATTTTGGTTGAGATACCGTCAGAGCCAATTGCACAGTTCTTGCGCAATTTATTTAGAATAGAAGATATCTCATTTTCATCCGTCGGTAGGAAAGCCATAGAATTGGCACAGGCTTTAAGAGACGAAGGTAATATAGGGGAGGAATTCCGAGAACGATTGTGTAATTTGGTTGCAAGCTCAGTGCCAACATTAACGAAGAAGTGGTTAATCATGTTGACTGAAGATTTAGGATCCGCACAACAACTAAGCAGGTCCACGGAAGGTGGGCCACGGGTAGGCATGGAGGCAACTCCTTTCAGAATGTTCCATGTCTCCTTTAAGTTACCCTTAGCCTTGGTAAGTTCTCTCTGGTGATATTCGCGTTTGATTTTTTTTAATAAATTGTTACAGAATGTTCTATAACGGGAATAAACAAGTTTATTTAATTCAGTAGGATATTTTTTAAGTTTCTTATATAATTTATCTCGATGCCGAATGGATCTTAATAAACCAGGAGTGATCCATGGTTTAATCGTTATTTTTCTATATGGTATTTTAATATGTTTAGTATGAAGCTGAACAGTAGATGATATTTTATTCACTAATAATTGCGCAGCTTTGTTGGGATCGGGTTCAAGTATAACATCCGTGAAATCCGTTTTGGCCAGGTCCTGTGAGATACTGGCGTAGTCGAGCTTGGGGACAAACGTAGGGTAAATTTTCCGAGTAGATTTTTTAATTATTAACGCGACTGGTATGTGGTCTGTAAGAGGTGCATCGAATACTAGAGTGGTGGTGGGGATCGTACTATTTACAAGGACATGGTCAAGACAGTTATCTAGACGAGTTGGGAAGTTATGAGTGACGGTTAGCCCATGACTCGCAATAGCGTTCAAATAGTCCTCACAGGTTTTATCGATAGTCCTCACAGGTTTTATCGAATATCGAAAATGCTTTTGAAAATATTTTCTCGCTTAATTTAGTTTGAATAGTGTCTGAAAACACTTTTATTATTATGTTGAAACCATAATGTTTGGAATGAAGACTATTAGTTGGTTCGCGCGGCACTTAAAGGTTCTGCTTTGTTTCGGTTTGTTTAGAACACTAGAGTGATTTAATTTTATGGCATTGGTCTGATATTTTTATTTGAATTTATTAATCAATTGCTGAATGTCGGTCACCACTCACTAGGTAAATCTCTTTACCAATGCGTTCATCATGGCGATTTTTTTCTGTAGAGTCGAGTAATTGAAAACAATATGATTTTTTTTTCATATATGTAATAAGATTTATTAGGGGTGTCTCAGTGCTGGCGAACAGCATGAACTAGCGATTATTTTGAAAAATTACATTGCGTGGGATAAGTTTAATTGTTAATAATTCGATAGTGGCCATTGCCATCACTAGTAACACCTTAGAAATTACATATAAACCACTCTCAAAAAGCCAAAGTAATAACATTCAATAACACTAGTACAATATGCAGATGACTTTTTTTTCCACTCCGTTTGGCTATGAGGCTCATGTCGAGGCTGCCTCTCAGCTGCATCCTGAGGATGTAGATGCGGCGGGTTTTGGGCTTGAACCGCAATATCTGCTGTTTGGTGAAGTACTCCAACTTGTTCTGGTTGATTTGCTTCATAACGCTGGGAGTGATCGCGGTCAGCGCTTCCAGGGGTATCGAGTTTATATCGTCTTTTGGTATACCTGTGTTGATTAAAGTAGGTGCTATTCAATACAATCATTACCATGTCTTATGCCCTTACTCAGAGGCTGAATCACCTGATTGCCCGAAAAGTAAGATGATTCCGTGCTTCGGAGGGCACGTTGAGCCGTCGGTCCCGGTTACTTTCTACGGATAGTAGTCGTTACATGAGCCATGTCAGAGGCCTTTGGCGGCTCAATAGCTGTGACACCAGGATTAGTCAAGTTGACCATCCACTCGATGAAGAAGAAGACTCAGAGACTTCAAATGCTTCCCTAATAGAGATTAAATGAGTGAGTTTGTTATGTAATGTATGAAAAACTACGCAAATTAGTTAATGGTTGATTTAATGGACATTTTTGAATACGGCAATTAATCTTAATTCCTATATTTGTATTGGTGTTACTGTTAGCCTGTGTCACCCCAGTATTGGAGAAAGGCCTCCCCCCATTCCCGCTACTCTGCTCGATATAAATGTCCAGTCCCTCTTGTAGGCGTCCAGATCGTCCCGCCACCGCCTGCGTGGAATTTCCTACTAATATTATAAATGCGAAAGTTTGTGAGGATGGATGTATGTATGGATTTATGGATGTATGGATGTATGTTTGTTGCTCTGCCATGCAAAAACTACTGAACAGATTTAGATGAAACTTTACATTAATATAGAGTATATCAGAATAACACGTGGGATACATTTTATCCCGAAATTTCTGCGGGAATGGGTACAACGTGGGTGAAACCGCGGGGCGCAGCTAGTATATTATAAAGTAATTCTGACTGGGGGTTTTGCTAGTATTCTTATACAAACAATTTACAGCTGGGTTAGTGTTAGAAATATAATGTTACATGTGAAGAGAAGTCCAAGTCGTGAAATTTCGTTTGAGGTCCACCGGTAAGGCTCTCCATACGCGTCGGTGTGAGTCGCTATGTTGTATAAAGTCTGCAATAAAACTTGTTTTGGGAGTCGGATATTTGTTTGTTTCTGGGATCTCTTTACTTCTAAAATAATAGTTAGCATTTCTTACACAAAATTACCCATTTACTACTGTAACTACGCACTCCTTTTATATTGTGAGTAATATGTTATTATAAAGAGATAAAGTTTCTAACTTTGTTTGTTTCCAAAGGATCCGATTTGAATAATTCTTTTTGTAACGGATAGCCACATTCAACGAGAAGGATATAGGATATGTTTCATCCCAAAATTCCTACGGAAATGGTCACAACGTGCGTGAAACCACGGGGTTGATCAATATTACAAATCTCAAAGCTTTTGTAATTATCTAGTAGTTTACCTTCGTCTGATTATAGTTGCACTTGGATATCTTTCCCAGCACTTCCGTGGTGAGTTCCTTGAAGATCTTGGGCGTGATGCGCGCCAGCTCGATGGAGGTGAACCCGCACAGCAGGTGGCCGAGGTTGTTGATGGCCGTGCTGTTGATGTACCACGTCGCGCCGTAGTACCTTCGGAAGGCTGCTGCTAATACTCCGTACTACGAAAATAGGGATAACCAGAGCTGTACCGAGACCTCGGCCTCTGGACAGCATCAGCTGAAACGCCTTTTGCTGCATTATTTTAGTAGTAATTTTGTAGTTTGATTTTTCTTGTAATTGTGACAATAAATTAATATTATATTTTACTTATTTATTTAAAAATGCCGAAGTTAAAATCAAGTGTCGCGTCCCAGTCTTGTCCTTGTAATAATAGTTGGTCCTTGGCATTATCTTAGTATGTTCATTGTCTTAATCTTCTCCCTATCCTTGATAGTCTACTTCCCATTATTCAGGTGTATAAATTTTTAATGCAAAAGTAAACCATAGACAATGTTACACAAAACTATAGAACGAATTTTGATGTTTTACAGTCCGAAAATTAGGTATGAAACCGGTTTCAAATGGCTTTGATGCGGGTAAACCTCAGGACACAGCTGGTAATCAGATTATAAATTAGAGAATTATAAAGACATCGCATGGTGACATGTTGCAAATGTTGTCGCCAATATATTAGTCCCGTTAAATATTTAACGAGTATAGAAAAAACAGAACACCAGGTGATGCATCATTCAAAATTATCCTAACTTTGTTGTTCCTACCTAATCACTTGAACAATTTTTCTCTGCCTAACCTTTCTTCTACGCAACTTCTGCCGATAATTAGCAAAATACTTCATCACGGAAACGTCTCCGAAGTTCACATAATACAGTTCCTCCTCCGGGATAAAATTCAGTAATTTCCCGAACGCTAGGTACTCGCGACCTTGGAGATACGCTGCAGTTTTTCCATCTGTAAGGACATACGGGGTGAAACAGTGTAGCGTTGACATCGGCAACTAAACATTATTATAAAAACAGCACATATATTACTAGTGTAAGCAATAGTAGCCCAATGAATATTGTTCTAAAATTCGCTAGCCGCCATGTAGCCGCCCTCACTGTTGTTGCATCGTAGCAAAGAGTTCCATTACGAAAACAACATTAGGAAGATCCAGCCAGCTAATGGTTTCGCAAAACAAAGGACGCGTATATCAGAAAACAGTTTTTGCTCTAAACTAAAGGACGGTATAACCACTAGTGGTTCTTATATACTATCCACTACTCTACTACTGTTGTTCTTCTACTCGAAATGGCAACTTTAAATCAGTGCCTGATGATGAAACTAGTTTTGTGAAACTAATTTCAGCACATGTGAAACTACTTTCGTTGAAATTATAGTTTCGTGAAATTATCAGTATCGCGGAGATAATGGCCCTGTCAATATCAAAGCTATTGCTGCTGCTGTCTCTGAAATTCTGTAGCGACACTACTTTCGCGTCGCATTTACATGATGAAACTAGTTGCATGACACTAATTTCACCTAAAAATCGCGCAGGGCACGAAACTGATTTGCTTTCATGAAATTAATGCATGCATTACGAAAGTATTAAATTACACGTGAAACTGTTGTTAAAACTAATGTCACGAAATTAATTTCATGCCACTAATTTCGTAATGTAATTTAGGCTTTAGTATACCTATTTAATCAAAACAAATGACAGTATGTCAACCACGGCAACTAGTAAGATAAAATAAAAACAGATCACTAAATTGTATAATAGTTTAGGGCTCAATGCCAACGGCGCCATATCAACACTGAAACCCCTGGCGTACTCAGGAGTCTACTACTCGGTCTTTGTCAAATCAGAAGATTTGCTGTCTAGTGTTATCAAATCTAACCAGTTATAATATCCCAAGCAGTAAGCACCCTGGAACGCGGTATGGAGTTCTTCATGGTAAATGTGAAAAGATGCAATATGGACTCCGAGTCGATCCTCAGGAAGGAGCTGGGCGGCCCGAAGAATATCATGTCCATAGACTGCTCGACGTGCACTCTGTTGTCCATCTCTTCGTAGAAGTCGTCGTACATGAACGTATTTTCTGTGTGCGGAATAAGGTTTTTAACCAGCTTGAAAAAAAGAGGTGTAACAGAATCCAAACAGGTGTGATGTAGGTATTAACATTATGGTAAATAAATAAATTTAAATTTGGGGATGCTTATAATTTTTGTCATGTATTTTCAGGTTTTCGTTGTTTATGGTCGGACTTTCAGATAAATATTTGACTTTGCTTAATGTAATGTCACTATTTTTATTTTACCCGCCAAAATTCATCATTTATTTACATAGAAACTATTTTAAAACAATCTAACGGTTAGATTTGATTTGATATTTATCACAGAGGATAAGCAGAGGATAGAAGCACCACGCGGTGTAGCGGCCGGCCTGGCGGTGCTTCTATGCTCTGTGATATTTATCCAATCATTCAGTTCGGCCGTGATACGTCCTAAGACCGAGTGTGCAATACCTTGTTCAGTGACAGCTATAACTGAATTCTTATCATTCTCATAATCTAAAGCCATCTCCTCAATGTTCCTTGTAGTAAGTTGATATACTTCGTCGTTCATTGGAATGTAACCATGCGTTGGAAAACTGCAAAATAATTGATAGCAAGTAAACCTCACTTTTTCTATTAAATTACTTGTATGATACATGCTTAAATGTATAACAATAATATATCTTAACAACTTACCTTAAACAAGCAATTAAACCTAACAGGATCATAACTTGTTAAATTTCCTTTAAAATCATGTATATTACTCTGAAAAAATTTTCAGCTCGAAAGTTTTCGTAGAGTAAACACGAAAATGGTTCAAAATATTCACAAAACCTTATTCCAAGTATTTTAATGAGATTATCTAAACAACAAACGTGATCAAGTTTGAAGTAACGTTTTCTAGTTGGCCACAATTTAATAACAGTAGCTCGCCCATAAAAGAGTGACGTAATCCCATTAGTTTGAGCTATCTTTGTGACCTAGGTAACATCAATGTTCTAGTAACTAGCGCCTTTTATTCTTTTAGCTTGAAATTCACATGTCTGCAGTTGACATACTAGCTGCTAGCACGTGTTTATTTACTGGCATGCAAGTATTTGTAGTAATCAGCATGCTAGTTACTGCTCTGTTTTACAGGCATTTGTATTTTCACCTTATTTTTTTAAGTAGTAGAGTGTGACGTTCAAATGCAAATATTTTTCGTCTCGTAAAATCTTAAGTGAAGTGAAGTGACGAAAATTCATGGTAGATACATCTACTTATAAAATAATCTCATTTGTGGGCGTTCGTTTGTTCATTTGTAAAAATCAACAGGTTTTAGGGTTTTATATTAAAACAACACATTGTATAATACAGATTTAATTTTCATATTCTTATATATATTCAGATATAACAGCAATTGTCTCAGTTTCAAACACTCTTCTCCAACAATATTTACATTTTAATTTCGCGATGGTTCGGAAAATGTTTGTATTGTCTGTGGAATCTACTTACTGACAGCAAATTGTTTTGATACACAGATTATATAGGTTTTGATACCTTTAACATGTAGGTTATATTTTTTATGAAAAAATATAGATGTATTAACAGTTTTGGATACATTTCCATCGTACGAGCCATGTATGGCATTCAAATGTTAATTAACACAAAAATTACAAAAGGAAAGCTGAAAGTTGACCTCTATCGATTATGTTTATTTTGTATTAATTAGGTAAATAATGTAGTTATCTAGGTCATTGTTCTGTGTGTATTCCGAAACCATCTGCATGCCTCGTGGTCACCCACTCATTCAATAATATCAATATCTATGCTACACGATACAAAACCAACGCATCATTAAATGACGGCCGATCAAATATTAATTTCGTTCTAATTTAAGCAATTTACAACCATATTTAATCTACGTATAGTTTCTCTTTTTTAATTATATATTTTTCACGTGCACTGTGTTTGTAGTGGTTTCTTTATAATATATTATGCTGCTGTGTTTAGGCCTTTACGGTTTCACTAGGATGATGTTTTTTTGTTATTTTGATATGTTTATAATATAATTTTTCATTATATTATGGTTGATAAACACGATTATGAGGAGATACTAATGAGTTATTCAGGAAATACTATGTAGAGTACATTCACTCTATGCAATACACATTAACGGTAAGAGGCAGTTCATTTGAGTGGTGCGCGTTATGTGAAATATAATGCCTAATTTGACAAACTTTGACAGGACCTCTCGTGACAGTGGCGCTAACTGGTGAGCAAAACACCGTAGCTCCCATTGAGATATGTTTTGTGCAGAACTGTTCGATTCATTGTAAAAGAGGTTTTACGAGACGAGCGTTAAGAACCAACGATAAACTTGTGAAATAAAATTGAAGTGTCACTGTCATCGAAATGTGATTCGATCCTAGTTTATATGAGTAGAGTATAGTGGTAGAGTAGGTAGTCCAATCGTAAAGTATTTACCATTGCTCTGACAATGTTGAATTGCGTTTCATTGGTCGTAATTGTACAACATAACTCTACCATTGATTCTACTAATATTAACTTTATCATTTACTACAAAAGAAGTAACACTTTTGTCTCCGACATTACTTTCAAATTATCAACGCGAGTCTGTTACTCAAACACGGCTATGAAATGTGAAACTTAAACACTAATATTATCACAAAACAATATTAGATTAAATTATGACTTAATTAATTTAATATAATATTATAAAAGTTATAAATAATAATCGTAAGATTAATATGGCAACAAAATATATTTACTAGCTAAGCACCTAGACCAGTAGGATTTAGGGTATTTACACGTATTGTACATTTGTTTTGTTACCTATATTATCCAAAGTCGAATACTCTTGCGTCTAATCGTTATACATTGATCTTAGAGAAATTATTGCCAATCAGCTAGCAGCCAAACGATACGTAATACTTTATATAATTTATTATTATGACGGGTCACAAACACTCCAGATTTAATAAATGCAGAAGTATTGTAAAGCTTCATTTACATTAAATAACATACTCTATCACTACGTAAAGTCATCTTGAAATATTTACAAAATTAACACAAATTCGATATGCACTGTACAGCGACAGCCTGTTGTCAAATACGTAATTCATATTTTTAATATTAAAATTGAATTTAATAGTATAAATATTCATTATTTTATATGAAAGCTGGACTCTGAAATTTCGGACTAGCTACATTAAACGAGTTAATAAATATAATACACTCATGATCAAAATCCCGAGTCATACAAGCTCCGCGGTCAGTGGAAACTGTCAGTGGCGTAATGACGTCGGCGCGCGGCGCATTCGGTCTGACAGTCGATATAACAACCACGTCGTTAAAATAACTCGACAACACTTTACGCGTCGAAGAGGCACCTTTAAATTACACTTTGTTTTGGGGAAAAACAACAACGATAAATGCTAATAAGAGTATGTTGACTGTCAGTTTGAACTGATCGCGTGCCGCACGCTTTACGCAGACGTACGTTGTCTTTTATAGTCTACTGCAATGTCCCGGTCACACACTCGTCACATCACTCAATGATATGGTAAATCTTACGTCACTTTGGGCACTAGTGCAGTGCGGCGAGGACACGCGTCTAAGTGAGGCGGAACATCGGTATAAGGGATGCGATGAAGAGAGCCAGCATTGGCTGGAAGGTGATGGCTGCAGAGGTCTTCGGGGTCGAGGTGTAAACTGGATCGTCTACAATTGCATTACGTCCTGTTGAAGAAAATTGATGTTTAGATTGTGTTTGTTTGTTTTCTAAGATTATATCGTCAGAGCTTTTCAAATTGTTGTGAACCTAGACTCTGCTCTATACTAATCTTCTGTAAGCTGACGGTCTTTGGGGTCTATTACTCTCTAAGATTTCTCAGGCCCTGCCTCTTGCGTCTTTCTGTTTATTAAACCCTCTGCCAACAGGACCCGATAAATTGTTTAGTAAAATTGGCATCTTCGCCCTCCAGTGGCCTAGAAACTTTCTGTTTTTACTAACAAAAAGAGTCAATGTGTATTTCATAATACCAATCTCATAGAAACTGGTAGGGTCGTAAACTTACCATCTCCGTGGGAGCCCGAGCCCTCCTCCCCGGAGCCCTCCGCGTCGTACGCCGCGTCGTCGTCGGGGTAGTTCCGTCCGGAGCCCGAGCCCTCCTCGCCCGCCTCGTCTCCTTGCATGAACGCCTCCGCTTGCACTTCGCTCGGACCAGCGTGGGTTATTAACAACTGGAAGGAACGTGTCTTTAGTACCAGAACTTTTTAGATTTGAAACTTTAGGTTTTATGGACCTTCATTTGGATGGGTGGTTCATAGAGACATTCCTAAGGACAACCCAGTTTTCGAGGGTACTTTAAATTTATCTAAGTTATTTCAATCTGTCTAAAAACTTCAGCACCAGAAGTAGATTTTTATGGTTATCGTCTACATGGAAAGATTAACTTATTAAACTTACCGTCCTAGCCTGCTGGAGGCGATCAGCAATAGTGGTGACCCTGGAGTCTTGCGGCGTCATGCTGGACACTTCCGGGTTGTACCTCTGTTCGCTGATGGATATCGATCCTACCAACGTCTTCGTGTACCTGGACACACATTCATATTAGAATGAGTTTATAATAGCAATGATTATAATCGTTGGGTGGATGTATTGTAAAGTCAACTACTTACTCTCCAACTTTTTCTCCGTTCCAACAATGGTCGTTTTCTTCGTCGGCGAAATCTGGCTCATCACAAACTTTGTCCGCGAGTCCTGAGAACAGTTTCTTGGTGGAGGCGAGCGTGGCTGCAAACTGAAGGAGTTCGGTGTCCGGCGGCGGAGCGCGGAGGTCGTCGCGGCGGAGCGGCGCGCCGCTGTGGCCCGCGTCCGGCGCGTCTACCGTAGACGGCGGCCCGCACTCGTGCCGCACCTGACAACCAACACACACCATCAGATAACCCGCCATAACCCGCCCCGATGCGATTATTTATACCTCATCATACTCTGCATTCATCATCACAAATGTCAATGCCCGACATTTACTCTCGGTTATCTCGATAGGAACATTAATCTTCCCTATAACACATATAGCCATTCTCCCGAAGATAATCTAACAAGGAATGCATTGCAGCAAACGTTATAAATAGCAAAAACACAAGATGTAATCTCCGGGCATCTTTGTCGAGATGGAGATGAATTATAGAGGCATGTTGTCGATGAAGTCATGTCATTTGTCAGGAGGACGTTGAGCTGAGAGAAGACGGTGGAATGTGTGCGGAAGTATTAGGAGTGTGAGTGAGGCGAGGCAAGGCGAGGCGAGGTGCGAGGCAAGGCGCGAGGTGCGCATGTTCCCACCGCGCGATGTGAACGCCCGCGCCGCGGCGACACACGCAAATAAACTAAAACACCACATACCTCGCACCGCTGCAAATAGGCACATAGTTTCCCCGCAATTATTACAATAAATACGACATTATACACTCGCACCGACACTAAGCCCTAGTTTTGTGACGTTGCTCCCGCGTCGAGTCAATTAAAAACTGAAACGAGTCCGCTCTAAAGACATTTTTGTGCGAATTCCTTTGTAATATGACGGAAACTTTTTAATAGGCCAAACTGCTTCAGGTAGGTGGATAGGTAATAACTCCCTTCCATAAAGAAGTATGCGATTTAAACTTGATTCTGTAAGGAAGAAGTTTTGTTACGAGGTTGACATCTGTCGCGTACTCACTGTGATCCAATATCTGCTGATTTAATATTAACCATAATAGAGCTTCGAAAATTATATGTATAATATAGCTTACGTATGTAATTATATTCATATCTAAAACAATTATCTTAATGCATTCAAAAAACGATACATATCAATTATAGAAGCAATAAGAAGCCATCATGGTCGTATGCCTCCACATTATGTGCTAATTGCTTGTTTTTTATCTTTAAAATGCACGAGCTTACGAGATAGGGTAAAAAGATGCCACTAAATATAGTAAATATTCATTAACGCTTTACGTTTGCACGACCGCGAACCGGATCGTACAGGCTTCGGTCAATAAAAAATAAATGTGTGCAAAAAAAGCGTCTGGTTGAGTATTGAAAAGCGGCGTTTTGCTGCGGGTGGCCGAGTTGTAATTACGTATGGAGTCGAAGAACGTTGCGCACCGACCGCGGGGGACTGCACACATTATTATAACTAAAGAAACAATCCAAAGAGTACTTATCCCATCTTTTACTCATTCCCTTCCCGATATTTGCACGTGTCTGCGCCGAGAGCTTTCTTTGAATGTGTAATAACTCGGACCCACCTTGCTTCGGAACGAGTTTTAAGCTCTAAATGGATGCGTAATTTCCAATATCATCATCAGTATTTTAAAATGAAATAGAATAAACATTATTTTTATAATATATTGACAAAAACTTAACAAAAAAGGGTTACCTACTTAAGTTTATTTTAATCTTGGAATTTCCATAAAATTAGCGGTAAGCAAGTAGATCTTTTGTACAATATCTTTGTATAACAAACTCGAGTATAATAAGGGCAAAACATAAGAGATAAAAGACTTCTTGTAACATACGTGAAATTCAATTAAACTTGAGATGAGTTGAGTACTTTCTTTCTTGATCTATTTCGTAATAGGACCTTTCACTTCATATGGGCTTTCAAGTACATACCGTTGTGATGATAGGCGCCTGACAGTTTTATGAAACAAGGAGTTTAGTTATCTATACTAATATAATAAAGAATTTGGTTTTGTGTTTGTTTGAACGCGGTTATCTCAGGAACTATCAATCCTATTTGAATAATTAGGAAAAATCAGGTTCCAAAACTTGATAAGTGGCGCCGTACTGTAAGTACTAGTAACTTAAAGACTTTGTAACATTGTTGCTTTCTTCCATATCAATAAGCGCGGACATTTAGCTATCAAGTGGTTTGTCGCTTTCTGACATACGCAATTTTCCGAAGAGCAAAAGAGACAAAACACTGTTACAGGGCGTTTATTAATAAGACGGCAAATGAATACTTTAACCTAGGTATTCCTAAATCTTCGCAGATATACGAGCAGTACGTAAATTCTTATACTATAAATTCATCATACTTGGTTCAAAATTGAATAATTTGCGTTCGTGGCCGGATACAGACGTAATTGTGAACAGAATTTTAGAACAATATCATTAGCATCACATGTTAGAGTAATAACTATTGTGTCACATATCAATTGTAATAATTGTACGCGGCCTCGCGACCTTGTGAATCATACGGTTTGCATAATACATTGTGTTCAAATCGTTTCCTTTGTCAGTTTGACTAAGCTATACGTTGAGATCACCAAATAGCAATAGGCGGTATACAGAAGGAACTACTATCTTTCTTTCTGTATGTAAGCTGCTTTAGGTTGGTGATTAAGCCTAGTCATCCTAACTATGCAGATATCTCAGGTTTTTCTAAAGGCACTGAAGTATGATCTATCAGTCTATCAATTTATTTTTTGTTAAAAAATATTGATGAAACGTTAAGTACGTTAAAAGAAATCCAATACAATATTAATCAAATTCAAGTCAAACGTGTATTTATTCCAAAATGATATCTTCCAATTCCAAGTTCTTCGTTGACTGTAGGTAGGTGTATTTTTTGCTGTGAGTAATATCTCCAGAAACATTATTCGACATTGAAAATAAGTAGGTAATTTCCTGCTAAGGATGTCCGGTATTTGGCTGTGTTTTGAATCCTTAACCGAAATAACGACAATTGTGAGCAAAAAATTGCCAAATCGAACCGGAAGGAAGACCGAGATGTACATACAAATGGACAAGTTATGTCAAAAGGACATTCAATTTCGGACATAAGATCGAAAACTGTATAAGTACTTTAAATCATTATTTGTGCCAACTTGAAAACATTCTGTAACCTTTATACTGGTATATTGAATTTCAGTGGTAATGCATTTTAAAACCACTTATTACCAAAAACATAGATTTCTAAGTTCTTCAAACAAAAATACTGCTCCTTTTCTATTGTATCATTCAAGAATACCTTTCAGGTTTCAACAGGTCACTGTTCCTTTGAATATCGTCTAGACTTCAATTAATTTAATAAAACCTCACATTTTCCGTACAAAACAAACAATGGAACGAATAATAAAGCTTTATCGCTGCAAAAAGAATGGTCCATTCAAAGTTCATTCTTCTTTAATTATGAATGTCCACAGATAAGTCAATTATTCCATTCTTTTGTTATTAGTTCATTCGTTCAAGTAGAGTAGGCGACTACTCTTCTATATGATGTATGATGACATCTTTTTGAAGAGGCACTCTATAATAGAACGTAGGTACTTTTTTAATTTAAAATTACTTTTTTTAATTTAAAATTACTTTGTTTTATTATCTAAATAAGGCTTAATTCATGATTGGTGGTTTTTTTAGTATTATGGCCTTGTATGTATATTGAATCTTACGCAATTAAGCTCCAGTTATTTTCCCTAGTTAAAAAGACAAAACATCAATGGATATATTGATAATAATAGTTATATACCGTTGACCTACTGAGCTCCATCGAGTCAAACAATATATTACCACGTTTATTTGCCCCAAATCAGATGGAGATTGATTTATCTATGATAAAACAAAACGAAGGAAACTGTACGTGTAAAAAAGGAATAAATAAAACCTCCTATGGGATATTTCTTCTTCAGAAAAGGATTTTTCTCAAGAGATAAGTCATTCGTCTTCTCGCAGTGAGTAAAGTTGAAAGTCGTATCTATTTTACTCGGTTTTGTTCTGATTTTGAACTAAACTAAAGTTTATAGCACGGTAAAGTAGGTTTTTAGGTTTATCGGAGTTTATGCTTTTGATATAGTTTTCCAGATTCCAGAAAAGATTATCTAGGAGTACTCAAAAGCCTGAATTTGTTTGTTTTCATCTAAAATTTTGCCAACAGACAACACCAGCAAGGTAAAATGGTTTAAAATTCCGGGGTCGGATAAAGATAAACTCACAAACAGGCTTGTCCGAATAAAACGTTGAAAACCAAAAAGTTGTGTAACAGGAAGTTTCATAAAATGTCCAACCAAATATTAAGATTAAAGTTACGAAAAAATAAACAAGATACGAACGTGTAACATAAAATTAAATTGGATATTGAAACATTGCGGCGGAGCTCTTAGGCCATTTAATTTAGAGTATTTCATTAAAAACATTTATATTATCAGCAAATAGATACTTATTCGGCTCGAATTTTAACTTCTTTTATGGTTCAATTAGTTAATGTCGAAATGCCAATATATTTTGAACTCGTAAAAGTTAACTATGGCTGGTATCGTTTACATTGGGCCACTATAAAGTATAGTAATTTGTCACAATTTAAATCAAACAGAACCAGTAGTATTCCGGTCCATAAACAAGTTATAGAGGAGTAATAAATACATGTGATGTGGCGATATATCAATATATGGCGGCGATGGTTGAGGCGCCTACGCAGGTCAGCGCGTGACACAGGCCAGCGGGCCCTCTGATGTAATTACCTGTTGCTCTAAGACGCCCTGATAACCTTTGCGGCTACCTTAATAGGGTATAACTCAGTATTTTGATTCAAATCTGGATTTTTTCGTTGTTATTCTAGATTGGAGACGGTATTTTGAATGGTGACGTAACGTGTGGCAGTGAACGACATGAACTGGGTACGTGTAATGTAATGTGGTCAGAACGTTCTAGACTTTTTGATTGAAGTGACTTCAGAAATGGTTTGGTTTGCCTTTTAACATAAGGGAGGTTTGGTTTGTAACGTTAAGAAACGTGCACTGCCACTAGGATGTGCCGATACCTAGTGGCGTTTCTAACTGAGCGCTACCGTGCTTCGGAGGACACCTAAAATTGTCGGTGCAGTCATTTCAATCGTTGTACCATGTCGGAGGTTTTATACATTAGCAATAGCTACTTACATACTAGAACTTAATAATAAAATATTAAAAATCCAATTCCCTTTGTCAACAACGTTGTCAATAACATTGATTCGCTATTTTCTTTAACTTACGTATATTTTTTCCAAGAGGTGAAAGTACGAACAGTGGGCGGGCGCTTGACGGGGCGAACGTCAAACACAACAACTAATAACAAACCGTCCGTCCGTCTGAGAGTAATCACTACAATAAACATTTAAATATATCGCTTCATTTGCCATTGTGATTGGCGCAGCGTTTTGCTTATTTCATTCCAAAGAGCTACCATAGACACTCATTTCTACTTTGCGATGCGATTTTGTTTTTTTTTTCAATTCTGTCAGTTGTTGGCACGGAATAGATAAGCTTTATCTATTCCGTGGTTGTTTGCATATTTGTCTACAGATCAGAGTATCTTTAGATCTGAGTTTCAAATTAAAATACATAATTATTCTATAGATAAAACAACACGATATGATTATATGAATGGTATGGCTACGAAAAGATAGGCGTTTGTGTAACACGATAACTTTGATAATTATTTTAATAATTAATCGTGTATTCATATCGTCCGTAGTAAGGTAATCCGAACCGCAAATTAATTAATATTAATACAGCCTCCGACGCGTAGCTTTAATGGTATATAATTAAAATTAATGTTTCTAAAATTCCAGTAGTCTGTTTCGTAAAATTGAATATATTATTGTTCTAACTATGGTTTTATTGAAATTGGTCTACTCAGCAGAATGTAAGAAGGTATTTTTAACTTATTTAATATAAATGGCGAAATTAAAAATATTAAACCCAAAAACATTATCACCCTGTATTTACGGATTTTAAATACAGGGTGACTTTTAATTACCCTCAATATTTTCATCCAACAACTTAAATTGTTCATTAGAGTCCTGTCCAAGCATCCATTTTCAACTGTTCCGACATTATCTTTTAACAAAGATATTTTTAGTGTTTCATACTTAGTTAGAACTAAATGGAACCTAAATACCTAGTGTCCAATCGACCCAACAAGGTAAACGAACTTATGGGGCTAATAATAAGTTGATTAGTTGCAGCCGCCACGGCCTACGTGATTCCAGACCAACCGGCTAAATTACCCACAATCGAGTAAAATGGCCGCGACAACCGACATGGTGGTTTTGATTACTACGCTGATTTACACCCTTTGTATGATGACAAGAGAGATAAATAAATACCTACGTTATTAAATCAAATATTATAGTTGCGAATAAACAAAATCCTGTTCACTGTACTGATATCTTCAGTGAGCGTTGGTTTTGCAGTGAATCATTTAAAAGCTAACATTTTCAAATCTGTTTCAGAGATACAACTGAAACCTGAACACAGGCTACTTTTAATCCCAAAATTCCTACGGGAATAGGTACAATTCCGGTGAAGCGGCTACTGTTTAATAATTCACGCACATAGTTCCATTTGTTCCTACCAAAATTAAGCTCTAAAATTCTCTATATACCTAGATGCTTTAAGTGGCATTAACTCTCTACTCCACGCTTTTCTATTCTCTTTGATTCATTTCGCCGAGCATGCTTGTAAATTCATAAACTTTATGAAATAGGCGTACTCCGACAAAAAGGTAATAACTTTTCGACGTAAATTCAAACTTTGTTTCATAACGTTGAAGCTTTTGCCGATGACGTCTTTAGTCTTATAAGATGAAGACAAGTGCTCGGCTCCAGACTTATAGGAGCTTCACTAGTAGCGCCCGTGGATTCCCTTGCGTCTGTTGCGTCCTTCTCTTTCGTTGAATAAGATATAATAAACTACCCTATTTGCCATTCCAGGTAATGCTAACTGTGAATCAGATTATATGCGAATCCGTAAACTTTTACGTTTAAGAGAAACAAACATAGATATCTATATATTTTCCTCAAAAACTTTGACATATTTT
The DNA here is from genome assembly GCA_951394245.1 of Cyclophora punctaria. Lineage (NCBI taxonomy): Eukaryota > Metazoa > Arthropoda > Insecta > Lepidoptera > Geometridae > Cyclophora > Cyclophora punctaria. The sequence continues at coordinate 3,315,928 of OX596171.1, read as the reverse complement.
ATTAGCAGAGTATACGCCGCGCGACGCGTCGCGCAGATTGAGCGAACACGAGCGTCACATTATGTCAAATTATTCGCTCAGACGCGTTATATTTCGCGCTTACTCGCTTATGTTAAAATACCAAAAAATATGATGTAATGATAGTCCTATTGCCATTTGAAATGAGTCGTGAGTGAGTATTAAGTTGTAGATAACTGCACGCGCTGCGGGGGCGGCCATTAGAAGGCCTCAATATCTTGACACAGTTCCGTGACAAAGAGCTCGTCTAACCCGCTCTGACATCCGATAGCTTTCTAACATAAACTCACAAAGAAACAACCTATTCAATTGCTTTCAAAACTATTTTATTTGTATAGAATGAAAAATTCGGTAATAAATCATTGCAGTCGATATTGCTGGCGAGCGGTGTCGGGTATCGGTTCGGACATGTCAAATGTCTATAGGGTATAATATTATGTTGCTAAATTATGTTACATTATTGACGATGTGTAACTAATATGTTATTTGTAATAATGTTCGTTTTCTACCCACGCGATGTTTTTCTACGATTTGTACATAGTATTTTCTACAAATCTATTGGAATAAACTGAAATATTATAATATTTCATGAATGATACCTACACAACATTAGTGTCTGCCGAAATAAAAGCTGTTATGGTGTGCAGATATGAACCGTTTAATAGTTATCTAACTCATTATATGTAAATTGATGACACAATCGTTCGTCGCGTAATGTAAATAGGTGCTTATGTAGTGTTTAACATAATTATGTAAGTAGCTATCGAACAGTAACCAAACACAAGCTTCCAATTAAAACAGAACAAAGTAATTAAATGGCGCCCAAAACGGAAACATTGTCCTTGTATTTTATCGTAATGACATAACAGCGAGCGAATGACTCAACGGATATGGCATGTCTACGATTTGTCTCCTCTATTCCATATGTAGATAGATCTTCGTTCACGGGTTCAAGGACAACTATGTAAGTGATTAATGGAGCATTAAGTAGTCATTAATATAAAGGCATCACTTACGAGTACATAAATACGTTATCTATCATGAAATAAGATTTAACGCTCCACAATTATTCACGGTTATTGTTGTTTCAAGACGTTTATATTCTGTTAAACAAAGTAAAGTTAAAAGCATTAGATAAAATTAATGTGGCAGATAAGCGATCTGTAGGAAAGTATAATTTTCTTTGTTTCATAATAGTCGTGGTCGACCCGCGCCCACGGCTGACCCTCTGCCTACGTCCCCACTCAATATCTCTAACGTTCGTAATGTGCTGTAAACTGTAGTGTCTAGGAAGGCACTTCACATTTACGATGTTCCGACGGCGTTCGCAATTGTAATTGTGATTGGTTCTTGTTGTGCCGACTTTTATTGCAGAGGGAATGGCGGAATGCAAATGGCCGCAGCCTCTCGGACATGCGAGGGCAGTAACTACACGGTAATTGAAATGTCTCCGTGAACGGTCGCCGGGCACGTGTGGCTCTGTGCCAAACTGAACCGTGCAAAATGTTTCCCTATTTTATATCGTACAACACTTGCCGGTAAATTGAACTATATATTCTTGTTTGATCACAGTATCGCCTCGCGCCCGCGCCGACCGCCGCGTCTCGCGCCCCGGTGCCTCCGACACCAATTTCATGCTAAAATGCCGTACAAAATGCAGGACTTCTGCTAGTTGCTATTGCAGCGGTAAATCAAACCAAATTACAGCGAGTTGTTGCAAATTTCTAGTCATATTTTATAGTGTAGAAAATTATCTCGTTCAACGTGAACAAATTGAGCACTCCGGTGAAGGTGGATGAAATTATAAGTTTGTACGATTTACCGCTTTTACGGAGCTTTTATAATTGTTGTTGAGCAATAAATCTATTGGACAAAGCTAACAGTGGTGTATTGATGTATGGTATTCGTTGATGTCGGTTATTATGAATGATATTTAAGTAGGGTCGTAGCCCGTATGATAGCGGTCTAACAACGGGCAATCAAGGCTAATGCCACGGCCTCACGTCATCGCGCCACAACTCCTAAATGACCCCGGCCCGGCACATGCGGAGCCTAACTGAAAACCTAATCTCTAAATGGATGACTTATGATTTTCGTTTACCTTTAGCAAGTCATAATGTTATTTGATACATTTTTCTTCATAACTGTATTATTTTGTCAGATTTCTTTTAGATGTATCGTACCGCTGTGGGCTTTTTAGAAACCTTTGAATTCATAATTCGGCTGGGATTTTTGTCGGTATCTTATATGATATAGGGTACATAGAAAAGATAGATTTAATTTTAAGATATCATATTATGGAAAGGCCCTATTTTTTTGGGAATCAATCTATTTAAGTTTACTTTATGTACAGCTACACACAACACTAAGTTGTTGTACCATTACAAGGTATAGTCCCGTCAGGCATAAATTAACCGACTTGTCGACACCGTCAAGCCTGTCTTTAGTCAGTCGTCCTACAAGTACAATGATTTAGTCTTAAATACAAAAAGTCTGTGTTGTAGCTATCTTATATTTCTGAAAAGTGATATATTGCTGAAACCATGCATAAATATATCTTACTAGCACCGCTCGCGGTTTTACCCGCCTTGTGCCCGTTTGTAAAGGCTAATCTAAGAAAGTACCAATCCGATTAGAACAATTATTTTTGTAATGGATTCAACATTCTTATTCACATTCAACGGGAAGGTTATAGGGTACTTTTAACCTGAAATTCCACGGGAACGAGCACAAGGCGTGTAAAACCGCGGGGCCGGCTAGTAATATATATTATTGATAGCACGTACCTTATTCTCGAGCACGAGTTTGTTCTCGAAGGCGTACATGATGGCGTCCTGCACGCGCGCCTCCAGGTCCCGCAGCGCCACGTCCGCGTCCACGCGCGTGAGCCGCTCCACGCCCTCCACGTAGCCCGCCCACGGCCCGTCCAGCTGGGACACCACCGACCCTATACACCTAGAGGACAAACGAGAAAATACCCTCAGTGGAATGATAACAATTTCTGTACATACTGGTTCCTTAATTTTAAGCGAACGTATTTTCAATTCAAAATTTCTGTACATCTTGGAAAATAAATGAAGTTTTGCTAATTTGGAATTCTTTGGTGAGCCGTACGTTGAACACATTATTACTTATTCAAACTGACAATATATCGACAAACATACATACGTAATGCCCTTTTCTAAATAAGTAATAATTGCTACATCTTGGATAAGAAATTAACATAAAGTTTCGCTTGTTTGACATTCTTGGGCACCATTGAGCCAAGAGAGGAGAAAATAACATGAGTGTAGATGTATTATCAAATAATGCCATCAGTTTTTGTTGTTTACAATATCTTCTAAGGAGTCCTAAAATGTATACTTCCCAACCATCGTTGTCTATGGTTGGGAAGTGTACATTTTAGGGCTCACAAGAGCATTTTCGAAGATTCGAATTTCGAAGACAAGAGCTGTCATCGAGGACATCTCGTATACTCGTAAAGCATCGGAACCAAAGACTTATCCATTGTGATGGTGTAGGTACCATGGTAAGTACTTAATCAGTCATTTTGTTTCTCAGATATTTACCCAATACTTAAAAGCTCAAAATACTTCATTATAATCATTGCGAACTGAGTAGGAATCTCGACTTTCAAGACTTGTTAATTATACCTTTAATGGTAATAATTACATTTAATGTTTCGACATTTAACTCGGTTATCTCCATCTTTTTCTTTTGTCTTTATAGCGTTTATTGCAATACTCAGACGAATAATTACTGGGCTAATTGCAAATTGGGTTCAATAGCGTTGTGAGGCCGCTCAAAGGCACCGATACAATTTGTTCTGCCGTACATTACTTAGTTATATGTAGTACAACAATACAACCATTACATATCGCTTCGAAACTAGTTGAAAAATAACATTGTTAATAGGAATCAAAGAAATTACGATGACACACCAAACAATAACTTAACAATTTTTCGAATAGAATAGTATCCTATAGAAAAAGGGAATAATAGCTGTAATTTGTGGCTGTAATCAGTAAAATTAAAAGCTTTAGCCCAACAGTGGGACATAAAACACATAACCTTTTACAACTCAACCTACCCTCTAGCTATGTTCAGGCAGTAATGCCTACAAGGCCGGGCGTGGTGTCCTCCGCAGATCGCACACCCAGCCGCTTTGAGCAGCTTTATGGAGCAGTCTTCGGTCGCTGAAGAGAGCACCCGTTCTGTGGTGGCCAGCGCGCCGGCGCCTACCGCCAGCATCTCCAGGAGTACACGGGCTGCTTCCAGGGAACGGGAGAGGGATGTGCCCAACTGCGGGGAGAAACAGAAAGAGCTATTATAGAGGTATTTATAGTTTCGGTGTTATACCGCGAAATAATGTTCAACCTAGTAGAGTTGAATGCGTTCTCATGTTTAGATAAAAAATACTTTGAAAATAAAGTTCCTGATTTCAAAGAATTGCGATGGTTCAATGAATATTAATGTGAGGTAATTCATGTATTTTTTCTTGTGGAAAATAATTATTTCTTTTTGTAATTTTAACTATATGTTACCTCTCTAGGCACATCTCCGAACGGCTGCACAGCATCATACGCGTCCTTCAAGCACGCTTCATATTCGGGGGTAAACTGTTTCGAGTCCAACTTCGCTATATTCAAGTAGGCGAGCGGGAATATATCTCGGAAGAACTTCTTGGCGGAGTCCAGAAGGTCCCTGGGAAGGGAGGACTCGATGGGCACGTTGTGGATGTCCCGGTCTGCGTTGGAGCGGAGCAGGGTCCTGATGTCATCGTAGAGGGACGCCAGAGGCCCGTGGGTCCTCGTCGCCTGGCCCTGGTACAGCTGAGTGAAGAACCCAGCCGTCTTGTTCTGCGACTGATGTGACAGCCCCGTCAAGTGCTCTGTCCAAAAAAGAAAACATCTCAAAACGTGCCAACAAGAATAACATGTAGGTGTCACGGCATAGTGTACTGTTCAGTACTCGAGCTTATCATAACATGTTTACGTTTCGCTTGCTTAATGACTAGTCAGATTAGAATGAACATAAAACTATTTTACGATTGTACAGCCAACAGATATAAGTAAAACGTGTGAACTAGATCGGAGTCGTGTTCATCCCTGTAGTTAGTTCAATTACCGCCCGAGGGATACGATGTTTGCGTTGCGTCTCCAAGATTACATCTCGTTACTTACGGTTCCGTTACAGTTATAAATTAAGTTATAATATGTGGCGTGTAAATACGGCTAATTTGAACAAACAGCCCTTGTGTCGGTGACGTACAGGTGCGGGCTCCTGCGCCGTTATCTCGGAATGCGGCGGGATCACCGCCTCGACGCATTCCTCAGATATAAATTAATTTAAACTTGTCTCATCTCATCCGATATAACTACAGAGATACCAACCTTGAGATAACACAGCTTTAATTTAATTAAACTTTATTATATCTCAATTTGTGGAACGGTAAGTAATTCTATGTAAATTCAGACGACGTCGCGTGGATACGTTTTCGTTTTAATATGTACGGGAGGGTTGAAAGCCCCTTTGATGTATGGTATGGGCGCTTGACGAGAGCCTTTCAGCGGGCGCGAGCGGTCGAGCATTCGTTCCTATCTATTTTGAATGTAAAAAGGTGTCGGGAACATCCTAAATATAGGTGGTAACAAGTCTGCTAACTTTTACGCGCCGCTTGTTTCTTCTCGTCATGTGTATAATTGATTAGTCTAAAGACGTGACTTGGAAAATGTTAACGCTATTATTATAGGATCATATGAATATTTAATTAAATCTACGCAAGTACGCACACGTGTTACATTCTTCTATAAACACTTCAATATGAAAACATTTCACAGATTGACTGGAGAGCGGATGAAAATTTAAATATGGAATCGTTATTCATAAGTTCAATTTCCTGGGTGGTAGAACAACAGGCGGGCCTGATTGAGCCCGTGCTCGGGCGACGTTCGTCACCCGCTGCGGGCTGTTGGTTCGATAAAATAATAAGCGTCATTCGTCTTTTCGTCGCGAGGTGAAGGCCTCCAGACCTCTAGACGCCCTTGGGGACAGCTAAGTCATGGCAGTGGTGTGTCATCCGCATGATACATTGCTCGAATCTGTGGCCAGCTCAACCAAATTTGTTAATTTTTATAAGTATTTAGGGTTAATACGAAAATCAAGCATCATTACATTACCTATACGAGTTTAGTAGCCGCTTACAGACGATTTCAGTATCGTCTAATAAACTCGTCCATTTTACTTAGAATAACGAATTAAATTCCTCGTTAACGTATTTTATTGTTTGCCTATTTTATTACAGTTATTTGTGTCCAATTATTCGCCATTGTACCACAAAAGCATCATATAAAAATGAAAATAATGTGTGAGTCCCCTATAATCCAGGGCATCGTTCACGGTCCTCGTTTCCGACGGGTACGTCATACATCGCGGCTCCCAGGATTACTCCACTCACCCGCATTTCAATGGCCACCGGAGCACCCCAGGGTATTAACGGATTTAAACTGTCATCACGGTTCAGACGCACACTAGACATAGTTGATTTCATAAAGCGGCTTATTTGTACTAGAATACCTAGGTAGTGGCCATTAAATAGAAAGGTCTAAATGTTTTAGGTACGTACAGGTCTTCCATGATAGTGGCTGTGCACTTGGTGCAATATCTTAGGTCACAGGTTGCATTCCCGTGCATAGCTAAGCATTTTTTTTACGACTTCAACATGGTACCTTAAAGACAGATATTTTACTAGCATTATCATTTATACCCGTAAGTAAAGTGTCCGAAATAACCTATCCATACAAACATAGTTAGTGACAAACCTTTTTTAGATTTTAAGCAATATTTTGACAGCCATATTCAAGAAGGCAATAGCTGTTTTTTTTTCCGAAGTCGGTTACAACAGGTACTGCTAGTGCTCCTTTTCAATATAATCGAATCGTGTATTATGTATGCAAGTACAGTAGCCGTTTATGTAAATAACAGCTCGTAAAGATAGTTGATTGTATGTACTTATTTTGCAAGCTTGTGGTTTTATCCACGTGTTAACGATGACTTCATTTAGCATAATGCTCATCTTTATAGCAAAAAATAGCGTAAACATGTGAAGTTCGCACTTATGATGTTATCGTGATGTGGGTGCAAAGAATCGAAAGATTCGAAGTGTCCTATAAATAACTAGTCACGTCCCGCGGTTATACTCTCTTTTCATCAGTTCCTTTGATAATTATGAGATGGCAGTATACGCAAAAATAATGTCTTAAATCTGACTGGATATTCCAGAGATTAGTCGGTTCCTTAACTTACTAACAAATAAACAAAATCTATCATCTCAGATGTATTACATTATTATATCTATAGACCATATTATAACCTAGTCAGTGTGCACAAAAACACATTTCCACTTTTTCCATGCTACTAATGAGAACTAAAGAAAAATCCTTCATTCCAATCTTAACAGAAACCAAGTACAGACTAATTACTTAGCCATGCAAATTGTTTAACAAAAGTATGTATTTCTACTAATTAACTTCATTTTTCCAAGAGCTCGGTCTTGCCTTTTTAAACGCAATCTAATTTAATAGAAATTACAGTTTTTAACGCCATACTTTTATAATAGTTTTAATTCTATTAGGTTTTTAGTGCTTATTGGAATAATGTCTAGAAATATTTTGTAATGGTAATGAGATTGAAAGAGGTACTTAGGCTTTACTTAGGTTTAAAATATTATGTACTTAGGAAATATTCTATCATTATAGGATATCTTAATCAGTAGTTGTATTATCATTAATACCACGTGGGCACAGGGGTTCTTGATTGACTATTGTTTTAATTAATAGCACACAGACCAAAAAGTATAGAGTATACAGATATTATGACATGAGACATACCACGAAAGTATTTTGAAAAATCAGGCCAAAACTATAACAATGAAAAGATGATCTAGAAAACGCTGTTAAAAGCTGGTTCTACCATTTTGTTTTCTTACATAGTTTTCAGTTTAATAAAACACAATACCTACTTAGATACCGTGAAAGTTTATTACATTCGCTTACCCACACGGTAACGCCTACGCAGCAGGTTTGTGCAATAAAGAACACAGACCATAGACTCTTTCGTGGAGCACGCTGATTATTCCCTTCAGCCGGGGGTTAGAAGTGCCCCATTGTTTCAGCTTGTCAGGGGTCGACTCTTACTTCATACTTCAAAATACAAGAGTTCGTAAAACAATTCACTACAAAAATGTATTTGATGTTGTTGAAACTTTGTATGTTTATGAAAGGGACTTAGGGCTGCACACAGGCGCGGTTTCAATAAGATACAATAGGTGCTGTACAAAAAATATATTTTTATAAAACTTTTTGGAACAGTTAGGAATTATTATTTAGGAATTAGGATTGAATTGAAACGAATTTTAGTTCGTTTTTATAAAATCTTATGAAGTCATCGAGGCTCCGAGGCCTTCAAAGCGACTTCTTGTCCGTCGAACTACATCACCGACGAAGACCCATTAGTCCCCCAAACAATATGCAATACTTTTCCGGGACCGTTGTCCGTCTATGTTAAAACGATACAGTTAAGCTTAACTTAGCAAAACACCAAGATGTTGATATCAAGATAAACAATCGGAAATGGATTATTAATATTAAATTAATAGAAAATTCCATTACGAACCCAGTGATAATAAACAGTATAATTAAATTGTGATAAATGTAGTTGTACAATTATCTTCAAGACTTGACTGATAAATAACTTAATTGGTTGTCTGCATCAATAAGCATAAATGAGTTAAAGTAACATGCATAAATAAAGTTGAACTATGTAAGATTTTCTTTCCCTATATATATTGAAATCAATTTATGTTTATCGCTGCCGATATTTAATGCTCTATAACAAGTTTTATGTTTATAAGATCAAGTAAATTAATAATTTTAATATCTTTTTGTATGATCTTCATAAGTCGTAATTGGCAGGTAGGACATTACCATATCTCTCGTTCAACTATAGTTGAAACATCGTTAACGACGCCGCCGCCGTGCGATCCGGTGGCGGTACCTTAATAGCACAAACCATTACTTTTTATGGAATGTAAAATTACCGCTCGCAAATAAAACCCAATTTTAATTTAAACGTTTACAAGCGAAACATAGCAGATATTATTAACAGGCATAAATCTAAGAAATGTAATGAGAATAACATTTATTCATGTAAATTACAGTGAGCGTTCATTTGTTTTTGTCTCGTATTTTGTTACACCTGTCACAGCAAAAAATATCGATCCGAAAAGTGCAAAACAAAACGAGCACCATGATATGCCATTGACGGATCATCACAAAAAACAGACTCGAAGTTGTCAGACCGGTCGCAGTCGATGTGTAGTCAATACGTTGAATTGATTTACCAAATAATTACTCAAACGTCTTTATATAAAAACAAATAGCTAATAACTACGTATTGTTTGCGAATTAGAATTAATTGCAGTATTTATGTAATTAAAAGTGATTAAAAATGGTTAGACTATTAACTAGGTAAAAAACCTATAGCATCTTTTACAATTGTATTTTTTAAGTAACTGTTGGTTAGTCTATGGTACAAATATAGATTCCAACAAAAGGACAACGACCTAGGCTTTTCTCCAACACTTGACGCATACCGCCACAAATATTATTTGAGTAAAGTTTTCATGAGCTTACTATAAAACAAGCATAACTTGGTTAAGTTATGAATGTTTATCTTATCTTTAAAGCACAAATCCCACACAAGAAAACTGTTTATTCTATTCATATCTAGCGGTTGCTTGGAACTGCTACTAATAAGTGTATCCATGGTATTAGACAAGCCCAATTTGTCGACGCATACAAGGTATGTGAAGTACAATGTTTGTAAAACAATTATTGTTCTTTCGACTATGTTTATTGTAAGTACAACGAGCCCGAAATTACGGTAGGCCTATATTTATACACAATGATGTGATTAGATACATCTGTTACGAAAGCGGATCAATGTTTGAATAGATTGATAAGTCACGCCCGACAATAGCTTCAATTAATAACGTGATTTCAAAATAGAGCCATGTTCTTTAAATCTATTGTTCGTAATACTATCTAAGCAACATTAGTACATTAATAATAATATAATCTAATTGAAATAAGATCTAAAATATTTGATTACCTCGACGTTAGCGTGATAAGTGTCAATGCAAATAAAAGAAGTTGTTTTTCGCCGACGACGAGCAAAAACTCCTGCCGTGGGTATTGAAGCGTGTTATGACGTCATCGCATAATTACTGCACCAAAAACTGAAGTAAACGGACGTTTTGGGTAAGAAATAAAACGACGCAAACTCCGTTTTTATGTGGGAGAAACAGAGCGGGATAAAAAGTACGGTTCAGAAAATAACTTAAAATGGAAGTGCAAGTTTATTACTTAATAACTTTGCTCTATATTTTGACCAACATTTATGTTCATCCCTTGGGAAGATAATAAACTGCCTTCGCTGGAGTTCAAAGTATCGCAGTATTTTTTAGAAAACCCTTTTTAATGTGCTATGGACACGGGTAGGATAACTAGTAGAGGTGGTGGGCGACCATTTTTGTGACTTATGCGCACTGCAGCTGACCGTCCATCGACATAGAAATCAGTAGTGATTTCAAATTACCGTTTGTTATATGGTACCATCAGTGCTTATTGTTTACACTACTTCTCATTTTATAATATTAGTTAGTAAATATAAATATCTACTGGTAGTTATATCATGCTCTGTGCCGCAGTTCCACCTGATAAAGCTAAACGTTACACAACAGACCCGGTAAAGTTCAAGGGTACATTTATTTCCTCGATATTTTTTCAACAAATCATGCCTTTCCTTTATTCCGTACTTTAGATTCTGTTTGTGTACAAAATGAGATAAATAAATATTCTTTGTCCGTATTTATTCTTATCTTTAGTAAAATAGCTGATTTTAGATGTATGTATAAAGGCGTATGCGAGGATTTTCCGCTCTTCCGGATTTCAAAGAAGCCTTTGAACAAATATCAGTCATTCATCTTATTATAATATCGCTACAGTTTGTGGCAGATGGAGTTTGTAAATTGAAGGATCTCTACATTTTGAAGGTACTTATTAAATAAAAAAGGTTTTCTTACATTATAACAAAAATAACAATTTCTGCGATAAAGAAGAATTTCATCGGGGCGATTACATCTACGTTCCGTTAGTTATAACGTTATTTTCCATTAGTAGATATGATATATCGTAGCGATATCCTAAACTACTGTTGCGGTTTTAGGCGCTTGTTTTATGACGTCATATCCACCAGGGTTCGGAGTTAACCCTAAATAAAATGTCATCAGATAACCGCGGCCGCTTACTCGGAAAAAGTAAAAATATATTTATAGATCGCTAGTAGGTTTGCAAGGGTTCATAGAAAAATATCATGTGTTTATTTCGGGACAAAAAATTGACAAAGGTAGACTATAATATTTTGGTAGAGAACAAATTGCTTCTTGATATTAGTTTTATTGATAACAGTTGGCTAGTAAGGGAAGCTAGGTTTAGCCGTTAAAAATCTTAATTGCTGAAGTAGTCTTCAATCGGCAGACGTGGCCCTGCCTTGGACACAAACAGATCATTACAGTTTCTTAAATCATACCCTCGCTTTTTTTTTCCATTACCAATATACAGATACGATTCGATAGATATTTCGGTCCTATGTAATGTAACATAAAGGTATGGGCATAAAATGTATCGTCGGCCTTCTCGTGTCCAGCCATGGCGAACCTTAGGTAAGCGCGTTCATGAGCTCGGATGTGGCTTGCAAAATATATCAGCGAGCAGAAATGCTTTTGAACTGGATGTATGAAGCTATTGGATTTATCCTTCGAGGCAATTCGGAAATTTTCACTTTTCCACCAAAACTCAAAGTAAAAAGGTGTACTCACGTTGCAGCGTCCGCCTGGTGGACAGCAGTAGCTCCGAGGTTCGTCTGGTAGACCTGGCTGTGGAGGTCTCCGCTGTCCTCCGCAGAGCCAGCCGGAGCTGCGTCTCGCGCCCTCGTCCGCAGCAATGCCCTCCGCATACGGGACCTGGTGGTATAAACAATAAAAATATATGTAGAAGAGTGTTGTCTATTCTATTGAAAAATAAAATATTGGTTAAGATTGAATAAAAGATAAGTATTTATATTGGGTTTAATAAACGAATGAAGGCATAACAAAATTCTAAAATTAGATAACTATATTATTGAATTGTAGGTTGCTTGCTTATGAGGCTTCTTTTGGTGGTAGGACTGCCCTACAGTTTTGATAACTTTCTATTATATAATACCGCAAAACTAACCCTAAGCAATAGCTAAAATATAAAATCTTTCCAAACGTTACATAACAACAAATCGGAATGCAAATATGTATGACCCAATATCAGATACGTTTTCCCGAACGTCTGCACTGAAGATTGTACCAAAATATTTCTGTATTTTCCTCCTAAGAGACTTGAAAATATAAGCCACATGGAACAGCCAATTTTGCAGCCAACTGAGAAAAGTTCATAATAGCGACATTATATTTAAACTTTCACCCTCGTAGGTGTTGAATAATTCTAAGACAAGTATGATTTCTTTTAAAATATTCATGGATATGTGCGGAAGTTGAACGCTCTATCGATTGCAGCCAACTATGGCGAAGGGTGAAACGGAGGACCTTGTACAATACACTATGCGCCGCGTGTGCTCCGAACAAGCCCTTTATATTGCCGTCTCGAGCCGAGAGTTATTCCACCTTTGTGCGGAACTAAAATAAACCGCCCTTTGTACTAAAAGGCTTAGATATACTCGTATATGTGTTTCAAGACGAATGGGGTGAATCAATGTATGAGGCTGTGGTTGAAGTTTGCGAATCTGAATTAAGATATGCAGATTGTTATGGTTTTAAATTTAGTTAAATGCCCATCTATATATTATTAGTTAGTAAATGAATAATCTCGGTCTGTGCGAGCAAGCATAGTGGTTCCTCGCTATTCTGATATATTTATTTTAGTACTCAATTTTTCTTTTTAGCAAAAATATAGAGATATGCAGTTGGATCATAATGGTTCAACGTTTTACGGGCACATCCACAGATATATCTACTGTAAAATATAAGGATAATTATCCAAATTCCATACAAAACCCAAGGTGTAACATTCATTTGGCACAACGCTGTGGGATCATCGACCAGCGTGCTTCAAGGCTGCCCCCGCGCATTGTTCTGTCACCGAGCGCAGTGCGCAGTGCGCATGCGCCACAGCCCGCAAAAACACCACCAACTGACTGATCTTACTAATAAAAAACATTCGAGTTTTTGCTACTATCTGTATTTTTAGACGTTTAATTGACTTTTTTGCGTATCAAATGATAAAGCGAAATTCGCAGTTGCTAAGAAAAAGTTTCTAAGTAACTTACTAACTAGCTAGAGTATAAGTATCAAACAGAAATCGTACGATTGTGATCGTGCTTTCGGAACTAAATCGGTATAAACCTATTATCGTGAAAATTTTCATGAAGACAGGTGAAACCCCGGGACCCAACACGATTCATTTCCCGTAACTAAACACTAATTAAATAAAACATTTACCAACTACCATTCATTTTAAATATGAATATCATCAAATCGAATAAAACCGCTACAATTCACAATAGTCGGAAAAAACTTGTAATTACAGGTTAACTTAATAGCGTAAGTACATAAATGCCTTCGAATAATAACGAATAAGTTGTTTATCGTCAGTTATGTCAGCATAACGTGTCAGCTGTTCGTGGCCAACTAGACTTGGTGGTGCCTTCGAGACTGGGACAAAAATTAAAGTTAAAACAATTTAAAGCCCTTGGCCTTTTAGTCCTTTAGGGTTTTGACGAAGTAAATACTAAATTTTACCCTCTTTGTCAGACATTTCAATTAACTACAATAATTAAAGGGAATTCTTAACTCTTGTACCTATCAAGTTTGTTTATAGGTGTATTATAACTATCTACTGGATTTCCTCTTATGTAAATGTAAAAGAAGATATTTTTTATAGTTTTAAAATGGGGTAAAAGCTCTTTCTTGTATGAAGATTGAAGACTTTGTTTTTGATATTGTAAATATATACCTGCCTTAACAAAAGAGTAGGCGCAAAGCTATTACTATGAATCGTTAAGCAATTCAATGAATTTGTCACTCCAACTACAAGCAGATATCTTCATCCGGACAATATTTATGAATCAATTAATTAAAGTAATAAAACAGTCGGACTAACAGTCGGGACCTACATAAATAACGTTGAATTAGAATATGGATCTGGCAATTAACAAACCAAATTCGCTTTACACATTGTGAGTGTCGTAAATCTGAACGCAAGTTTACGGCAACCCGATTGCCTATAAACCTGCCTCGGCAATCATCCAACTTAGCTTAGGATAACAGATCAATCAATCATAGACGATACCTCATAAAACAACTATAAAACAGGCAGAAATGTAAGTTCACGCTGATATTAAAATAAGGTGACATTTTAATGTGGGATGTATCTATAAAAGCCCAAAATAACTTGGCAGTTAAGAGCCCAATACTAGCTGAACTTGTCTTTTAAATAATACAGAAGGTCCCTGCTACATTATGTCGCTAAATAATTTATTAAGACTGTAGGTAAAAAGAACTTACACTTTATATAAGTAACAACATACAAGATGTAGTTCCTAGATCTCTACATTAAGAAAGATAGCGCTTTATAGAAACCCTTTGTAACTAGGGCATTAAGATGCCGCTTTTAAAATATATCTTGGTGTATTGAGATGTTTAACTCGCTGACATTGTAATAGTTGATGTAACATTTTATGGGTGTTATTAGTTTGTATCTGTAGGTAGTGGGCTGCATAAATCATGAAATGTTGAAGCGTGCAGGCGTGGGCCAGCCGCCTCGCGCGAACGTTCATGAATATTCCGCGCGATTGTCTCAAACCGTAATAAAATTAAAATAGAACATCCTCTACATCCGCTATTAATTCGTTTACGATTTTTAAATGATGCAGCATTTTAAATTATCGTACTCAAGCCAGGTGCGACATTTTAACGGGACACATATGATCTAGTTCCAAACATAAAGATTCGCAATTTGATTAATTAAAATAAAACTTGAAATATTGGTTCGTTATCAACAATTAAACTTTTTTATTGCTAATTAATATGTTAATTTTATTATGAATGAGTTACAAAATAAAACAAAATGATATAAAAAATGACTTAAAATGATATAAAAAGCCGCTTACTGCGGTGTTACGACGGGCGTCGGACATAAATAACAAAACGTTTTAAGTAGCTCGATAAGTTTTTAATGTCTTTTAAAGCATTTGTGTGAGCTCAGAATTTAACTTAGATAAAAACTAGTTCACACATAGTATCAAAACCTGTATCGATTGCAATTTACACTTTTATAATGTCTAGTCGGTTTTTACGATAAGGAATATTTAATTTCCTGTGGAACCAGTTTCGCCTAGTTATCTTGAAACAAATAGGATATGAAAAAATGTAAGTAAAGTGTGACATGTGTAGGTACATTGTGTATAGCAATTTGTCTAGACGTTATGTCTATGCTGCTCCAATCTCCGAGCATAATTGAAAAGATTACAAAAAAAACGATAGTTCGGTCGGGGTTTGTGTTTTTTGCTACACATTAATAACTGAAGTTTATCTTTTATTTTATGGTTCTATATATGGCATAAGGAAATTGACGTATTCGTACAAAAATAAAAATTAATTTGGCACACAAAATGTTTTTAAAATCTGTACGCTTATTTTAGCAATCTTGAATGGAATCCAATTTTAGCAGTAGGTATAGTGAAGAAAATCTTCTAAGGGAGAGTACCGGTTCTTTATACATTAGATTATTATACTGTCTTATTCCGCATACACGTTAAATATATGGCTATGAGCTGAGAAAATAAGGTTGGGTGTATTTCTAGCTGCGCCTGAAGTATGTTGATTAAAGGCACGTTCGCACGCGAGGTGGTGTCTGTTACCATGTTAGTACCACTGTGTAGGAGTCCAATTGATTTCTATGATTCCACAGTTAATTGCTGTGGGGTGCTTGTGCACCGTACCTTATAATTATGTATAGAGGTTTTATTAAAAACAGAGGAAGAACTCAATTAGATCGTGTTATGTTTATACACTTTATTTATCACTAGAAGCGCCCCGCGGTGTTACTCGCCTGATCCCCGTTCCTAAGGATATTTTGAGATGTAAAGTAGCCTATAACCTTCCCGTTGAATGGGGCTATCTATTATTCAAATAGGACTGATAATTATCGAGATTAGCTCGAGCAAACAAACAAACAAACATACAAATTTTACCCCTTTATAATCTTAGTATCTATACCTTTTTTGCGTGAATTTGTATTCAATTTTTAAAAGTTATGTTTTGTTTTATAAATCCATCGTTAAATCATGACTGACGTTGTAACAAAAGGTCGCTTGTTCCATAGACAAATCACGCGAACCTTTTTGTTAAATTAATTCAAAAATACTTCCATACAATTGTTTGTTTCCAAAAACAGCTCAAGTTCTTTCGTTTTGTTCAATATTTATACAAAGCAGTTGCGTCTATATGCTAATACGGCAGTAACTTGGCAATAACATCTGCTGTTTTAAATGCATTGAAGTCGTGAACGAACGGCCGATGATAAACGAAACTTATCGGGTCGATTCTACTCCACTATTTATTTAAGGAACCTCTGTCCCGCCGTTCGTTTTCATTATTAATGTCAAACCTAAAAGTTTCCGAACGAATAATTTCACAGGGATTTCTGGGAGAAAGCCTTTCAATCCTTTTGTAATATCTTAGGAAACGGCGCGAAGATATTAAGGAAACTACAAGATATATTTTACTTCAATTTGTATTGCTCGGCTCGTGGCGTGGAATTACTTAGCGAAAGTTAAGTCACGCGATTGTTAAGCAACGTGCAGCCCAGTCACGGCGTGGATGGGTGACTGTTACTCAGTGTTATTTCTAAATACTTAAGCGCTTTTGCGCTTATGAGGGCATGTTAAATTAGCGGTCCCGATTGTTTTAAACGAACTATAGATCTTGTCGGCGGACTTAAGACGATCTACAAACTCTGAACACTATGGTTGGCAAAATACCTACTTGAACTTACCGTACTTCAATTATACAACCTTAAATGTTTAAATTTTATTTAAACTAGAGAATATTGTCGATTAATTCTCCGTGTTGCGACGACATTATCTATACTAATATTATAAAGCTGAAGAGTTTGTTTTGTTTGTTTGTTTAAACGCGCTAATCTCAGAAACTACTGAACCGATTTGAAAAATTCTTTTTGTAATGGATAGCCACATTCAACGGGAAGGTTATAGGCTACTTTTCATTCCGAAATTCCCACGGGAACGGGAACAATGCGGGTAATACCGCGGGGCGCT
Organism: Cyclophora punctaria; assembly: GCA_951394245.1. Lineage (NCBI taxonomy): Eukaryota > Metazoa > Arthropoda > Insecta > Lepidoptera > Geometridae > Cyclophora > Cyclophora punctaria. The sequence goes on along the minus strand of OX596171.1, from coordinate 3,298,465 downwards.
GCTAGTCCTCTGATACATGGTATGATGGTACGGATCTGACTTTACCAAACCACAAAATTCTTTCCTAAAATTGTTGCTAAACCGCAGAGCCGTGACGCAGATCTAAATACAACCCAATACTAACCCTTACTAGTCGGAGGCACCGTGTATGACGCACGCCCATTTAAGGGACAGCGCCCACTATAGTCAAAACAGTCTTTAGACTTGTTCGACACGAAATAAACTGACTGTTGTGACTCTAACTCAATCTACCAACAAGAGAAGTCGTTATAAATTCTTTATGGTTTAACAGACATCAACCTGTGAGTGCTTGAGTGCGTGTCTTGAGTTCGGGGCGAGACGCAGCCGGTGGCAGATCGTCCCAACTCCTGAAGAAGGTTACCGTATCTGGCCGAAACTGTCGAGTACATCGACATACATAAATACGTAATTGCCTATTTCAATAAGTAACTAAATCTTTTGCAGACAAAAAAAGTGTTTCGCCTATTTCACCGTTACAACTGAACTCGATCAGATCAACTTCATCCTAGTGCACAAACGAAACTGAGATCAAAACTTCATAATTGATTCACTAAAACCAAGTTCAGTTGACCGTGGTTCGAATAGAAGCGGTAAATTGAGTTCTTAGACATCGTTTCTAGTGTACACTCCTTCATATGTTTTCATACAAGACTGTCTAACTACAGTGTACTCAGGCTCTAAGACCCCCACGTTCCGTGACAATAGACTATAGAACAGGTGAATTTCGATCGCATTACGAGCTAAGTATATAAGAACCGGGGTCTGGCCTTGCACTCGTTTAGTAGGTTAGCCATTGCATTCTCCACCCTAAAAGCTAAGTTAAGCCTTCAACAAAGAACTCTGTGTCAGTCATTTGTTAAGTTCACATTGTGTTGGAGGTAATAATAACCTGAATCGTAGTACTAAACTAAACTGTTGTTTCACAAACGGTACTTTAACTTGTTAAATATTCACTCGCTGATGTACGTATTTTCCAAATTAATAGGTGGTCTAGATAGCTCAGTTTATTTACAAAGTGTTACGCATGAACAACTGTCGTAGCATCGCACGCATGGCGGTGTGCATTCAGCAAAAAAATATTACTTTAATGACAACAATAACATGAATTCCTCGTAATACCTGTATTTGTAGACATATTTTATCATTTTGCTGATTCTAGGAGAAGTCGTTATTAATACATAGGAAACCGAACAAAAAGTGCGTGATTTAATACTTATTTTGCGTAAGGTTTTGTTTTGACCTAATATTGAAATTAAACGAATTTAATATTTGCATTTCATGATTACATTTTAATATTTTATCCGCAATATCAGCAACTTAAACAAGAACTAATTAAACCCATTTTTGTATTAAAAAAATATTCAGTACCAGGCACAAAGTATTTTAAAGCGCTTTATATCAAAATCGTATTCAAATTATAAAATCAAAGCACACTCTGATACAAATACGAGAGCCTATATGAAAAGCAAAGTACATACGAGTACATATATCCATACAAACCAGTGCAAATGTAACGGCAATGTGCTTAGCACTTATTCAATATTCTGTAGGCTTCCCATAAAATACCCAGCCTTATAATAGAGAGTGCTTACGTAATATGACTGCACAGAATAAGGCCTTCCCAGATTTAATATCGGGATATGACATTTTCTTGTATCTGCATTTTGTAGTATTTTGTACGGAATATAAAATTGATATTTTGAATAAGTATATATATTGTGGACTAGCAGCGCCCCGCGGTTTTACCCGCGTTGTGCCCGTTCCCGTGGGAATTTCGGGATAAAATGTAGCCTATAGCCTTCCTCGATAAATAGACTATCTAACAGTGAAAGAATTATTCAAATCGGTTCAGTAGTTTCTGAGATTAGCGCGTTTAAACAAACAAACAAACAAACAAACAAACAAACAAACAAACAAACAAAACAAACTCTTCAGCTTTATAATATTAGTATAGATAAGGTAAGCTGAATTAGTTTATACTTCTCGTACGTTACATTCTTCCTCATTGTACAAATAATAACATTATTCTTCAACCATGCAAATATACTATTTAAGACTATTAGATAATTAAATTTACAAAGGTTTCATAACGATTAATATCGCCTTTTCATCGCACCTAAATTCTAAAGGAGAATTATTTATTCATCTGTCAAAAGTTGAAAAGCTCTTTCAAGTTTGAAATTCGAATAAATCGATTGTTATTAGGAAGCTCTTGGAAGTATTATTGAGAGCTTTTTTCCTTGTTACGTAGTTCATAAGGTACATCCCAAAAGACAGCTATTTATAAAGATATATAACTTGGATTAAACATATTGAACTTGTTAACTATTATATTAAACTAAGTATTTAATCCTTAATGTCAATACATGATCTGCTATTTCACTGGTAGGTATCATGTAGGAATCCCAAAACTGACAACGATCGTTTAGGTAAACCCTAACTAAGCTCTACGCTTGAATTTATTAAGCAAAGTAATCTAATTAACCGATAGTATTACGTACCGATATTACCTACATACACAAATATCACTACATAATGTATTATAAAGCAAAGTCCCCGGCCGCGTTTGTCTGTCTGTTCGCGATAAACTCGAATACTACTGCACGGATTTTGACGCAATTTTTAAATAGATAGAGTGATTCAAGAGGAAGGTTTATATGTATAAAATTCCCAAAATTCCCCCGACAACGGGCACAACGCGGGTAAAAACCGCGGGGCGCTGCTAGTTTTATATAAAATGAGAACTTAATGATTTAAGTCAACATCCTGATAATATCGGATTCCATTTACCATTTCCACCCTGATAATTGACACTGAATTATTAAAAGCCAATACCTAAATTACAAACTTTGCTGAAGCCATAACAAATCATTTTGGAAAATGAACTTTAATAGCTTAGCCCATAGATATTAAAGTCGGTTGCTCAGGTTGTTTAGTTTGTGTAATGTTGCGATAGTGGTGACTAGTATGTAATCAATGGCCGGTTTAATTCTATTCAAAACGCAATGTTGGCTTAATCAAATAGTTATTAGTTTGTGTATATTGGGTAATTATTGGATATTTGAAACTCTGTCTCACTTCCAAAGCCTACCTCTTGAATCGATTTTGATTATTTTGGCTCAGGGATTTATTGAACTCGTATAATAAAAAGTCGCAGAGCCGTGAAAGACAGTCTGTATGTGTCTCACAAAGGAATTCAATACAGTTTGCCCTGAAATCAATCGTTAGGTTTTATAGAGAGCATTTCTATTAGAAATATTATTTTTTAATTTGGTATCGACAAATCATATCATAATATGTAGTATAGCAAAAAAACTGCTTTGTAATTAATTGAAGCGAAGTAACGACTGATAGCTCGTAACTATTTTTTTAGATATAAAGCTATAGAAGAAACGAAAAACGAATCGATTCGAGATCTCATTAGTCATCACATAACTAATAAAAAACTAAAATTAATGCTCATAATTTGTAAAAATCTTATTATCACTTCATTAATGAAACAAAATCTTGTATAATATATGTGCACCATAAACCATTCGGCGCTCACGTGACCGCCGCAGCGCGTACCGACACCTCACGAGAGGGCGAACCAATTTAAATGGAAATCACATCTGTAATATAACACTCTAATTTATAACGGAAAACAACCAATAATAAATGTACATAATAAGTTTTATTGCACAATTATGAAGACGCGCGGGCACGTGGGCGGAATATCCACGTCAACACCATTATTATAAATAAAAATATATAATTTATTCATTAAACGAGGTAAGTAGCAGTGTATAGGACAGTCGATGTCATAAAATGTGAATCAAACGCGATTAAATCCGTAATTTAATGTTACTAATCTTGGGTGCCATTTTGGATAGTAAAATTATAATTAAACTTTATACCTAATTAGGAGGCTGAATATATATAATAAAGGCGTGATAATAATTTCTCTTTGAATTGAAAATTAAGTTTTTAACATAAAAATATCATTAGTAGAGGTTGTGACTTAAATCTAATTTTAATTTGAGCCTGTACCGGCTGGAATTTAAATTGTAATAATAAATAAAAGTAATCCGCCGGGGGAGGCACTAATGATCATAAGCTTTATTAGGAGACCAAGGGAAAACGCTCATCTTTTACAAATATTGTATTCAACAAACTGTTGTTTCCATCTATTCATTATATTATTTCTGTATATTTTCATGAAGATGAGTAAAGTTTAGGGATGGCGTAAGAATGATACTAATTCACTAAACTTTTGTCTTTTCTCACAACTAAATATTTTACTTAAAATCGACCATTTTGTTACTATATTAAGATTTCTCAGACACAGGAATAAATTACTCATTCATGTAAATACGTATCAAGTCAGTTAAAGATTGAAATTTAACATTTATAACCATAGTTGTTTTATTCATAGACCAATGATTTAAAATGACAACTAAATGTGTCTATTAACTGTCATTTTCAATTATTTGTTAGCTTAACTACAGTTTTAACAAAACCTTAATATATTATTGGGATCAACTATAAGTAATGACGATGAAGGTAAGTGCGAAGCTGTGTGCAATCTATCATAGGTAACACGTTCACGTCGCTGTGGAGCGTCGCGTGACGGGCCATCCGTCTTGATCGAGGCGCCATCTGGCGGCTGTCGCGGTAACCGATACTGATTAATATGCTTTGAAGTTCAGTGCGAACGGGTTAACTGGTGGGTGATAGAAAAAATTGACGCTGGTCCGTGGTGTGGTTGGTTAGATTGACGAGTTGCGAGTTGGCGAATTGTATGATAGTACACATTATCGTTTTCAATTGATTGGTCAGTAACTTGTCATGTGTGAAGTTTGCTGAGTCGCTGTTTGAAAACACCCTCAATCATAACGATACAAAGATAAAGTATCACATATGTTCGCAAACCACCTACTACGATCTGTGGCTAAAATATAGGGAACACGTAACTATTTTCATATTTCATTTGACAACCGAGACAATCCCCAAAACAAATAAATAAATAAATTAGTCCGACAATCTCGGTGGCAATCACGTCACATTCCAACCAATAAACCATAATCTAAACCGCACTAATAAAAAGTATAATAAAGAGCCCAACTACAGCGGCAGTAAATAATAATGGACCAAGAGCCCGTGGACCCCAGACTTTCGTCATTTTATAAAAGCTGAAAGTTTGTCAGCGCATGCTCCCAACACAGGTAAGAACGATGGACCATTATGAAGTTTGGGTTATCGTGGCTTGGGCAGGTAAACGGTACTAAAGGTCAATGGTCGAAAACACCATGTTGGCCATTGATTTCGATATCACCGTCAAAGGGTGACTTGTACAACTTCTCAAGAGCTTTCAAATGACATAGGTCATGTCACTGTTGAGCAGTAGGATCAGCGTCCATGACATAGGCCAACTCCAATCTTCGGTGGTCGAAAACACCAAGTTGGCCATCGATTTCGATGTCACCGTCAAAGGGTGACTTGTACAACTTGTCAAGAGCTTTCAAATGACAAAGGTCATGTCACTTAGGATCGGCGTCCATAGCATAGGTCAACTCCAATCTTCAATGGTCGAAAACACCAAGTTGGCCGTCGATTTCGATATCACCGTCAAAGGGTGACTTGTACAACTTGTCAAGAGCTTTCAAATGACATAGGTCATGTCACTGTTGAGCATTAGGATCAGCGTCCATAGCATAGGTCAACTCCAATCTTCAATGGTCGAAAACACCAAGTTGGCCGTCGATTTCGATATCACCGTCAAAGAGTGACTTGTACAACTCTTCAAGAGCTTTCAAATGACATATGTCATGTCACACAAATCACACTTTTTATTTGATGAATTTAGATCGGTATTTTACACACCTTTAGTACCGTTTACCTGCCAAAGCCACTGTAACCCAAACTTCATAATTGTCCATCGTTCTTACCTGTGTTGGGAGCATGCGCTGACAAACTTTCAGCTTTTATAAAATGACGAAGGTCTGGGGTTCACGGGCTCTAGGTCTATAACATATAGTTTAATCGGCCTCTTTTATGTGACATGTCCTAATCTATTCGCGGAGTAATGTCCTGGAAAAATGAATTACGCTCGAGCTCTGTATTTGTGAACAAACATTATAACATATACCTGCAAATAGTTTGTTCCGTCATTTCCTTTTGCATTTATATCCTAGAGTTGTGAACGTAGCCAAAGACGCTGGCGGAAGTACTAGTTTAAAAAAGCTTGGCTCTCGTTATACATTCATCACCTTGTATTTTATTCAGTGGCAACAGAAAGTCGGAATTCAACCGCACCGTGTGAAAATACCCTTATCTCATATGTTTCAATAAATCACGAGCGCAAAATAAAAAATAATAAAACATTTTCACGCAATATTTTATTGAAATACTGCGTGGAGCGTAATGAGAAATATCTCATCGATCGCGCTACGCCGCCGCTACGCGTGCTACGCGCTACGATGGCTACGCCATTATTTATGTAACACACGCGTAGTTCAATAAGCTGACGCGGCCTTAAATTGTCTCTATGAATAAATAGTCTCTACTTGGTTTATATTAGGTTATGTGATTCGTTGTTCAATATTTAAGTGAGACAGATAAAATGCATACCCGTTTTGAATATGATATCAAGTAGTAACTACTGAAATGGTCCTTATAAGAATACGCTACTAGCTAAGCTAATATGCCTCTACAGTTATCATGAAAAGCGACAATCCGAGTGCGCGTTTTCACGAAAGAGGCACAATATCTATAAAAGTTAATTTAATCCATAGAAGAGCAACACCTGCCCCGAGCCCCACTCATCGCCCTCTAATTACCACTTATGCCTCTTAATTAAATCCTCGGGAGGCAACACGTATATTCATTAAAATATAATTTATTCAGCCGTCTCATGCCGAACCTAACACTTTAACAAAACATATCACTTTACATTTTACCGGAATTTAAATTCGTTTTTGAATATCTGATGGTGGAACTGAAAGTGAAGATGTCAGATGGTGTCATACCGGGCGCGCGGGCGTCGTCGTGACGTCACATCCTCCGGCCACATCCTTAATTACCTGTAACAGAACAAGAGCGGTTGAGTACGAGCGTGTTCAACCAACACTCAGTGCCGTATAAATAAAACAACTAGAGGCAGACTGTTTGGCGGTCGGCGCGCTCCGACTAATTCTAAATTAGAAGTGTGCGAGCGGTCGACGCCCGCGCGGAATGAGCGCCGAGCGCCGCCCTAGCGCACGCACAATACATTATTTCGAGAATGTTTGCACATGTTTCTTCGCTAAAGTTTACACGTTATAAAGTTGAGCGGAGCGGCCGCGTGATCGCGGTACAATTAGCGCGGATGTTCGGGATGAAACTCCATCCGCTCGCCGCGGTACTGCAGCGGGCCCGGTGCGCACCCTTCACAATGGAACCATAAATTTTAACGTCGATGAGCCAAACTTACTGTAATAAAACACTCGCAGTTTTGTTAAATTTAAATACCGCCTCGTACGATAGTAAAAAATCGACATATTAAACTTAACTGAGATTGGTAAGAGAAATATTTGCGCGTAGCGACAGGACGCAGCGGCGAGCCGTCGGTACGAGGCGGCGGGTTTTTTTGATGATCGCGCTTCACACAAAAAAGTCAACGAAGCGATACGAAGACAAGGAATCTTGTGAGAGCAACAAGAGCGCGGTCCAGCGCCCGCGCGCCGCCGCGCCCGCCGCCGCCGCGCCCGCTGATAATGCACGTTAATATATTCGCCATAAAGAACAATGAGCGCGCCGGCGTCTCCGCGCGCAATCACGCCTCGAACACTTATCTCGTTCTTTTTATATGTCACAACAAACAGACCATTCTATTTATTGGATTTAAACACCATAACATTTTGATAATTTTGACATTTGTATTTTGCATTTTAAAATGATACGTAACATTATGCTGGGAATGATATTTGGAAGTAATTGTGCGAGGCTGGAGCGGAAGGCGCGCCAGCTGCACGCGGCGCTCGCCTCGCCCCTCGCCTTGCCCCTCGCCTCGCGTGTAACAAGACCTCGGTTCGTTAGAGCTGCAGATTTAAAATAAAACTTTGCAACGGAAACAAAAAGAACTTGCCCGAAGTAGGCGCTTGACTTGCGAGCTGACGCAAATATGTAGCTGTATTCGCAAAACCGGCTTTGTATTCTTGTAATAAGAAATATATTCGTGTGTGAACAGAGGTCCCGGCAACTGTTATATGCGGCGTTGCAATAACGTTTATTTCAATTGTCTCTGCGGGTGGATTGCCCTATTTCGAGATTGCATTCGCCGACAGTGTCGCGCGATGGAATCACTCGTTGTGTTCTGATTACCGCAAATAGAGCTGCGCCGAATAATTCGATAAAGGGTTAGTTAGGACTCCCGGCCTGTACTGCGGTGTTTACGGGTGCGGGTGCTTTGTTTGATGGTATCGAGTTCACGGTCGACTCTATACTGGTATAAACATGTTTATAAGCTACACATGTTAATAGATGGTTATGTTTTGTTTATTGGAAGCATATCAAGTTATACGTTGATGAATAAAACGAAGGAGTGAGGGCTGTCCTCTGATTGAGTGAAATTGGTCGTGATTGCGGATCAAGTTACACGCTCTGAGACAGCCAGTGTTCCTCACAGACGATACGGCGACTTCCAAGGAACCACCATAACAGGACCCGTCACACGCTCAATAAATATTGAACACAGTTCAACTTTACGTGAAATGAGTCATATTTAAATGGTTTATACCTTCAAAAGGACCAATCACACACCTCGACCGTTTACTTGAATTTTCTAATCTGTCCCTAATCCCGGCGGAGACACACAACCCTTGTGTTCCGTTGACATTGAGTCGACCCCGCGCGCCGCCGCCCGACAGAGGCCAATCGATGTTATTTGTTATCTCTAATGGCTAACCAACTGACCGTAATTAAAATCAAACAACAGCCAGATTTTAATCAGCACAACTTTATTGTTATCTGACTTGAAACGTGTTGTTGATTAATTGACGATAAATGTGATAAATGTCGGGTTTCACTCGTTTACTGGAAAAATTTTTTTAAATTCTGACGTTTTACGTTTATATTTATATTAAGAATTATATGTTGCAGGTTTGAATTATTAAATTTTAACTAACTAAAGTCCAAATTAGTAATGTAGGTTTTCAATCCACATAACTTAATTGTTGGTACTTCAACATGATACCGCAAGGCCGAAGTCTTACTCAAATCAATACACGATTGCTTTCATTGAAACCTTATGTAATTTCCCACGCAATTCGTTTCAATTTCTGCTTTCATGTCGACTCATAGAGAATTGACGTTAATTGAAGAAAATCGCTCTCCTAACAACCGGCTGGAGTCACTAAATAATGGGTGACAGAAGACCAACCCGTTCCGATGACGAAAAAATGTATTATTAATACAGCCGCAGTTAGCGCGTGGATGGAATAATTATTATACTATTGATTTACGGCGGCTGATGGTTACGATTTTGCCACATTTCATGTTTTATTTAACTCTTCAATTAAGGCGTACATGAACCGATTTAAAAACGCTCTTTAACAACTCAAAATACCTCTTTTACCCTTTCAAGCGTCGATCTTAATTACTCTTGACATAACTGAGTTATGTGGTAAAATACCAGTATTTTCTATCTCTTCGTTCAATATAAGATAAAGGCAATAAGCTTAATCGTCATGCGATCTCGAGCACGTGAAATCTCGTCAATCTATTTCTTTGGGCGGAAAATCGTGAAGAAGGCATAATTTTCCAATCCATTTGGAACACCTTTCTTTTTTTCCAGAGATGATATCCACATCGAAAATAATCCATTAGATTCTGACGTCATGTCACTTGTCAATGTTGAGCTAAAAATACTTTTACTTTGGGAATAAACACAACACTACACCATAAGTCCATATTCAGCGTGCTTGACATTGATCAACTATACAAGCTCCGAGTGCAACAGATAGCGAGCGTCTTTAATATTTAATTTTATCATCTTAATTATTTTATCTTAATACACACCTTGTGTATCATCATACACAAGGTGTCAACAGGATCATCATCCAGTTTTGATTCAATTTTGTTACTAAAGTGTTACCCCACTGATCTTGAGTTTCTTTTGTTTATAAAAGCTATATTTAATTATAAAATGACAAATATTAATTAAAGCATGGTTAAATGACCCCGAGACGCGCAGAAATTGACGGAAACACGAAAAAGTTTGCATTGTCGTTCCCCATTGATATAAGAAATGAAAGCTTGCTCTTTATTCATTACATCAAATACTCCTTATTACGTAGTACCTCAAATACTTTTAACAAAGCATCTCTGACTCGCACGCAGCAGATGTTAGACATCGATTACTAATTAAGGTCGGGAGTACACAGTGTTATTAGACTGAAATCCTCGACCTCGTCTTAGGGGAAACGTCGAACAACGGGAAATTTTGAAGCGAATTTTCCCGAGTGCACGTCGGCTACGATCATTCATATCTCCCTTTGTCTTGCTAATGAACTAAAATAAAAGACTGTGTAATGAAAGGACTGAAGGTCTTTTATACCGATTGATATCCAGTGACGCAGTGATGTGCCAAATGTAAGTAGTCATTTGTTTATTCAATTTATTTGGTTCCTTACTACGATCATATGACTTAGCGCAGTCGGGGCAGATATTTAAATAGAAAAAAATCCGGGGAGCGATTTTATTTTTTTAAACGTCGGGGGGGGTGGTTGGAAGTATAAATCTCGATTTTCGAACTAATCCCGGTAGAGGGTTCGCCGCCATCTTGTTTTAAAGTTTTTCTGAAATAACTCGTTAATTTTCAACTTTAGAGCAAAAATGGTCCTATCCAAAGTTGTTGGAAATTTAATTTTCCACAAGTTAGTCATTATCATTTTTACGCTAGCATCAATATTTGCAGAGTTATACTACAAGTTTATCGAAAAAATCGTAATGGGTGGAATTTTATTTTCTTCAACTTTTGTTCTTGCACTTTTCACTCCACGATCAATATTAGTTTTTTTTTTTATATTAGCCTGTAATGTCCTACTTGTTGGGCAAAGGCCTCTCGTCTCACTGAAGATATCAGTACAGTGAGGAATTGAACCCGGGACCTGTTTTGTCAGGCGAGTGCACATACCACTAGACCACCGAGGCGTTAATATTAGTATACATCCAAAAAAAAGTACGTATATTATGTAGCTGTACCTGGGAAGGGTCCTTCAGGTATTATCTGTCGGAGTTTTATTGGCGATTTTTTTGATAAACTTGTAGTATAACTCTGCAAATATTGATCCTAGCGTAAAAATGATAATGGCTAACTTGTGGAAAATTAAATTTCCAACAACTTTGGATAGGACCATTTTTGCTCTAAAGTTGAAAATTAACGAGTTATTTCAGAAAAACTTTAAAACAAGATGGCGGCGAACCCTCTACCGGGATTAGTTCGAAAATCGAGATTTATACTCACAACCACCCCCCCCCCCCCGACGTTTAAAAAAAGAAAATCGCTCCCCGGAATTTTTTCTATTTCAGGCTAGTTTTATGTCTACCCCGACTGAATTAACTGTATAGTTTAAATACTTCGATCAACTGTGCGTCACAAAATCTGTGAACTAATTCTAGATTTTATTAAACTAAATGCAATACCTAATTACATTTCGTTCGCCTAACGCATTCGCCGAACTAGTATCAACCTTCTTAGATCATTTGTCGTCACAGTAGATTAGGCTATCCGGTGACTGCAAAAACTTAATTAGGCGTATGCGATCGACTACCATCGGCTCTTTATACAGTCACCACATGTAGCATACATACTTAAAAGCCTTAATAATATAATTTTGACATAATTTAAAAGTATATTTTTCCTCTTACAAAGCACACTGTTGTAAAAGTAAACGTCATTACCGATCGTAAATGTCATATTCGAAGTTGTCTCTTCAACGCTCGTAACATTAATATCAACACACCATAACTCACCTGTTAATTCGTTCACCGACACGTAACTCACGGGACGAACTTGATCCCTCCACCACAGCCACAAACTATGTAGATGGGATTACATTGATAATGTTTTAACACCGATTAATCTTCAATTTATTATAATTTCCGCATAAACGCCCATTAATTGAGCGGTTTCGACAAAATAAACATTGTTTACCGATTTTATTGAGTAATTTTGTGGACATAGTAATTGTCAAGGATTAAAGTGCAATTAGGCTATTCACCGCATGATGGCTGCAGCAGTGTAAACCAAGTTGGGCGACCGCATTAGGCGATGATGATAGTGCGAGTCTAGTCACATTTAAATGTAGGTAACGCTATATCAGTCAGTCTCTCGAAATATAACTTTGGCATACGCAGCTACATGAACATTATTAAAATTAAGTTGGCAAGTTATTACTTAGAAACCAATATGAGCTCAAATCCCGCCACAATACAAAAATGGCAGTCTAAATATAAAATTGGCTATAATTATGACGACATACCATACTAAGGGCGGTTTCAGACCATTTTATGCACGCGTATATCGTTCTTAGAACGTTTTTGCCACACGCACAACTCGTAAAAACGTTGACGCGCTTATAAGCTCATTTAATTTATGCACGAACCGAGAGAGAATGCAATTATCGGTACGAACAAACACACCTGAATAAGTCTGTGTACTCACTAGTCCAGTATTATTAAACGCGGCAATAAAACACGCATGTAAGCGAACTTTCCGACAGAACTGCATACGCGCCGAAAAAACGCTAGTCTGAAATTGGCCTAAGCTATTCTAAATTGTATAATACGTAATTATATTATTGTAATACTTCATTTAACACTACGCATGGCACATATCTGTATTATAATGTATATGTACACATGTATATGTAACGCGGTAATTCGCAGTGCTACGAGTATGACATCTGGATAATGCCAAATGTTGGAGACCATGTGTGAATGTGGCGTTATAAATAAAGTGCCTTAATTAAGACATTTTTAATTGAAGTCATACGCAATGAAGGCAAATCTTCACTAATAATCACTATGGATGGTTGTTTAGTTTTTACGAGTACCATAAACTGCTTGCATTATAGAGTTTGAAGGAATTATTTAGTTTTTATATTGATATTACTTTGTTTGTGTTATTTATAGAAAATGAATGTAATAATTCAAAAACATGAATAATTTTCCAATGAATTTCAATCCCAAAAGACCTCCGTGCCTAAAACAACTACTTAAAATATTAAAATCAAGTGCCGTCATCCCATTTACATAGCTCGTATTAAGTTACAAAATATTGTAATAGCTGTGAATTTTAAAACTGTACATATTTGGAATAAGCTTCGTTAATATTATATTAAAGTAATCGTGTTTATTTAAGAAAAATCTTTAATTTTGTCGTAAATATAATGTTTTCCCACTTTAAATCTCTTTGACCACACACTAGGACTATTTAATTCCATAAAGTGTGTCTCGAATGTACCTATTCGAAAACTTCAATTGGTGTATTTTATAGTCAACTATTTACACTTATGTGTTTTATTCCACTTGTCTATGCATGGGTCTATAACATTATCATATTTTATGGATAAATCTACATTAAGCGATTCCACTTACTTATGTTTGATGCAGTAGGTAGCTCTCGTATCGGTTTTCTCATAATTCGACAAGTTTATTTAGCACTATGGTTTCTTGGGCTTACTCGAAAGGCGGTTGTCATAAATATCAAACGTAAATTGCAACTCCTTAACTTAAAACTCCAGAATAAATGAAGTCAGTCTATGAAAATATTGAGTATACTTATAATAACCTATTTATATACAGACTTCATTTATATACAGATTTATATTTAGTCACATATCAATGAGACTCTTATTACTAAGAGCATAAAGTGGTAAATATTTTCAAGAGGTACTTTACATTCATACGTTAAATTTTCACTTACAGACAGACGGCATACTGTATGTACTAGTAGTCCTACTCCACACATGGGTATATTAAATACCGTCGTATAATATGGTCGAAGCTGAGAGCAGCGTGCGGCAACACTTGCGGTGTACAATCGCCAGTTATACTCGGAATAGCACTTTTATCCACGATAAAAGAGCTTTTCCGTGTAAGCTCGCAACCGAGCTTAACTGGCCAGAGAATTAACGTGTTAAGCTACGTTTGAGGAGGTTGTTAGTTGGGACGGTGGCCGTTTTTAATAAGCATGTTTAGGTAGGTTGTTGAGTACATGTTTGATTATACTGGCGCCGCCTTACACTTCAATAAGTAGAGAAATTAAGTACTATCAGTCTGTATCACTGCCGGGCATGGCCCTGCCATCTCATTGAATATGACATTCAAGAGGCGTCAGTATGCAAAAATATAAATATTTAAATTGTATCTGTAAGTGTGTACATAAATCGTATAAAACCAGTATAAAATAAAATCAAACGAAGTGGCGAAAAAACATCGCCACTTGGTGCCGAAAAAACATTAAAAATAAAACTGTACCATAAATATAAATGCTAAAATTCTCACGATTGGACTCATAAAAATGAGATAAAAACACATTTTAGTTTCAAAACGAATCACCACAGATTTAAAAAAATAAAATGAGTCGCATGTGTGACTCGGCGATCTTATTATCATTCGGGCAATTCCAATTCTTGTACGAATTTTGTTCACACATATTACAAGCTACAAATAGGTATGTATCGGCGAAATGTCTTGCTCGTATAAGCTTCTGGATAGAAGTCTATAGTTGGTTAGCTTAGGTTTTCGATCACTGTCACACTATCTGTGGTGCGGTTAGCATATTATTAGGTATTAGCTAGGTTAGAAACTGGGATGAATAAATATGATTCATCATAAAAAAGACGTATAATTTATGCATCATTGTATTTTTTCTAATTTAGAACCAGAGTTGCCATAGATGTTAGTAAACATTTTGAAAAAAGAACTTAAAGGGAATCACTTCCGAATATCATCTCATTCTCTACCAATTAAACTACCCTGTACACTTACTATACTACTGTATACTTTATAACTAGGTTTTCAACCATAAAGACTCCTATCGCACTTGCGATTTACGAGTGACTTCAATTGACTTCGCGTTTTACTCGCAAATAATACACGGTAACACTAAGCTCATATTCAATTATAAGATAATCACAAGAACTTTATGCTGGCAATCACCATTAATCTGCTATATCTATTCCAATGCAAATGGCCTATAATTCCTGCATTAGACGGCCATAAGGAAACATATTAATACACTGTTACGAGTGTGTCGTTAAAATTAGTACCGTAATAAGTTCGTTTAAAACGCATTTACAATTTACGGGCGTTACAAACTAGGATTATTGATATGGGTATTGCCACTTTTAAAAATAAAAAAGGTAGATCTTTGAAAAACGGGGTTGCCATGATATATATGATGGCGCATAATTTTGTATTCTTTTTTTAAAGTGATTGTCCCCTACGAAGCCTGCATTGCACTGCACACCCCTAATGCTTACATCTATCAAGGTAAAAGTACCTGTACTATGTGTGTTCTTATATTTAGAACAAATATTATACAAACTATCTCGAACTAACTATCGCCCAAAATCACTACATAGCTTGCCTAAAACCACAATCAACTACATAGCTACAAAATCCTCCTGCTTAGAAACCGAACTAAGATTAGACGCAGTAGGCACTACGTAACAAATATTAGCATAACCACTGAGTAATTAAAGACCGATTAAAATACTTTGTGTTGGTGTAATCACACTGTTTACCCTGCATAGGTAACCGAGTGCAGTAATTGGTTGCTCGTCTGTATTATCCTAACATATAAAACATGTTCCCCGGTGTATCTGCCTGTTTACCTATACTAATTAATATGTTTGTCTTCGTTTGTTGGTACGCTGCTCTCTACAACTACCAATAGAAGTGAAAATAGTTTTATATAACTAGGGATACTTTGACGGAAACGAGTACAGAGCGTCATGAAAATACAAATTAAAGTAAGAGGCAAAATAAGAACAATGTAAATTGCCGATAGTGATTGACAAGTATAGATACTTATTGCCTAAAAAATCTACCTATATGTATATTATGAGAACAGGTACGAAGTGGTTAAAACCGCGGAGCACAACTAATTATAATGACAATATTTACTCGACAAACAAATCATCCACTTGATCGTATCAATATATAAATATTCAAGGGGCAAGCGATTGTGAATGATAGATAACTCGGCATGTACTCGACATCCTCTGACGGCGTGTCACTTTACATTTCAATAGTCACTTGTTTCAAATGACGAGAGCAAAGAGCTAGATTTTCTCGCACGGATGGGTTCTCGGATTAACGAGGCGTCGGCTTTTATTTGGGTGCTTTTGTTCTTTGTCTGTGTGACATTGTTAATGAAATTATTGGGTTAATAGGATTTTAGTTGGGCGCGTTTTCGTTTTCGGTCTAATTTTTAATGAAATAGTAGTTTTATAAAACAAAATTGTAGTCATTTCGAATAGGTTAATTGCCAATCCTGGTGTAGGCGTTTAAAGACCGCTTAAGGTTCTCCGACAAATGGTCTAACAATTAGAACAATCGATTTTTTTGTGTGAAAAATCTAGAAGTCTAATATACATTTTTCGAAATATTTGTTTATGTCATGGCCATCAATTCAGTCGCGCAAAAGTAAGCTTTCCTATAAAACAGATAATAATCCCGCTATAAAGCCAACAGTCCACAAAACTCGTAAAATAATGTATGTACACATAAAAAACATCGCGTAACAAAAGCAGCACTCAAAATGCGTGGTTGCGTTTTCGTCAAACACAGCCAATGAAAAATCCGGTCCAGAATTCCATTCTTCACGATACGACAGTACGTTATCTTGTATCCCGGCTATAAAACGTTCACAGTATTGTTCTTGTCGGAAAACAATTTTACAGCAAAATTAAAGAATAACAGAGAATGTTTAACAAATTATATCTTTGAATCGTACTACAAATTGTAGGTGACAGATTTTCCAAAAGATGACCTAGTTTGAGGACAATTTTGAGTTGGTAATTTCATATTACTACTAACTTAGATGTGGACAATTTTCAAGGAAAACTGACGATTAATAAGGATTGTTATTATATGTAATGTAATTACTACTTACCTAACCCTCTTGTGTTGATATTTTCAGTGATGAGACCTTTTCCATTTAGTGTGATATAACAGGACATTAAAGTGTTGAATAAGAAGTTTATTTTCCGATGTCAATAACCAAACATTGTCGATACTCGCTTCACTTCCTTTTGACCACCGCCATAGCCGCGAGACTGCCAATATTCCAGTTACAAAACTACACAGTTCACTTTTGTAAACTCCGTTTAATATTTGCGTTTCAAAATTCGTATAAAAGTTCCCAAAACAAACATACCTACAACATGTTTTAAAATGAGAAAATGTTCGCGTTTGGATCGAAATAAGTGAAATAGGTACTCGGCATGTCTAGTCAAATGTGAAATTTTGCTGAAATATTTATTGTATTATTGCCTTCTACAAATATCAACAAGAATAAGGGTGCCTGTCCAGTCCATTGAAGCGGAGCGCGGCTGCGGAGCGGAGAAACGGAGAAATATTAACCAATAGGATTGCATGAAATATTTGACCGGAGATTTTATGCAATCCTATTGGTTAATATTGGTGCGTTTTTATTTGAGCGAAGCGGAGCTGTACGGAGTTCAAGTGACCAAACACAATGTCCGACGAAAAGAGTTTGACACTGTCAATGCGTAGTTTGACAATCCCAGTGCTATGTGATTGATAAATTGTACTTTGCACCGCTTGGCTTCAATATAAATGGACCCTAAGCCTGTAAGGTGCCAACAGGACAAAAGCATAGAACATACGGCTAACGACACAGTACAGTAAGGAGAATTAATGTTTGAACACCACGGCGTCAAAGATTACATTAATCATTAATGACATACAGATGTTCTGTTAATTATCTAATTGTCTTTGAAGAGTATCAATTATTGAGGCGTAACGAGGTATCGTGCGCCGAGAGTTAATCGAAACCTTACGGACCCCTCATCTCTTCACTCCAGCTAATTGCCAATCAAGGACGTCCTACTTGCATCACAGAACTAGCACCATGTGACTAGATATGGCAATTACAACAGAGTTTTTAATCGACAGATTTGTGGGATATCTAGTGGAAATCACATTACACAAACTAGGAATTAAAATTTAAATATTATCAGGTGATTATAAAGGCTCCTATAGATATTTACGTATTCGATACTAATTGGTTTTTGAAACAAAATAATTGAATACCTATCTTTTAATTAGCGAATTTGTTATAGTGATTTAATATGTGTAAAAAATATTGTTTATTGGTACTAACATTAATATAAATTGATAAGATAAAAATAGTTATGTTCATTACATCGTAATAAAAACATAAAAGTACTTAATATTTTAATTAAATTTAAGTACTTTTATGTGTTTATTACGATTTTTATTTAATTTAATGATAAGATTATTATACAAATTAGTACAAAATAATCAACACATCGTATCGATTAGAAATCAAATCAATTAATTAAACTTAATTATCATAACACGATAATAACTTCATTAATTCCTGAGCTGAAATAAGAGCATATTTTTGTTTTTCTTAATATAAAATAAATAAACCCAATAGACCTATCTAGGAGTAACTACATCTGTGGTAACTAGGACTACAGCTGGTCAAGAGCTGCGCACGCGCAGTCGGCGGCCTCAACACACATACAGACACACGCTCCTTGTGTTTGACATTAATAGTCAATGCACATGTATGTGTAAGTGTGTCAAATGCACTATTTCAGTATGTTTCTAAAAATGCAGTGGATGAGAGTAGCCGTAATTGCACGTTAACGAATAATGAGAACACTATAGTTAAGATTTTACTATTCCTAAAAGGACTATTCTTCTGGTCAATAAAATAATATGAAGGAACACATATTAGAGGCAGATGTATCAGTTTTTATATGTCAACCGTTGAATTAAATATTATACAAGACAAATTAACTGCTGTTTTAACTGCTTTTCTTGCAACAAAAGACAGTTTTGTAGCGACTATCAATTCAGAAGGACTGTTCTAACTATAGTGTGATAAAACTTATAAACATTAAAACAACACTCGCCTGTTCACCAGATTTTTAAAGTTCTTCAATAATTACTTCAGTGAATTAAAAAAATGTAATTAGGCAGATATTTACTTAATCCTAATCAGTATCCTCCATTTCATATTCAAACCTTGTAAACAGAATTGTGTTCATAAAACGTGATGGTATTGCCAATTGTTTCAATTTTACAAACTAATTAAAACCGTTTTCAATTGATGAAAAGTAAAACGGATTCCTCCGTTGCGTTTATATGAAATTAAAAACAAACAAAGCAGTGGTCATAATATTATACCACATATTATACATACGTAAGTATAATCCTTGCCAGTATGTATGAATGTACATATCTGTACATCTATGCTGTATAAAAACAGCAAAAACTCAATTAAATCAGTGTGCAACAACAACAATTTTTCAGTTCCAAGTAAACTTGTGAATAATGAACATGTAAAACAATTGACTATCGTATTATCATCGACAGCGACACGGTAATGTTATCTGTGACAGTAATCAGTTGACATTAAAACAGGTTACTATAAGCAGCAACCGCGGTTTTGTCTACTTTGTACTGGATACACTGCGCATTAAATAAGGTTATGCTTAAACTACCTTTCTTGAAAATCTGTATAGATATCTGCCAACTGCCTAGGTGCAGCAAGCATTGAACTATGTACTTGGATCTTTCAATACTTATTATTGAACTGGTACCGTGCTCCTGTCCGTGCACCGTGCTCCGTGCACTGGACCGCGACCCTATTCTGTTACGACAATAAAACAATTAGGAGTTCAGAGAAACGATGAGATCGCTATCCGATTTAATCGCGCAGCTTTTCCTGTCACGCGCGCCGTTATCACACGATTAATGTTCACCGCCACCTCTTCGCAACCGCCGTTTACACGGAATACGTGTTTATTAACTTTGTAAAAGGTCACTAAAGCACAACCCTATCACAGAGTGTGAGCTCGCCAAAAAAAACTCACCTCGTACATTTATTGTAAATAAAATATTTTTGCACACCTTTTTTACTTTTTCGTAAACCAAATATCGCAATCACAAAGAATCTCATAAATAATAAAACGTTGTTGTTTTATTTGGGAAGAATTGTTTACGACATTGTATCCGAGACTGACACTAAAGTTAATTAAGTTTCACTCGAGTGCGATATGAATGTTACCCAAATGATTCACAATCGAATATTTTATCAGTGATGGCGCCTCTCGGAGCCGGCCGCGCTCGGGTCTAACTTCATTAGGTGGGTACATTCGCACGGTGGCCGCGGTCCGGAGGTATGCGATAAAATAACAAAAAAGCGAAATGAGCCGTCCAATTTACATAAAATTCCTTTAGTAATACGTGTTGTGGGACTGGCTGGAGGTGTGAGACGGTGTGTATGAAATATGCGGCGCGCCGCTGACCCGCGGGTTGGTACATTTAATTCAAAGGGTAAGCCGCCTGTGAAAATAAATGGCGCGCAGATAATGACGAGTGATACTCCGGGCGCCCGCGCCGCGATATTGACCATCGCCAGCTCCCTTTAATTAGATTAATAATTTTCACTCACTAAAATTTAATTTCGGAAGTTCGGTACGAGACTCTATTTCAGTTTAATTAAAATCTTATTTATATGTTTTAATTAGAGTACAGGTAGGGATATGGTAACGAACTTGGGAGACCTTCGCACGAGTGGAAGGTCACACGATTCTGACACCTACACGTATCTTGTATCCAACTAGGGATGGGACACCGAGTCGGATAACTAACGCTAAAGGTACACAGAGCAGTTGGTGCCATGGACGCACCCATCAAGCGGCGAGGTCGTCATCCTCTCGTCCTACGACACACTACGCCCTTTCACAGTAAGCCGCCTCCTAAACAAACACTAGCTACTAACCTGCACTTATAAATATTTAGACAAATGCTTATTTATAAGAGGGTTTACGTTTGTACTTATATCATAACTGGAATAACTCCTGTTCGTGGCACTGTTATTTATCTGTAGTGTTTTAGATTCCTCTTATAGTTCGTTAAACACATTTCAGACAGACATATATTTTTATCCGAAGTATCTTAATTAGAATGAGTATTGTAAAAACCTTAAATCTATTTAAAGCAAACCAATTAAAGTCTTACATATACATGAATAGAATAAACTACCATGCACATTAAAATCAATAAAAACGCACTTTAATATTTATTTCACTCTCGCAATGCCTCTAATAAAACCAGCCTAAAGAGACTACCTATAAATTATAAATTTAATTTAATTCGTGTGCGTATATTATTATTTTACAACACCTATTATTAGTGAAACCTTTGAGCTAAATTGCTCACAGCGAGCGCTAGACAAACGTGAATATATCTGGAACTTGCTACTTTTACGACTGTTATTTGTGGCGTAGTGCGGGGCAATAATTACGGTGATTTATCAAATATTTTGGTGCCGATGACTTGGAATGTAAATAATACTATATTTAAACCAATAGCGCTACCTACTGGGCAGTTAATTTAAGGTCATGCATTATGGACTTAGGTGAAGTTTAACGTATTGAATGCAGCTCCTGTGGACAAGTAGCCACCGTGACTCATACCACTTGGTTTGCTATTATCAAAAATTTGGGTAAGAGACAGGACCATGTGTCCAGCACGTGATATTTTGATAGTAGACAACCAAATTGTAATTTAGGCACAAAGGTATCGCGAAAGGATTGCTCCCAGTCCAGGGTCACTTGATGGATTGGATAGTATCGCTTTCTCACATTATATGTGGGTTCTTCATGTGTGGGTGTGGAAAATTACTAATGGCATAACATTAAAACCTTTGCCGAACGGTTGCCGAGCTTTTTCTATCTACTTCGATGGTTCGTCACACTAAACTTTTCGCTGACTAATCAGGTGCTGCTGCTGTCAATCACCGATTGGCGCCAACTACCATATTCCTTACAATGTTGCGGTCACCGCATGTTGTATGCGGCAATCCACTTTACTTTAGTATAAAGAGTACATAGAGTTAACAAATAAAATAAAACACAATAGTAAATAAATAAAAGCGCTTCTCAAACAAGCGGGTAATGAGTATCCTTGTAAACAAACGGATACACACCGGATAATTAACGTAACATGACTTAATTATGTGTGTTCCTATGAGTAGATACGTGTATCATGCTGGGTACTATTAAACAAGTACATTTGTTTAATTATACATTTATGATTGACTAGCCGCGCCCCGCGGTGTTACCCGCGCTGTACCCGTTCCCGCGGGAATTTCGGGATCTTCTTCTTCATCGAGTGGATGGTCAACCTGACCAATCCTGGTGTCAGAGTTATAGAGTTTTAATTTCGAGATAAAATGTATTCTATGTGTTATTATAATGTACTAGCAGCGCCCCGCGGTTTCACCCGCGTTGTGCCCATTCCTGTGGGAATTTCGGGGTGAAAAATAGCCTATGTCACTCAGGGATAGTGTAGCTTTCGAATGGTGAAAGAATTTTTTATTTCGGTGCAGTAGTTTCAGAGCCTATTCGAGACAAACAAACAAACAAAAAATCAAACCTTTCCTCTTTATAATATTAGTATTAGTATAGATAGTATAGATAACCTATATTCCGTATTCATTCCGTAGTTTTTCGTGAAAGAGCAACAAACATACATCCATACATGGATGTATATCCATCCTCACAAACTTTCGCATTTATAATATTAAGTAGGATCATGGAACTTGTAACCGCAAGTGAAGATTGTATGGTTTGGTTACAAATTACTTAGAAGACTACAGTGTTAGCGAATTTATAAGCAGCCGGAAAATTCGATAGATCGGAATAAAATCTGATTGATGGGATAAAGATGTTTGCTCAGCAAAGTCGAATTGTATCGCTTTGTTTAACGACTTTCCAAAGGTAGAGTATGTTTAACTATTTAACTATTTCTCAAATAGATGACGAAACATGTATAGAGAACTATGAAAAGCTATTGATACTAAACCTCGATCGTGAACTTCCAAATCAAAATGATTACTAAATCATAAGAAATAACCAACATTAATACGAGATTTATTTATATTTAACGTCATATTATATGCAATGACGAAACTCGGACAAAGCCCTCTCGCCATACGTAGGTGTAATCTTTATAAAACGCCAATAATCTACGGACAAAAGAACTTCTATTGATGACAAAATTTAATTTTGAACACAATGCAAGCGGTATGTGCGATGTAACGGGTGTTTTAAAAACGGTGACAATTCGTTGAATTCACACCACTCAAGTAAATGGAACTTATAAAAGTACTTAACATATACCTATAGGCGCAGAGGAGAAGGGACTGACCGCCGCGCGCCGGTCTGCAAGGGACTTTTTGTCTGCCAAAAAACAAGTTTGGTAAACCCACACGGGGTATGTAATACTTTGTTATTAATAGGAATATATTATTTCTTTTCGGAACTTTTGTCTGCGTGCACTAAAAGTCCTTCGTGTACAGCCCTACAATGCTGATTACATCTTGATGCGCCTGAGGATCGCGACCTTACACAGTTAAGATAATAGTTACTTCATACCACTGACTCACTCAGATATTTTTAACATCACAGTAGGTAAGGTGAACGACCGTCACCGCGAAAATAAATGCAAATCTCTTGAAATAACGTAAACTTTACTGCACTTTAAGTCTACAGGTAAATAAGCTGAACCCTAGACAGAATTACTACTTTTACTTAGATTTAATATAATTGCTTGGTATACCTATAGTTAAAATTACGATTTATCTGGGCATTAAATAGTTGAGTAATGCAATGACATTGGTTATTTCGATATTATATTGCATGCGAAGTATTAAGGGTTCTATGTAATAGGGCACCATTGTGGCGCTACGGCGCTCACCATTTATGTCACACCACAGTTAGTATTAATTTGGTAGCGCAACCCATTTATTTCCTGTAAAATTATTTAACCATGCAGTAATTTTTGATTTTGAAAAGATGATAACAAACAAGAAACGCAAAGTAAAGAAACTGATGTAAACCCTAGCACGTAATGTTAAAACATTTCATAAACAATCAATGTCATTCAAAAATCTTGTTCTAATTGTTTGGAACTCATTGAATCATCCAATTCTGTGGATTAAACATTAAATAAGTAACTAAAAGTTTTGAAATAAATGTTTGCGTTATCTTGAAGTTCTGAATGTCAAGTTTATCTGATAGATTTTAACTTGATATTTGTATATGAGTCGACTGACTGAAATATATATTTCCAGGACTAATTCCCACAAGGTTTGTAAAACCCAAACGAAACTCTCAGTGAAGCTAATGAAAAAGAAAATAAAAAGCAACATTAAGCTGCATTAAAATGGTAACTAAAGTAATTGTTAAACAGTTAAATATCGCCTTCACTTATATAGATACAAACGGTCCAATAGAATCTCGACTGAAACTTAATACGGTATTTTAAACTTAACGCCGTCTTAATGGATTCTAAATCTGGTGAAAGGGGTTTAATCCAGGATCCTATTTCAAAACACGAACAAAAACTTTAATTAAATGAGAATCCAATCAAGAAGTAATGAAATTCCGATCGCTGTGCTCCAAAACCGCGACTGAGTAATGATTAATATTTGAGACAAAAACTATTGTTTGACTGCCGACTCTGGTTCGAGGGTTGGGCATGGTTTATTTAATGCTTGGGAAATGAAATGGTTTGTGGAAAATTATGTAGTGGTAAACAAGGTGGCGGGACGCAGTTATAAAGGCGACGTCTCCTAACGTGACGACAATTGGCTTCTAAATTTAAAAACATATTCTCGAAAGAACAGATAACAAAACATCTGTCAAAAAAACCTTGATTCCATCGACATGGTCCTCTACAGCTCATTGAGGTAAGTGTATTGGATAACAACTAATCATTAGTTGAAATCGTGAGTCTTATTACCTCCCTGTTTGGGCCATTCGGTAGTGGGCCCGTAACGGAGGGGTCAAATTGGTCTATTATCATTTAACCTCGTGTGAGGCGGGCGGGGCCGCTTTCCTCTGTATATCGTATTTATTTTACCTAATAGGCCCCTGTTCGGCCAAACCGGTCCTGTGTGAACATTTAATAAATGTTTTTACGTCTGCACCTAAGTACACCTGACTATGTGTACTTTCAAATAATTGGACTTGTTCAACTTTTACGATACAGTTTATTGAATGGATTTGTGATAGTAAAGTTATAAAAGGATAAATAAGCACGTATGAGGTATAATAGGGTAACTTATACTGCATGTAAGCAACAGAGGCATTTTACGTATCTATAGCTTATATTCATTCTCTTAGTTTAAAAATTAAAATCTTTATTTAAAAACAATAAATTGTGTGTGCTAAAATATACTGTAAACCCAACGATGACGTCATCAACCCAAATTCTATTCAATCAATCCAATCAATTCAATACAGGATGATTCAATCCCCTTGCCCCTTGGAGGTTAAGTATACGTGTACTAAATTTAGCAAAACAACATTGTTACTTTATTAAAAATCTACAAACTACAAATTAAAACGAGACTTCCTACAGAGTTCCAATCTCAATGAAATCCTTTGTACAACAACTAGAAGGTTCCATGCTGCTCCTTAACTAATATTCCGCTGTATCCAAGTTGAATGTAAGCAAGCATGAAGTGCTATTAATTTAGCGGAGATGCGAGCGACGAGCGCAGTTACTGCATTTGACGACAATTTGTTGACGCGGGTATACAATACATACTACTTGGCTATGTTGCCAGTGGAGTATAATATCTCCTTTATTACTACAGAGTATATATTAATACAGTGGCAATTCTATATGAGCGCTACCGGGCTTCAGAGGGCACGTTAAAATGTCGGTACTGGTTGTTTCAATCATTAAACCCTGTCGGAGGCCTTTAGTAGGTCTAAAAACTCCGACACTTCCGGCTAGCTACAAACTCGAACTTAAAACTTTATCTACGTATCTTCTTGTACCAATACAAACGTACTAATATACGTACCAATATAAACGTACTAAGATAGGGTAAGAATGAAATAATATTACTAAACCTTTTTCCTCTTCAGGAGCAATCGTCTTCGGCTGGAAAATTGACGACATTGGTCCACATTTTGTGCCAGTCCAAAAAAAAATCAGTATACATAATATATTTTTAATATTAGTATAGAACCCTAGTTACTCTCAAGAAGTATATAAGTTATAACCTACTTTTGGCCCTGAAATTATTTCAATGGTACAAATAGTGATGTAACGAATGTTGTATTTTTCACATTCGCGAATGCGAATGCGAATGCGAATATTTATCTTCAACATTCGCGAATGCGAATGCGAATGCGAATATTTTAAAATTTCAAAAAAGCGCGCGTAAAATGGTTGACAGGTTTGACGTTTCGTGTCGGCCATATATATTTTGAACATAGCCGAGCTGATATTGGTTAATTGAATGAATATAATCAAAGAAAATTCATTCTAAAAGTTTTGTTTTGTTTTGAGGTTATTTTTAGTTTTATGTTATTTTTCAAATTTAACTGATATTTAAGGGACAAAGTGGCATAAAAACATGAGTAAATCACACACATTCTTACTTTCTTATATATCATTATTTTTATATTTAAATAAATAACTTGCAATTGAAACCAAATGTTAACATAACAAGTATTAGAAACTTTAGTTTAAAATAAAAATAATTATAATTTTAGTTTTTGAAAAAGGTTTATCTATACTAATATTATAAAGCTGAAGAGTTTGTTTTGTTTGTTTGTTTGTTTGTTTGTTTAAACGCGCTAATCTCAGAAACTACTGAACCGATTTGAATAATTCTTTCACTGTTAGATAGTCTATTTATCGAGGAAGGCTATAGGCTACATTTTATCCCGAAATTCTCACGGGAACGGGCACAACGCGGGTAAAACCGCGGGGCGCTGCTACTTACAAATAGTTAAGTATTCGTTGTTTTGTTTTTTAAGTTTATATTTCATTTCTCAGATACATAAAGTGCAATGAAAAAATATAGGTACTTTTAAAGCCAAAGGTTATTAATCTATACTAATATTATAAAGCTGAAGAGTTTGTTTTGTTTGTTTGTTTGTTTGTTTGTTTGTTTAAACGCGCTAATCTCAGAAACTACTGAACCGATTTGAATAATTCTTTCACTGTTAGATAGTCTATTTATCGAGGAAGGCTATAGGCTACATTTTATCCCGAAATTCCCACGGGAACGGGCACAACACGGGTAAAACCGCGGGGCGCTGCTAGTACTTAATACATTAGATATATAAAGTTTAATAATTTTGTTTTAAGTAATTGTTTAGTTTTTTAGTAAATATAAATTGTAAACGTTATTTAAAATGGTTGTAAAGTAATAATATACTACTAAATAAATACAAACCTAGATAGAACAAGGCTGATTAATGTTAGACTTGATAAGATCTCTGAAGTTCTTTTTTTCATAAATGAGACTTAAATTTAGAATGTAGAAGTATGATTTAATAATAATATCTAAGTGTTATCTATTGTATTTCATATCATCATTTATTTCATATGCATGCAATGCATATAATAATTTCCTTTTTGATTATTAAAAACATTCGCTAAACATTCGCATAATTTTCGCGAATGCGAATGCGAATGCGAATATTGAAAAATATGCGGATATTCGCGAATGCGAATGCGAATGCGAATATCCGTTACATCACTAGTACAATACAGGTTAAATCGCCCGCTGCTTATATATGTAGTAGGTATGTTACGGTATGTAGAGATGTCGAGTCTCGGAGTAGTCAGCAACAAAGGTCACTGAATGCATATCGCGTCGTATCGACAAAGGCAAAGCCATGGCGAATACGACTTGTACGCTATTCTGAATTTAGTATTATTGACTTTGAGTATTGTTCGAACTGTTTTATATAATGGATTTTTTTGTTGTCGCTAGGCACTGGATTATTTATTAAATTACTAGCAGCGCCCCGCGGATTCACCCGCGTTGTACCCGTTCCCGAAGGAATTTCGCGATAAAAGCCTATGTTCTTTCTTAGGTTCTGGACTAACTGTGTGCCAAATTTCATTCAAATCGGTTCAGTAGTTTTGGCGTGAAAGCGTAACAGACAGACAGATAGAAAGAGTTACTTTCGCATTTAAACATATTGTCCATTTAACTCCGTGCTTTCAATGAAACTACAGATTGAACCTACTACTAAAATTGTCTTAAAGCCTGCACTTATCGAGTTCGCAGTTACCCAATAGGCGAACAATCGAGTCGAGTTCCTTAGTAGGAGCTTGTCGAGTGCATTCTGGCCACGTTCACACCGGCGAAGTTTTATCTCCAGTCGAGTAGTTAAGTAGTAAGTGCCTTGTCGAGTTGTTAGTGTTACTGTTAAACTCTTCGGTGACGATATGGTTGCTACTTAAATATTGTACATTAAATATGAATCAATGAATATCAATCATTTAAATTGATTGACTGATAATATACCACACTGATAGTGTGTGTTATAGATACTATGCACTAATATCCCCTACTATTCTCCTAGGTTTATATTTTGAAGGACAAATGTATCATACTGAACTATATTCTATGCGACTGCCCGTAGAGGTCCGTAGAGGTGTCCCTAGAACCTACGACCAAGGGTTGACTTATAGTCTTTCTGTAACCTCTTGTCATCATATTTATAACTAGCGACCCGCCCTCGCTTCGCTTCGGGTAATCAAGATTTCATGTAGGAAAATCGGGATAAAACATTGCGTGTCTCCCGCAGGAATATACACAATCAAAATTTCAAGTGGGAAATTGGGGATAAAATATTACATGTCTCGCGCGAGTATATATGTAGGTATACACAATCAAGATTTAATGTGAGGAAGAATTCGGGATAATACCTACATAGCACGTCTTCGTCGGTCGTAGTTCGTAGGTAGGTATATCCCCGCGTGCTTTGACCGCACGAAACAGTAATAGCCATAAGAGACCCGCCATCGAGCATTACTATTTTGTAAGCAGCGCCCCGCGGTTTTACCCGCGTTGTGGCCGTTCCCGTGGGAATTTCGGGAATTTTTTTACATAAAAACCTTCCTCTTGGATCACTCTACCTATTACAAAAAAACCGCATCAAAATCCGTTGCGTAATTTTAAAGATTTAAGCATACAGACAAACAGACAAACAGACACGAAACAGAGACGACTTTATTTTATACTATGTAGTGATATTTCTCATCATAACTCTGAAACTAACTGTCCGATTTTAATAATTTAAAGAGGTACACAAAGAAACATAATTAACCTTGATTGTAGAGCCATTTATTTTGATGTAGATTCATATCATCATATAGCGACCCGCCCTCGCTTCGCTTCGGGTATTCAAGATTTCATGTAGGAAAATCGGGATAAAACATTGCGTGTCTCCCGCAGGAATATACACAATCAAAATTTCAAGTGGGAAATTGGGGATAAAATATTACATGTCTCGCGCGAGTATATATGTATACACAATCAAGATTTCATGTGAGGAAGAATTCGGGATAATACCTACATAGCACGTCTTCGTCGTTCGTAGTTCGTAGGTAGGTATATCCCCGCGCGCTTTGACCGCACGAAACAGTAAGTAGCCATAAATCAAGCATTACTATTTTGTAAGCAGCACCCCGCGGTTTTACCCGCGTTGTGGCCGTTCCCGTGGGAATTTCGGGATTTTTTTTACATAAAAACCTTCCTCTTGAATCACTCTACCTATTACAAAAAAACCGCATCAAAATCCGTTGCGTAATTTTAAAGATTTAAGCATACAGACAAACAGACACGAAACAGAGACGACTTTATTTTATACTATGTAGTGATATTTCTCATCATAACTCTGAAACTAACTGTCCGATTTTAATAATTTAAAGAGGTACACAAAGAAACATAATTAACCTTGATTGTAGAGCCATTTATTTTGATGTAGATTCATATCATCATATGAATATCATCAACTTAAAATTACACTCCTTTTTTAACTAATTAATTTTAACTTAAAACGGTTATTGTGTCTTAACTATAATAGTTAGACATATGCCCTCGCGAACTTATTTGTTCGCAATGATAATGTACTTTGATTGTGTAGAACATTGTTTTTGTGTATCATCAATAGATTTAGTAGCGCACGCCAATAACCAATTTTTTTAGGCATGTTTTTCATACCTTGGGTTACATATACCCGCGTTGTGCCCGTTCCCGTGGGAATTTCGGGAATAAATATAGCCTATGTCACTCAGGGATAGTGTAGCTTTCGAATGGTGAAAGAATTTTTTAATTCGGTGCAGTAGTTTCAGAGCCTATTCGAAACAAACAAACAAACAAAAAATCAAACCTTTCCTCTTTATAATATTAGTATAGATGAGGATGAGAGACGTAGAGAGACAGTAAGAAAGAGAAGCGGATATTCTTGTTCTGCTGTATCATCATCCTTCAGATCATCCTTCAAAGTCTTTGGAAAACCATTTGAAGAAAACAAACAACATTTTATACCCCAGTTAAAGTAGACCAGCCCAGTAGCGAACCAATAGAATCGCATCGATTCGTCTTTTAAGTAGTTTAGTAGTCGCCATCGCCGCGGAGTTAACAAAACGACGCCAAAGACAGACAGACAACCGCCCGGCACCAAACAATGTTATTCAAACTCTTTCAATGTAATAACTTCGCTTATAATACATAGTTCACTGTTTGGTTTAACATATCTACATTGTGTCATTCTTAAACATTCTTGTGCAACATTATTATCAGATTTTTTCTGAAAAAAATAAAAGATTTATTTCTTCTTTTGATGATGTCGCACAGCTGCGCAAAACCTTTGCCCAGCTGTGGGCATTACAGATTACAGACCAATACTTATCATACATCTCACTAGAGATATAAATATGAAGCAAAATAATAAAATGTACAATGACTTTGTTCGCATGATTTTCTAAATCAACTTTACATTTTTTGGTATAAAAGTTTATTACTCGCTCGGGACGATAGGCTCTCTCTATGCAAATATATTACACAATCCGTGAAAAATTGCTACAAGAACAAATGCTACGTTTCGAACGTTTACATTTTGTAGAACAAATCTGCAAAAATACACCCGATAATAATATCGTACTGAATTAATATTTAACTTTAATAAGAGCCTCTTCATCTTAAATTCTATCTGAACGGAAGGAAAAACTTATTATGGCAAAGTTGATCAAAGTTTTATTACCTGCGTTGAAAGGAAATTAACATTTCATTCGATACTGGCGTGAGTTTTTGTTCAAACAAAATTAGATGTCTAGTTAATTATTTTCGTCATTAATGGAGCGGTGGTGTTTAATTTGGTGTGTTTTATTTATTCAGAAATGGTGCTTGGTTTCCTGGTGGGTCGGTGGACACTTCAAAGCATGCTGCGTGTCTGTGTGAGTGCAGTTGGCCGGGTTCCATGCGGCCCACAATTGCGAAAGGTCAACAGACTAAAGTTGTCGCAAACGATCCAATCTGTTTCAGTACAACTGTTAATCGGGATTCTTGGATAGTTTATTACACTGTTCTCTGAAGCTTGTACTCTAGATCACTAGTGGATGCAAGCACAATTTATTGTTACTAATGTTTTTTAACTCTCCTCTCTTTTATACCAAACTTCTTGTTCATGTTTAACCTAGTATTCTTAATTTAAAACCACTGAAAACAAATGACTAATCAATACCTGTCTGTCTATGGTTAAATCTCTAGTATTTAACAAAGTTCAATGCCAAACAAATACTATTTTAGTCACGAACAAATATCCAGTGTTCCATATTTAGAACAGACTGACGAACAAACTTACTATTTTAGGACTAAACTAAACTTACTTCACCGGCGGAAAATATGCAATTTTAGCAAATTATTGCTTTTCCAAGATTTATACATCACAGATGAAACTTCAAAGTGTATATATTTTCTTAGAATGTCACAAAGAATACTCATTTTGAATAAAATATTATTTTTAACGGTGAACAAAAATGAATACCTAACTATAAGTAATTCCGTTGCAGTATGAATACTGAAAACACGCAATACAGTGTGAATATATTTAAATAAAACGTTTATTTAAGCCGACCGTTTCAATATGCAATGAAATGAGGCGTGGATTCGCATTTTAAATTGATTTCATGTACACACATCGCATTCGGACGTGACACACTTGAATATGATGTACCTAGTTGTAAATTATTGACAGGTGTCAAATATAACCATAGATACGTTACTCCTTGATTCCATAAATTACCGTATCATAACAATATAGGTACGTAAGTCAACATGATTGTGCAACAGATATCTGAGTACTTCTACGAATATATATACATAAGAATTTCAATCAACTACTAAATTTCAATTAGTAACGTCAAGTCTTATTCTATTCCTCAGATAAATAAAATCGATAAAAGACCGTACCTATTACTACTCCAAAACTGCTTCAAAATCACACATCATTAACATAAAAATAATTGGGTGAAATCTGAATATGCCCCGTGTCATAATCTGACACCGTACTAAGTAATCTGACCATATATAGAAATCGTGGTGTAGGCGCGTGACGTAGGTGTGCGAACGTGTACCAATCCCTATATCACTTAACTAAAATCTGACACGAACATGCCTAATGTAAGGTAAAAAGTACAAGTTTGGTCGGTTAAACATGTAAAGGTACTACAAACAAAGGTCACTAAAAATGTTTGAATAAATTGTTTGGCCTGATTTATATAGTGGCAACATTGATCATCATTAAATATGTCTATAACATTTTCAATAATAGAAACATTGAAATGGTATTGGCGAATGACTTACCCCATTAATTCGCGGAAACATATTATAGTAAAAATATAAAAGCCAACCCTAATATCGTGCCAACAACGTGTGCCTTTACCCTACACTTTATTAACACGTTATAACATTTCTTATCTTCCAATCCCAAACCTCATTTAAGGAAAATTTGCTATTCAAATATGTACGTTATCAACACGCAATTAAGTCTGTTCTCGCATTTCGGAGCTTTTATTTGTTTATCACGTCTAAACTAGATCTGTTCAGAAGATTATTACGATATATCAAATGCAAAGCAGTTGCTCCATTAAGATATTGATATTTAGATCAACGTGTTTTTGGAGCAAGAGTATTAGGGTGCTTTTCCACTATGGCTATGTTACATTTGGTGCAATAATGAAATCTAACGGATCTATAAAGGCTCTTTAATTTAAGTGTTTTGGTCGTTCTGTCGTCTGCGCGCACAGATTTTCTTTTGTTTTTCGTAAACGCACTTTGCGGGATGAGTGAAAACGTTTCATTTGAAAGAGCCTTAATATTCCAACGTTATATACTAGTGGTGGAACCATCGATCATATCTTACGTAGGATAACATAGTCCTGTTCAAAAGGCTACAATCCGGTCTTCTTACCATAATGCTGTGTTACATATTCATAGATTTTTGTAAGTTTCCAAATTACCTGAAACAAAAAAAAAACATTTTATAAACATAAAATCCAAAAACTACATAAACCCCACATTAAGACGAGTGGGAAACATTTATTACTTTTTAACGTCTCTCGTAACCCAGTAGCATGTGACAGCTTACATTTTATGTGAATCCCTGAAAGGTCTTTATCCTGAACGTGGTCTTAAATAATTAACCGACTGATACAAAGAGCTATAATTCATTAGCCGCTACCAAATCGTGTGTGAACGCGTGACACGGACCTCATAAAATTAACAAGGTCGTAAAACAGACCACATTACGCATCACAGCTCTGAATAAATAATGGTTAACTCGTAAAGGCATACCAGCGTGATGCTCGGGTATTTCTTTTTACAGAATCGTGTAACGTAACGTCAGTGAATATTTATTGAATGCCGCATCCAAACGCAATTCATCTTTCGATACTCATTGTAAATTTACCTCATTACGAACGTTATGAAACTGATATTATTTAAAGTCATTTTCGGGTTAACAGTTTTAACAAATAATTACAGGAAATGTGCCTCAAGCTCAATCGTGTTAAATGCTGTTAAAATATGAAAGCGTCTCCACTTCATTACAAGTTTCGCCGCAGCAATTAGTACAAATACCCACTTAGCAAACCAAATTTTATCGAGTTATGTAGGTAGGTAGGTGAGGCAGCGTAAGTTCATAATGACCAAGTTTCACGGCAGAAAGTTGGTTTTCAGTTTGTTAAAACTCAACAATTACCGCTAAAGTACCAACCACTGCGAAACTTTGCATCTTCGTTCAAATTCACTCGACCCATTTTTGACTTCGTTTTACGTCAGCGAAGCAACAATTCCGATAATTGAATACTTCGATAATTTACAAAATATCTACGTAAAAACGCCACAAATTCCTCGGAACAGCCGTTATGGCTAAAGTTAGTGAGCTAAGGAAAGTCAAGGATAAAGGAGCCCACACGTTTTTATGAGTGGTTCATTTGAGCGTCAAATTGTATGATATCACCCAAACATGTTTGAGTGAACGTGCCTCGAATGTGACATGGCGGAGTAATAAGGTATGCAGATAGGAAGGAATGCGACGAGCGCTGGTCCGCCCACGGCGCCCGAGCCACTGGGAAAGTTGTGGACCAGCACACGGCGTGTGAACATTGATAACAAATCACTGCGCACTCGGTAAGGACCATGGCAGACGATACTTCACACAGTTTGAAACTATCCTAGCAAACAGTTTTCTAACAGACAAAAAAATGTATAACTTAAATCTGAACGTCTTTTCTGTAGTTTGAGCTGTTTCATAATGTTTTGATAGATCAACAACGGTCTGTCTAACAACAGTCTCGACTCTTGACTAAGATCTGCTGAGGCTTTAATAGATGCACTTCAAGCCTGCATACTCCTTGCCTTTGTGTTCTGTCCTAACAACTTGTAACTGTTCAAGAACTGCTTGTTGTGCGTTTGTTTATCGCCTAACATAAAGCTAGCAATCACAGAACATGACTTTGTATATTGCGCAATGTCCCAAATATATTGCTCGGGAAATGGTCTTAATAAATTCTGTTTAATAAGTCAACACGATTGAACGTCATAATAAATAAATGCAAATTAAAAATGATATTTAATCTACATAATCATCCGTCTATTACTAACAAATCGCCGGTAATGTTTAAACACTGGCTATTGGTGTTTCATTATTCACGAACCAATGAACCAGGTTTTAATTACACCATTTTAATTAACGATTAATACATCACATTTCCGTGAACGAGGAATTGAATTATAAATGACATGGTCCGATAACGACGTCAATAATCATAATGTTGTACTAATCATTCAATTAACAGGTCAAGGAAATACGTATTAGGTCGGCGTATTGTGCCCTAAATGTAACGACGTGTATCTACATAACAAGCTCATAAATCATAAGGTTCAATTGTCGCCTGTCACCGGAGTCAATGGAACAAAAACTGGTGCGGAGTGGAGACGGTCCCGGGACGCCGCGCCGAATACACGCATCTATTTATCAACACGTGTCAATGTTATAAATGACCGAGGACCGCTTTGATCCCGCGCCGCGGACCGTGGGACCCTCGCCCGCCGGACACTCACTAACTGGACCAATCTCACAACCAGAACCACCTACCGTTCACTCGGGAACACCTCGCACATTATTCAATCCACCAAACACTCGTAAACCGCTTTCAACCAACCATTATAGAGAGCTGAAACCTGGCTCTAGATTTACAACAAATACATTTACCCGTAAGCTGACGTCATGGAAAGATGGACAACAGACATAAAATCTCAATATTGCATTTGGAAAGTATTCTGCAAACTTCTTTATTGCTCAACCAATATAAGGTGCATAGACAAACTTATGCAGCTAGTAGTGAAGCGAATGCTAAGTCATTGCGTGAAGCCTACATAATGGGTGAACTCGCGTCAAGTGTCTCTGTCTACAATGCAAATGTTCTGTTATTGAATGCAGTTTGTCTGCGCTGGCTGTGTGCGTGTTGAGAAATACAAATACCCGAACCAGTCTGACGACAGAAGCTTTACAAAGGCGGGTCTGTTTACTTACTTTATTAGCTTCACTCTGCATAATTTAAGCAATAGATTTTCTCCTTAGATGTAAGTGAAATAAGAACATGACGCTGCACGGAGACTGGAGATTAATCTATTTTTAACGTCTTGGAAAGTCTTTACATTTATTTTTTGTTGAATTTAGTTTCATGTAATCAATCTTATAATTTTCACTTTATTGCTAGTATCTTTGACGCGTGTTGTAACATTACAAGCTTTGTCTATGTGAATGTGATATACGAATGTATGTTTTTAAATTAAAGTGGCCTTATAAATTGGCCGGCTCGAGCGTGGCCTGGCTGCGGATCGTGAAGGCGAGACCGCTGACACTGATTGATATTGATAGGGGATACTGCGGGACACCCCACGCCGCCCGTACCCACTGCCTCGCCCCGACTCGATTCAGAACACTAGTCTACATTATGTAAACTAACTTACAAGAAACGTTTTATTATTTGAAGGTTCAGCTTTGTCTATGAACAATTATGTTCCAATTTCAAAAATCTTGCAATATATAAACCTGTGATATAAACTGACTAAAAGGAATCATAAACAAATTCTTAATTTAAAATGTCTATTAGTGTTCGCTTTACTAATTAGTTGACTTCATCACTTCAGTGAAGTTATAATTAGGTAAAATAATGAATGTTGTTGACCTAATATCAGTTAAAAATAAATTAAAAATATTATTTTCAATTTATTTATATCTCCTGACATATAAAGTTTCAATTCCAATCAGTACTGGCCGTGGTCCAAGCCAACGACAATAAAAAATATCTGCCATTACGAAAGTGTTTGACTTAACTTCGATACTAAACATTTTCTTGGCACCGCACCGTTGGAAAATAAATCAAATTCAGTGTGAATAGAATTTTCCCGGAAAAGCCAGCTCCATTTATACCGGTTCGTTCCATAATCGATGTTCTCTATCAGGTGAGGCCACAAAATAGAATACATTGCCTCAGCAAATATAAAATGTCTCTTGATGTGTGTACGTTGAGTGATTCCAGTCCTAGACACCTTTTTGTATAAAACTAGTTACTTTTATGTTTTATCAGTTTATAGATCGTATTTTTAACTTAATTCCTTGAAATTACGTAAATGGTAAACCTTTCTCTAGCGGTGGGAATGTTATGAACTCCTAATAAGAATTATTTTAATACCGCGAAACTCTTAATAAAAATACGAGACAAATCTCTTTCAAATTACGTAAAGCTTGACAATGAATGACATTGCGACAAGTCGCCAGCGCCTAATTAGGAGTAAAGCCTCCTTGTACGACTGTGCCGCGCATGCGCGCCTCTTGTTGTCTGTTTTTGTTGACAGCGCCATCTGTGAGCCGACACCTCATTAGCATTGTAGTGTACGCGGTGTATCGGTGCAGGCGCGCCTTTACGTAACGAAGCGCACGAATCGCAATCAAAGATATTGCCTTTTACGGATGAATGTGTTATTAACAAGGGATAGATTTATTTGTATGTGTTATATTGTACTGTTAAATACCAGTAATTACCTAAGCAGGCTTTTGAAATATACTGGCAACATGCACTCTTGCAACACACCATCAACACATATAATTTGAGCTTCTATCTTTTAATGCTATAGGTATGCTATAAAGTTAAGTACACACTACACATTAAATAAAATTGCAAAATTGTATTTAATTTTTAAAATGCCTACGTTACAGACTATAATTTGAAATTTGCATGCTATAGTGTAAAACCTGTGGTAAAACTACGGAGCGCGGAAAGATCAAAGAGTGGGTCGAATGGTTCCGTGCATTCCGGCAATAAAACTGAATAGTAAGCGCTTTGATTAGAATATACTTTGAACTGGCCATAACTACACTCGTTATTATTATTGGCGATAACATCAAATTCAGATAAAACGTAGCTTTTCATTCACATATATATATGTCTAGCTACCTTTCATTACGCAACAAGATACCATCTTTTTATCTTCAAAGTAAAAAAGTATCAAAGTTTCCACTATGACTCCAGCATTGGAACTTGGACCGGATGAAGAATAACTAAAGGAGCGATCGTCAAACTCAGAGAGAAACAACGTTCAACGGCGAGAATTTTTAACGAAATATGAAAGTGAAGTGCGAAGCTGTTAGCGCGTCGGAAAGTGTTCGAGAGCCAAGTTTGAACCGGCCAGTTACTGATATAGACAAAATAGAAACAAAAAGGTAGACGTCTCGCTAGTCTCTGGCCGAAACAAATATCCGCTTTTGTTAGTGCCGGTGTTGATAGGAGACACGGCTATATTTCATATCGATCAACAAAAATAAAATTAGCATTAATTGCTCCTTCTTCCTACTAATTGGGAATAGTAAAAACTTACTATCAATTTGTATCAATGCTTTGCTTTTTATCTGAACGCGAGGTTTTCGGGATGAGCTCTTTTTATAATAGCCTGTAAACTCTATTTTAATAAGGTTATTAAAACCACCAAAAAGTACCTAAACATGCTAACTATGGGTCAAAAGTCAATGCTCGATAACAATTAGATGAGAAG
Organism: Cyclophora punctaria; assembly: GCA_951394245.1. Lineage (NCBI taxonomy): Eukaryota > Metazoa > Arthropoda > Insecta > Lepidoptera > Geometridae > Cyclophora > Cyclophora punctaria. The sequence continues at coordinate 3,259,743 of OX596171.1, read as the reverse complement.
GAAACCCAAACTACGCAAACTTTGGTCCAGAACAAACCAAAGCAAAGCCGGTGATAAATAAGAAACATCGTTCCAACCGTCAAGCGTGTCGCCATTATTACGACTTACTTGGTCCTAACTACGATCCAATTGATGTCTGTCCTTCGTGAGGACAACATCGGCGGCAACTAATGTGCGGATCATATTGAACTATACGAATACTTGCGCTGACCCTCTCCACGTCACGTACATTGCTCTTAAGTATTCACCAAGCCTTCATGTTTTATGACGACTTGGCAGAAAATTATAGCCTATTCTTCAATTTCTGAGAATTAGCCTTCTTTATGATACGCTTGTTAAAGAAAAAAGGCCGACTCTATATCTGAATGATAATTTTATTTTATTTGAAAATTCAATTTGTACTCTATCTGGTTTATTTAAGGACTAGAATCAAAAATTGTGTGTCGTAAGTGCGTTAAAGCAATGCAAATAATGTGCATTCAGGCCGCATTGCGCAGCGCATGTTGAGCGAATGCGACACAACAGCGAAATAATTAACATATACGCGCCTACAGTCGACTATACTTTCGCAACAAATTATTTAAGTGAAATAAAAATAATTCGATACTTTATACTTGGATTGAAAGAAAACATGAAACCTTACAAAAATAAACTAAACGGCACTTATTAAAACCCTTAAGAAAAAACCCTTAAAAGTCTTTGAGAACTTTTAATAAGTAAAGCAAATGAAAACCAATACCTTTATGAAAAGTCTTCAAAGACTTGACCGTGTTGTGTTAAGCTATACCTATTCATAATACATACGTAGTTACTAACCACGTTTGCACTACTACAATGACCCCTTTCTATTATACAAAAGAGAAGACCAACTGTCTCTGCAGACCCAACGAACGAACACGATCGGTGGCCCATTTTAAAATCAATCTGCTACAACTGTTGGCATTCGTTCGATATCGATTGACAACGCAACTCGAGTGGAACGAAATATGCCAACTATGGCCTATCGAGTAACAACATATTAAGTCTATCGTCACGCACTGATATACAAAGAATGTCACCCAACGTCCTTAGTCAACTCCTACCGTTTGATTGGTCAATAAGATAGATAATACAAGTCTAACACCGGTTTTAATTGTTCAAAAATAAAGCCTCAAAATTAGTCAATGATTGATAGAAGTCACTTACTTTAGAACTCCTTATCACTGGGACGTTGATGTCAAAAGCTGATGCCCTTCTTCCCTAACATCACCCATGAATAAATCTTAACGAAACTCGCATATAAAACAACGCCAATTAACCATACTATACAATTTGAAGATTTCTAAAAGTGATGAAAATCTTATCTACAATACAAAACTGATTTAGTTAGGGTCTTGCCCAATCCCAACACTGGGATATCAAAGGCTAACGAGACCAAATCCCACGCACTCTCGTAAAGATTTTGAATGGTTCGTTTGTAGTCGTGTTATGTTGTTTCCATTTTGTTTCGTTTGACACATTGTTTACCTAACCTTATGCCTTCCCGACACGAGATATCACCGCGCTGCTAAAAATATTTGATTGATACTGCCGTGATCTCTCCTCGTAACGTTTTGTAACACGTTAATGACACGTCTTTCTTTACTAATATTATGATATGAAGCTTTTAAATCTGTTTGAACGAAGAACTCGTAATTCAAATCCCGCTCAGAGTCAGAGTTCTTTTATTATTTTTTCATATTTACCTTTTAATCTTTATGAGAATTACCTATTTTAGTACATTCACATTTATTGCTACTTAGATCTTAGAACTTATAACTACATAATATGTTTTATAAATAATGTTATTTGTTGTAAAATCAACATTTTTATTGAAAGCTCTGCTACTTACCGCTTCTTATCTCGGCTCAGACGCTTTTACTTAGAATATATTATTTACTAAGACAAGTTCGAGCTCTTTTTGATAAAAAGTGAAGTACATATTTAATCCTACCTTTTCATGTGAATTGAAGAATTTTTCGAATATTTAGTCAATTTAGACTTTCATCGAAAAATACGTATTACCATCGTAATTACACGTAAGTTTCTAAGACTAAAGTTCCCAGTGTTAGCTAATTTCAAGGAGCGAGTATCTAATTAATTGATAGTATCTATCTCGAATGAGTCCCGAACTCGGCTAATGAAATCTCGAACAGGGAATAAGGTAGCACAATTTGAATTAAGATACCGATCGTAATTATAATTGCAATTCCTGCTTAGACTACTTAATGTAATAGGCAATGGCTACTGGACTACCGCTCCTATGCCATCCAAACCTATTTTTAATCTGCGAATTATTATTTTTAATCGATACAATTAAAATCGACTTCGATTCGAAAAGCTTATTATCAAACATTCGACGACATACACCGATGATTTACAATCGTAATATTGCGTGCGGTGCAATGCAGTATACTATGGTTTGAATTACGTAGAACTCTTTACCCTGTAAGTGGTAAGTGATTGACCAGATATGAGGAGGTCGTCGCATCGCAGCCGGGGACCAATTTACCGGCTGATTAGATTAATTCAATCTTTCCGTGACACTGGAATGGGTTTCTTCCTGCGTCGTACACCGAGTGCTCGTTAACGGTAACTTTTCAACCGAAAGCGATGGATCTGCATTCAATGGACGGATTCAACGCCCGCTGGGATTCCCAACAATATACTTTATCCTAGTTCATTTTTCTGATGTTAAAAGCGGCGAGCGCTCCGCGATAGTTGCTCGATTTTATTATACTTTCCACGGGCCAATGTTTTATTCTAAGTACTCCCGGAGCAGACTTAAGTAGAGCTTAAACTCTGCTTTCCTTACTTTTTCATTGTAAGGAATGGAAGAATTTATTTTGAAAATATTGTCAGTAAAGTATTTTAAAATCTATTAAAGCTTTTTAAAGAGGAAGTTGTTTTGTTAGAAGCTTTATTATGGTCCATGTTTCTTAGGAATTTTGGAATTAAAATGAAAGTGAAACTTTTTGCGACATAATTTGAGTGGAGCCGTCAAAACTGAGTCATAGTTTCAGGTAACAAGGTATTGTTGTCGCGGGGCCGAGACTAGGAAATAAGGAGCAATAACTGAGAACAAGTTTCTGGGAATCATATTGTTGTACAAATTATTAGTTACCTCCTCGAACAAAATACGACAAGTTTTTTTAGGTTTTAGCACGTATTACATGCTATTAGTCCGACATAACAGTTACATATTGTTCAAAGTACTTGTCAGCGTTAAATTATATAAATACATTATGACTAAGAAAACATTTTTTATTTGTGAGGGTTATCGTTACAGTTGATCGAATCATTGATCGATGTAAAAGGGTAAGTGATCGTAACTTGAGAAGGAAGCCTTCGGACCCGGACGCTGTCCGGTCGGTCACTGTCAACCACCGAGCCACCGAACACGGCACCTGTCTTTATTAAAATATCTATTACATATCGATTCATAACTTCGGAGTAACCACTAACTGTGGTCAATTACCAGTACTTTATGAATGAAAATTATCACTTTAATTAAATTCATTCTTCTGAATTCTTCTTTTTTAAACGAGTTAGGTACGTCATGACATTAAGTCCTTTGTCATGGTTCTTTTTTTAAATTCTTGTATTATCGTTTTCTTTTTTTATTAACTGTGGAGTTGTGTTTACAGAACTTTTCGACTCACACTTTGCCAGTATTTGATGAATATTTAATCAGTTCGCGTGTAACAGCGAACGCGAGGTGTCAATTGTTACAAATATCCCGAGAGGCGCCACTCGCAGCCACATAGGTACCTCGACAATGGTCCTATTAATACGATGACGCTAACAGGGACATTATCAATCGAATTCCATCGAAACTGGTCAACGTAATATAAATAGTTAGATACAAGTGTCCAATGTGTTCATCGCTACAAATGGAACATGCATACAAACATAACAAATTAACCTTTATTCAATGAAACTTTACCTATCTGACGAGTACTTGTATGGGCACCCGACCCGCGATAACCTCCGCGGACATCGCGGTACGTCCCGACGGCGAGCGACGCGCAGGAACTATAGGAATAATTAGCACGAACGATAATACTGTGTGCCTAAGACAACGGTGCGATACGTCTACCGTCTCGTACAGTCTCTTATTATTGTACCTGTGCACCGCTTTATATATTAATTACCTTCGAAATCGTAATATTTTAAACAAGTTATTGGTTCCGACCGAAGTTATGCATCCGACACTCGGTTACTTATTATGCGTCAATAAATACTCGGCTTAAACAAAAAATAATTAAGTCTCGCTTGAGATATTCCTATAAAAAGCCGGCACAATATAATCTATGAGCGTAATTGAGGGCCTGCCAGTAGAATCTTCTCATTATAATACTTCCTTTCCCACTTCAGTAAATTATAAATTCCTCGGCGGGTACTTCGGGCACAATATCTCGAGTGTTAATTGTCGTTCAAGGCCGTTAAATAGATAAGCCTTTATAAATTACTGCTGTAAATATTAAAATGCAATAACAGAGAAAAATAAATATCCGCCCCATGAATAACAACAAGGCTTCCCGTCCCCGCGAGGGCGGCACGCGCGGGGGGCGCGCAGGAAGCGTAAGCGGCTATTAGACGCTACTTCCGTTATAATTTACTTACTCCGACGATATTATTCCTACAATTTATCCCGGTTAATAGCAGAACATCGCTTTTATTAGTTGACTTTTTTATAACTTTTCCTAAACAAAAGGAGACAAGTGTTCCAGAGATAATGGTGACAATGGTCCGGGGGCGCGCGGGGAGCCACCCTTGTTGATAATAATAACACTCGCAGTCGCAGAGTTTGTCAATACGTATAAACAAGTGAGCGAGGAGCGGCCGGCGCAGGTAGAGCGGCGCGCGGCGGCACAATGGCATTCCGGCCATCCGAAATGAATCAAAATTCGACTCCGACCGAACTGCGATGACTAACGCCTCGGACCCTTCTGATAAATTACAATAATAATGGCCACCTCTATTGTTGTTATTAAGGGATGATTTTATTATGATATGCGCCGGCGCAGGTGCACGGGAACCTGGCCCTTCCGAGCGCGCCGTTAACTGTCAAACGGTTGATAAACGTCCGCTCGCTAAGGAACCGTCTAATTGTTAATTAAGACCTACAGGAACTTCGTGACCCTGACGGAGGGTACCCGCTTTGCATGAAACGGAGCATGCGGCGACAGAGACGGAGCACAGAGTGCATCTTAAACATCATTCATTTGAGAGGCAGAGTGGCGTGTTTGTTGGAGAGAGCCCGCGAGAGCGAGTGGTGCCCATTATGAGTGGTGGTGGCGACCTCCCGCGCCGATTGGGACAATGAAAGTGAGAGAGGGCTGGAATGCAGACGCGGGGCGGCGCGGGCGCGGGCGGCCGTTCCCGGTTCCCAGGCGAGGAATGCCAGCACAAGCAACAAAGCCTACCCGCGCGCCATTCACCCCGCCCCGCCCGCCCGCCCCGCGCCCGCGCCCGCTAGCGGTTCCCTCACAGACACGTCATTTTTCGTGACTTTCTTCCAAGTACCTTTTACGATACCGTTTGATGGGCACTCGATAACTTCGATATTCAAAAACTGTCGCGTGCCTCTGTCTTGTCCTCGTAAAAATAAAATTCGCTACGATTTTTTTAGCTAATGGTTCATAAATATTCTCGTAACGAAACCTGGCATCGGATTCGAATAAAAAAGGTTTGTTGTAAGTTATGGTCTACTCGATAATCGCTTACGCAGCTAATTCCGCCGTGTGGAACATAATACGAGATCGTACTGGAAAACGTTATTGGTTTCGGATGGTAAGTAGGTGGGTGAGTAGTATGTAACATAATTGTAATATCACACAATAGGTGTTATTGTTTCATTGATCGGCGAGCGCCGGTCGAGGTTCAGGGCCGGGTGTCGGGTGTCGCCGGCCAACAGCTGACTCGTCGTAATGCCTCTTATTCATATGCCAACTAGAAATACGCGAGCATCCACACCGCACACAACAAAAGGCGAAACTCTAAAAGAGTTGTCATGTATCTTTTATCGATTGTTTTCATTGACGCCCACGAGTCCATTAGCGGCCCTTGAGAAAAGATTTCTCAAACTCACTACTGTCAAAATAGAACAAAACATGTGATTCATTCACATATAAATATCTACATTTGCTTCAACACGTTGTAAAGTCTGTTTAGTGGTTATGAGAGGCGAAGTTAGGTCATCCATTCTATATTCAACGGTCGTGTGTTATTAGTAGAGAGGAGTATAATGATACGCGGTGGAGTGTGATCATTTGAACACGAGCCGCTGTCACCGGCGATGACAACAGGGAGTGATCAAACGGTGGGATTGTTACAAAAATACAAAGAAAATTACACTCGAAGTTTTCCCGAGACATTCCGGATGTCAAAGTGTCTTCAGTCGCCGATTTAGATGTCCTTGAGGTGTCCACATTTATACACCGACGCTCTCAGTGAATGAGACAATCATTCAGTGAGAATATTTTGTTTCTAGCGCATTTTACTAGCGTTGTTTGACAACTAACTCTAAACTAGAGGGTAGGCCAAACAATCCGTTATTAGTTGATTATTTATCGTAGCTATATTATTTTTCAAACATCAGATTTATGTAAGATACACGTTATGTTATATTGTTTTTTATCAAACAATTGAGACGCTTTTTAATATAAACATATTTTATGGTAATTTATGTGAAAATAGTAAAGTAACAAAAGTGTCTTTCTTATCCTTCTTTAAGTAGATACTTCTCCTCTTAAGAAGAAGAAGAAGAAGTAGATACCGTAGTGTCTGCATAAAACTTTTCTGGTTGAAAATTCTACAATGTAAAACAAACCAATATACCTACCTAAGTATAAACAAAAAAAAATATGATCTATTTCTTTTCAAAATAGACAATATTTGATTTTCAAACAAATTACAATTATCACACTCGTAATGTCATTCTCGTTATAGGTACCACAGATCGAAGGTACCAAACGCATCTAGTTGATCTTAGTTTGAAACAAGTATTTACTATTTTTCTATTACTAAAATACGTACATTACCTAACCCCTCAAAGATTAATTCCGGTGATTTCAGGCGCCTTTTTTCCTCATCGGTTAATGGAAGTCAAAATGGTAAACTCTTTAAATGCCCCAAACATTCCTAATTGTCCCAAGAACATTACGAAATCTCGACTCTACATTTCAAAGTAATCTTTATAAATTCAGGGTCTTCTCTTGATTGCCCTTACATCCAATTGCGACTCATTTTCAGAAGATTTTCCTTTTAACCGCGCAATTAAATTGACATTTAAAAGTACGAATAACACCACTTGGAACATTCTCAATGTTTCTTTTATGAAATAATATTTAAGTTACTATATCAATCAATATGATAATTATAAGTAAATATGTTTATGTGAAATAAATTAATGGGTGCCTAATTATGCGCAAACAAAAAGTTATGTTGCGGTTCTTTGCGGCTTTGATCTAAACTGTACGCGCCGACTGTTCGTCTACGAAAATGTTTAAGAAGTACCATTATATAAACAATCGCGGCATGCTGTAACCGCGATGATACATCTCATGTTAATCACCCGCCGCAAATAAACTATTATAATATCTTCATCTGTTTACACGACTCCTCTGTCCGCAGTTTATAATAAAAGCTTTAGCCCGATGCTCTGTGCTATACCTTTCTCAGTTTCAACCGAGTCGAGCGTTATAGGATTACTTTAATTGAAGCAATGAAAGTTCGAATATGGATGTAGGGTCGCACCTGGTTCGGAGCTTTCGTCAGCTGTTACGTTGTATCTCTGGAGGAAGTCCTCGGAGCGGGCGCAGAGCGCGGCGGCGGCGGCGGCGCGCGCGCACCCCGCCAGCACCACCGTCATCACCACCACTATACACCGCATGGTCACCGGCCACCGATCACCGATCACCGGGAGTCACACTCACTTACTGGAACTGTCTCGATGCGGTACGGGAGTGTCGCGAGCGCGCGTTCGTGTCGCCGGCCGAGCGAGACGCGTGCTCCCTCATCGATGCGCGCTCCCGGACTGACGGCGCGCGACCCGCCGGCCGCCGGCCGCCGACCGCCCGACTCACGCCGCGCACCGCAACACCACAACCTACAACTTTTATATTCGGACACACAAATTAAATCTACTCGCATCCCATCGAGCTTTTCAAAACCGAAATTCTGAAGCGGATCGAATTCTATAAGTTATCGTATCGATGACGTTATCGCATCGAACCTGAAACTTTAGAGGACATTTGTCTAGAGGCGCTTTATCAGATGGTCGGATGATTTGTTCCGATGTAGAGATAGTGGTTTATCGTTGATCGAATAGCTGTTGTGTGAGGAATGTGTGATGATGTTGTTGGTATGATTGAGGAGGGTCGTGGTCATGTCCGAATCGGCGGTGTAGAGGCGCCGAGGGCAGAGCGCCGAGTGGCGCAGGGCGCGGGTGCGCGCGCAGCTATCGAGCGCCGACTCCGCCGGAACCTCTCGCCTTCTGTCTCACGACTGCTACCAGACACAACACAATGCTGCAAATGAAAATACACACTGTATAACAACTTCGCGAATAGATAGTCTAACTTTATGTCACCATAAAACGTTTTTGCCTCGGCGAGGACAGATGTACCGCTTACACACTGGCACTGACATGATACAAAATGTAACTTGTGTGTTGTTACAAAGACAAGTACAGACGAGTAAACTATAATAAACTAAATTATATTAAATATTATGTTAACTGAATTAGTATTACTTTCTAGAAATTAAAGGGTAGGTCTAGACTCTAGGCTAGACAGTCTGTATTCGTTCATTGAACATCGAAGAGATTAAAAAGCTTCTTTAAAGTTTGTGATGTATTGCCGAGGGTTCGAATACATCGAAATGAACGAAATTCCGATTGCAATACCTAAAGCGCCGACAAGAGGCGGTTTCCGAGAAGCCTCTATGATATCACTTGCTACACACGTCACGGCATTCAGAGGTGTCCCTCGAAGAATAGGTGGGATTTGACAGTAATTTTCAATGGCACCTAAATGTCAAAAGCTCTGCCTCACATTACGGATTCCTGCTGCATCTAAACTGCTACATTAATTTTAGGGGTCCATAAATGGTTACTGATAAGTCTGATAACAGATCATTTTGTTGTGATATTCGTTTTTTTAAAGTAAGTTTCTGAAGCTACTCAGAATAAATTATTGTATAATTTGAAACACGGTATAAATTACGCACATTAAGTATGACAAGGGACAATATTTAATCTCTCTGAAAGGACACCCGTCCTAATCGGAAACGATGGCTGGCCGATACGATACGCAATTTATAATTAGAGAGCGTAATATTCACACAACATCGGACAGAACCCTCCGGGCGGGTCTCAAGATATTGTTTAGTTTTTTACTTATTAAACAATGCGTTCTAAAGGTGGTTCTAAAATGACCCATTCGGATGATGAATGCCGTTCAGATGCCATATTTTTAATTTATCACCCGATAGATAATCCAGGTAGGGGCTTCATTGAGCCGCTTGTGGGGCTCCGCCGCCGCCCGCCGCGACCGCTATTGTTACCTCCTTCGAGCGGCAACCATGCACACTCGAGGCCCCAAGGTACGACGGAACAGCGAATACAGACACACTTCTATTACTACTAAAAATTTTACAATTAATCTCATAACAGTTTCGGTGAATAATTTTTCAAATAATGTGATCATCGTGTCTAAAAAAGCCCAATATCCTCAACTTTTCGAATCCACTTCTTCTCCAACTTGTAGCCACACGTTGTTGATTAAGTTAAGTTTATAAGTTTCTTCAAAATATAATAAAAATAATTTTAAAAATCCTCTTTCGAATATAATCGCTAATGCCTTTCCCTTGAGTCACATTCCCGTATCCAATTTATTGATGCGCCCTAAACTACAGTGCGCCGACTATGAATGTTACTGTTCATAAAAGGGACGTCTCATTTATTATTGACAAATATTTCGCACTGAAAAAACATTTACAAAGGCTAACGGAAGGCGCCGGCCACGTTATTGTATTTATACGAATTGTACGACGTACGAGGTATGGCACTTTGGCGGTCCACTGAATATTTTATACAATAAATTGTAATGGACAGGAAATTGTAGCGATTCTTGGAGCATTACTGTGAGCGGGAAGGTGCACGAGACGCCACGGCCCGAGCGCGTTTATGTCTTTTGTACTACAATGTATGCTCTTGCGCACCCATACATACAAGCGAGCGAGGCGAACATTGCACTTTTTGTCCAGTGAATGGAGTTTTAATAATTCTTCAATTGTAGGGAGATGTTTAAGTTTTCTTTGTGGATAAATGGATTTTATTGTGTAATTTTGTTATATTATGTAATACTACCTACCGACCGGATACTTACTTCTCGTAAGTACCTAGAATTATTGTTCTCACTTTACTGTTACTGTTTGTATAAAACAAAATCTCATTCATTAAAACAACCTTGTATTTAGTGTATAACTACAATAACTCTAGGAAAGTAAACTGGAACTGTACACTACCGCGGCTGGTTTATGTTGCCACCGAGACGGCAACTTGGTACAAGAGTAAAATTTATTGGCGTCTCACCAAAATTCTCAGCATTAAACAATATTTTTTGTTAATAGTTTTATAACCGACAAAACAAAATCGTTGTAACAATGTTATTACACGGATTGTGAGCATAAAATAAATAATTTGATGGTTGAATTTATCGCGTGAGGCGTGTTGAGACGTGTCGTTACAGGTCGAAGATACTGCCTTGAGGGGGCGCTACAGCCAACCGCTTTTATTATACGAGTACGAGAGGACAAGAGAGAGCTTGATTTGTGTTGAAAGGTTTCGTCGGTTGTTTCACGTGTCACACTAATATATAAGGTATTTATATAATATTCAGGCCAGTTTTAAGTAATTACCTTAGAGCTATGTACTTATGGAATCATAGTTTCTTAATCCCGGTGTTTTAATCGTTAGAGAACCTCAAAAGCCTTTAGGCGGTCCAAAACTTCCGACACCAGGGTGGGCCGCTACCCTTACTTACATACTTCAATTGTATAACTATATAGCGTAATAAAATACCTCACCTTATATCATTTTGTACGTAACATTTAGATGCTAATTATGTAGTAATATCACATAAATAGACCTTTCATATGTTTATAGTAAGTCTCCTACTTTGTTGGTAAAGAATTCATTACATAATTTACAATATCTTAACCACTTAAAAGCCTAATAAACCTGTCAATATAAATCATCAAGAAAAAGGTTGCAATCTTAAAAGCTTAGCAATTTAAGGATGTTCTAAGTACTTTTAAGTGCCTTAATAATTAATTTGTTACAAGGAATCCGTTTTAACGTACGTGAAGCGGGATTCTAAAAAGTGAGAATGGCGTGACAATGCGGCGCGAATGCCGTGAAAAATCTCCACAAATAAAACAGGGTCTACATCAGTGGACTTGTAAAAGGTCGATTCATAAGTTATGCAGCGAACGCTCCTGACGGCCGCGGCGCGCCGGAATACAGAACAATACGGATACAAACGTAAACTAACTCGTGTGGTATAATAACGGACGCTTTTTATATTTATTTTGAGAATTTTTATAAATAAATATATTTTGTTGAATTAGGACATGAAAGAGAATATTAGTAAGATTTGTGTTTCAGCAAAGAACACTCTTGTTCAAAAAGTTTACAAAGTCGAATAACGAATACCTACTATCTACATACAATAGGAATTAAATGTTTACCTAACAGATCATAATACGTAAGTACCTATACTAACTAAATTCAAAAGTTTATTTTCAATTAAGCAATAATAGGTATCCGTATATTTTCCACATGTACACTTATATCCTCGTACGTACAATTATATTATGTACATAAATATCTAACTATAATCGATACTTAGGTACAAAGCCAACCAAACACAGATTGATCACACAAGCAGATGATATTGGCACCGTCATCGTTAGCCGACCGGCATTCGATACGTTTACCCTGTAATGCTAATGAGCCCGCTTACCTGACACACAGGGTTAATTCACCCTCCCCGGGCCGTCCACGGATAATTAATCATCCCCATTGGCATTCATCGAATACACCATTGATTAATATTTGTAATACACGGACCTATTGTGTAGGAATTTGTGAGCAATTTTAATAGAATGTACCTTTGATATGTTGGAAATTGTTTGTTAGATGTTGCGTAAAAGAATTTAGGATGCGGAGTTTTGTGGCGGTGAATTGTACATTGTAAGCACTTTTATATTCAACCAATTTCGTCGTCACATTTTCGGTATTCATTTATTATTTACAAGCTCCAAACCGTAATTATTAAAAGGCGGTAACGAGTGTTGTGAACTTTTGATGCAATAATAAATGTTTTTTTCTCATTGTCAGGTGGTGAATCATTAATCGCGAGGAATTTCACAGAAAAAGGAAAAGTAACAAAAATTTGGCGCCTTGTCTCACCGACGCGTGTTTTATTAAAGAAAGTGATTGTGAAAAGAACGAGGAAATTCTTTTATGAGGACATTTAGGAGAATAATTCTTGATACGTTTCACTTCGTCTCTCTGAGAATCCATTTGGCGGGAACATGTGACAATCAATACGAGTACGCGCCATTCATACGTATTTCAACAATACTATTTGAAATAAGTGCTTGTTAAAGTTATATTTAGGTATGACTTCAAGTAGGTTATAGCTTATATTAAAGTGAGTTACATGTAATAATATCATTATTGGTTAAATAAACCACCTGGTACGAGCTACGATTTGGAAATAAAACCCGAATCAGCATGCATCGGTTTTCATTTAAGAGCCTGTGCTCTCACTAGTCAACACATTTGATCGCCACAATCAAAACTGCTTTAGACAGTGCCACAACGGTTTATAATACAAGTTTATGTAGTCTAACAGACAAAATTATATACTCGTATGACCTACTAACATGCGCACCTTCAAATGTTGTTTATAGACCTGTCTAATTAGTCTCGACTTGACTATAGTGTACTGTGAGATCAGACTCTTAACGTGCGCTAACTGCCTTATCCATTAATGGTCTTTAACCAAAACACTGTTTAAAAGAGTCTCACAAACACTGTTAATCATTGCGAACAGATAGTAGTGTAGAAAACGATATTTTATGTGAAAAAATAATCAAGGGGGAGGGTACTTCATTTTTTTGAAGGAAACAGCAAATTCATCGCCTTCGTCACATTCAACGGAGAGGTTATAGGCTATCTTTTAGCTATGTTTCCTGAAATTCCCACGGGAACGGGTAAAACGCGGGTATACCCGAGGGGCACTACTAGTTACAGTATACAACGTTTACGTAACCCGCTCTTCTTTAACTATTTGGTCTTTCGAAAAATTCAGTCAGAATGTCGGAAAGGGGCAAACCAATTGATAGCTAAAGTCTTGATAATAAAGGTTCATGAATAAGGCCCTTAATTGCTAATTTCTTTCATAAAAAAGAAAGTATAAATGTAGAAAAAACCCTAAAACACACGTGAAATAGGACTAATCGGAGTAAAAGATATGATACAAGTATTTATGTAAGTGATTTATCAAAGCAGACATCTTTTTGATATTATGCCGCTCCTTCACGGCGACAACAGAGAGAGAAATATTAAATATTATAACACGCGAGACAGTGCGAAACCCTCTTTATTTATTGGTACCATTATACGAACATAGGTGTTTTACCAGATGTAATTGCGGTTATGATAGTTAGAGTTGTTATTTACAATAAACAAAAGGAGAATGAAGTAGGTTTTCTGATAAAGGTTTTATAAGCACGTGAAAAATAAATACCTATACGTTTTACTTATATTCCGTTATTTTTTTTGCAGAAGGAACATTTAAATCTAAACGATTAGTGCCACCGACACACCAGGTGTGTTCATGCCAATTTTCTTCACAATACGACACGGTATACGTGTCTCAAACTTACCCAAAATTTAAGAAGTATCACATAGTTAAAACATGTGCTACGTATGAAGGTTTATAAAAATTGGATGGCAGTGAACAACTTGATAAATACGAACTTAGGTTAATCAAATACGATAAAACACAAATAAAAACAACCTTATATCTCCTACAGTACCTATCCTATCTATAAGGCACATTCAATTCAAGCCGCTACAATGATCTCCGCACGCCTGTAATTATGCGCCGGCCGCGGCCTGCCTCGATAACATCTCAATCTCCCTGTGACTAAGCCATAAGGAATGCAATCATAACCCAAACTTTTTAAAGGATTACTTTAATCTAACTTCAACTTGACGACTCTAATATTAAATTGAAACGTGTCTTTTTTGTTTTTGATTGTGTGGAATATATTACGATAGTTTAAACTAGTATCTATTCAATAGTAATTATACTAAGACATGCTGTTTTATCTGCGTTGTGCCCGCGAGTTATAAAGATTTTAGTATTATTATAATTTACTTAAGTCTATCCTTGTCGTAAAATCACTTTATAATATGTATCCATAAAGTTGAAAATGAAAAAATGAAAAATATTTATTTTCGAACAAAATGCACTTACAGATAAAGCTTAAAATTAAATTAAATTATAAAAATATTCTTAGTACAGCATAAAACATGTACAATTTGTCGATGGAGTAACAAATTTGAATGTCTATATGTCTTCTCACTAGGCAAGCCTGTATCGAGAAGACATGTATCTCGTTAATCTTTGACATAGAAATATTTTCTCAGTAGGCATAAAATGTAACATAGGTTTAAATGAAGTTGGTTGAATATAAAATAAAATAATGCTTATCTACAATACGAACAATCGACCAGCCCTCTTTCTCAATACCTACTTGAAAAGACGCATAACCCTCTTATTGTCGTTTGTCAAAACGACGCTACAACTTATAGTTAGGTAGGATAGCAAATAGCTCGTACGTTTGTACCTAAGTATGTAGTAGGAACCTTATTACTATAGTGAGGTGATTTCCCGCGACAGATTTCATTCATCAAAAGACATAACAAGCACCGTACAGACAGACTTTGCTGTGATATATGAGATACAATCAGAGAATACTAGACGAGGTTCTGTTGTAGAACTGTCGTAATGTTTCTATAAAATACATATTATTTTGTATTATAACGTATACGAACCTGCTGCTTAAACAGACACAGATATCTTACAGATAATTTCAATGAACTGCAATAAATAATGATTGAGATAATCGGAGATAAAAATAAATATTAACATTGAACCTGGTAGTGTTAGCATTTGGTGGAATGAAATTATAAATTACTAAGAAAATGTGTAAAAATAAATGTATTAACTGTCTCATTTGCGCAATGATATGATTATAAATTGTGCTACATGTAAAGCGGTGAACAGCTTAGCGCACAATTTACGGTTATTCCGCGAGGGTAAAATGTTGACCCAGCGCTTCCGTTCGGGGTAAATAATGGCACCAAATGTGCGCGTCGACAACTGCGATCACAAAGTGCTTATGAAAACAGGTAACTTACCAAGTGTAGGTGCGAGACACGTGCGACTCCAGTTACCCCTCATTAATCATTGCCGAAACTTGACTAAGTACCTACTTATACAAAGAAAATGTTTTTCAACTTAGACGACTCTTAAAGAGTTGGTATTCTTTGGGGGAATTCGTTTAAATTATTTAGTTTGTCGCTTTTGGGTTACCTTCTTTTTAGTATGGTAATGACTATAAAACTTTGTACGTTTTTATCTGGAAGTACAAACTTGGTACTTCATTCTTCTACCATACGAAGTATATTCACTGAAAAGTTTCGACACTAAGTACAACTAAGTATGACTGACTCTATCGGTGATCATTTACCGCCACTCTTAAGTCCTTACTCAGTAGGTATTCTCTATTATGCCTGTACGAGTACAAATGTTAAGTACTGTAGAAGTTGAAGGCTGTGAAAAATTAATTAAAACCTCATTTGATGCTCCCGGCTCTCGACCTCGAAACTCCGCGCGTGAAAGGGAAAACACCGAAAAAGCTCAACAAGATGAGATGCGCAGAGACGAACTCAGGTCTCGTGAGTCTTTAATATTCATGTCTTTTATTCAAGTATGTACTGAAATGGTTATACGCGAAGTAAGATTAATACTATTTTACTGTCCATCCTATAAAGAAGTTTGTGCTTCTAATTTTCTGACTATGTATCAAAGTATTTACCAATCTTACTAGGTACTTCTTAGGTACCAATTTTCAAGTGCTTAACTTACTCTACATTAGATAGTATTAGCCTATAGTGTCCCATTTCTGGGCCAAGGCCTCTTACCAAAGTCATCATACCGAAGATATCACTACAGTGAGGAGGATTAGGCGTATCACCACACTGGACTCTCACACTCTACATTAGCTACTAACTAATCTTATTAAATAACAAGCACCTTATCAAATATTTAAGAAAATAAAGCTCTAGCTTAAGAATACTAGTCAAGCTTGGTGCTAAGCTGAGCTGAACACCTCGCAATGGAATCCGAGAAGCAATCACTTACTGAGTTAATATTCAAAGATCCCTCTCTGTGACAACAATCTCGGGGCGTTACATAACCTCTATGTTCTACAATAGTTTGTGGAAGTGAGGCGAGTAAATATTGGAACAACTACCCAAGTATAACTACCACCTAGGTCTCATTAGATACCGATGTTACGGCACCTAAGTACCTCATAAGCACCAATTAATCTGAAGTGCTAACAGTAAAATTTGCTGAAGGTATTGGAAGCAGGTAGTCTACATAATTAAGTTCTTGTGTAAGTAGTAAAGGACCTTAGTGCCCACATACTTTTTTACCTACCTATGTATGTATGTGTGTTAAGACTATATAATTTTCGCACGTGAGTCTGATTCCCACATCACATCTTGCTACCAGGTAGGTACCACTTCATATTGGAAATAAAAGTTTAAAAATAAATATTAAAAATTTCCATTAGGCATTATTGATTCATAGGAAAAGCAAACAGAGACTGTTCGCAGTGCGCAGTTCCTTCATGTATCAGTAAGTTTTTATCATGAATTGTGTGTTGTACGCAGCGAGTATCACAGAAAATGACGGCATGCGTGTTTTACCTTCAAAGTTGGTGGCGGTGGACAATCTATATCTACATATTAAAATAACTAGCAGCGCCCCGCGGTATTACCCGCGTTGTTCCCGTTCCCGTGGGAATTTCGGAATGAAAAGTAGCCTATAACCTTCCCGTTGAATGTGGCTATCCATTACAAAAAGAATTTTTCAAATCGGTTCAATAGTTTCTGAGATTAGCGCGTTTAAACAAACAAACAAACAAACAAACAAAACAAACTCTTCAGCTTTATAATATTAGTATTTTTCAAATCGGTTCAGTAGTTTCTGAGATTAGCGCGTTTAAACAAACAAACAAACAAACAAACAAAACAAACTCTTCAGCTTTATAATATTAG
This sequence comes from Cyclophora punctaria, assembly GCA_951394245.1. Taxonomy (NCBI): domain Eukaryota; kingdom Metazoa; phylum Arthropoda; class Insecta; order Lepidoptera; family Geometridae; genus Cyclophora; species Cyclophora punctaria. The sequence goes on along the minus strand of OX596171.1, from coordinate 3,242,288 downwards.
TATAGATAAAGCTCAAGAGTTTGTTTTTGTTTGTTTGAACGCACTTATCACAGAAACTGCCAGTCCGATTTTAATAAGTCTTTTTGTAGTGGATAGCCACTTTCAACGGAAAGTTTACAGGCTATTTTTCATCCGAAATTCCCATGGAAAGGAGCACAACACGGGTAAAACCGCAGGGCGCTGCTAGTATAATAATAAATTCGATGGTCATTAGATTAGATCCGTGCCTGCGCCCAGTGTTGCAGGTGGCAACTCTTCACCTTTGAACTTTGGCGCGGCGGTGTCAGCGGCGCCTCCGCGGGCATTCTTCAACTCGCCTAATCCGTTCGGGACCCCTGACCCCATTCCGTGCCCCAAATAAAAGTTCTCTTTGTTACTTCAGAAGGAACAAACAACCAGACACATGTGTCACGATCGCGATTCCTAGTCGACGCGCGTACAACAAACTTGATTTGTATTTGATCTTGACTTTTATCAGAAAGTTTTCCGATAAATAGATGATACTGAAGCCAACAAATCAGGCGTTTCCTTTACTGAATAAGACTTCGGTTCCTGTTTAGTTTACTAAAGTAAACAACAGAGAAAAGTTTAATAAAGATAAATCTCGTTTATTTACCTACAACCATCTAAGTGTTAGTTCACTCTAGTACGTTTAATGTTTTAGTCACCATTGAGAGAGAAACATAAGATAAAGGATTCAAGAGAATTTGTTCTCAAGTACATAATAATTAAAATAGTGTTTCCAATTAAAGCTAGCCTAGCCTATATTTCTTCTAGAGTCCAGTACCTATTAAACCTTCCTAAATACACTTAATAAAACCTTGGCACTACATGTACTAATAAGTACTAGGACATTAAAACGTACACTTAATGCGGCTACAAATCCTCACAGAGTTAATTTCCCACCGTAAAGGTCACTTAGGGTATAAACGTAGGTAGTAAAGACAACCTGAATTCTGTTCTAGCGAGGTGTATAACAGTTGTAATCATAAAACGGTAATAAAGGAGCGGTGAACTAAACAATACGTAAGTCGAGACTAATAAAGACTCTGTGTCTGGAGGGCGCACAATGTCGGATGTTCAGTGCTGGTGCACTCCGCGAGTGCCTGAGAACGTATAACCAATAGATGCTGATCGTGGTATCGTATAAAATGGTGCGTGAGCATGTATTGTTTATTGTTAATATCCGATCTCCGTTGGAAAGACGAATGTTAATACAATGATATAATTTTAAAAGCCTTTTTTGATAAAGCCTTAGACATGAGGCTTTTGAATTTTGACCATCAATTGGAAATTAATATCAGTGTATAGATTTCTTGTTTGTTTTCCTACTAGCCTAAAGATTGTTACGACCTAATTTTTAAGTTTGTAGAATTCTAAGTGCCTACTGTGCTGTCAATTATTAGCCATAAAACTAATAAAATAACGCTTGAACATCTAATCCTACCATTTTTTGTTATGTAAAACTTAATAAAATAACTATACAACTTATAGCTCAGTGTATAGTGATCGTAATTCTCAAATACCGTCCAAGTTCCGCGGCGCGTACATCTGCCGTTTAGTTATTACTTTCATAACGCGAACGAACACCGAACCAATTTATTGCTTCCCCACACTTATACTTGACGCTAAACTACTACTTTAATAACTGGCGGATGATATGGGAAATGCAAGTCCTACTCATATTAAGAAAGGTTTATCGAAATGGATAAACCTATATCTGGATTTTTTTACGCAAATACTACTGATGGGTGAATGTGTGTCAGATAGGGACAATTCTATGTGAGCGCTACCGTGCTTCGGATGGCACGTTAAATTGTCGGTCCAGGTTGTTTCAATTAGACCATGTCGGAGGCCTTTAGGCGGTCTAAACACTTCAACACCAGGGTTGGCTACTAACCTACTCGAACTTACCGAGCCCGAAATTTCCAGGATGAAACGTTGAGCACTAATGTATACAATGCGATTAAAATAAGAATAGGACCGGCCTAGCGCCATGTTGGTATAGTGTGCAAAAAAAGTACGTGCTACGTACGTACGTACAAGCCAATATTTTTTAACATTGCTTTTTTTGCACACTATACCAAGTTCCCGTTGTGACGTCACAACATGGCGCTAGGCCGGTCCTATTCTTATTTTAATCGCATTGTACTTAAGAACTTACTCAACTCCAGTTATCACCTCCCGTCGACACTAGTAAGTAATCTATCCGTAACTTTTAAGTCGTGACTATTATTGTAACGTTTATTAAATAAAAAAGAACTCACAGCATTTCTATCAAAATACATTTATTCGAAAAATCCTTATTAGATTGTCACATCAAACATTTCTTACACGAATCAGGCACACTCGTTGGCTACTTGTAAACTTAACATAAAGGCGGGGTTTAAAGTGTGTTCACATGAATGTGATCTTGGTCCGGACCTGGTTGACTTGCCACACGTTGAGGTTCTCGTATTCTTCGATGCAAGAGTCCACCTTGAAAAAGATAGAACAATTTTAATTGGGTTTCATTTATCGATGTTACGATTATTCATAGTCACAATAAATACTAGTACATAGTTAATGTACATAGTGAATGTAAGTTAAAACATCTCTTGAAAAGAAGTAGGCAAGTTTTCGTCAAACTTCTGAACAATTATTAGATTCTGAAATAAGGAAATCAGTATACATTTATACACATTACACCTTTATATTAAAGTATACATTTTATACACACCAATAACCAACAAACCAAACAAACAATCAATCCCTAACCTAAACCTAAATTCCGACTTTTATCCACCAAATATCATGATAAATAGAATACCAAAGCTTTCAGTTCATAAATATTTATAAACAATGTTCTAGAAGGTGTACAGACCTGGTCCGGCTTGAATCCCTTGTCGACGCAGCGCTCGATGACGTCTGCGATCTTGACCGTCTTGTTGGAGCCGGCGAGGTCGCGGATCACCGCGAAGATGCGGTCCGTCGAGCTGATTCCTCTGTTACAAGAGAAGAGTCAATGTATTAGTAGAGGAATTAGATTTCAATTGGGTTCAATTCGTTTTATAGGTTTATATAACGGTGGTGTGCATCTGCAAGAGCCAGAGCCATGTCGGAGGCCTTTAGGTGGTCTAAGAACTCCGACAACCAGGGTTGGCCACGAACCCTACTCGAACTGACATAATGAATGAATGACTGAATTGCACCTAATGGTGCAATTCAGTCATGTCATCCTCCTTTTGTAACAAATAATCGTTATAGGGATTACCCTATAACGATTATTTGTTACAAAAGGAGGATAAAATGCTGGTTTTGGTGTGAAGAGTAGTAAATTTCCCGATTAGATAACATATGAGCGTCTAAAACATAATATACAAATATTCTGATATGAAAAAAAGTGCTGAGTTCAATACAAAAAGCAATCTTTTACATGCGACAAACATGTACAAACCTCTGCACATTCTCATCGACATGCTGCAGCGACTGTTTGGACATCTCGACCAGTCGGATCGCCTCGGCCACGTCTTCCTTCTCCACGACGTCGGCGAGCCGCAGCCGCGCCAGCGCCGTGCTCAGGCGCAGGATCGCGAGCAGGTTCCGCGCCGAGGTGAACGTCACGTCGCGGGCGTTGCGCGCTTCCCGTCGCAACTCAACGTACGACGCTGTACGAGTATATAGTGAGGTTAATATCAAAGAGAAGAGACTAACTAGACTATAGATTAGTGCTGAATAACGGGAAACATAACAAATCTTATAATTGTTGGATGTAATAAATATTATATTTTTGAATGTCGTGCCTATTTATGCAGATGTTTACTCAAGATATACAATGTTTGTTTGAAGTGAAGGTAGTGTGGTACTGACACACGATGTAGTCGGTGAGGTGCGTGGGCACGACAGGCTGCTTGCGGCGCGTGAGCGCGACGTAGCGGCGCAGCAGGCGCATGGCGAGCGGCGCGCCGCCCGCGCGCGGCGGCTGCGCGCTGTGCTGGTGCACGTACGCGATGTGCTTCGCCAGCTCCAGGTCCTTCTCGCTGCGGGGAGGGAGAGGGTTACATTATACTTCTAGGTCTTTCTCACTGAAACTTGAGGCGGTCCAAAAGCTCAATTATTAAGTGGATAGATGGTAGATAGTGGCATTCCGACCGACAATCAATTTAAAGTACATCAAGGCAGTGCTACGATAGAAACGCCACTATCTTCCATTCACGTACTTACTGAGCTCCAAGTCGCGTCACAATTAACGAACATCGCTAATCAAACTACAGCACGAGTGCTACTAATCTTTAGGTAGTAAAACTATAGTAAGTTGTTACCGGTTAGGTTTGTCCTGTATGAGCCAGAGCAGGTCGAAGCGCGAGAGCAGCGCGGCGGGCAGCTGGATGTTCTGCTCGATGGTCCGCTTGGGGTTGTAGCGGCCGTACGCCGGGTTGGCGGCCGCCAGGATCGACACGCGCGCGTTCAGGCACGTCATGATACCCGCCTGCAACAACAGTTAGCGATGTCTTCATATTATAGACTAGTGTGCGACCGAACCATCAGTTTCAGAGTTTCGGATCAGTTTCGATTTTAGATCAAACTCTAGGACGGGAAGTTTTGGGCCTAATTACAATAAATAAAAATTAATTAGACGGTCGGTCGTTTACCTTGGCGATGCTGATGGTCTGCTGCTCCATGACCTCGTGTATGGCGGTCCTGTCTGCGTCCGCCATCTTGTCGAACTCGTCGATGCAGCACACGCCTTGGTCCGCTAGTACTAGCGCGCCGCCTTCCAACATCATCTCGCCGGTGAATGGGTCCTGGCCGATATTACAAAGACATTATAGCGATACATATAAAAGTGTAGGGATCCTAAGACATATTATCATTACCAAAGATAAACGTCTTAACTAGTGAAGGTTATGTTTACAAGCTTTCAATGTATATACCTATAATGAGAATGCTCACCTGCATTTACCAACTTAAGAGTTCACAATAGTCTTTTTTTAATGATTTAAATATTTTGAATAGGTAGCCTATTTTTTTAATTAACATTAACCAATATCAGAACTGTCTATCAATATTTCAACTTGGATGTCATATTTGTTACAATGTTTTACCTTCAGCACGGCAGCGGTGAGCCCGACGCCGGAGGAGCCGCGGCCCGTGGTGTACTGCGAGCGCGGCGCGAGCCGGTCGATGTAGCTCAGCAGCTGCGACTTGGCCACTCCGGGGTCGCCCATTAGGCAAATGTTGATGTTGCCTCGGATCTTCATGCCGTTTGGTCGTCTGAATGGATTAGGTAAATATAATTTGAAATAACTTACGACAAAACAATTATATGGCAAAACAGCGTTTACCGGGTCGGCTAGTAGTATATATAGAGACAAATAGTATTAATAAATAATAATATTATAGTGAATACGTATCTAAAACACTCACTTATCAACTCCTCCAACAAGCAGTAATAACAAAGCCTTCTTCACATCTTCGTGCCCGTATATCTCGGGAGCCAGGCTCTGCGCCATACGAGAGTACAGGTCTTCTTCCGCGAGTTCAGACAGTTCTTCCTCTGTGAGAGCTTCCGCTAGTTCACTCTCGTCAGATTGGTTTAGACAGTTTACACTCTGTAGGGAACAATGTGATTACTTAATCAAACTTTAACACAGAGCATAGAAGCACCGCGCTCGTAGGAGAGCGCGGTGCTTCTATGCTCTGTGAACTTTAAGGAATTGAAATTCGCGGTTACACTGCAATACTTGATTTTGAAAGTAGTTCAGGTTGACACTGTTGAAATAGCCTTTACATTGATTCCTCAGTCTTTCATACAGGTACGATATAAAGCTTCTTAGCCGCAAGTAGCGAACTGATCAGCCTGAATATGTGTTCTACGCAACAAAGTATGTATGTACTTGAATCAACCATCCAGTGCCAACACACCATGTATGCCCAAAAACAAATTTTTACGATACGGGCGGCACCTATACTGACTTTAAGAGTTTGGGCGGCAGTGAGTGTGTTAATACTATGCACTTACAAGTCTAGTCAAGTCTTTAATAGAATACTCACATGAGCCTCGAGATAAGTGTCGGAGAGCAGGCCCTGCATCATCTGCTTGAAGCCGGCGCTGAGCAGCGGCAGGAACACGCCCGCCACCGACACGTGGTCGCCGGGCTGCGCCGCGCGGCAGCACTCGCCGCGGCAGTACACCGCCAGCTGGCGCGGGATGTGCCCCACCGGCACCTGGTCTGACTGAGGGGGAATACTATTAAAGCAGCGGCTCATATTTCTACTTGCAATGTACACATTCCCGTATAAGTTTAGGTATATAAAACCTAAAATCTTATGAGTTTCATACACTGTTAACCTCTCAGATCCTATTCTTATATCTGTTGAGGAGACTGCCGTTTGCTGTTGAGTGAGCATAAGCTGAAGCAACCCACCCTGAATCCCCAAAATATAGTCTAGTTGATAACTCACATGCTCCTGTATCTTGAGCTCCTGGAACTTCTGGAAGCGCGAGCCGCGGGTCTGCAGGTGCAGCTGGCCCGCCGTCTTGTTGAGGCGGCAGTCGTCGGCGGCGCAGGCGGCGGGCGGCGTGAACTGCAGCGCGCGCACCGGCTGGTACGTCTCCGCGCCGCACGCGCTGCACGAGTACGTGCCCACCACCAGCAGCGGCTTCACGTCCGTCACGCGCGTTACTATGCCTGGGGGTGGTCCATACTTGTATACTGAACACATTGCTTGAAGGATAGTACTCTTAGAACAGATAAAGAATTCTAATTGAAAATTAAATTTGAATTGAATTGAAGAGGTGACAAAAAGAGTGACCAAAAAAGTGGTAAAAAGAATCTAATCTGTAATTAGAATAGTAGCTAGGATTATTTTCAAAAATTAAGACACCAATATGTCTCTGCTCCCTTAAACTTTAGGAATAACTATTCATCTCATGCTGATAGCTGGTGGTGACTTACCTCTAACAGTGACTAGTTTCCCGATGTGTTCAGCCTTAACTTCTCTGATAGGTACCGATTTGGAAGATGACAGATCTTTGAAGTACACCTCACTGAAATTATTTATCAAGCATTGATAACATAATGAACAAATCCAATACAGATACATACAGGTCCATAGATTAATTTTGGCATGAATGAGTAACAAGTTCTCAATCTTCTACATTTAAAACATAAGTAATATTAGTAGAATAACTCACAATCTTCTAATAAGCTCCGGTGGGTATCTGTTGCGGGGGTCCCTCATCTCTCCGGGGATGCGATGGTTCCGGGCCTCCAACATTATTCTGTGCTCAATGTATACATCTAATGCATCTTTGGCAGCAACCTATAGGAACAATAAATAAAAATTATCTTACAGACATACTTCTTTAGAACCCAAAGTAAACCCATAGAACAAAGCTTCTGCATCCCAGTATTTTAATGGAGACTTACCTTTTCTGTTGTCTTTTAAGTTGAGTGATATTGTGTATATAGGTAATATAGTATTTATATGTGTATAATAGTTAGATTCCATAATATGTAAGTATAATTTGGCTTAGAGATGAGTTGTTGGGGTTAAATAAGTTCTATACATATATTTCATTGATGATGATCGATGATTTAACATAGACTCGACTACTTTCTTATTTATTTTGTATAAATAAATAAGTAAAATGAATACCTCTCTGTGTTTGTAATCGGGCAGCATCTCGTAAACCACGTCGGACACCATGTTGGTGTACCGCCGCGTGTTCTGGCGCACCGCCTCCGCCAACTCTTCATTTGTTTCATGTAAGTCGTCTAGCTCAACTGTGAAGGCTACCTGTCCAAAACATTTCATTTTTCATGATTTTTCTGTTCATCTTTTCTATACAAACTGATTCATAATGTTTGCTCTGAACGTGTAAAGCAATGTCGTTAATATTGAATAGAAAAATATAATAATATATGAATAATTCTAAAATGAATTAGATTTGTTTTCAAGAATCTAGTCTATGTAAATAGTTAACCTCTAAAACTTTTGAAACTTACTTGTTCTCTATGAGCCACTTTTGTGAGCTGATCTGCATACTTGAAATTCTTACGTCCATCGTCATCAGATTGACAAAAATCAACAAAGAAATTCTTGAAGGCCTCTGAAAAATATATGTGACAAACGTTTATAAGTAAATAAATTGTATTTTGTACATTATTGCATCAAATCTCGAGTAATTTATACCTTTATCCGCAGCATAATCTCGCATTTTAGACATGATTGTAACGACAACTAATAATTACTACTAAACAACAGAAAATTGTAAAAATTTGAATTTATTTATTTGCAGTAAACACATAACACTTTTAGTCGGATAGAATTGTTTGTTTGACAGATAAACTGGCGCGAAAAGTAACGTCATCTGCTGGCTGGCTGCCTATTTGACGGTTGAACGGTTAGCTGGTTAGCACAGACCACGAAACAAGCTGGTTAGCTGTAGAGGAAACAAAGATAACATTCGTTTCCGAACGAACGAACAGCTGTCGCACAAATTCTGTTATCTATGATTTCAAAAAAGATAAAAAAATATGACAGATTTCCCGCGAAATTAAATGTCAACTATAAAACTCAACAAAAGTTGCTGTTGTTTTGATTTATAAATCAATTTCATTTTACTACGGACAAGCTAAATCGTTATGAAACAATAACTATCGTTAAAACAGAAAACTTTTCAAAGCTTCAATAGCTTTGGAAATATGGCTGAATCCCTTGGTAAGAAAGTGTTTTCTTAGAATCTAACCCTAAACATTTACCTTTCTCATAAGTATTTATTACTAAAAATTCCATTCCTACGGTTACTCCAAATACTCCAGCTGGACAACGAGCCAAGCGGCAGAAGATCGACAAACACGGCCGTCTGTCAGCTTTGGAGAAGTTGAGGCAGCTGAAAGGAAAAGGTTCCAAACACAAGTATGATGTGGACGAGTTGGAGAATGTTTACGACACCGTTGATGAGAAGGAGTACACCGACAGGGTGCTGCAGAGACAGGAAGACGACTGGATTGAAGACGATGGTAAGTGTTTTATTGTATGTCTATGTTGTAGTAAGTAAAAATTATTGTTGGCAGTATCAATGTTGTTTTACTTTATTGCTATGTTCTTTCCCTCACAAGCTAAATGGATGGATGGTATAGAGGCTGCACAAGCATTTGGAATACCATAGGTAATATTGCAATCTGTATATTAAGATATGGGATATATTTCAATAATATATTGTAAAAAGTACTTCTCAAAAACACTTGTCACATTTACTTACATTATTTGAATTCAAGGAACCGGCTACATTGAGGATGGACGAGAGATTTTTGATGATGATGAGGATGACTCCTATGTGGCCACCAACAGCAAGGAGTCTGGTCGAGGACAGAAGAGGAAGGCCAGAGTTGCTGCCCAGCCAGCCAAGGGCAATATTAGAAACCTGCTGGGAGCTATGCCAACCAAAAAGAAAGAGGTATAACTTAAATAATGATTATAAATTAAGACTAGATCGGGAGGTATTTGATAATGACAAGTATTTCAAAAGATTTTTGTGCGATGTAAATATTTTGATTGCTGTCTGATTAGATATTTATATCTGATGTCTCTTTAATTTAGTATGTTTTGTATTTTTCACATCATTTCAATGACATATATGGTTCCAGGAAGTAAAAATATCTGAAGACAATATCCTATCAGATATAATGTCTGATTTAGACGGGACTGCCTCGAACTCCACTCTCAAACCAAAACCAGTGTTAGCACCCAAGAACATTGTAGAGTCCAGTAAGAAAGATGCACAGAACTACTTCAAGAGCTTGTCTTCATCCATCAAGAAACCTACTCCAATATTGAGCAAAGATGTCCCTGTGAAAGTGGAGAAAAATGTGAGTATAAATATTATCATCTGTTGAATGGCCTTTATCTATACTAATATTATAAAGCTGAAGAGTTTGTTTTGTTTGTTTGTTTGTTTGTTTGTTTAAACGCGCTAATCTCAGAAACTACTGAACCGATTTGAATAATTCTTTTTTTTATGGATAGCCACATTCAACGGGAAGGTTATAGGCTATTTTTCATCCCGAAATTCCCGCGGGAACGGGTACAACGCGGGTAAAACCGCGGGGCGCTGCTAGTGGTTGTTAAACCTAAACAGTACAGTCTACTTGTCCCTAGAATTCTATATAGGCTAAATGCCTATTGATCTATTGGTTGAAACAACGGCAACATGTAACATCAACACTCTAAGTCCTAACCTTTATACTGACTGTAATGTGATGATTCAATTATTTTTTTATAGGTTCACAATGAAGATAGCAGCCATGAAGTTGTTTCAATTCCTGATAATACTGTAAGTCATTTCCTATTTGTGCCTTATTTATGATTATAATACCTATATCTTTAAATAAATCTAATTTATTTGTCTCCAGAAACAAAAAGAACAAACCACTGAAAAGCCCAAGGCTCCAGTAAAGAGGCCTGAATGGAAAATAGATAAAGAAATCAAACAAGAGATTGAAGACTCTGCAACACAGAATATTGAGGAGTTCCACACACAGGACCTTGATTTTGACGACGATTTCAGCAACGACGCGCCCGCTGAAGAGGCCAAACCCGCGACACCAGTCAAAAAGGAAGACATCCCCAACACTATAGAGGAGGAATTCTTAAATGATGACTTCGAAATATTTTCCTCCAAAAAAGAGTCACCTAAAGAATTAAAACCTTTATCAAGTACATGGGGTGAACAGATGGGTGAAAACCAAGTCGCAGCCGTTGTACAGTCCGACGGACAACTACCTCTCACAACTAATGAGAATGGAGACAAGATACTGAAGTTCTACTGGCTTGATGCATGGGAGGATAGATATGTGAAACCGGGAGTGGTGTACTTGTTTGGCAAGGTGTATGTCAAGCCTATTAATAAGAAGGCTGGCTGCGTGTCTTGCTGTGTGGTCGTCAGGAATGTTAATAGACAGATGTTTTTGCTGCCTAGGGAATATGTAAGTGGGTTTGAATAATTTTATATTGGCCATAATATTTCCTACTTTAACTACATAGTATAGAATTATATATTTTTAGTTTTAAAAGCTGTTTATTGCAACATTGTTCCCATTGATATAAAAATAGAGAGTGAGACCTCTGTCCAGCATTAATATATTGCAGTCTGATTTGTTTATAAACATAACATGTATGTCTTATAGAAACTAGACCCCGTAACCTTGGAGCCAACAGACCAAGAAGTCACCATGATGGACATGTATGAGGAGTTCAACACCTCCGTGGCTGCTGAACTGGGTCTTAAGGAGTTCAAGTCCCGGAAGGTCACCAAAAACTACTGCTTCAACCTGCCTGATATACCAGCAGAGTCCGACTATTTGGAAGTCAAGTATTCGGTAAGCTTAGTCATTGAAGTAAAGCAAGTTTAATTGAAGTGAGTAGCCAATTCACTGCAACATAATAACATTAAGCAAAAGTAATATCAGTGTTAATGCACCCTGATTTTATTCACCATCTTTGTATGCAGTTAAATTCGGAAATTAAAACGTTGCTATCTCGATTTCTTTAATGAGCCGAAAATAATTAACAAGTTATTATAGTATAAAAGACCAACAAACATTAATCCACTGTTTCATATTTTCTTATTTTCGTAATTAAACCATACCTAACATCATAAATTCTTTTCATCTGCAGGCGTCATTCCCGCCACCGCCAGCCAATAAGAAATATCTGACATTCTCTCACATATTCGGGTCAAGCACCTCTGCACTGGAAACCTTCCTACTCGAGCGTAAGATCAAAGGTCCTTGCTGGCTGGAGATCAAACAGCCAGAGCAAGTGATGGCGAAGGTGTCGTGGTCCAAACTAGAAGTGGCTTGCGACAAAATGGAACAGATAACTGTTATACGGAATGATTCCGATCTAGAACCGCCGCCGATTGTCATAGCTGCTGTAAGTAGACTTAGAAATCATTTATTTATATCATGCTGTATGTTGTATGTTTTTATCCTACTTTACTAATCGAGCTTTAATTTTAAGGTAAACATGAGAACTACAATGGACCCGAAAACGCGAAAAACAAAAATACTCATGATAAGTTGTCTCACGCACACTAACTTCTCGATACATAAACCACCGCCGAATCCGCCTTTTCAACAACACTTTTGTGGTAAGCAAAAATAAATTACTTAAATATAATTATTATCTTACTCAGACTATACTAAGACCACTCAATGTAATGTTAATCGTATTCTTATTTCCAGTAATGACCAAATGTAACGAAATATGGCCAATAGATCTGAAACAATCGTTACCGCAGTACAAAGCGACCAAGCTCACTAAATGCGACACTGAACGAGAGCTCCTCAACTATTTTATGGTTCAGTTCTGGAAGCTAGACCCGGACTTGGTTGTCGGCCACGATCTGCAAGGGTTCCAGCAAGACTTGCTCATTGGGAACATATTGGACTTAAATATATCGAATTGGTCTCGTTTGGGGAGGCTGAAAAGATCTGTACCTCCACAGAAGAAGTTTGCAGCCAAAGACGCCTTTTTAGGACGTCTAGTGTGCGATATCAAGCTTTCTGCCATGGAACTAATAAGATCTAGAAGTTTCGATCTAGAAACGCTTTGTGTGAGCGTTCTAAAAATGCAAGAAGGAGAAAGAGTAGACGTAGCTCTAGAAGACTTGCCAAGATATTACGAAAATAGCAGAGATCTATTCCAACTCGTATCATTGAGTATGCAAGATGCTTCATACATTTTAAAGATTATGTGCGAACTTAATGTTATTCCACTAGCTCTTCAAATAACACAAATAGCTGGAAACGTCATGTCCCGAACTTTAATGGGAGGCAGATCGGAGAGGAACGAGTTCCTTCTACTCCACGCGTTCACGGAGAAGGGATATATCGTGCCGGACAAAATGTATGGCAAAAGGGCTAACAATGAAGCAAACCAAGATGAAGGCGAAGAGGCTAGTACTGAGGTTTCTAAAAAGCAGGGGAAGAAGAAGGCGGCATATTCCGGAGGGCTGGTGCTAGATCCCAAGAAGGGTTTCTATGATAAACTGATCCTCCTGATGGACTTCAACTCCCTATATCCCAGCATTATCCAAGAATATAATATTTGCTTCACTACCATCAAACGGAAAAGCGCGTCTGCCACGGACGATGATGTCGCGAATCTTGTTCTTCCGACATCCAATTGTGATCTTGGAGTACTTCCAACCCAGATTCGTAAACTCGTTGAAAGCAGAAGAGAAGTTAAGAAGTTGATGAAATCTCCCGATTTACCCCAAGAACAGTACATGCAGTATAATATCCGACAAATGGCTCTGAAATTGACTGCCAACTCTATGTACGGATGTTTGGGTTTCACTCACTCGAGGTTCTATGCCAAACCCCTTGCAGCTCTCGTCACAATGAAAGGCCGAGAAATCCTTATGGATACCAAAGAAATTGTACAGAAATCCAACTACGATGTAGTCTATGGCGACACCGACAGTCTTATGATCAATACCAACTGCCTGGATTATGATAATGTGTTTAAAATTGGTATTGATTTGAAGAAGGAAATCAATAAAAAATACAGGCAAATCGAATTGGACATCGACGGTGTCTTCCGATATCTACTTCTTTTGAAGAAAAAGAAGTATGCAGCAGTATTGATAAATAGAAATAAAAATGGCGAATTTGTATACACCCAAGAACATAAAGGGTTGGACATAGTCCGACGAGACTGGTCACAACTAGCGGCTGAAGCAGGCAAGTTCATTCTTAGCCAGATACTGTCGGAACAAACGCCCGACGATCGACTTGAGAACATACAGACACATCTCAACAAACTCAAGGAAGACTTAGTAAGCAGCAAAATGCCTCTATCAATGCTTACAATTACAAAACAGCTTACAAAGAATCCAAACGAATACGCAGACAAAAACTCACAGCCTCACGTCCAAGTAGCACTAAGATTAAATGTTAAAAATAGTCGGAGGTTCAAAAAAGGTGATATTGTTCCTTACATAATATGCGAGGACGGGACGGCAAATTCCGCTACACAGCGAGCGTACCACATAGAAGAACTGAAGAATTCGGAACTTTTAAAAGTAGACTACAAATACTACTTGGCTCATCAACTGCATCCCGTTATATCGCGAATATGCGAGCCAATAGAGGGGATGGATCCGGCGCGAGTCGCGGACTGCCTCGGACTCGACCCGGCCGGCTACCGGCAGATCAAACGGGAAACAACCAGTTCAGAAACATACGAAGTCGAAAACGAGCAGGAGAAGTACAGACAGTGCAAGGAATTCACGTTCGTATGCGTCAACGAGAACTGTAAAACGGTTAACAGGATAAGGGAGACTTGTATCAAGTTGGAAAAGGAAACGGTTACGTTTTTGGATCGGTGTCAGAACGAGCAATGTAACGTTCGGCCCGTGGACTACTTGGCTGCAGTACATAACCAGTTGAGCACGCAACTTCGCGGGTTACTTCAGCAATACTACGGCGGCTTGCTCGCCTGTGAAGACCCCGCTTGTTCGCACCGAACCGCTCGGTTGCCGCAATCCTTCGCGGCAGGACACCCACTCTGCAGTTTATGCGAGAAAGGACTAATGTTCCGGGAATACACAGAGAAGGACCTATACTTGCAAATGAACTTCTTCTTGTTCCTCTTTGATCTTACCAAGAATAATAATTCCAGTGAGTATATTAATTAGTTAATTCTTGCTTTTAATTAAAAGGAAATCAATAAGTTCCATCAATAACATTGTTTTAAAAGCTAGTGTGAATGTCTGTTATTCTTTCATGGTTAAACCTTTTTTATGATGAAATGAAATAAGTAATGAAATAACTTAATTGAAAACATAGACGAAATATACAAAATATTTTAACAAAATCATCATAGCATCTCATTTCGTTGTTTCAGAAGCGCGCATATTGCCTCAAGTATCATCAGCATTCCAGTCCCTCAAAGAGCTGGTGGAGGATGCGCTGGCGCACTCCGCCTACTCCATCATAAACCTGTCCAAACTATTCAGGTTCTTCACGGTGGACCCTAAAGCAGGCAACAAAGTCAAGCAGGAATCTATAGAAATAGATATCATTCCAGAGACTGAACAAATTGACGCCCTCTTAGAAATGGGTACTTATTGATTTACTTTCCTATGAATTTGTAATATTTAATTGGCAAGTTGTAAATAATAACTGTAGGTCAAGGATTTGTTTTGTTGAATTATGGTATAAACAAAATGTTTAAAATACACAATTTATTTCATACGTCTATAATTATACTGAATGTAAGATGATAAAATAAATTCATTACAGTGAATAGTTGTTTTGTATCAGTATCTTCCCCGGCCGCGGCCGCGTCCATAGTTCCCCCTCCCTCCTCCTCTACCCCTGAAGTTATTTCCGTGGTTATTGAACTGGTTTTGGTTCTTGTTGTCCATCGGTCGATTGTCGAAACCGTCTTTCCGTCCTTTCATGAAAGTCCCGCGATTTCCTTGATTGAACTGATTGTTCTGAAACGAGTTGAATGGCCCGGACGCGTTCGGCCCGAAATTGCC
Organism: Cyclophora punctaria; assembly: GCA_951394245.1. NCBI lineage: Eukaryota > Metazoa > Arthropoda > Insecta > Lepidoptera > Geometridae > Cyclophora > Cyclophora punctaria. The sequence goes on along the minus strand of OX596171.1, from coordinate 3,226,747 downwards.
GTATCCTTGGTTGGGCCCCCTCTGGTCCTGGGACCTATTAAACTGCTGCCTGTTGTCGTTCCACACCGGCGGGTGATCGAATTGATTGTCGGCGTTGTACCGCCCACCTCTATTATACTGTTGGTCGACGTTCTGATTGTACTGAGAGTCAGCATTCTGATTATATTGAGGTTCAGTATTCTGATTATATTGAGGTTCAGCATTCTGATTATATTGAGGTTCAGAATTCTGGTTGTACTGAGGCTCAGCATTTTGGTTGTACTGAGGTTCGGAATTATGATTGTACTGGGAGTCGGAGTTCTGATTGTATTGCTGGTCCGCGCCACCACCGAACTGCTGATCATCATTGTACTGCTGGGACTGTTCGTTGTACTGTTGGTTCATGGTGTCGTCGTACGGGGGAATGGCGTTATCACCGTACTGTTGGTCGGCGGTGTTATCGAACTGCGAGTCGGTGCCGAGGCCGAACGACGGGGCGGCGTCGAGCGGCGCGGGCAGCGGCCGGCCCGAGAGGGGCGCGGGCGGCGGCAGGTCGCCGAACAGGCGCGGCGCCGGCGCCGGCGTGGGCAGCGCCGCCGCGCCGCGCCCCGCCGTCGACTGCACGCTGGCTTGCACGAGCGCCAACAAGTCCGTCGCTGACGACAGTTGCAGCGTCGCTGCGGGCGCGGCGGCAGTCACAGTTTCCTCCATGTTTTCCTGCAGTGATTTTTTTACTATCTCCATTTCCTGGCGAATTTGGTCCTCTTTGACCTTCTGCGTCGCAGCCTGGAACACCTGAAAACGAAAGTCATCATCAGTGAATAAATAACTAGTATCGAAGTACTGCACCGACTTATCAATCACCGACCTAGAAATTAAAACAGGTACAGATTAAAATCTGAACCGCAGACCAGGTTTCATTATAACTAATTTATATTTTTGGAAGTTACACAGGTAAGGAAAATAAGAATATGAATGAAGTATTGACCTCATCGACAGTGTAATCATCGTCATCACTGGACTCTATAGTGAGTGGAGGTGGCGCGGCCGCTACGGGGGCGGGCGCGGCGACGGGCGGGTCGGGGCGGAGCGGCGCGGGCGCGGCGGGGGCGGGCGCGGGCGCGGCGGGCGGCGGCGCGGCGCCGGCCGCCGCGCTCACGTACTGCCGCAGGCGCTCCACGCGCTGCGGCTCGCGCGCCTCCAGCTTCTTCAAGTATGCGATCAGACTGTGCTGCTCCTCCGCCGACAGCTCATTGAAGTTCTTCAGCAGCGTCTCCAGGTCCGAGTCCGACAGCCCGTCCATGGCGTCTGGCGCGTCCGCCTTCTCCTTTTCTAATCTGAGACAGGGTTGTATAGTTATATTCGAAAGGAATCACAAAGAATAGGCTTGTTTCCACTAAGAATGAATCGGATGGCTTTTAGTTTCTTATGATTAACCATGATAATTAGTAAATAAATAATCAACTTTGCTATTAAAATAATAAAAGATTAATAATATTTTTGGAAAATAAAATCGACAAAATGAGGCGTTTAATCACGTGACATTAAACACCAATCAGAGAAGCGTGACGTCACATTTCGGATAAAACTACGATGTATAGTAGATTTCTAATTTTTTGGCAATTCATGTTAACAAACCTTTGATTTTACGACATTCACGTATTTATCTTAAACTACACACTCAATAGTTTGCCACACACTATACACTTTTTCCTAAGTTCTAAACACGGAATTCATGAATTTTATTAATTTTCAACATCATATTTTAACAAAAAAAAAAGTGAGGTTGTGAAAATACAGATAGTAAAATGCTATTTTTTTGATTATGGCTATAGTGATGAGCAAAGCAAGCAAAAAAATATAACAGAGTATGAAATCAACTAAGTGATTGAACTTTTTCAACTCACAAAAAGGCAAATTAAAATAAATCATCGTATTACTTTGAAAACTCACGACATTATTTTTAATTTAATATACTAGCAACGTACGTTAATATACCAGCGCTAAAGCGATTATATTTTTGTTGTATGTTCAGTTTTGAGATAATTAAGCGGTATTGCCACTGTCGGTTAACTAAGAACTGTCATTATGCTGGCAAGACAGGCCGATACCTAATCAGCCGCCATGCTTCGTTCGTCATTCGTCTCGTTTGCTTGATGTCGTACGTTACGGGTGCTCCTCTATGTTAGATTTCCTAAAAAACTTGGCTTTCTCTCTGGACTTCGATTTGTTTAGTGATTTGGTGTGTTATTTATTAGTAGGATAGGATGGGATAGGATAGTAGGATATTATACGACTTACAGCAATTCGCGGTTTTTTATCAGCGTTGTATCTGCGTGATTAAAAGAAAAACTTAAAAACCCGACTGATTAACTTAATTAATGTATAAACCAATGAACAGATACTATGTCAGCCATTAAGCAACTTCTGAATTTATATCAGTCATATTTTAATATAGAATATAACTATCACTGCTATAAAAATTATTATGAACTCCTACCTCCGTGGCTAATGTATCAATCTTTACCTCTATATTATCTTTGTTCAGAAAATCGGCCATATTTATTTGTACATACGTCTCGCCAATGCGAAAGAAATCGACTATACATTGTGGAATTAGTTGATAATGACTTTCTTCGTATTTTTTATTGTTTGGAACGTATATGAATTATTTGTCGTTGTACTTTTACATTGGGGCACTATACAGTATTTATAATACGAGATATTCATTATTTATTAAAAAACACAATTGACTTTCATACACAAACACGGCTGTTCTGCGAAATGTGACGTCATTCAAGACGGCATGACAGTCTTGGCCTTTTTCGCGGTCAATTTCAATTTCATTTCTTAAAACTCAAAATACAAACGTAAAAAAACTATTTTTCTTAAAATAATATATTTTTAGGGTGAAATAGATGCTAAGCTATAGTTTTAAACTAATTTCCAAATTTTGTCAACTAGCCTATTGTTAACTGCGGATACACTTTTTGTATGAAAGTATGTAATGAAGTTTAGATTACGTACCTCTTGTCGTTCTCGTCGTAGGCGGACTGCAGCATCTGCAGCGCGGCGGAGGCGGTGGAGGCGGGCGCGGGCTTGGCCTCGCGCTTCTTGGCCTCCGCCATGCCGACGACGGCGTCGACGAGCTGCGCCAGCTCGTCGGAGGTGACGTCGGTCTTGCCCTGCGCGACGAGCGCGGCCGCCATCTGCTGCGCGATCTGCGCGCGGTCCACGTGGCCCACGCCCGCCACGGGCAGGCGCGCGGCGGGCGGGCGGCGGCGCGCGCGCGTGTCGGCCTCGTGCAGCGCGGCGGCGGCGCGCAGCACGGCGGCGCGCACGGCGCCCGCGTGCGCCGGCGCCACCAGCCCCGCCTGCGCCGCGCCCTTCAGCTTCTCCTTGGCCGTCTCGATGAGCGCGACGGCGGCCTCGCGCTCCAGCAGCTCCTCGCTGGACGTGGCGCGCTCCTTCTCCATGGTGAGCGCCTCGGTGAGCAGCCCCACGACGCGCGGGCCCAGCGAGCCCAGGTAGTCCTCGAGCGCCACGAGCGTGCGCAGCGTGCCCACCACGTCGTCGCCGCCCGCCGCGCCGCCCGCCGCGCCCGCGCGCCGCCGCCCGCCCGACGCGCTCGACGCGCCGCCCATCGACCGCAGCTCCGTGTCCGAGTTGCCCGACGACAGATCGTCGTTCCTATGAAAACAAAAACAAATTCAGATCATTTCAATGACTTATAGTTCGGAAAAAAATAATTTGGTGTGGAAGAGGGCTCACTTGAGTTCGTCGTCGGATATAAGCACCGTCTGCAGCGAGGGCGCCAGCTCGCGGTGCGGGCTGCGGTTCCGGATCGGCAGGTCGTCGTCGCGCAGCGATAGTGGACTGCGACTGCGCCGCAGCGACTCCGGGATTATGTGCAGCCGCGCGGGGCTCGGTCGACGTCTGAGAAAACAAGATTATATTTACTAGTTATTACCTCCATTATGATGTTTTATATCAAACTATTATCATTTATATCGTCACCTCGAAATCGGACTTCGCGATCTGTGTGACGAGTGAGGGGAACGCTGTCGATTTCCTCCGAGTGCGATACCGGGAGACCTACGAAGGAAGGCAAAATATAAAAACATTGGCTCGTCATTGAAATAAATACTGTTTACTGCACTGTTAAAAGTAATAAAAGGGGGACATGCCTATTATCCCTGGTGGCAGAGATTCTATACCGGTCCTCGGAGCGTCTCTTAGTGTCAGAAGAGCGGGCGCGAAGCGCCTCGCGCCGGTGATCGGGAGACCGCCGGTGGTCTGGCGAGCGGCGGCGGTCGGCCGAGCGGCGGTGCTCCGGCGAGCGACGCCGCGACTCCTGCGAGCGGCGACGACCGTAGGGCGAACGTCGGCGAGCATCGGGCGAGCGACGTCGACTGTCCGGCGAGCGGCGGCGACTGTCCGGTGACCGGCGGCGATGCTCCGGCGAGCGACGACGACCGTCGGGTGACCGACGTCGGGTATCCGGCGAGCGGCGGCGGCGCTCGGTGCGTCCCTCTGCCGACGGCTTCCTCTCATCCACGTCTTCCTTCCGTCCCCTCTTGAGCTGCGCCATCGACGGCGACAAGTTCATCTTACGGTATATCTCGATCAATTGTACCCGCAGCTCCTCATCATGCAACTCCTTCATCCGTTTCGTCCAGAACACTATCCATTCTGGTTTGAAATCGTGTTTTGATGGATCCTTGCCCTCTGTAATATGAAATAGCATAATATGAAATTTTAATTGAACAGGAACTCCCATGCCCATAATATCCCATGCTTAAGATCGGGACTTCGATTAGATAATAAACCAGTAATAGGGCTTTTGAAAAAAAAAAGATTTTTTTAATGTATTTTAAAACTTTATTAATAATAATATTGATATTTAATGCAAAAAACTTGACAAAAATATTTTTTCAATTAATTATAAACAATTAAAAATTGAATAAAAATCACGTGACTATAAACGCGCCATAATTGGTCACCATAGTTGTGACGTGATAATGTTATAGCTATTTAACCATAAGTACGTACAGCGTTTACGGCTATTACACGTGTAACCGAATGAGGCTATCATTATGACGTCACACGCGCTCGGGTTTGTTCGGGAGTTGTCAGTGTCTTCGGTACTGGATTCAAAAATTAATTTTTATTTTGAAATAACTTTTGAATGATTGCGAAAAAAATAAAATAAAAATAGTTTTGTTACAAAACTAATATAAATATTATCTTTCCATTTATCACAAAAAAAATTATTTTTCAAAAGCCCAATTTCGCCTTATATTGAACTAATTTCATCCCCACGAGTAAAACCTCAGAGAACAGCGTCAACTCACCTGTCTGAATTTCTTTGTAGCGTTTGTTCCAAAACTTCTTCCACTCCTCAGGGTACAGCGGATGTTTTTCTGGGTTCTTCTCGTGATAGGAGAGCATTTTCTTCGCCGATTCTTCTGCGGACCTTCGCTTCTCCTCCGCTAGCTGTACTTTGTAATCGTGGTTTGGTTTCATCACTTTTTCCTCTTCCACCTTGGGTCCATGTTTGATGGCGTAGCGCGTTCGGAATGAATTCGCCTGGTTTCGTGGTGGGAAGGGCTCGTAGCGACCCTTGTTTGAACTCCTGTAATATGGAGTAATATACATAGTTAAGTGGGGTGATATTTTTTAAACATAGTTGTTAACCCACTTTAAAAAAGGAGGTTTATCATTAGTAAATTATGATTTTTTTCTTTGAAAAAAAAAATGGGTATCTCACCTATCATGGTCTGTCTTTTTAAGAGCCGGTCGTCCTAATTCTTCGTCGCTGATGTCGGACAGCGATTCCGTTGAAATGCGTCGAGGCCGGATACCACGCTGGAACAACACAACACAGTTTCATAACGACATACCACTTTTGAATATTTACTTTTTAGGCGTGGATATTGAACGTTTATCAGTTAAACCACTGCTGTTTTTTAGCCCATAAAATATGGAAATATTAACACGCCCAACGATATACCGGCTAAACAATAAATTTCCTTGCGTGAGCACTTTGGTGACAATCTTACCGGTTTTAATGGTGCAGCTACCCTTGGAGGCGACGGATCTCTTTTAATTATCCTGAAAAGGTAATATAATGTTAATTTAAAGCACGATAAAAAGTTGAATTTGTAACGAGCGAAACTGAAAAACTAAACAAGAAATTAAACTTACTTGTCCTTCTTCATGTCATCCTCTGAAAAATAAAACCACATTATTAACTCATGATGCACTTTAGGAACTAAATTCAAGAAACATTATATATAAGAGTGAAATGTATAGATTACCTCGAATACTTTCAATTAGATTAGTGTCTACGACCTCTTCCATGGTACCGGCCGTTTGCTCGGTGAAATGGAACCCTCGGACGATGTGTTGCATTATTTTTTCCCTGAAAAAAATACGATTATTATTCTTGAGTGTTTGTGTGGACGGATGGATGAATATTTTCGGGTAAAAACTATTGAACAGATTTTGTTGAACCTTCAAAAATAAACGAGAATAATATCGGCTACTTCACCACAACAATTACATCATTTACTTTACAGCGGCCTGCGGTGGTTACTCTTAAGTAAATGTTTTATATTTCTCGTACTTGTCCCTTTCAAACTCCTCCTTCTCGATGCAGAGCGGTTTGAGCTTCCCGCAGACGTCCTCGATGCGCTGCGTGAGGCGGTTGACGATGAGGTACACGCCCTCGCGGTACGACTGCGGCTGCGTCTTGTACGGACTCAGCTTGGCCATCGCCTTGGAGAAGTGGCGGTGCTGGAATTACATGAAGCTATTAATGAATATAATTTCTCAGTGCAGCAGGTGAACATAGCCGCGCGGTTATTTAATCACCCTATTGGCAAAGTACATTACCATGTATATAACCTTTCCCTACTAATTTTAATAAAACGAAAGTATAATGTTCCATTTTCAGTTTCACTTCAAAAAGTCTGAAACGAATTTGATGTTTTTTTACACATTTGACTTCGGAGACATTCCTGTGACGGATAAACCACTAGTTTACTCAATATACTCACAAAAGTGTGTCAAGTATTTCAGAATACTTACAAAGTAATTGCAGCGATGCCAGAAGCAGGTGAGGTGGTTGATGATGGTGCGCGGGTGGCCCTGCTTGGTGCACAGCGTGCACAGGTACGAGGGCTCGTGGTGCGACTCCTGCGGCGGGTGCTCCACCAGGTACTCCAGCCCCACCAGCGGCGCCCTGCGGGGAATTACTCGCTTTCATTTACTTACTAGTTTAGTGGCCATCCTTGGTGTCCGATATTTTGGACCGCTTAGCCTGGTTTTCTTGACCTGGCTTACTATTATCTATATATTGATGTAAGTCGAAGTATAAAGCAATTTCAATACACTTATACATCGCACCAAAACAGAAAAGCCTGGTCCACTTTTTGCTTTCCAATTTGGCACAAGGCTCCGCGTTGACCTGAATCGTCCTGTACGGAACAGCTGAAGTTACGGAAGACAGCTTAGTTCCAGTTTTATATGAATATGAAGCCAACTCACTTGAGTTCATCGAGGGCTTGCTGTATCTGACACGGCGTGGACGCGTACATCTTCATCTTCTCTTCAAAAGAGTTCGTCGGCTTCCGGTGTTCCTGCACCTCTTCCGCCATTTTCTGGAGCACTTTTTCTGTAGCTACAAAATTATGAGAGGTAAAATAAACTGCCATGATGCTATTTGAAGTCGCGTTTTCATTTCATGTTCTCTGCCGTTCTGGGCGAACTTCAAATTCATTTGCGACTGTCGATTTACTCCTTCATGAAAATACTTTCTTTTTATAAATTTTGAGCGAACCTTCAGCATAATAGAGAACATTCAGAGAAGTTCGGAACACAAAACAATGTTATGACAATTTTACTTATTAGATTGAAAGTTGTTGTTATTTCTAGCTACCTCCAGTCTTCTGGTGGTTGAAGGGATGGTCATCGAACAAACTAGTCGGCCAGGTAGAGCGGGAGGACAACTTGAACTTATGTTTCTTCCCGGATATGTGCGTCTGCAATTAAAATATATCACATTCTATTCTCCCAAATAAAATAATTTTATTCTATATAGACTACATACTTTGCAATGGGTATGAAATCTTGGCAAATGGGCAAACGGACTAATGGACTTTGGGCGGAAAAACTATGATGACTATGATACGTATTGACTTAGAAAATTGTTAGAGAACTCACAAGTGGTGAATAGCCAACCCTTGGCAAACCTTTCAAAAATTTCTTATTCTTATTCTTATAAACATTTCATTGAAGTCTATAGGTAGACCATTCTGTTGCTGTGTTAATTCGGTAGATGTCTTTTTGCTACAATTCATAAATGTCACCTGGAGTATGGCCTCCCCGCTGCACATGGCCGCGCACGGGTAGCACAGGTAGATCCACTTCCCGGATATGTCCCGCCCGCGCCGCTCCACCATGCACCGCACCTCACCATTGTCAAGCCTGATCTTCAAACTGTTCAGGTGCTCTTGAAACTCGATCTCAGCCTGAAATTTTAACATTAACCTCCATTAAAACCATGGTAAAAATAACTTACTAATTATTGTTTCAAATTTTAAACATAGGTACCTACAACATTGAGTTGGGAAAATCAAGTCAAATAAAACAGATTGGTTGTCATCAAAAAAGTTTATTGTTAAATATTTTCATTGTTGTTTTCATTGTGTGTGTCAGTCAGCGTCAATAATTAAATAACACAAAAATAAATATTTTGTGTTTTTTATTGTTACGAAAAAGCACGCTTGGGTACGAAATCAACTTTTTTTCATCTTTTTTTCGCGATTTTAAACGACAATTTTAGAGATCGCACCATGACCTACCTAGAATAATATCAGTATATGCGACCTCTTTTACCCGATCCCATATTTATTGTAAAAGTATAAAAGACTCCAAGAGAGATAGGGGGTGGGCAACTTCCTTAGTCTTTTGACTCTACTAATAAAACTTAGGGTCTAAAATAGCCGGAACTGCTTCGAGAAAAGAATAGTACGACCGTGCCGCTTCTTTACTCGTCTTAGCGGGGGCACTGCCGTACCTCTAGATTTGTCCACTCTCTCATCTTGCCTTCCCCCTAAGCATTGCACAATCCCCTCCATCAATAAGTATTGCACACCCCCAGCCACAAGGTGACCATGCCCAAATCATTGAGTATAACATAGATGTTGCCTTCTTTTTTTTGCCTCCAAACCCTTTCTATATAAATAATATAAGTTTAAAAGTCTAAACCCATTCCGTCCGATTTCAAACTGAAACCAGGTCATGACTGTGATTGATCACGACTAATCCCACCTCATTTGGAAGAGAATCAGATAAGATAATTAACAGAGTTGGATAACATAATAGACCAGCTCTTCTCTTCATAAGTTATTGTATAAAATCCGGTGTAACACTTTCAAATTTCGAAGAATATTCAAAAAAGTGTTCTATGACATACTAGCAACGCCCCGGGGCTTTACCCGCGTTGTGCCCGTTCCTGTGGGAATTTCGGGAATTTTTGTACATAAAAACCTTCCTCTTAAATCACTCTATCTATTAAAAAACCCGCATCAAAATCCGTTGCGTAGTTTTAAAGATCTAAGCATACATACGGACAAACAGTCGAAAGGGACTTTTTTTATACTATGTGGTGATGTAGGTGTCAGTGGAAAATTAAAATATTTGCAAATGGACAGGAATCTCCAAAAGCGCTTGAAGATATGTTTAATTTTTTCTCACATTATCGTAATCGTAAAAACGTGAAAATTTGTTAGTAGATTTTATCATCAACATACAATTATCACCATTAAAACTGCATCTTAATGCAGATGGATGTGGCATTTCTGTCATAATCACTCAAGATGTAGAAGTGTTATAATATAATATGTACTTTGTATTTAAATGCGGTTTTATTTTCTTTGTGAAATGTCTATAATTATAGATCCTCATTACAATGTATTATCAATACGCTTATCGATTACACCTAGTAGTTTTTTTGCTTTTCATATTCAATGCCAAGTAGCGGCCCTCCTCTCAGCTTTTTTTATTATCTTCGGTAAAATGTAATAATTTCATGTGTATATTTAGAAAATAAAGGTAAAAATATGTAGAGTGTATATATTCATCACTTATATTAAAGTTTCTTACACACGGTTAATATCATTGTCAATTTAATCTGGAGAATATAATATTTATTTACCAACCACTACATTCCTATCAATCAATATATCCACACAATATTATAGAAATATACAGACTATTTAAATCAGCCACAACTTCATCAACCAGACAACGGTAAATAATTAAAATCAATCTATTATTTTAGAGTATGTAATAGTCGAATGATAAAAAACATAATGAAAAATTATTAGTAAATCTCTCGCACAATTCACAGTCAGATCTATGATATATTCTACTGCCAAACACTCCCTTCAGATGAAATCTGATTAGTAGAAAGATATTTGAGTTGACAAATTATTAACTCAAATATTTGATTTTTATAATTAAAGTTGTATGTAAAATTGTAAATGGTATTTACCTTAGTGCAGCCTGTCTCTCCGACTCCTGGTTTCTTGGGCACTTCCACCACTGAGTCTTCGTATCCCTCGGCCCCGGGCGGGCAGTCAGGGAGATCCATAATGAAGCACTACACTTCAGTTTATGACCAGAAAACGGTCATAAACTTATTCACACATATGATATCACAATCTTCGATCTTCAAAACTGGAAAATAAAATCATTTTTATCATCATACTTGTTAAAACTGATCTTTCAAATTTAAATACTGTAGTTATATAAAATATGGGATACTTACAAGATGTTTAAATGTTGGTAATTATACTTACATACACTGTTGCCTAAATCCACAATTTTACTGAGAACACATAATGATGGCGAACTCGGCTATGTTACATTCATTTAGGCATATCTTGGAATGCATTATTTTAAATTGTAACAGAATTGTTGTACAGCATGTGCTGCTCATATTAGTAGCTAATGTCAGAAGCTGGAAGCATCTGCTCTCCTTTCCTTACACAATTATCTAGCAACCAGTAAGTAATAATATTCCTCAATGGGTACCAATAGTTTCTTTTAGGTAATTAATTCTTCAATACAGTAGCATTTTCAAGATAATTCTGTTTTTTTTTCGTTTATCATATAATAACACACAGATTTTCAAAATTTTACACACTGCTTTTGTTTAAATATCTAGCACCTCAACATTGGATACCTGACTAACTTTAGAGGAACTTACAACAAAATAAAAAATAATATAGATAGGTAATTATCAAATTATGTTTGTTTTTGTTGCCTATACTAGTAAACTATTCAATATCAAAACCTTGATCCTCCGTAGAAATGTTTTAGATAATCTGGAGTTCATATAAAAAGTGTACAAACAAAAGTTTTATTATGTAGCTAATCCAGTTTCTTGTAGCGTTAGCTCTATCATTCACTTCATTGGTATGCAAAGATCCAAAGAGCTCAGCAATGTTTGCCGGCATACCGAAAATTATGGATGAAAATCAACTACTTTTATTTACAATTTGAGCTGTAACTTACAACATTACTTAGATGTGGAAAAATCATACTAACCTGATGACTAGGCAGACTCGCGGTGATGAAATTTCTATTCTAACAACGAGATCCAGACCTTGTGATTAATCCAGACCTTGTGATGTTTATATTGGAAATAACGACCCGAAACTAAAAAATAGATTGAATCAAGAAATTCCAAACTATTTCTTTCAAAATTATGAAATCAATAGGTACAATATTATCTCCCAGCTCGTACCCAAGCTCAATCAAGCAAGCAAAGCAAGCAATGTCCGCCGATCACTCAGTCAGTGGCTGCCTGACTGCGCAACACTCTGCGCAACCACCAGGAGTGGCAACCACAGACCACACTGACCGACCTCTATTAATTATATTTTAACACACACACTGGACTGGCTGTTACCATACAAATGACAGCTAATTTTGTGTTGCAATTTGAAGCGCCCCTGTGGCCCCTGCGAGTGTCCCGAGAACTAATTTTGACGTACACTGCAAGCAAATAGGGTACCACAGAAGTCATAACTAATTTTAGTTCCATGGACATTCGTATCTGCCTACAGGCCTACAGTGGCCTACAGCGCCAAAATGGCGACACTAAATTATTATGACTGCAGCCTGTTCAGTGTTTAAAATAGAGGTCAGGTGTGTGCGCGCGCAATGCAAGCAAGCAAACAAACAGAGACAAGAAAATAGACAACTAGGGATGTGACTTTTTTGAGATCCTCTGTGGCAACATATTTTTCAATTTGGGCAAAAGGACTAATACCAATAAGATGATGTTCCCGAATGGCGCGAGTTTTGTTTTAAAAAATTACTTGAAGGTAGTTGTAGTAGTATGTAGATAGTTAAACCACTATATTTAATTACTCATATGATGCTCATGTGCTTAACATTTTGTCACTAATAAATTACCAGGTATTGCAGCTGGAAGAAATCACGACATGTAAATTGCTTTACTCTCTTTACAAAAAACAAACTACAAATACCTAATAACTAAACTTTACAGATTATTTCTAAGTTCCTACAACGTCATGTAAGTTCATACTTATTAACAACATATTATCTATTAATTTATGATCTTTAAATTAAAACACACATAGATACACTTTTAAGAATAATTAATGCTTATAATTTTATATTACGAGCAGCGCCCCGCGGTTTTACCCGTTCCAGTGGGAATTTAGGATTTTTTAATACATATAAACCTTCCTCTTGAATCACTCTATCAATTTTTTTAAAATCGTGTCAAAATCTGGTGCATTAGTATTTGAGTTCATCGCGAACAGACAGACAGACGCGGCTGGGGACTTTGTTTTATAATATTGTAGTGATCTGTAGTGATACTATATAAACATACTTAATCCTACAAACTTTGATATAACATTTTTAATCGAGCCATCCGTCCAGAAACTGATCCGTCTCTTTTGGATTAGCTTCACCAAACATGTATTCAAATGTCTTAAACCGCTAAAATAAATACCGCTTTTCGCATTTTACCTCTATATGGGTAGAGGGCATTCACCGAAAGTTCGGGGTCTTGAGTCTAATTAGCATCGAAGATAGCCTCGAGGCCCGAGCGGCTAAACCTGTGGCCAGTGAAGCAGAGCTCGCGCGGTCACAACACACCACTCGCATCACAACCGCGTCCACGATGCGCCCGGCCGGTCGCGTGTGGAGCTTCGCCAGCTTCTGCGCTTGTATCGCGATCACCGCCTCCAGGGACTACGGAGTGCCGATAGAAATCAAAGTATGGGATACTGGACGTTCGCCGCTCGCGCACATGGTGGATGTTACGAACGGGTTCGGTCTGAGAGTGCTCGCGGAACATAATTTCTTGAACGACAACAACATCGCGTTCTCGCCGTACGGGCTGATGGGGATCATGGTTGCGCTGTTCGAGGGGGTGGACGGGGAGTCCTCCTACGAGATCCAGAGGGGCATGCAGCTGCCCTGGAACCGGAACGTCATGAGGGTCGGCTTCAGGGATATACATAGGACGCTCAAAGTAAGTTCAGTACCTATCATTTATATGAAATATAGAATAACAAGGTACTTACCTCTCTCTTTATAAAACGAACTCCAAACGGTAGGTCTTGGTGTCCTAGGCTCCTTGGGGATCCGTTTAGTAATTTGAGTGTGTTTACATGGTACATTCGTTGAATCAGTTAGTGGTCATAGTCATATCCCACCATTTAGAAATAGTAGGTACTTAAATCCCTTAACAATCGTATCGACAAAGTACCTTCAAATTACTACCTGACGCGCATTAGGTCAAATTATGCTATACAATTTGCAAAACAAAAGATTTTTTAGGTCACTGAGCAGCGAATGTTTGTAGTTAAAATCATTTACATATTGCTCTCAGGTGCAATTAGCCCTACTAGATTAGATTGTCAGGATAGGAAATTACGTCATTTACATTGACTCTTTAACTAGGGAAAGAGCCGCAGATGTTATCATTTATCATCCAAACCCTATATAAGATAACCATCCGCGCCCTGCAGTGTTACCCGCGTTGTACCCGTTCCCGCAGGAAATTTGGGATAAAATATATCCCATATGTTATTTTGATGTATAACCTATATTACTGTAAAGTTTCATCCCAATCCGTCCGGTAGTTTTTGCGTGAAAGAATAAAATACATACATCACAAACTTTCGCATTTAAATATAATATTAGTAGGATACTAGCTTTTATGTAAGTAGTCAGATTCCTAAATAAACATTAGAGATAACATATTAAAGATACTAGAGACAAGTGTTAACTTTGTTGGTAAGTTAAGTATGTTATGACAGTTCAGGATTGCAATTTCGAAAATAAGTCCACAACTTTCACATTGATACTTAACTTCGTAATATTAATCGGATTGTTTGAGGGCATTGATCAGTCCGGCTGTGAATTGTTTTTCGGTGTGACTAACAGAACAAGGCTACAATGACTGAATTGAATACTGATACGTACATTCGATAAACTTGGCAGTAGACCGTATTTAGGCAAAATCTATATCTGTATTGCTTTTATAGGAACACTATATATTGCGCACTATGTATTGAGCAAAATGGTCTAGGGCTAACATTGCTAATTGTAACTTTTGATCGCACCATACTGTTATATTGGTATTATGTTATTGGATCAATGTTATCCGTGAAATACTAGGTAGATACTAAATAAAACTAGCTTAGTACATAGATCTAATATAAAGGTATTTTTGCGCACTCTCGATTGCTAGCACAACGTATACCCATCGACCATCGTGCAATATTCACACGCATTGTTTCGATATCTCATCTACGTAAGGCAAGGATAATATCTATGCTCTCCGATAGTGCATAGTGATACTATATTACGGTTATTTAAACTCACACCCCAGTAAAATATTTCCTCAACCGCACGCCTTTTGTTTTCAGACATATTTCGTTCCTGAAGAAGGCTTTTTAGCAGGTTTAGCGCTTAACAATGAAAATGTAACATTTAACGATGGATACAAGAAAATATTACGATTCTACGGGTTTGATCTGGAGAATGATCAGCTCCCAACCTTGCCCCCTACTAACGCTACCAGTAACGGGACGTCAGAAGCGACCACGGTGCCTCCGCCAGCGTCCGAAACGAGCACAATAGCTGCACCGGCCGTCAGTTCCGAAACAGTCACTCAGTCGACCAAAGAAGAAACGACACTCAACCCAAACGCAGAAACAATAGATATTGAGTCACGTTCACCCACAGAAGCCACTTCGCCCATTCCATCTTTGGCTCCTAATTCCGAAACTACTACTGATACGTCAATGCTGCCTACTAATGAAGCTACCACAGTAACCGAAGTCCCGACGACAGCAGAAACATCACCCGTACAAACAAGTACAATGCCTCCGCCTGAAGCTACTACCACGCCTCCTGCGCCCACTACGACAGCGGCGCCAACTTCAGAAGCTGTTACAACCACTATGATGCCACCTCCAGAAAGTACAGCTATGACTACTATGTCTGATACTTCAAGCTCTGATTCGGAGACGATTGGTCAGCAGACTTCACTAGCAACTGCCGCCTTAACTCTTGACTCCTCCAGCGGCAGTTCATCAACTGTGGACATGGGGTCCTTGACCACAGAGTCTGCTACTACTACTACTACTACGAGTAACCAAATGACGGACGGCACACTTATTGTGATCGGGACAAGTACTCCTCAAGATACGACTGAAGCGCCTTCCACCACAGGGACAGAGATCATCCTCAACGAGGCGTCGCTGGAGACCCTGCAGCGACGGAAGAAGTCCATCGTAGACTTCATATTCACCAACCCTCCGTACATAGATGATTATTTCTTCTACAGATCGTCCTATTATGTTGGACCAGAAAATACAATGCCAGGATCAGATGACAAAATGTTTCTAGCAAATGGCCTCAAGAATGTTCAGGTACGTATTTAAATAGGGGTTTAAGTGGTTACGGTACAAGGTAGATACACATCAATATTGTCATTACCATCCTATAATTTTGATTGTCGGAATTTACTTATAGGTAGTTAATGTTATATATTTACTGCTTTAACTACCTCACAAGTACCAATAAGTAAGCTCGTTATGTAGCTAAGTCAACTGTATATTATCTTAATATTAATCATAGTAAGTAGCTTTAATGATGATTACTGCATGTAAGATATATAATTTAATTTAATCTATAATACACCGTCATCTTACCGGAGCAAATACAGAGCTAATTATTTAACAAGCTAGGTATGTCTAACTTGCGTTTTTTGCACATAAAGCAAATTGACAATAGCAATACTTAATTGAGATTCGACGTGGAACTAATGGCGATGTGACACCAGCGTCGTTGAATGAGCGGTGATACATAGCACATGAGTGCAGCACAGGTGAGACTTGAATTGGTGGTCGCTGGTGGTAAAATTGTCGGAGGACACAGTAAAATTGTTGGTCTCGGGAGTATGGACGACAAAAGTGACCAGGGTGCTTTAATTTAGTTCTTCAGCCATTACGTTTTTAATGTAATGACACTGCTTCTCTCAATTATAAATTTAAATATCACTAGACGCGCCTCACGCTTTTACCCGGGTTGTGCCCGTTCCCGGGAGATTTTCCGCATAAACATCACCTATAAATTTTCTATTGAGTGTGACTATACAAAAAATAATTATAGAAATCGGACTGGAACCCTTAAATTATCGCGTTCAAACAAACAGAAAATCAAACTTTTCAGCTTTCAATACTTATTAGTACTTAACTATAGAATAGATGAAAGCCTTCCTACTTTTTTGGAATTGGGGGACGTCCCGTGGTCCTCTGCAACTTTAGTTTATGTTTGATCCTTAATAATACCTATAGGTGACCTACATGCGATACGACACGGTGCTAGAACACGCGTACTTGCCTCACCTGGAGGCTGCTGCCCTGCGGCTGCCGCTGGACAGCGAGCGGTACTACCTGCTAGTAGTTCTCCCGGAGCGCGCGGACGCCGGCGCGCTGCCCCGGCTGCTCGCGCGCATGGCCCGGGAGTCTGACCTCGCAGATGTGTACGCCGCGCTGCGCCCGCGACGCGTCCGGGCGATTGTGCCCAGCTTTATGGTCAAAGGACATGTCACGCTTACTACCGACTTGCAAAAGGTAGGCGGAGATTCAAAGTTAGTTGACAATCGAACCGATCCATACATACATAGGTACTCTTACATTATTTACTACGAGTTAAGTAAAGTATTAGCCTGTAATGTCCCATTGATAGGCAAAGGCCTCTCGTCTCACTGAAGATATCAGTACTACGAGTACGTCATCTAAATATAATCTACATTACAATACTAGGTATGTAATAATGTGTACCTATGTACAGAATACCTAATGCAAGTATGTACCTACCTGTGTTATAAGTCATTATATTCAAATTATTACACCTAGCTAGTCATTCAGATTTCGGGTGACCTACCAATTAATATGAGAATAAAAACGTTAAAAGCTTAGGCCTCGCCACCCAAGGTTAAACAAAATAGACAACAATTACGTAATGATATGTGATTCCCATCAATTCACTATTCACCAACATTATGTTAAACCAAGGCAATATTTCATATCTGAGAGTACAATAACTTTTAAAATATAATAAAAGATTTATCTTACTAATCGGTAGCAGGCATCAGGAGGTATTTTATTGTGTACAATAGGTACTTCAGAAATTTATGAGACGTCTCACCGAGTACCGTTTTGGTTTCAGCTCGGCATCCGCAACGTGTTCGAGCCCCGCCAGCGAGACTTCCTCCTGATGACCAACCAGATGGGAGTCTACGTCCGCAGCATCGAGCAGGCGGTCTCCGTCGCCATCCGGAAGTACAAGCCCGACGACCATAAGAAAAACCGTACGTACACCACTATCAGAAAAATTAGTGACTGACTACTCCAAATCGTCAAAAAACTGCACGTAAAGGAAAATCACTACATCAGTTGACTGACAAGCAACTTTGCTGAGCATACTGCTATAGCCTCCAGTCATGATTTTCCCATAGTAATTATAAGAGGCGACGGTGCCTGGACCCTCGTCGTTCCGGTGTGGTCTACTTAATTACTGGCACCAGCGAACCGGCAAACCCCACTTGCGTGAATACTTGTAAACGTGTTGATCGGAACAAGACAGGGGTCGCATCGCTACACCGTCACGGGTCGTCGCCTCAACGGAGCAAACATGAGAAAGAAGGCAATTTATATGATTAACATTATAAATATGGATAAACAATGAAGAGTATGTATGACGACCGCCCTGTGAAATACCTAGTCCTATTCTTTATAAAATGTTTGTAATTTGATTTGTCATACGATGTTGACAAAACCTCACAGTTGTCGCAATTTTCAGTTACGACGGTACACGATAAACATTCTTGAATGGTAATTAGGCGCGAAGACGGTACAAACTGGCCTCATTTTCCAGTGCATGGACTGAGATAATTGTTGCCAAAAGAGTGCAAAAGCGAGAAGAACGAGGTGCGAGTTGCATCCATTGTCTCGAGCCGGGCCGGTCGGTGGCGCAACGCCCCGCGGATACACGCGCATTTGCCTCCATTGATGCGCGCTGCTCTCGCTATCAACAATTAGAAAAGTCACCGCTGCATCGCATTATTGCGACCTGAATGCCTAATCGCGGGATGAAAATGATTCGCGGATAGTCCTCAATTTCAATTACATAAATGAGTTTGATTCAACCCAAAGTATGATTGTTTCCTGTTAGATCATTTTGATAAGTATTTGATTTGTTTACAATACAGGGTCGCAAAATTGCATTATGATATTCAATGGGAAATCTATAATTATTGCTGATGAAAATTGATAAATATTTACGATTGATGTCACAAAGATCAATTTCTATTCAACTCTGCGCTGACACCAATTTTCGCCCGTTCGAATAATGCTGTTTTTGGAATGGAAATTTGGACCATATAGAAGGTTTTTGCACCTATACTTATCATTGAAATTTAGAATGTTATTTATTTTATTGTCAACAGGGTACGTCACAAATCGGGATCCGGTGAAGTTCTCGGCTACATATCCCTTTCTATATTTCGTCATGGACGCCAGTATTCATGTTGCACTGATGGCTGGCAAGATGGTGGATCCTCTCAATTCTCGAATATTATAGTAATTATTCTTAGTTATATGCCTATCTGTAATTATTGTATGTATGGTACTAACTTTAACATGAAATGAAAGAAGTTATTGTGTTTTTTATGTTTATTTTACATTACACCTTACTTCGCCCTCTTGGACTTGATCTTCCTAAGGTAGAACTCGAGCTCCTTGCCCTCCAGCACATAGCCGTCAGCGCGGCCGCACTGGCCGGGCCGACTCGCCACGCACGCTGTGAACAAACATTTCAATTAATCTCTGAATAATAATCAACACTACTCTTTGTTTACATGTATTGTCTCAGAGTAACTATGACAAGTATAAATCACACGGCAGTTAGATTGTTCCCAAAACGGTTCCAATCAAGACACCACCTCAAAACTTCGATTTCATCACTGGATTGGTGGCGAATTAGTTTGTGGTTGACGAAATCAATAAATAAATTTGTAAAAACTAAATAATCTCTTAATGTACTGATTACAGATGTACAAAATGTGGCAATTTGTCAAAATTAAATGATTTTTACCTAACAAACGTCCAGTGTGGAATTGCTCCTCAAGAGCACTCTCAACCTTGGCGAGGCGTTGTCTCGAAACATATTTCTTGGCGGTCTTTTTGCTGCGCTTCTTGTTAATAATGGCTTCTTCGGCCTCAGTCTACAAAATAAGTACAAAATTAAATATAGTCTAATAAACAAACTAATGTTATGAAAATATTCTCATCAGATTGTGCTCTATTAATCATTTCAATTTGTAACATGGCAAATCAATCATTTGACACGCAAAAAACTTCATCACAATATCATGTAAATTATGTAGTCTACATGTAGCAGTCTCACAGCTGGATAAACCTCTATGATCACCGAGTTTAAACATTAAGTTTTAAGTTAATAACTTTACTTTTCCTACATAGCTCAGATTTAAGATCACTTAGCAATGCATAGCAAGAGTGTTGATTTTGCTTTAATCCTGCTCACAGTCCTGATAATCTTCAATGAGACAAGTTCCAGCAGGTTAATACTACTACTACTTATGACTTAAAGATTGAGATAACATTATAGAGCTATATATTATACAAGACACTTGATCTTACCAGCTTAGCTCCCTTCTTCCTTCCCAGGGGTTGCAGGTAGTGAGACTCATACCACTGCCTGAATGGAGTTGCATCCACAACAACAATAGCGTTCTTTACCAAGGTCTTGGTACGCACCAACTCGTTGTTGGAAGCATTGTACACTACATCAATAATACGGGACTTGCGGGTGGCGCCTGAAAATTAATATAACAATATAGATACATGTTATTAAAAATTTAAGTTTATACCACATATTTCAAGTTCCGTTACTCACACTCAGAGCCCCAGGAGAAGTTTCCAGTGTCCAAACGAAGCGCACGGTACTTGGTGTTACCACCACGGGAACGCACGGAATGGATACGTTGGGGTCCCAACTGAAACAGGAAATAAAAGGTTGACGGACGTAAGAATACACATAAACAGTGACCAAACATCACCAGTTAACAATATCTATTGCTCCAGAACGATATGTTGTTTTGAAAGAATGTGACTATCTTACAGGTTATGTACGAAAGAACTTACTTTTGTGTTGGCAGCCGGACGGCCTAACTCGTACTTCCTCTTCTTACGGATCGGCGCGCGTTTGCCGCCGGTAGCCCGTCGCTTATGCCAGTGATCACGGCTAATACCTGTTCAACAAAAGCCATGATTCAGCCAACACTTCCAACTATCCCATCGGTACATTTGTTATGGAAACAATCTCATGGTGTTATGGTAATATTGAAATATATCTAAATTGTAATCACAAACATAATTCGCTAGTTATTGTACTTTATGATTGTCGGCACAAAACACACACTATGTAGATATTTAAAGATTTTAAAATTAATTTCGGCAAGCAAGAACTACTCACCCATCTTGGCTGGGTTGAAAGAGAAAAGAACTGTCAAATTAATTGACGGCTGATCACTTCACTCACTCAACCCACAAACCCACAGATCCCGAATAAGTATTTGTCTATGACTTAGTTTGTACATTCAAAAATAACGACAAAGCAATATTATGATTGCAGATTTTTTAAACCATTTTTGACAAGTGAGTTTGTCTTATCAGTTTTAATATTTTAACGTAGATTAGGAAACAATATTTTTTTAAAGAAATTTTGTCAAGACATTACAAACGAATACGCCATTTTTAATACATAGTTAAATTTTATGCCTCAGTGATTATGCCATCTATACTAATATTATAAAGAGGAAAGGTTTGATTTTTTGTTTGTTTGTTTGTTTCGAATAGGCTCTGAAACTACTGCACCGAATTAAAAAATTCTTTCACCATTCGAAAGCTACACTATCCCTGAGTGACATAGGCTATATTTATTCCCGAAATTCCCACGGGAACGGGCACAACGCGGGTATATGTAACCCAAGGTATGAAAAACATGCCTAAAAAAATTGGTTATTGGCGTGCGCTACTAAATCTATTGATGATACACAAAAACAATGTTCTACACAATCAAAGTACATATCATTGCGAACAAATAAGTTCGCGAGGGCATATGTCTAACTATTATAGTTAAGACACAATAACCGTTTTAAGTTAAAATTAATTAGTTAAAAAAGGAGTGTAATTTTAAGTTGATGATATTCATATGATGATATGAATCTACATCAAAATAAATGGCTCTACAATCAAGGTTAATTATGTTTCTTTGTGTACCTCTTTAAATTATTAAAATCGGACAGTTAGTTTCAGAGTTATGATGAGAAATATCACTACATAGTATAAAATAAAGTCGTCTCTGTTTCGTGTCTGTTTGTCTGTATGCTTAAATCTTTAAAATTACGCAACGGATTTTGATGCGGTTTTTTTGTAATAGGTAGAGTGATTCAAGAGGAAGGTTTTAAGCTATTGCATAGCTTCTATCGCGGGCCTTGAGCGCGGGGACCGAATCCAAAAATTCCGTAACGAAAAAACCTCACGCTCCCCACTCCGACGGGCAAGGAGGTGTGGCTTGAAGGCCGTGCATCGTCTAACGTCGTTTCAGTTCGGCAGTCTTCGACACGGCGTTGTGTGCGATTGTGCGTTGGGGGTGAGAGAGAGGGGTGAGAGAGAGGGGTGAGAGAGGGGTGAGAGAGAGGGGTGAGAGAGAGAGAGAGGAGGCGGGAGCGGTGAGAGAGAGAGAGGAGGCGGGAGGGGTGAGAGAGAGAGGATGCGGGAGGGGTGAGAGGGAAGAGGCGGGAGCGGTGAGAGAGAAGAGGCGGGAGCGGTGAGAGAGGAGGCGGGAGGGGAGAGAAGAGGCGGTAGGGGTGAGAGAGAGAGGAGGCGGGACGGGTGAGAGAGAGAGAGGAGTCGGGAGGGCTGAGTGAGAGAGAGAGGAGTCGGGAGGGGTGAGAAAGAGAGGAGGCGGGAGGGGTGAGAGAGAGGAGGCGGGAGGGGTGAGAGAGAGGAGGCGGGTGGGGTGAGAGAGAAGAGATATCAAATATATCAAATATAATTGCATAAGTTGATACAAAATGCTATGCAATAGCTTCACCGCGGCAGTCCTCGAGTGCCACACGTCTTTTTTTATGTAAAAAAATTCCCGAAATTCCCACGGGAACGGCCACAACGGGGGTAAAACCGCGGGGCGCTGCTTACAAAATAGTAATGCACGATGGCGGGTCTCTTATGGCTACTTACTGTATCGTGCGGTCAAAGCGCGCGGGGATATACCTACCTACGAACTACGAACGACGAAGACGTGCTATGTAGGTATTATCCCGAATTCTTCCTCACATGAAATCTTGATTGTGTATACATATATACTCGCGCGAGACATGTAATATTTTATCCCCAATTTCCCACTTGAAATTTTGATTGTGTATATTCCTGCGGGAGACACGCAATGTTTTATCCCGACTTACCTACATGAAATCTTGATTACCCGAAGCGAAGCGAGGGCGGGTCGCTAGTATCCAATAAAACCTGTTTTATGACTTCATGTATTGTTAACATAGACAAAAGAACTTGTTTCCTGGTCTGTGAATAGAAGTTTTTATAGTCAATCATTCACTCTTTTTATCTTGACTTTGACAGTTGGTAACTTGTTTTGTGGTCTGTGGTTGGTAACATTTGACGACAATAACCACAGACAACAACTGAGTAACCTGTTTCTATGTCTATGGTCTGTACCAAGCAAGTTGATCTGTTTGTATTTGTACTCTGTCCATTGCAGACTATTAATTCATTCTATTGGTTCGTGGTCTGTGATTCATTCATTCATTCATTCATTACAAGATAGACGGACGCATCGCTTGTTTTGTTGCAATTATTGTTTTATTATTATAATTAAAAATAACAGCTCAGTTTTGTACTATTGATAAATAATGTCTACCGATTTCTACATACGTTATTACGTTGGGCATAAAGGAAAGTTCGGTCACGAATTTCTTGAATTCGAATTTCGTCCTGATGGCAAGCTCCGGTATGCAAACAATTCTAATTACAAAAACGATACAATGATTAGAAAGGAAGCATACGTACATCCATGCGTTATGGAAGAGTTGAAGAGAATTATTGTTGATTCAGAAATCATGCACGAAGATGACCGCTTGTGGCCGCAGCCGGATCGAGTCGGAAGACAGGTTAGTTTCTGGTCATGACTGAAATTCGAAATAAAATAGGTAGAATGCAATGCACCTAATATCAGGTCATAGTAGTCTGCTATGTTATTGACGAAAGTTTATTCTTACTCATGTCTCATATAATAATTAGAATACCTAGTCTTTCATGGCTAGTCATAAAATAAACAGATTGTCTAGAACTCCAGTCAATTATTATTTAGATACAGAGTTTTTGTTAATTTGTAAAGTCTAACAACTGTACAGACAGACCAGAATACCTTTGAGATGTTACACATTCTATTTTTTATTATTTTCATGTGATAAAATAGGGGCAGAAATTAAAATCACTACTGATTGTTACTAACAGTATTTCTTGTGAAACTGCTGTTTTACATTTCACAATGAAACTCTTACTTCTGAAAAACTCAGTGCGGCGGTCTGTTTTAATTTTGATTAAATTCAGTCTATAGATATAGCCCAGTTCCACTTTAAACAAAAGTTCAAGGATAAATAAATAAATAATAAATAAATAAATCATTTATTTGTTGAAAGTAGTTACATTTACAATAGGAACTGGAAACCTCCCTTTTAAGTTACAAACCTGTGTTAGGAAGGTCCCCTCTGCACTGTGAATTAACAATGGTTTACAATGTTTTTCTGAGTATAATACTATGAGTGTTTGGGCTGGTTACATTATTACATTATACATTTACATTATTACAGCTTAAACAACATGGTACTTAGGCGTAAATTAATCTAAACATATCATATATTAGCATTTACAATAAACTTATCTAATTGAAAGATGATTTGTTTTGTTACATGTGGGTTTCATTTTTTGTGGGTACACATAAAAATAGTAAAAATATTGATCTCAAATAGTCTAGGAGTCCGCTTACTTATTATTAAAGTGATCTTAGATAATCAAAGTTGAATTTCAATGAATTTTACTATATTGTAATATGAGTGTTGGTAATGATGATAGAAGTTTATAGTTAGTTAGTTAGTATTATGTTGTAGTATGTAATATTTTTTTTATTTTTATTTATTTATTTAGTGTATTGTCGTAAGTAATTGTTCGGTTTGTTCATAATTTAGTGATTTTAAGAAAGAAGTTACTTTAGTTTTGCATTTGTGTAGTACTAGGTGTTCAATATTTAAATGTTTATTAATATTATTGTAAATTTTTATGGAAAGCGTTCTATATTGCTTAGAGGCAAAGGTGGTTTTAACTTTGGGACAAGTGATTACTCTGCGATTAGTGCGTTTATTGATTTTAATGTTTGATTTTTGTAAAAAATTATGATTTTTTATAATACATTTTAAAATATATAACTGACGTACTGTCATTACATCTGCTTCATTATATAGTTGAGCAGTACTGAAACGTTTTCTTTTATTAAGCATAATTTTGAGTATACATCTTTGCGTACGTTCAATATTGATGAATTGAGTTTTTGAAGTACCTCCCCAGAGTGTGATGCAGTACTGCAGTATCGATTGCACAAGAGTTATATAGAGATATTTAATAAGAATATTATCTGCTATGTGTCTAAGATATTTAAAAATCCATATCAGTTTTCTTACTCTGCTTGTCATTAATTCTATTTGCGGAAACCAGTTTAAGTTTTGGTCTATTATAACACCCAAATATTTAACGGTGTTTACTCTTAAAAGATGCGTACAATTACAATCTTGTAGGTTAGAACAAAAATGTGCAGGTAAGTGTAAGTCGGGATTCGGTTGTTGGGAGTTTCTGATTGAGAATGTAATATAGCTTGTTTTGGATAGATTTAAGGACAGAAGATTTATTTTTAGGCAGTTTATAATTTTACGGAGACCTGATTCAGCAGTTTTAAAAGTTTCATCCCATGTTTTACCGTGAAACATAACAGCTGTGTCATCAGCATAAGAGAAAACTTTTCCATTGCAGAGTTGCATGTTTGTAAGATCGTTGATGTACGCAAGAAATAGGGTAGGTCCGAGGACGCTACCTTGGGGCACGCCATATTCAGAGCATTCCTCGAGGGTGCTTATTACTCCATTTTGTAATCTCACTTGCTGTGACCGTTTTTTCAGGTAATCTGTTATTAACCTGTGAAAACTACCACGAATACCAAGTTTTTCTAACTTTAACAATAGTTGGGGAACAGAGACGGTGTCAAACGCTTTTTGTAGGTCCAGAAAAACGCATAATGCTTTGTTCTTTAGGTCAAGGTGTTGGGTTATTTGACTAGATAAATCAGTAACAGCGTTTTCTGTACTTAAACCTCTTCTAAAACCATATTGAGCTGGTGATATTATATTGTATTTGTCAAAAAATTGCATTAGTCGATTGTTGATAGCCTTTTCTAGAATCTTTGACACGGTTGTTAATACAGATATAGGTCTATAATTGTTGACATCGCCTCTGTCCCCACCTTTATGAATGGGATGTACAACTGAACGCTTTAAGTATTCAGGAAAACTACCTTGACTAAAACAGATATTACAAAGGTGGCTTATCAGAGGAGCAATTGCTGTGTTAGCCATTTTTAGAAATTTGGATGGAATACCGTCCCACCCTGGAGAAGAATCCGTCTTTAGGCTATTAATTATGGAGGTAATTTCTGTGGGATCGGTGTCAATGATACCTATTGATTTGTTATGTG
Source organism: Cyclophora punctaria (assembly GCA_951394245.1). Classification (NCBI taxonomy): domain Eukaryota; kingdom Metazoa; phylum Arthropoda; class Insecta; order Lepidoptera; family Geometridae; genus Cyclophora; species Cyclophora punctaria. The sequence goes on along the minus strand of OX596171.1, from coordinate 3,200,299 downwards.
TTGGTAAAGTGGAGAAGTAATTTTGTACAGTTTTTGGGTCATTAGTAATTTTTTCAGCAAGTGATTTACCGATGTTGGTGAAGTGTTTATTGACACAATCAGCAGATTGGTAGGGGTCTGTTTTTATATTTGTGAGTTCTGTATTATTATCGGTTTTTTTATTTAAGTGGGTTAGGTTTTTTATACATTTCCATAAAGATTTAGTATTAATTTTTGCATGATTTAACAATTTCCTTTCATAGTCATATTTTAGTTTTTTAATTAGGTTGTTGCAATAATTTCGATATCTTCTGTAACTAATTTTAAGGATTTCATTTAAAGGATTTTTACGAAGTTGTATCTGCATTTTATTTCGATTTCTTATGCACTTTAAAATTCCAAGGGTTATCCACGGTTTTGTAATTATCTTACTACAGGCGATTTTTATAGTTTTAGTACTTTGCTTGAGACAATCAGAGATAGTGTGTATGATTTCTCTACACAAAATGTTAGGATTATTCAAAGTAAAGAGTTCAGAATGATTTCTTTCTCTTAATAATTTAACTGCTTCCGTGTAGTCTGTTGTCGTTTTGGTCTTTTTTAACTTACCGGATGAAAGAGTGCTGTCATAAAAATATACCAAGCCTAATTTGTGGTCCGTTACTGTAGTATCTAGGATTGCTATAGTAACTGTTAATTTTTTGTTATTAATGTTAGTAAAGATATGATCGAGGCAACTATTTACTCTGGTGTCATATTGGTGACCTGGCAACAGGCTATGTGTTGCTAACATATCGAGATAAACAGAGGAGTCTTTGTCTTTATTGTCTTTAAGTATGTTTATATTTATGTCTCCCATCAATGTCGTATTTATTTTTAGATGGGGTGATTTAAGATAATTATCTAGGGAGTCTATGAATTTCTCTCGATTTTTTTCTGCGGGTGAACGGTAAATGCAGATAATACTACTAAAGGGGGTTGTAATCTCTAAACAGGATGCCTTAAAGAGGGTTATTTCCTTAACTGAATGTTTAACGGAATCCTTTATAAAAACGACAACACCATCATTCTGATTTATTTGTTTTTTAGTAGAGTAACTTAAGTAGCCGACCTTATGAGGAAGAGTTTTTTGCAAATTAATTCTACATTCAGTTAATACTATAATGTCCACCTCATGGTGGAGCATACTTAAGTTAACATCTAAATCATCTATGTTAGACTGCTTGTGGACACTTCTAATGTTTTGTACAACAATTGATAATTTAGGCTTATTAGCCGGTATCTTCTTTACAAAGTTGTCTATGGAGCAGTTAATGCTCGTTACATTATTTATGTAGTCCAATTCCTTGATAATATTATCCTGACTATCCAGTTTCAGAGTAAGCAACAATAAAGGTGTAGTTAGTAATTGGTGAATTGCTAATTAGAGTTTTATATAAGGGGAACTTTTTGATATAGTTTACTAAGTTGATTTTCGTAATTGAGTTTAGATTTAACATGTAGTTGTATTCATAATCACAAATAATCCTAAGATAATATAAACAAAGTTTAAAGAAGAAATAAATATTTATATATGTAACACGCTTATTATACCTTTTTGATGCCAATCCAATGGTTTGTACTAGTCACTTCTTAAGGAGCTGCGGGAATTGCATTTCATTTGTGATGGTATAAATTGGAGTGTTGTCATCTCGACGAAGTCGCACTTTTCCAAAGCTGGTCCAACAATATTTATAGTTATTGGTCGACTTGAAGTCTCTAGCTAAGAAGTACAATCTCGATGCCTTAGGGGTGAGATTTTCAGATACAAATATTGGGGTATCTTCTTTACCGTTTAGGCCTAATTGTCTGGCATTAAGTTTATTTTTTGGATTTCTATTGTTGTAGGCTTTTGCAGTCTTCAAAAGGTTAATTTTAGAGAATACGTTGTTTAGTTCGACGATAATGGTGCTTTTTTCCGAGTTTGACTTCTTGGTTCTTATTATGTCTCTGATTTCTGATTTATCAATATTCATATCCAAATTTTTGTAAAGTGTGGTGACCATTTGTATAAGGCCGTTCTTAGTTACATCCCCCTGCAGTGGTACATTTTTTATTTCTATATTTGTCTTTCTCTCAGCACGAAGACTATCCTCTAGTTTATTTTCGAGTAAAATAATTTGTTCATTGTCCGTCTTTGCTTGTATTTCCATTTTCTCTAACTTTGACCTTAGTGCTGTATTCTCTTCAGATAGATGGGAAATGGTAGCTTGAAGGGCATTTGTAGTATTTAGTACATCTTGTAGTGATGATAATATCTTGGTAATCTGTTCATTTTGAGAGTTGATTAATCCCGTAATAAGATCCTTGAGTTCTGTTTTTATTGTCATAGACATAGTCTCAATATGCGCAAGGTTTACTTCGTTATCTCTTTTTCGCTTACGGGCCGCGACAAATTTGGGCGGAGTAGAATCATCCATGGCCGTGATATCGGGGACTGAGTTCGATTTTTCCGGAGTTCTCATCATTTTTATTTGTTAAAATAAATATGCGAAAATCTTCTTGTCTCTCTGACTATACACGGGAACCAGTTCTTCTCCTTATCAGTTAAGTGAGAGCGCGATGGCAATTATTTTTATTCGCTGTCTTGTTCTGGCGTCGCTTACCGCGTTCACGGACGTTAGATGCGGAGCGAAACTAGGATAGCAACAATATTAAATATTTTAATTTTTATTATTTATTCACTGTATTTTGAACCTTATTGAACTTAAAGTGAGCACACGTCCACTCATAACAGAGCCACAGAGGCGAGAGCATTAATACCATGCAAACAAAATAAAGATAATTATTTACGTTTATAATATGTTGTCTGTAAATAAGAATTATAAACTTTTTCTAATATTTCAGGAATTGGAGATAGTGATTGGAGAAGAGCATATATCATTTACAACGTCCAAGACTGGCTCCTTAGTGGATGTAAACCAATCTCGGGACCCAGAAGGCCTCCGTGGTTTCTATTATTTGGTGCAAGATCTGAAATGTCTTGTGTTTTCCCTAATTGGTCTTCATTTTAAGATTAAACCCATATAATTAATTTGTAAAGCTAAGAATATGTTTCTAAACTAAATAAATAAATAATAATACATTTTCACTATATTGTTTTTACTTAAACATAATAATCTTGTAAATTAAACTTAATACAGCGTAGCATAGTCCTGGTAGAAAAGCACCTAAATAACATGGTAATCGTTGATTATTGTTTTAAAATTTACCCTGTGGGATGCCTGTGGGTTTCAATATTTTGATTTTAACTAGTTGGTTTTAGGCATGAGCATGAGTACAAGCCTGTGTAAGATTGTTGTTTTGCAGATATAAAGTCGCTTGCGGTGCCTATAAATAAATATCCATCCACTACAGACCTAGGGTCTAGCACAGACCACGAAACAAGGCCTAGATAAACAGTACAGGATGAAGTATTATCCTAAATCATATAGCCAAAGACTGGCTCTTTGGCAAAGAAAGAGATCACCGAACTTCTTTGAAATTGAATGAATTTGTTTGTGAATCTATAGTAACACCATCTATTGTCAATGAATTGCACTATAAAACTCGACCACAGATTATAAAAATATGTTCTCTCGTAATATTTTCCGTTCCATTACACGAAGTAAAGTAATTTGTAACAAATAAATGAGTGAATTGAAACAATAATATTTCAAGTTAGTACTATTAAAGTAGTAACTTTAATATTTACGCCCATTTTCGATTATACATAAATAAAAGTATAATAGGCCAGCATAACAAATCAAATTAGAACACGTTGTAAGTTTTTGTAATATAAAGATCATTGTACACTAGACGTTTTTCATCGCAGCGGACAAGTGTATTGTTCGGCGAATTTAAAAACCATCATTAAATACCACTTAAATACTTAACATAGAGTGACAGAGATGAGAGACTATCACTATTATTTAATTCTTCTAGACAAGATTGAGCAGACAATATAAAGGTAGGGTAGGTACCCCTAGACCTATGTTCTGCTACGTTGCTATGGTATGTTTTGTATCCCCAACATAGTTACGTATAATACATACATTATTTATTGATAACGTATCATATCATAGCACTGACAAAAACTCGGCTACCCTATGTTTTATTAGGGAAAGATAAACGGATGCCGACGCCGACTATTAGAGTATAGTTGCACGTAGCTATAAATGTAAGTATCCTATCCATGCTACAAAGCTGCTTGCATTGTAAAACTTAATTGGGAAAGTATGATTTCTGTTCCAATGTTCTAAGACTGAAGATAGGAGACAGAAACCCGTTTTCCTAGTGCGAGAACTGTGGGTTTGGTGAATAAAAACAATGTTCTATAATAGGTTAATGCACTAGCACTATGCCATATGTTTTAATTCGTACTGATTTAAGTGTAATCAAATCAAATCAAGTCAATACATAAAGTTACGTCGGTAGGTAGTTATAGGTAGGTATGTGTACCAGGAAAATCAGGAAATAAATAAAATTATAATACCCACAGATTCATATAAATATTTGTGATGTTATGTTTTTTTCGTAGTACTATCAGTATGAAAATTTGAATAAGAAACAAAACTATTATGTAGGTACATATTTAAAAAAATATAATTCGAATAAATTTGAGTAGAATTAAACGTTGTCAAGATGTATTTATGTTTATATTTTAACTTTGCGCGTTGCGCGCGCATCGCATCTGCCCGACCGACCGATTATGGCGGACAGGCAGTGAAGAATGTTTGTCGTCTTTTTTAAATCGGAAATTATCGACAACAGCCAATGGCTTAAACCGGGTTTTATGTAAAAATTGTACATTGTAAATAGTTCTGTGTACATATAGTAATTATATTTGTGGTCGTTTTGTTTAGAAATTGTGTGAATAGTGTATTATTTTGAGTGTTTATTCAGTTCAGTTTTCGACGCCGACAAATAGCCGGAAACCAGAGTTAGTACAATATCCAAACCTAAAAGAATTCTAAATTCGAAAAAAGTCTCTGGAAATTGATCAAAAAACATCCGTTTCACCGCTCATCTTTGTTTCGATCCGTCAAGGAGACCGTTGCAGTACGTGCAATATTTTGGTTTCCCTTTAGCGGCTGTCATTCATCGTGCTTTGATAAAACTACTGTCATTATATGGACAAAAAGACTGTGTGGATTCAGTATCTATGTAGATCTGTTTGTTTTATTCAGTAGATTGATCATGTAAATCGAATCGTAGTCGTAATTTGGATCTCATTATAACGAAACTAGTGTTGTGTATCTATAAACAGAAGCGTTGTGAGACATTTTGTGTTTATCATTGAGGAGGATCGAAGTGTAGTGAAACTGAATGCTTGAACCTCACGGTAGCCCAATGAAGTGGCCGGGAACGGGAGCGGAAGAAGAGGCGGGCGAAGCTGGGTTGCAAAGTTCTCGCGCTTCCCAGGCCCGCAGCCAGGACGACACGACCGTGCACTATGTGTTCCAACGAGAACCACAAGAGGCTGAGCTGCCCTCGCTAGCGCCTAAACAACGGTGGGCCGTGGGCGACGATTCAATAGCTGAGGTAAATGTTAATCTTGTTTGTAACATTTAACATAATTCGTACAAACTAACCTAGGTACCTACCTACCTACTATACAAACAGCCTTTATCTTTTGTTGATAAACATAACCTCACCCATCAGTTGTCAGTAATTGAATTTGTGGTTTCATTTCATTGATTAATTATAGTGCATGTATGGTTAGGTTATATTCCTCCATTGTTTTGTTTAAGTTGTTATAATTTTGCGATATTTAATTTCAGAATCAAGATAAATGGAAGAATCCTACACCTATCAGTATAAATAATTTGCACCAGCAAGGGCCAGTACCCTTGAAAAGTTGTCAAACAAACCAGCAGCAGTTTATGAATCAAGCAATAGCTTCGTCTGTCAACACTTTGGCTATGAACCCGTCAGTGATTGGAACTCACCCAGCCCATTTAACCACCAACATGGTTCACACTCAATTGGCACCATTGCAAAACCACACTCTGGGAAATAATCTAACTATTCAAAACAGTGCTATGATGATGCCGCCCCTACAAGGCATGCAAAATGCACCACAGTTGAGCCAACAAGGCTTGTATGACATACATCAACATCATGCTACTCCGATGCAAACCATGAATGGTATAGGCAAAAATGCAGAGCATTTGATGTACTTGAGTCAAGCAGGGATGCTCGCTCCAAGCACTAATCAGTTTCTCCAGCAAGGGCAAAATCAAATTGGATTGACGCCAGTTGCTGCTATTCGAAATCAGGTAAGTCAACTTTTATTGTTTATGTAACTAGGTTAAAATCTTTTACTGTAGTTTTTGTTTCTGTGTTCATGAATTAGACGCATACCTATTTATTGAACACCTACTAATGTAACTCATATGGTAACTTCATATTGAGTTTAAGTCTAAGGGCCTTAGTCATAAATGCTTATTAACAGCACTTTAGCTACCAAATGGTTTCTGACATACGCTATTTGTCGAAGAGTATAAGAGACAAAACACTATAAATCACCGTTTAAGTTAAATATCGTTTATGAATAAGGCGGCTATAATATTCCTTTTTGACATTTATTATTCAAATAGTTGTCAAGTTATGACCAATATTATCAATTAAATTTGTAGTCGTTTAGATTTCATTATTATTAAATCTCATAGACATAAGATCGTCAATTTGTGTGTATTTTATGTTAGTTTAGATCTGCATTGTTATGAATTAATGTGTTAAATTTCGTTGTGTGCAATGCAATGGTCAAGGGTTATAGTGTCATTTAACCAATTCAAAATAAATGGAAATTCTTTCCAAAATACTTTGAAGTTGGTTTGTTGATAAGCAAAGGTAGTATTAGCCTGTAATGTCCCACTGAACGAAAATGATATCAGCATAGTCAAAAAAGGACAAAGGCGGCTCATGTCATTATAGTGAATATGTGTATGTAAAAGAAAACCATACAATGAGATTGTTCAAATATATATGTTTTTACTAATGGAGGAAATGAATGGGTTTTGTGACTCGGTATTTAACTAATTTGAAGATATGCAGTAATGATTGATATGTTATCACAATTTTCCCACATGTCACTGTGTGACCACAAGAACCTACAGTAAGATAGGAGGGTGCCTACTTACTATAGAATTGTTTACGTCCAGGAAACATATTGTCATTTTATTACTATGTTTAATTAAGCATTTTTACAAACAAACCAAAATATTAACTATTCTGATAGCAAATTGAAATTCTGTAAAAATTAAATAAAAAAAATCATAACTAAGGACATTTCCCACAAAATTATCCTTGAAATTAAATTAAAGTAATTTATTACTTTTGTTTAGCAGTTTTAACACAGCATATGAATACCTAAACACAGCTTATGAATGGAGTGTAAAATGCTAAACCAATTTCAGTGTTTATTTTCTATACTAATATTATAAAGCTGAAGAGTTTGTTTTGTTTGTTTGTTTGTTTGTTTGTTTGTTTGTTTGTTTGTTTGTTTAAACGCGCTAATCTCAGAAACTACTGAACCGATTTGAATAATTCTTTTTTTTATGGATAGCCACATTCAACGGGAAGGTTATAGGCTATTTTTCATCCCGAAATTCCCACGGGAACGGGTACAACGCGGGTAAAACCGCGGGGCGCTGCTAGTTGTTAAATATTTGTTTTTTAACATTTAAATGTTAAAAAACATTCATGTTTCTTTTCTAAAGGTTAATAGGTAATCTTTCATCAAGTTCTTTATGATTGATAAATGCTAATGAAATGGATTCAATATTCTGCAGGGTGTCGTCTATAGTCAATGGCCATGGTTAATATCTAACCATATTTAATGAGATCATTATTTTCGATATGCAGTGTTATTTACACCTAGGAGAGATGGGCAAAATCAACAATTTTGATAAAATATCAAAAGAAAATCTATGAACAATAGATAATATGAATAAAAAAATCTAGGAAATATTGGCAGCCAGAACTTAAGTTTTCCGGTATATTATTTAAATTAAATTAATTCAAATTTATGGATAAAATGCTTAACGGTATAATACCAAGGGATTTATTGTATGTTTTTATAAATTTTTAAAGTTGCACGGGAGGAGTTTTATATTGATGGACTAACAAATACACAAATTAATTAGATATGTTTACTCATCATAGTTAAACTCTATTTTTGATCAAGATATTAATCCAGTCTGTTATACTTTCACCATTAAACCACTGAACTGATTTCGCCGATTATTATAAATTAAGCGATGGTGACATATGTACATGCATACATGCAGCTCTGGGAGACAACTAGATTAGATTATACAATATACCCGGATTAATTCACACACAGTAAATTAGACCCAAAGTAAGCTCTAAGCTAGTGTTATGTAATCTAACTAATTGATACTACTACTTTATAAGAATTTATAAATGACAGCAGTACGAGTGTGTAAACACAATACTTCTCATTCCACGTCTATAGTCTGCCCACTTCCCTGCCCACTTCCCTGCTCACTTCCCTGCTCACTTCCCTGCTCACTTCCCTGCTCACTTCCCTGCTCACTTCCCTGCTCACTTCCCTGCCCACTTCCCTGCTCACTTCCCTGCTCACTTCCCTGCTCACTTCCCTGCTCACTTCCCTGCTCACTTCCCTGCTCACTTCTGCTCATAAGAATATATAAATGACACCCAGACTTCGTCGCCAACAACTATGTCTTCACATATTGTTGACTCCGGGCGGGAATCGAACCCGCAACCCTCGACACAGTAAGCGCTCTCACTGCCACTGTGCCAACGGGCTTCTCATTACTTGTCTCTATTTACCCTGCCTGTGAAGCTTTAGGCCGCCTAATAGCCTCCGGCAGTCTAACGATGACGACAATAATTGTACAAACGGTGACGAGAATTTGTATGTACGTGCCCTCGAAAGCGCAGTAGGGGCTTATGAAGAAACTAGCCGCGCCCCGTGGTGTTACCCGCGTTGTACCCGTTCATGTGTTAATGTATACCATGTCTTATAATGATGTTTAAGCTATATTACTGTAAAGTTTCATCCAAATCCGTCGAGTAGTTTATTCATGAAAGAGCGACAAACATACATACATACATCCTCACTAACATTCGCATTTATAATATTAGTAGGATGCCTAACCTACTGCACGAGCGCCACATGCTGTACTTCAGTGTAGTATCCTTTGTCCTGCACTGACATTGGCCGGTCGGGCCCCACAACCGATCACTGTCTCAATCTATTTTAAGCGACACGAAGGGAATATTTTAATTAGGCTACTTTGCTGAAGGGAAGCATTATCAAAATCAGAATAAAACATAAGTTTCTTTTTCCCCTAAAATTTTCACGGAACTAGTTACAACCGGTGCGGTGAAACCGCCGGGAATGCCTAGTCCCTACTCGTTTATCCATACTAATAAAATAAACCGTCTTTTGCACTGTCACGTCTAATTGATTTTCATGTTTGGTACAAAGATAGATTAGATTCCGGGAAAGGACAAAGGCGCAGCTGGTATTTTTTAAATGTAATTATAAATGCTAAAGTGACTCTATTTCCACTTATTTTGTTTGGCGGGATTGTGGGGATGCCTCTGCCCAATTGTGGAAACGCTAACAGTAGTTACTCTGTTTGTTAAGATTTCACGATTTTGATACAAATTGGTATAAAAATAGTTGAGACTTCGATATAGGACACAGGCTAATTGTATCCCAAAATTCACACGGAAACAGCTATGCTACAAGTAAACCCCTCTGCCATTACTAGTATAACCGTGAAAGTAATTCTGTCTTGCCAAGCTTTCGTGCTTAAACCACTGAACCTATTTTATATTTTGGTAGAGAAATGTATTAGACGTGGGGAAAGACAGTTTTTTTCACAAGATCACGAGAACGGTTCGTCTGACGGATACTACGTACTGTAACTCTTACTTATCCTGTTCTTAAAGATAATACCGATGCTTACCCACTCTACTTTAAGCTATATATTAATTTACATAAGAGCGGTTTCACACTACATCAGATCGTCCTTAAATTACGGAGGAATAAAATCCGATTACTACTGATATTAGTGAATCTAGTTAAAGCGAAACTACTAATACATAACTTTTTCGAGCAAAAAAACCGCGACCTTTGGCACCGATAAGGCTTTGACGATTTGTAATCGGTCGAAAACGGGTACTTTCACGGATTTCGGTCGGTTCGTAGTGAGGATCCAGTCTAATTACAATGCCTTCTGGACGAAAGTACTTTTTGTGTCAACCTGGACTGGACACATACTCCTGATTCAGTTGACGTAACAATGCTCCTCGTATATCTGATACTAATGTCTCGTTCTGAGACTCGAATAGCCCTTGGTTCCTACACAAATATCCTAGTTCCTAATAGGAACATCCTATACCAATGTACACTTTACTTACAGGCAGTCTGTTCTGACCGCTGGCCTGGCTGCGACTGGTATGCCCGACAGAGGCGACAGACACTTTTGTTGTGTAGTTTATTTGAGAGATGAGGCGTATATAGATTGGGTGGCTAATAGTGGCATTTTATCTGAGCGCTACCGTGCTTCAGAGGGTTGGCTAAATGGTCGGTCTTTGTTCAATCTATACTAATATTATAAAGCTGAAGAGTTTGTTTTGTTTGTTTGTTTGTTTGTTTGTTTGTTTAAACGCGCTAATCTCAGAAACTACTGAACCGATTTGAATAATTCTTTCACTGTTAGATAGTCTATTTATCGAGGAAGGCTATAGGCTACATTTTATCCCGAAATTCCCACGGGAACGGGCACAACGCGGGTAAAACCGCGGGGCGCTGCTAGTAATTCATAATTAGTCAAACCGTTATATCATGTGCGAGGCCTAGGGGGGTTTACTACTCAGTCATCAGGGGTGACTACGAACTTACCTGAGATCTGCTACTATGTATCGGAGAGGTCAAGTTACTCTATTGGTTCTGGTTGTTTCGTAACTGTTAACCACATCCAAAGCTTTAAGATAGGCGGTCTAAAACCCCTGACACCATGACAGGATACTGAAATATTAACCTAATAACCAACCTACACAAAATTAATTAATGAAGCTGTCAAAATCTACTTTTACTAATACTAGCCACGCGCCCCCCGCTTTTACCAGAGTTGCGCCTGTTCCCGTGGAAATTTCTCGATAAAACGTAGCCTAACCTTCCCTTTGGATGAAAAATAATTATTCGAATCGGATGGGTAATAATTTCCGAGATAACCCCAAACATATAACCAAAATTTAAACTCTTTACAATATTAATATAGATTTTATTAGAGCAGTCCTGTGGACAACAAGCCTTTTCCTTTTGCAGTTCGTTCCCGTATTAATTGTGGCATTAAAAGTAGTTATAGAAGCCTGTTAATAACCTCGGGTACTTATGTCCATACAAAACCTTCATATACTCGAAGTAAAAACTTCGACCAACCCCTTTTGAAAATAAAAGAAAGAAGTGTACACTGATAGAAACAGAAGGAGTGCAGAAAGCTTATCTAATATCTATTAGTATACTAATAAATATAATAAAAACTCAAAAGAGTTCGATTTTTGTTTGATTGAACTGGTACCACCAATAATAATACTTTGTTTTAAATTTCCACATTTAATCCATATTCAAGAGGAAGGATTATTTATACGAACGCTTTTCGAGATGTCTATTTCTGTACGATTGTCGAACTGAAAGAAGCCTGTGCCTTCTTCTAGTTTCTAGAGTCTAATATATCTCTGTGACAATTTTCATCCAGATGCTTTTAGTAGTCTTTACATGAGTTACAAACATCCAGGATGTTCTCACTAAATCTTAGCATTGCTAATGCTAGTAGAATAGGATAGTGGGACGAGCGACTCGCCTTTCGCTTCAGTTCGTCAATAAGGTCCGATTTTAAATATTTTAAAGTTTTTTTTCGTGAACCTTTACCACCCACTTCTGGCCAAAGATCTCGCTCAAAATGTTCCAAGCGTCCTTGTCCGCGACCAAAGTTAATTGAAGTTACACAAATACAATTGATTGTATACCAGTTCAGTAAATATAGGTGAAACAGGGGTTTTCCTGTAAACGTTTTTCTCATAATATCGCTCATACGCAATAACTGTTGGTCTTATGGTCTGGTTGCAGTACATGTATAAGTTTTATATCGTTAGTTGGTGAGATGAAAGAAATATATTAGAATAGAAGCCTGCGTGTGTCTTCTGAAATAGCATAAAAAGATCCATAAAATTGCCTAATAATTTTCATAACTTCCGGAATACTCTTCAGGCAAAACTTCGTATTGATGGAACTATATTTTGCAACAGATTAATATCATCACATAACATTAGTTGACATTCATTTTTAAACAGACGAATTATAATAAAGTGCTTTTATTGTGAATTGACTACCTATTTATGCCTTCACATAAATATGCCTTTGCGGACTTTTTTAATTTTGTTCATAATTAGTAGTACATATTATAAATACGAAGAGTTTTCGCGGCACACGCCAGAAACTTATATTTTTTCAAACTTGCTTTTATACTTTTTCTGAGGATTTTTTCCCCTTTTACCTCTTTATAAAAGTGCAAATTGCTGTTTAAGTCGGGTGTAGTTCAGTGTATTTTTGAAAATCTTTGAACTTTAACTGTTTTTCTTTTATTTTTCAAATTAAGGAATGCAACAATTAAATAATACACTAGGTTCAGATTAGCTTTCCACTGAAATATTCCATTCTGTATGATATAACCTATTAGTTGTTCCCCTTGGCTTACCTGTATCGTACTTATGAATTTTGGGATAAAATGTCGCCCATGAAATGACATTGGGTTATCGATTATATACCCAAGCCAAATCCTCATCAAAATCGGTTCAGCATTTTAAGTCAAATATCTTAATAACATATTTTTTGTAAAGATCGATACCAACTTCGAATATTATTTTATTCTCACACAATAAAAACACAATCGGTCAATCGCACAGCTGATACAGCTAAAAAAATCGTTAGCAGAGGCAGGCAATACAGAACAGAAAGAAACCAGTTTCATTATATGGAACCAAGATACCAGTAGCGCCATCTATCGAAATTTTAGTTAAAACTTTGCTCCACACGCATGACGCTTTGGAGAATGAACATAACGCAGGCGCTGTGATCGGCGTACGTCCTTTGTTCGAAACAAATCAACATTTTGTTTGAGTTTGGATCTTTCTAGTTGTAAATTAGTGATGGAAAACTAAATTTGTGTAATAATTGTGATTGTTTCGTGATTTCGAATATCCGTAAGGATTTGTTTACGTATAAGTGTAATTGCCTTTATTTTCGTTCGTGTTTGTTCATGAGGAAGCTTTGGGCCGATTGTACGCATGAAACCTTTGAGCGACTTTTTTTTCGAAACTGATGTTAAGAATATGGGCCCCGACATGGTGAGCTTTTGATTTTATTTGGTAGATTAACTTATTTAGGCTTAGTTTTAAGTCATGAAGTCGGAATATTCCTGTTTTTTCCACGCAACAGGTTCGTTTTTGTTTTGTTTACTTGTCACCGGCGTCCGCCATTTGTGATACGGAATTTCGTCCACCGGGTGTAATAATAAATAAACATTTTGTACGTATTATAACTGTTTTACGTAAAACCGTAATAGATTTGACCTTCAGTAAGTCTCAACTTGCATTTTTATCATGTATTCATATATTTTTCTCGACTTTATTGTCAAACTCAACCCACCCATAATAACTCATTGAACTTCTCAGAATGTAATTATATTTTGTTTATTGCTATGCTATGTATGTGAATGTATTTATGTTGTTGGTATGATTGCTAGTTTATTTTCGTAAATAGTGTGTAGTGTGCCTACTAATACTAATTGCTTGTAATGTAATTCATTACATCCATTTGTATTAGAAACCCAGCAAGTTCTTCATTTCTTATCATCAGTTTTCTTTTCATACATTCTTACAAGACTTATATACAGAGATATCCATTACAAAGACTTGGTACATAGAATTCGGAATTCTACTTCATACAACTACCACAATGAGATTTCAGTGCAATCACTCCAAATTACATTATGTACAAGATTAAAGATTTTTCTTACTGCAAGTTGATTGATAATCTATACATCTTTACATAAATATAAAAAATATGCAGTGTCTGTTTGTAATATTATAATAAACACTTTTTACTTAATGCACATGAATATTTATATGGTGCATATACCAATGTAGCTTTTTTTATCTGTCTGTCTGTTCCCGCTAATCTCTGAAATGTCTGGACCCATTTTGATGAAACTTATAACTGAACTCTATGATTATAATTGATATTATTGATGACTTATAACTTATAGCTGTTGATAAGGAATAACTTGAGCTACTTTTTGTTAATTTAATGTGGACAAAGTCACGGGCAGAGCTATAGTAGTAACTAAAAATCAATATTGTAATCAAACCATGTTTATGAATACATTTTGCTGATGTTTCACTTTTTTATCTTATGTTTTGGCACCTTAACAAGACGTCAGTTGTATTACTGCAATGTAAGTATATTTTGCTATGCATGAGACATAAATTGCAATACTGCAATTGATGTCTCGTAAAGGTGCAATACTTCCTGTATAGGGCGGAAATATCAGATAAAAATGTAAAAGAAAAACAAAGTGTATCTGTGGACATAATGTATTTACTTACAAACTTAACAAAATATCAGTGGAGACAGGGTTAAAAACTATTTGGTTCATTTCTACATAGCAATAAGTTGGTGTTTGTGTTTGACCCTTTTGTACTAAGGGTTGCCTATGAAACTTGGAATGTTAAACAAAGTATGGCTTCAACGATCATGTTATAATTGAAGAAAAATAAACATTATTTTAACCATACTTCATTGTTTTGAGTGAACTGTATCACTTGTCAAACCATGGTGACTAAATATAACAAATAATTTGTCTGTTTGAAAGTTATCTAGAAACTACCAATTGAAGTAAATGATTACACATTCTTTAAATGGAGATATGGTGGGTAAAGAACATAAAACAAAATTATTTAAGGTGACGTGAGTCCAGCGCTTACCTACTACAGAGGGGGTAAGGTGCGGGGCCTGCGGTCCGACCGCGGGCGATCTCCCGCTCGCGCGTAGTTTGCGCGCTAAGTTTGAATATGTCACTCATTGAGATGCCACAGTGTAGTGACTACAGTAAAAAAAGCCTATCAAGCAAAACTAATCGTAGATATTACGAAGGTTGGTATTATATTGTAGGTAGCCTTGGGAAAAATAACTAAAAAGAGATAAAAGGTTTTAAAAAAAATAACGGTCTTAACCCTGGGTGAAATCATTTTATTGTCTAATATTACGAGCAGAAATATTTTAAAGTGGCGGTGTTCATACACGTTTTAACAAACAACAGTAAAGTACACATAACTGAAAAATATGAATATCTACGTATTGTTAGGTTTCAGTGGCGCCACCTTCAAAAGAAAAAACAAATAAATATATTGTATCATACCTCTTATTTCACTCCTTTTATTTAGGACTAGGCAGATACATAATATAAATTTCCAGCGGCCGGTTTGTGATAATATACTTAATAATTATAATAATACTAGCTTTTGCCCGCGGCTTCGCTCGCGTGGAATTTAGTTTGCCGCTTTAAGTTTCGTTATAGATCGTTTAAAACATTTGTTTATCGTAGCAATCTCTGCATTCGTTGCAAACTCCCACCTCCGCATCGACAAGAGGAGACAAGTCTTGTCCTAGGTATCCCCACTACCAACATTGCAGCTGTATAGTTGATCTGCTGATATTCTTATACTGTGACACAACATATTTTTTTGTTTTTTTTTTTTCAAAGCAATAATCTACTAAATCTATAATACTCCGGTCAATTTAGACATTCGAGGTTACATAAAGTCCAAACAAGCTGAAAATCAGGAAAATTGTTCAAAATATAATTATAAACAATGTCTAAAAGTTCCCCATCATTCCTGTGTATGGAATTTTTTTTATTCAAAGTCAAAGGTAAAAAAAAAGTGTTTTTCGCAATTTTCAGCAAAACGGTAAGATTTATCATAAAAGTACCTGAGAAAATAAAATAGCTTATAAAATTCTCTATAACTTTAATTCTATCCACTTTTTCCATATTCCAAACCGTTACCGTACAACTCTTTAATACCTTTCAAATGACATAGGTCATGTCACTGTTGAGCATTGGGGCAGGCTCCATAGTTACCTGCCCGAGGTCCTTAATTTTTACATTTCTGGAGCGTGTAGTTCAATAACGGTTGGAATATGGAAAAAGTGGATAGAATTAAAGTTATAGAGAATTTTATAAGCTTTTTTATTTTCTCTGGTACTTTTATGATCAAACTTACCGTTTTGCTGAAAATCGCGAAAAACTCATTTTTTTTACCTTTGACCTTGAATAAAAAAAATTCCATACACGGGAATGATGGGGAACTTTTAGACATTGTTTATAATTATGTTTTGAAATTTTTTTCTGATTTTCAGCTTGTTGGGACTTTATGTAACATCACTCTAAATTTTTGGTTTAAATTGACCGGATTATTATTCAGACAGTTCTTATTTATATTAAAACCTTATTTTCACGCAACCGTCATAGTTCAAATTTATTACTGCGAAAAAAGTTTTAAATTTTGCATCTCCGCGCTCCAGCAATATTTGGCATAGGTCCGTCCTCCACAAGCGCTTGAGCGCGACTGATCACGCCCCGCGTCACCCGCAACACGGCAAATTCTCGAAATTTATTAGGTATTTTGAAATTGTGTTTAAGAATGTAATGAAAGGTTACAAAAAAATACCTAATGCCCTAGCTCATGCTACGACCTATATTATAGTTGTTTTTCTTTGGGAAAAATCTGTTTATTTTAGCCAAATAATTATTTTTAAATTAATAAAAGAGGCAACTTCGTGATTTTTTTCTATCGAGGGAAATTAATCTAATCGTGTACTGAAATACCTTTGCCACTAGAATATATCCTCAACTTTAATATTATAGTTTTTTAGAATCAAAATTGTGACAATTTATATGAAAATAGTTGGATGGAAAAACCGCGTTTTGCGAGTTGCTGGACTCACGTCACCTTAAGGTATTTAAATGACTAAACTTGCCTTAAGTTATGGTGAAGTGCGAAGAATCAAATTACAATGTGGCTGATGTATTCTTCCCTATTATAGAAAACATTTTCTAACTTAAATAATAAATGGGAATTTGTTGGTCAACCTCTTGTGTTGTTAAGTTAGGAGTCTGATTGCTTATCAGTAATCAGGCTCATTGACATAGTGTCGCTTTTAGATAAACTAAGTTCCCGGAACAAACATAATACAGAATATTAGTTTAGTAAAATTGATGATCAGTTTCCAAAGAATACTTTAGTATTCATAAGATCGGTTACACTGTGGTTCAATATAATACCTAACCTATACAATTTCTATTTATATTCAAAACATACATTAACAAATGCAAAGTCTGGTTGCTTCCTGCCATTGTGTCCAAGGACATTAGGATTGCTTTTCTCTATGTGACCTGAACTTTCATGGAATAATGTTTCTAAAGGTTAAAGATATTCAAAAAAACTTGTATTATAAGTTGTACATTACATGCCTGATCAGTGCAAATATTTTTAATAACCAGAGCAATTTAAATGTTGGCTCATTGCAATTATTTAGCAACGAGCAGCTTGACCCCTACTGTGGCCGATAGTGGCATTTCTATATGAGCGCTACCGTGCTTTGGAGGAACAGTTGGTCCCAGTTGTCAATTGCGTGGTTCTAATTGATCAACTCTGAGGCCTTTAGGTGGTATTAAAACTCTGACATCGGGGTTGGCCACTAATCTATTTAATTAAACTTACTTACATGTCCATTACAAGGATTTTTGCAATTTCCAATATGTCCTATAAAAGTTGAGAAGCCTGGCTATAAGCTACAGTTTCTCTAGTGTCTACCTATTAATTTTTTTACATTTAGGTCCATTATAAAACATCTTTCACAAAGTAAATGACAGTGCATAAAAAAGTATTTACTACTAGCAGTGCCCCGCGGTTTCACCCGCGTTGTACCCGTTTCCGCAGGAATTTCGCGATAAAAAGTAGCCTATGTCCTTTCTCAGGCTCTGGACTAACTGCGTACCAAATTTCATTCAAATCGGTTCAGTAGTTTTACCGTGAAAGCGTAACAGACAGACAGACAGACAGAGTTACTTTCGCATTTATAATATTAGTTAGGATAACTAACATTTTCTAGAAAAAAGTTCATGAGATTGTTATTATTTTTAAGTTAGTTAAAATTGGTGATAGAGGTAAATTGGTGTTATCAGATTGCTCCTGCTGCGAAGAAGTTATGGGATAAAGGTCCTGGCGCTGGCGGCGACAGCAAGGGACCTCCGCATTTGCCTCCGCTGCAATTGAACCCTGAACAGATGTGGCGTGATCCCACATGGTCTGCGCAAGGTAATGAATGAGTATACCTTAAACACAAAAGTAACTATACATTTTTGCATGTTGACTGTATGACAGCTTGAAAGTTCTTTTGTATTGTACTTTTACCTTTTAATTGACATCTCCCTCAGTGAAAATATGAACATTATGTAATGTCAATGGTTATACATTTACTTTTTAATATAAGGGCATTGTTATTGTTATATAGGAACCGGTTAAATATTTCTTATATTTTGACCCTTCTATTGATGTTTAATGATATCGAACCATTTGTCTTTTAGCAGTTGAACACAATGTGAGTGTCCCGATGATGGGCACCCGCCGCGGCGTCGCGTTCCCCGGCGGGGACGCCGGAAGCATCCTGTCCCCGCGGGACACGGCCGGCCTCGGGGTCAAGATGGTCGAATATGTGCTCGGGGGCTCCCCGACAGGTATGTAACATTCTATCTAATTATAACGAAAGTTTGTGAACATGGTTGTATTGATGGATTGTTTACTTTTTAGAACTTACTGTAATTTTTTGGGACATAGTATTATATAGGTGTAGCTTATCTATCAGATCAACACATAAACTACCTACTGCATATCCCAAAGTTCACGCTGGAACGGGTTAATAATGGGAAACAGTTTTTAATGTAAATTTACATTAAAAACTGATGAATGATTTCATTTATGAATTTTATGTAAATAGGTAACATTACGCCAATTTAACCTTCCCCATTGCTGCGTCATTAAATTATTAATCAGTAACAGTTTCACACTTACATTATTTATGACGCATATTCTTTTTAGTGGAATTCAATCATATTTTATTTGGTGTCGCATACGTTATTACCTGATGATAGTGATAAGAGAGTGCAATATATGTATGCATAGAATTTGTGTTATGAAACTACGTTTACAGAAAAATGAAAGTTTTAAGCGACTTTGGTTATGATACAATGTAGAAAGAAAATATGCAAAGAATGTCCCACTGCTGGGCAAACCATCATGAAATGTGTCATGTGGGGCGTAGTGCTGATTAAAGGTAGTCCTATGATGGCAGGTTGGTTAGTTAGTGTGAGTGTTGTGTATGTGCGTGGTTGTGTGCAGAAGGCGGCGGCGGCGCGGCGGGCGGCGAGAAGGTGGCGGGCGTGGTGGGCGGGCTGCGCGCCATGGTGCTGGAGGAGCGCGGCGACGACAAGGCGGGCTCGCCCTTCGACAAGGACCACCACGACCACCACGACCACGCGCTGCCCAACGGCCTGCACAACGGACAGGACGACGACAAGGTCTTCAAGTTAGTATACACACCACTATTTATATTTTATATTCATTTATTCATCTTGCATTTAAAACTAGAATTTATATATAATTTGTTAGTATAAGGTTGGCTTTTTTAAATCGGTTAGTATGGTCAAGTCTAAAACTATAAGAGGTACGAAGATCTTTTCTTGGCATTTTTTGGAAGAAACATAGCTGATTAAATGAAAGGAAATATCAACGAATGTTGTATTAAAAATACACGTTCAAAGAAATGAAGGGTGTGTATCGGCTGTAGGAACAGCCGATGCACACCCCAGTAAAACATCGTAATTACAAGTTTCACGACGACTCTTAAAACCGACGCTTTAAGTTTATGACGATAAACCATTTGAACATATATTTACAGATTTCTATGTGATTAAAAAAAATCCATATATTTGGCGACAAATTCACACTATTACTTGTCATAAAGAAATATTAATACAATTATTTCCTTAATAATTAAAATTTTATGTGTGTAACTAATCGCTCGCTAGTTTACGTATAATAAAAATATGTATACGTAAAAGAATAAGTAATATGTCGAAGAGATGAGTGCGAAGGTCACCGAGTGCGGCAGGTAGTCGCGCGCGGGCAATAACCGCGGCTTGGATCATGGCCTCTGTCAATGCCACCACTCCGCAACATGCGCGCGCGCACAGACTACTACTAGACGAGCGCAATCTTCAACATGTTTCATACTACATAATGAATCATCTCATGATAATACGTCACTCATATGTCACATCATCATATCGGACGAGCTGATTTCATAACGTTTTCCCGTCACTGATAATGTTTTTTCGTCAATGCATTTCTATGTAGTGTTCGATAACTATCTCGTTGTTTATATAGTAAAAAGCTTTTGATCGAGATAACATCAATGAACACGATTTTTTGCATAGGAATGCAACTATTTACATAATTTTGTCGAGGTTATTAGGTGTGAGAAAACATTGATAACTTGCTCTTTTATTTAAAATCCTCATACAAAATGGAAATTGCAAATTGGACAATGAGTTATAAATAACAGAGTTGTTATTATTGCTAATGTATTTTTTTAATTGAATTAGCCAGGTTGCACTTAACCACACGATCCATCTTAGCCATTTCGTGATCTACGAGCTAGGATCGAGGATTGTTCTCTTCACTTTCAAACCTCTAAGTGACTGAAACGTGGTCAGAGCGATCGTGACTTGAATGCGGGCTTCTACCCTGACCGCCCCGAACGAGGTGGATTATCGTACTCACACTCCATTATTGGGTGAACAGTTGTCTTGTACGAGTTAATTAACGTATTTTGTTTGCGTTGCAGCCGCACGCCTGGCTCGCGGCAGCCGTCGCCGGCGGAGGAGGAGGCCGGCGCGCGCAACGGAGAGGCCGCTGCCTTCCCGCTGCTGGCGCACCACCACCTGCCGCATCACCAGCCGCTGCACCACCTGCCGCACCTGCAGCACCCGCAGGTACCACTCACATACTGCTTTCAACAGAGACACCGCCGCCTTCCAGCTGACGACGGTCGACGACTACATTGCTGACTGTGCATATCTCGACAAATGTCCCCGTCAGAACTCTCATTAGTGCAAGAGATGCAAGATACTAGTAGTATTTGTCTCACACCAAGTCTCAATCTATATGCAACGCTCCAGTATATAGAAAGAACTCACGATGGAGCTTTTGTCAAGCTATAGAAGGACGGTGAAGGCATCTCTGCCGCTAAGAGAGTTGCTCGTTAAGAGCTTAGATTAGTTGCAGACGACAGCCAGATAAAGTTTTAGATACACCCGCGATTCCTGTCATGAGTCGTGGTAGATGCAACACTATAATCCATCCTATTCTATCTTATATTGTTTCATTCACTTTTGATGACTATTGGTATTAGGTAGATTAGAATATCAAGCTACACACCAGAACAACACATATTTTGTAGCAGGTAATAATAAGTTAAAATAATGTATATAATAATCATATGTTAATGTTTATTCCAGCATCACCCTGGAATGTTGGGAGTAGCGCCTCTGCAGGGATTACCGCATCCACAACATCCTCAAATACACCCGGGTAAGTTTCATATTATGGTACTAAAGTAGGAACTCATTGACATTTATTTATAGTTAACCTTTTTTAATACTTTTGAAGTCAGCATAAAATCACTGACGTATTGCTGAACAAGTATGAAATTTTATTTCGAATAGAATCTATTAACGTTTTAGAAATTAGTAAGTAGATATGCAAATGAGTAAAATATACCGTTGTATTGTTTCAGGAATGACATTGAACGACTCTATGAATCAGCACATTGAACTCGTGTTACAAATGGAGCAACATCCTCAGTTCGACAACAACAGCTTCGCGAGTACACAACAGGTACTCGTGCGTATTCACCTTTTACTACTTTTTACTATATCATATTATATATTAGTGTAACTATTCTGAATTCCCCTTTGTTTTAGTTAAACTTGACAAATAATTTAAAACCAGTTTCTTAAACCTGGAATTTTGTCATATTCACCAATTAACGACCAACCATTAGATTACAATACAATGTGAATGGAACATAATCAATAATGTCATAGTTCAATTCAATCCAATATTAGTATTGCTATGTTGTGTGTCATGCTTTTCTATGTCAATTTAGCGAATAAGCTCGTACAGGATGTTGTCAGTGCTAGGCATGCTCTTGCAACAAGTTGTACGGGCTCACCTCGTAGGCGTATAGTTGTCGAGCTGCATGAGTATGAGTGCAGCGTGTGATGAGTGTTGTCCCTTGGCAGTACGGCGGCGTGGGCTCGGTGGGGTCGGTGGGCGGCGCGGGCGGCGCGGGCGCGGGCGCGCCGCCCGCCTCGCTCGTCAACGGCGCCCCCGTCGTGCAGCCCGCGCCCGACCAGCCGCAGCACCACCAGCCCTTCGACGTGCAGGTAACAACAAACACGCTCTTATACTAAGCGCACCATCAACTGACTCGTCGCCCTCTAAATCGTTTCCCTATTTCTATCTCGCCTGCACTTACGGGTTCTATGGAGCCGCTAAGTGAAAAGGTTCCTATAAAATGTTTTTTTTCCTATTTTATAGCCTCGTGACTCAGTTAATAACGCGCCGACTATAGAAGCAACGATCACTATTATTGAATGAAACCGCCGTACTTGGAGATGTCGAATGATTGGAAAGTAACGCTCGTATTAAGGCTTGAATATATTAACAGCCGGTCCTATTTACCTACCGGCAAAATCTGGGTGAACATTGACATTGTTGCTACGTAAATAAATGTCAAAAAAGAGATTTAGTGAACACGTGACTGCATTTTAAAGTCTGCTCTTCCGTCGTGTCGTCTTAAGTACTACTATTTTAATGAAAGCTATCATCAGGATGACTGCAGTATGGTTTCAACTGCTCAGTATAGGATAGGAGATAGTCGGCACATTTGAGACTCGTCCACCTTCAAGGAAACTGCAAATATCTACTTAAACTAAACTACTACTAAACTAGGGCAGAACACTTGTTTTAGGTTTATTTATGACAGAGAGAGATCAGACTTTCAATCATACAAATATTTAAGTAAGCAAAAAAACCGCACAACATCAAGAGTCTTCATTCTAGCATTCATCTTCCGTCAAAACTTAACCTGTAGGATGTTTCGGTGGCGGAATTAACTTCCTTGTTCCCGACTGAACTTCTAAGCTTTCAGCGTGAAAAATGTTTTGCCCATAGTAGGCCCTGTGTTTCGAAAGTAACATGTCCTAAATTCGTCTGGTAAATTCAGATCTTACCTTTCACGTCTGAGAAGTAAATAAAGCCCATATACTATTTTAACACATAATAAAACATTCATTTACAAAACCGCTAATTATACTAAATTCATGTTTTCAGTCTGGCAAATAATTCACACTTTATCGGAAATGAAAATAGAAACCACGAATTTTTAAACATTAACTTTTTTTTCAATAAAATCGAAAAAAATATTTACTTTTTAAACTCACACGATTTGCACTCACTTTACAAAAATATAGGTTATAAAAATACAGATTCAAGGAAAATAATGAAATGGCCAATAAATGAAAATGAACTGAAGGAAATAAATATCCATAAGTGATTCCAAAATATTTTAAACAGTTGTTAAAATCAACTTTTTCAACTCACTCGCACTTTTTGGTCATTAAAATCTTAATCGATTAAAATGTATCATTTTCAATAACTATTTTATACCCACAGAGGGCAAGCGCGGTGATTATGCCTAATCCTCGGTCCTCCTCACTGTTCTGATATCTTCGGTGTGACAAGAGGACTTTGCCCAGCTGTGGGATATTACAGGCTAATACTTTTTTAAATCACTTTTTGGGTTAGGTTAGGCCTTGTAAATGTATCATTGACTTACGGATATATATGACAGATTAATATCACTACATAGTATAAAACAAAGTCGCATCTGTTTTTCTTCTGTTTGTCTGTATGCTTAAATCTTTAAAATTACGCAACGGATTTTGATGCGGTTTTTTGTAATAGGTAGAGTGATTCAAGAGGAAGGTTTTTATGTAAAAAAAAATCCGAAATTCCCACGGGAACGGGCACAACGCGGGTAAAACCGCGGGGCGCTGCTAGTATTACATAAAAAAATACCTCCATGGACTGCTGTGATAAGTTAATAGCAACCGGTCAATTTTTGTTTTTACCCGATCACCATGATATAGATGAATTGTCTTTGTTGGAAAGTCAGTCATATTTGTTTACGTGATTATTCTTTTTAGTTGAAATAGCTACCGTATGCCCAAATATCTGATATCTTCGGTAAGATGAGCGGCCTTTGACCAGCTGTGGAACATTAAAATGTTCTCCAAATGACTATTTTGTTCAATAAGCCAATATTGCTTTTTAAAATACTAGTGCACCAATTTCATTCTCAAATATAACGAATTATAAATGACTATTTAAAAAAAAAATTGGAACTGTATTATACTTACAACATACACTTCGCTTTTATTTTAAATTTTTTTTTAATCTGACAACACAAGTCTTCTGTGACTATAAAAATGTAAAATAAAATCGAAGTGTATATCCGTTAGCTACGTTTATATTCATAATGGCTTGATCTTTTCAAGAAATGTTTTGGGCAAGATTACTAAACTATTTGGCAAGCGTGATACTTATTTCCATTACTGCAATAAACGTTTCAATGGGTACCAAAGCTAATTAAGTAAGCTAATTGTGGGGCGGCTAGTCGGTATTAAAAATATCCATCAAGAATATATTGAACTGTAGTAGTCGTAGAAGTGCTAATTTTATTAAATTGGCGGAAGTTTTGAGCTTCAACATCCATCATCATCATCATCATAAATTTAAGAGCAAGGCTCTTGTCGGTGAGTCCGATGCAGACTTCTCCATATATTCCTATTCAATGCAAGCTCCTTCACATCTCTATGCGACATGACAGACACTTTTTCTGTAATCTGACTCATGTAACTGATTCTAGGCCTTCCCCTACCTCGCTTTCCTTAAACTTTACCTTCCATGATATTATTTATGTATCTGTCATGTCGCATGAGATGTCCTATCATCTTCCCTCTCCTATTTTCTATTATCTCAAGTAATGTTCTACTCTCTCCCACCAATTCTAATACTTCTTCATTTGTCACCCTTTCAGTCCAACTAATCTTTTCCATCCTACGCCAACACCACATCTCACATGCTTCCAACCTCTCCCTATCCCGTTGAGTCATCGTCCACGTCAGACATCCATATAAGATAAAAGATGGCGCTATGTTGTTAAAGTATAGATAGATAATGCCTATGTTATTCACAGGATTAGTGGAGACGCCTATTTATACATTTTGTTCGGTATTCGGTTATATTGGTAAGGATTTAACCGTTAGTTGCAATGTTGTTTCTGTACGTACGTAGGGCATAATTTTTAGTTATGACTAGTAGCAAATAGAGAAATACCTTACATACTTTCAATAGGTATACTGTTTACTTAGTGAATGAAACAGCTGCATGTTAGCTATTTCCTCCTGTCGCCTACTGTCGCTTGTATCGTCTTGAGTTTCACCATTGTTGTATTTTCCCATACATGTTTCATTTATTGTCTTGAGATGTATGATAAAAAGTGGTATTTATTTCATATACTGCTATTTTAATTGCTTAAACGTTAATTTTTATTGAAGACGGCACCGAACGGTTTGTCCTAAGTTTAACCCATTCCATATAAAGGCGTATTAGTGTTTGTTTTTATCTATTATAAACTATTCGTCAGTCAAAGTTCAAATTCAATATCCTCCATTTGTTGATTGTTAAAACTCAATAAACATGCATTTATTCATTCATTCATATATAGGTATATTTAATGTTGTCATTATTATATTATGTACTTGGATATCTTATTAATGGCAAGATTTTATTCCGAACGTTATTGTAAATGAAAGATTGTTGATACAGCATGTTTTTACAATTAAAAATGAAACATTGCTATACAACGATTCAAAAACAATTTACAACATTTGTATAAATATTGCTTAGCAATAAATTAGTGAGTATGACGTACAATCTATTTCATTTGAGGTTTTATAGGAGCCTCCTTTCATATTTGTTTTATTTTATTTTTTGTATTTGTTGTTATAGCGGCAATAGAAATTCATCATCTGTGAATATTTCAACTGTCTAGCTATCACTGTTCTTGAGATACAGCCTGGTGACAGACGGACGGACGGACGAACGGACGGACGGACAGCGAAGTCTCAGTAATAGGGTCCCGTTTTTATCCTTTGGGTACGGAACCATAAAAATATATGGAATATTATATTTTCCCAGTTTTATCAGATTTCATAACACCATCCTCACTTTAATCATATCTTCAGTGAGCCAGGAGAAGAGGTACCTATATTAGTTTTTTTCTAGTTGCTTCAAAACGGCCGTATTGACAACGACTAATGATGAGTTTGTATTGAAAGGATGACACAAAGCGTACATTATAAAAACAAGTGTAAAATAAAAAGTTTCCATTCCATAGACCTTGATTTTGCGATTTGGATTTGCGATGTGATTTGGATTTATGTTTGTGATAGATATAACGAAAACGTAAATAATTTACTTGAAATTCAGTACCTACTGACAAATAGCAGTTCTACAATTACTAAGTACAATTTTATGCATTGTTAATGTTCATTTAACAACGTTGGCTGCTTATTAACCGACCTAGTTGATTTGATTTGTAAATAAATGCTCTATTTGCATTGTTAAATTTTATTACTGAACTACATTAGTTATTATTGGTATTAACATAACCAGTATTGTCGAGGTTCAGTTATGTTTGGCGCAGCGCGTCTGTCGCATCGTTCAACTATTGCCGCATTTCATGGATAGGTGGCGTTACCGTAAAATACCAGATATTCATAGTCTTGCATTTGAAATGTTTATTGGTTCCTGTGTTCAATATCACTAAGTTGTTTCGGGCAATACATATACTTGAAATGTATTCGTATTTATGTATACTAATAGCGCCTCGCAGGTTTGCTTGCCAAGAACTCGGATCACCTGGGATTTTTTGAAAAGATGTAAATACACTTCACTGTTATTTTACATTATACAGGAACCGTGGTCATAGAAGATTGAGGTGTTACGCATTAACGGAGTTTCAATTCAAATGAGTAGAATTCGCTTAAACCTAAGAAACCAGAAATATTTAAATACTTAAGTAAATAAATAGCCATCAATGTATAAATACTGCTAAATGAAAGATATAACAAAAGTGTACTTATCAAATTTTCTGGTTCGATTGTACTTACTCGTTGAATATATGCAAAAATAGCTCCTTTTTATGAATTACAAGTTTTTCGTCGGGCGTGACACAAAATACGGTAAAAATATCTCCTATCAGATCAGTAAGTACCACAACGTCGTTCTTGTATCAGTATTAGCGTGTTGTGGTATCGTGAAGCGGGTGATGTCGCTATTAAAGGTCGTAAAAGTAGTGTTTCACATTTAGTAGAATGTGTGCAAATCCTGCGGTGTCGGGGGGCGCAGTTTGGGGACGCGTGCCCGCTAACGAGCGACTATCTCCGGCGTTGTTCCCACGCCGCGCGCGACACTCCGCAGCGCTAGGAAGCAATAAACCTACACCTTAACTGCACACACCATTACCGATTGTAACAGCGCACATGTGCGATAAAATCTATGAAGACATCGCGCGAACTCACCGCCCGCCCCGACACGCCGATGTGTCAATAACGTCTTATCGAATTGGCATGTTGTCAGGGGAACACCTATCATAACGCTCCCAGTACATACTTCTGATACTGTATTTTTATGTTTTTTTATTCAACAGCCTTTTTTCAGTTCGTGGTTAATGTTATGATTTTTCTAATACACATCGATATTTTCAAAGCACTATTTGTAATTATAAACAAGCCGCGAGTTTACTTATCTTACTATTGTAGTCCGCAATGTAGCGTTGCTTACCTATTTTAACGTTAATTATCTATCTACTTAAACTTTTCTTTACCTGCAGAAGTTACTGAAATAGGTCATAGGTTGTTGAACCGCCTATGCCTTAGCCTACATGGCAATATTTCTATTGTTTTAAGTAATTCGTGTGAACATTGCAGCCCATATCTCGATAGATAATTTCTATGAGAAAACATTGAAACTCTCTCAATACTATGTAGTTTGCCAATTACTTTGTCAGTGGAAATACTTGGTTATTTTCCGTGCGTTTTGCGTATTTTGTAGATTTTAGTATATTTTCCTACATATACTATAATGAACGGATGTACACTTGACTATTCATTACTGGCAATTAATTCCCGCGAGTTGAGCTCCGCGGCGCCGAGATCGACCTCGTGGGAAATTAAACTGTGCGCGGGCCGTCTTCTGCGCCCGCCCGCCGCCGCCCCGCGCCTCCACAGACCTCTTCGTTCACATATGAACACTTTCTCTCGAAGATTTCCCCGATTTTTCTACTCTATACCAAACTATATTGCATCTTCGAACTTGGTAGTGAACGCTTATTCACAGAAACAAATTGTATTGCCTATTATTTGCTTTCCATGTAATTAAACTATGTACTCGTGTAATAAATACCTAAAACATGCATTATGTAGTTAGATCCTCATAAATGTTACTTGTTTTTCTAAAGTAGTATACACGTGGCTCTTTAAATATGTAAGTGTGTATTGAAATTAGTTTGCGGGCTTGTTGCGAGTTGCGAGCCCACGTGAGTGGCTCATTAAATATGGAACCGTAATCAGTGTGGTGCTCAGAGTCCCCTCTGGTCTGACACTATAACCGCATGCTCGGTGTTCCGTTTGGATACGTACGACTTGCTGCACACACTAAAATGTTACTTCATTAACTATTCTTCACCTCACTTTTTTATTAAGTCTTCAATTTGACGCAGCCGCTGAAATTATAATTCCAACTTTGGCGAAAAAAGGTGTGACGTCGTCTGTTAACTAGATGTTTTGTATTCGGAAGTAGAAGGCAATGTTGTGTTGCAATGCAACTGTGAACGGGCTGATCGTCTCGGCTGTCGCGAATCGGATCAGAACCGCTCAGCCGCGCCCGATTGCGCCGCGCCACGCATCACCGACCGTGGAGAAATTAAACTACACGAACCGCTAGAATACTTGCCCCAGCTACCAACCACTTGCGAAACTTTTCGCCGCTTAATTGTCCCGCGACCGCCGAGCTGAAATTGCGGTGAATTCATCGTAACGCTAATTTCGATGCACACGAATTCTCTGCGAGTGGAGTGCGGCTGAATAATTGTTATGTACCTATTTAAAAGTTAACAATGTACCTACGCTTTGTGAATATGGCACGGCTCATAGTGTTTGTTCAAAGAAAGATCTTGGTAAGCCTGAGGGCGCTTAGCATAAGCTGCCCTGTCGTCCGGGCCGCCCCGTTATGAGATTATTCTCGCTTTGACGTCCGCCTTGTCTGCGCCTGGCATGCTCCGCGCTGCGCTTTTATGTACCTACACCCCGACCCTTGCACATTTAAAAGCCTAATTGCCCATCATACATTTTTATTTAAACTTTTCGTTCCTTCTGTGGACATCTTTTAACTACCTAAGTATTAATAACACAGCTTTTACCCGACACGCTGCAGTCGAGTAGAACTGTTTATTATTAAATTGTCGTATTAAACAATCAAGACTTTAATTGTTATTTTGCGTCATTAAGATACTCGTCGATAGCCCCTTGTTAAGTAATTAATTTCGTTAGATAGAAGTTTTCTTTTTTATTATTGAAATAAGTGGCAATGATGCATTATTGTAATTGAATTTGTGTATAAGGTAGATGATAGGGCGTTGTGGGATATAGTGCAATTAGCGGTGTCCCGCCAGGCTGTGGCGGCGGGCGTGGCGGCGGGCGGCGGCGCGCGGTGCACCGGAGATAACTGGTGCGTTATTGCCGGCACCGCGCCTCTACCGCTAACTAACGCTTATTAAACTTCAACAACGCTCCCGCTGATCACTTCACCTTGTTGTTTACTCTAAACTTAGATTAATCGTTCGTCTGGCCTCGCTCCTTACACTATTTATCTTCAATAAAAAGTTGCTCTCCAAACTATTCTCATTTTAGATTTTGCTAACTTTGCAATTCTTATCCACTAATAATATACAAAAACAGCACCTGGTAAATGTTTCGCAAATAATTGGATACGTTTGCGTGCATTTCGTATGTCTACACAGTACTTCACGCTTGTTTCAATGCTCCTAAATAAAAATACTGTGAAATAACTGAAGCGTGAAACTATTGTTTATCATGTCTTCCTACCGCGTCATCATGACATAAATGGAATATTTATTGAGATTTTTCAATTACTTTCTAGTCCAGGTAAAGTCGTTTGCAGGTGTTGTCATCTCCCCGGCAGCTAAAAACCATAATGGATGTATTGTATAGCTTTTTACGGAACTTTCTACCATCTTTGGTTTACATTCCTGGTTTAACATTAATGATGGAAGACGAGCAATAATCACTTGATTGTTTCTCAAGTAATAAAAAAATAATACTCATTCCGCGGAAACGACATTTATTACCGGTAGCGGCAGAACAAAACAGTAATAGTGCCACCACCGCAGCACCGCCCCACGGTTTATATTATATTGATTGCGTGCCCAAAAGCCCTGAGAGATCATGAGTGATATCTATTGTTCACACTGGTAATTCACCACTTTACCAAAGTTATAATTTATGTTCAGCTTTGAAAGTGTGCGATGCCAGTCAGCAATGTGTAGAAACAAAGGAAGTCATTTACCCACTCGCGAGACAGTCACGCGACTGACTTGCACGGTGTGGTCTCCGTTATCTATTGTTTTATACCATGTTTACTACATCTTTGAATACGTAATTCACATGACTTTTTACAATTTACTGTTAATAAACGGTTATACAGTTAATACTGTAGTTAGTACATAATAGCCAAACAAGGTGGCTATAATAATTAATTAGAATGTGGTCTTACAACACAGTTTGTTGACTCAGGGGTGAGTCGCAAACTCGGGTGAAACATGTGCGACTCCGGCAAGGTACACGCACAATGGCCACTCTGTTTGCTCACCTCTCGGCTACACGCCGCCGTTGTGTTGTGCTGCTCTGCCTCAAACGTGTTTAAATTTACAACACAATATTAATTTACATACATACAACACGTACGTGTCATTGTTGTGCTCGCATATTGACATTTATTGCTGACTCCTCATCTATATTTACTTCCTGTTATTAGTAAATGTTTATTGCTAAATAAAGTAGTAATGCAATTGGACGTTAAAACAACTTCTCACTTTCATTTTTATTGCATCTAGACATTTCTCATTTTAATCACACTTTCACACGGTAATAAATGTATGCAATGCATACGATACGTCTAAATTATAGCATAAACTGTTTGGTACGTGACTTGTGTTGTATGTCTTTATATTTGCGTCGAATTCACAAAAAGGATTTGTTGGATGTTCGGACCGCGGCTCCTCGAGGATTTCCCTTGTCGTCATTGGCACACCCCGGCTTAATGTAGACTCGGAGATTAATGAGATGAGCCCGGTTTACCGCGCGCCAAACACTGGCATTAACCACTTTGTTTTATGAATGACTTTCTTACTGTCCTACTAACACGTACCATATGTATGGATTTGAAACCTGAAGCCTCGGCTGCGACACTTTATACTAGTTTTAGAACTGGTTGTATTTGTTAAGTGACTCGATTGTTGTTTATAGGAAGCCGTAATGTTTGATCGTAACTTACAGATTGAACTTTCCCCTTTATGTTTACAACTATTGTAAAAGGGTAAACTAGCATTGCTGATAGAATTGGGATCGGAAGTTCACAATAGGCACGTAGGAAATGTTCACGTGCCGGATTACTTTAAAATTAGGGTTCTTAACAATGCAACTGTAGTGTTCGCGTCTGCGTAGTCCATTCTTGATTTTTAAATAACAAAAGAAAAGCCTCACGAATTAGTGAAAGTTTTATTGAAGTAAAAAAAAAATTTGACCATGTAGACCTAGGACTTCATCCCGATTATTGTAAGCTAGAAACAGTTATGCACGAAAAGCACCGAGCCGACATTAGATTATGTAATAAATGATAAATTTTACCGAAAACCGTCACGAATCATTGACGTTGACATTTAAAGTTCATCGTGTTATTTGCATGGAGAATCTAGTTGATCCGTGTCGGGGGTGGGTTTGCTTTGCTTTTGTCGTCCTGCTCTTTTGGACGTACATTCATATTGTGTTCTTGATATAGATATTATATAGTTCATTGATACATTTTTGCACAGACTGTATCAACTTGGATTCCGACTTAAAATAAATTGAAGGTAACCATTACTTAATAGTTTTAATAAAAATTGATTTGCCGCTAACCAGACCAGTTTTATTGAAGTTATTATAATTATTTGCAGTTTCTCAAACAAACTCTGCATCTTTATAATATTAGTATAGAGTATATTCCAAATGTTAATATGTATGTACTATGACTTCCTTATGAAGTAAACTTAAGGAATATTATTTACAAGAGCGGGCTAATGGGATCGCTGTTGTAATTTAATATACCTACAATGTATGATTATATATTTCTCATACTATTGATACTAAACGCAATGACGCAAGTGGCGCAATACATTTCATTATATAAAATAATAACTTAGGTTAGGGTAAATCAGTCTGCAACCGTTAAGCCATACAATCGCACTAATTCAGTCGCGGCTCCGCGGCTCGAAATCTGCGATTTTGCGCCGCCTAATTAGCGAAACGTTTCTGCCGTGCAGCCGGTCAAAGGATTTGCCGCTCATTACGCGATGCCAACCTCGGTCAACCTAAAACTGTCTCTTCGTATTTTGCTAACTAAGTGTGCTCTTCATACATTTAGATTAAATGTTTGTGAAAGTTTAATTTAGTTTATGGTAAAGAATTAAGAAATAGGGGGCAGACTAGTCACGAAATAAAGTATAGCGGGCAGTGCGATGCGATGTTCGCGGAAGGCGCGATAAGATCGCGTGAGAGGCGGGCACGCTCCGCCGACTGCTCTGCGCGCTCGCGTTCAGGGATGCCATGTGCCAGCCATCAATTTCCACTTAGTATACGAATCAAAATAATCATTTATAGCTCCTATCATATTATGTCTATTTAGTTAGTCTAATTGAGTTTGATATCCAAAAATCAACAGCACACACTGTAGCATTATGATTGCTTTACCTGTGGTCAGCATTATAAAGGCTTATCTAAGTACTCGCTGTGATACGTTTAACCATGAAAGTTGATACTGAACCTTCGAGATTAACAGTCGCCATCTGATAAATAGAAATACATACCTACCTATCGCTAATCTGTCTAGTGATTGATAGTTGTAAGTAAATAAATACAGTCACACACGTATACCGTTAATACGCCTGTGAGTTAATAGTAATGGCAAAGTTTTATTAATAGACGAGGGCAAACGTTTAATATTGGGCGTGTAGTTATTGAATTAAACGACAAAAGAATAAGTTAATTAAGACAGCCCTGGCGGAGACCCCATGCCGAACTGTCGGACTATTCGTCACGCTGCGTTAATGGACGCGGAACACGCTACACTTGACTATCTGCCTGCACTACTATCCTCGTTCCTTCTATCGATTATGTCTAGTTTTAACGTACCTCCGTTTTGGATTATATCCGATAACATTTTATAGCCTCCAAATTCATGCAACTTTACAATTCTGAATTTCTTGATTTCAAAGTTCTAGTGGATATTATGTGATGTCATTGCCCTTAAACAATAGTTTAATATCACTGTAATATTCGAAATCATAGGTTAAATTACAATTCACAAGAATGTGTAAATAGCTCTTTACACTATAGAAAACATATGTGACCCATGTCCTACATTAGACAAATCTATTGTGATAAACTAGACCACTGTTTTCGGTAATCATGTTAGTGACATATAAAACAATATCCCTAACAATCAAAGTTCGTTGGCACAATGTTATCGAGTTAATATCGTTTGTTATCGTATCTGATACTTTTTGGACAATATAAAGTTTCAATAGTTTGTCCATTCGTCAGTATTCAGTTCGTTTCAAATTGAAGAGCTCAATATTTACTCAATTATTCGAGAACTCATTAACAGGCCGTATAGCGTGGGCCATTTTGTAACATTATCTGTGGGCGTAAAAGCAGATGGCCACGACCGTACTACACTAGCACACAACACCGTCATAATGGCACTGATTAAACTTAATTAACTGAAGCCATGTACGCGCGGGGACACCCGTGTCGCGACACTATAGCGCCCTTATTTTGAACTATCACCCACATAGGGCATCGGTCACCGACACCGGAAGCGTTTTTATAAGATCCTTTCTGTTCAATTGAATCACTTATTGCATCAATACAATTAAATAATCATGTAATAGCTTTCATAGATTATTGTAATAGGTTATTATTTGATTTAATTCTGAAGTGTCCTTGTTATGTAGTTAGATTAGACATAAGATATCCAAATAACGAAGTGTAGGATATGGGTTGACCCGTTACTTAGACTTGGGTATTTTGTTTGCTAATCGTTTCTAGTGAATTAGCCGACGAGATTTATCACGTGACGGCACGCAGCTGGCGCGCAACCCATAGACCTCGCGCCCTTTTATCACCGTGTAAAACACGCCCATCGCGTTAATTTGTTTGCTCTGAAGCGGTCGATCTAATGAATCGCCCCAGGCTGGACCCGTGTCGAACGTCCGAGCCGCCTCCACAGAATATAACATTTACTCCTTAAATTGACACCAGTAAATAAATCGTAAATCGCTAATGTATTAGCTAAACACACACAATGGAGTCAGTCTAAATATTTTTGTGTGTTAAACTGAAGTAAGGTTTCTGATGTCATACAATGTTGATGTTTAAAAGTAGATTGTAATAAATAGGTTGTGGCACTGATTTAGCATGCGAGTGAATCAGACGCTCAGGTGAGGTCGAATTCCTGTGAGCTCGGCCGCCTTACCTGCGCGCCAGAAATACGCGCGCCCGAACGACCGCCCGCCCGCCCGCGCCGCACCTAGCAAGCTCTACAACACCGCAACACATTTTATTTTTGGTCGGACTGTTTGCACATACATTTCCCGATTGTTAGATTATTTATTTCCATCTTCTTGTGAATCATTTACGTGACTTTTTATGTTTTATAAAGAGACGTTAAATAATTGAATTGAAATGAATATAAGTATCGAAGTACGTACAGGCAATTATGCATTATATACCATTACGGTTTATTTATTTTTACTGTGAAGTCTTTCTTCGTTTTGTTGGTACACCACTTAATTAGGTGGTACTCGTAAAACTGTCTTCCTCATCTTATATTTACCGCGTTTGCCCTTTTTATTATCCGATTACAGGGGCCTCGCCGTTTGTAAACCGTTTTCTTAGGCGAGGGGAGCAGTTTCATTTGTTTCTTGTGAAATTACTTGAGCTTCGGACGAGCCCCGCTCACACCTCGTATACTCTCGAAGCTATTATTTCAGGCATACCTGTGTGTAATTAGTTATGATTGTTGTCGCTTGTGTAATGCCAAATTAAGTAATTAATGTTCACACGGATATAATGTTTATTGCGGTCTGAGCTTATCGGTGCGGTCCGTCGGGAGATGTTCGTGCCGCCGGTACACAGATAATGACTTGACTTATTTATTTCAATGTTCTATATAAAACCATAATATAACGTACTACATAATATGTACATAATGCTAATCTATATTTACACGTAGTATATAATGTGTGTAGTGGAATTATAGTTTTATTTGGAAAGTATAGTAAAATATCTCATGACAGTGTAGGTTTAGCGCGTCAGAGGTGGTGATGCAATTAGTAGGACTCTCGACTCGTCCTGGCCCGCAACGCAAACCATGGCACGGAAACCCGCACTCATGTGTCGCTGCGCAAATTAAACGTGCGACACTCGAACCTATCACCATGATCCTCAAACAGCAATTAATTTCGCGTTTTGAAGTTTTTTCAATCATTTCAATTTCTGTGTTTCAATAAATCGGTCTCGGTAGATTAATAGACTTATTATAGAATCTTTAACAGAATAACGAATGAAAATATATGTCTTAGTTATTCCAACTTGTTGGGTTGGGCGTGGAGCTGTAAGGATAAAAGATTTGCGGTTGGTCCGGAGGTTTCGGAGGAGTTCCCACGGGTGCGCCTCTTAGTAATTGAGAGCGCCCGCGGGCCGATAATTGTGCTTTAGCGCGAATACCTCGCGCTGGGCCCACCGCCCGCACTGTTGCCCCAATAAATCATGTCCGTTACTCTCCATTACACCATAATACCAAATAGACGCGAAAGGATTTCCAACTGTTTTCTCATGTCGATGTTATAAACCAGCCGTCATACTTTAATTGACCAGATAAACACGCTGATAAATGGAAAGAACAATATCTATTTATGAACTTTCAAATTACATACTTGTACAATTTATATCACATTATTAAAACAGTTTTAAACGCAACCAAGGTGCAAAATACCTATAAAATATAGACACAAAAGCTATAAAATAGTATTTCTAAGAAAGTATTTTCCCCATATTAGGATGTCGAGGGTTACACCACTTGTCACGACAAGGACGTCAATGTTGTAAAGACATGCGAGCTTTTTAAACAAACTTTATCTGTCTATAAACAGAAAGAAGGTGTGCGATAAAACGATCGCGTGACTCGCCTTCGCACCCTAGCTTCAGCGAATGCCTTGATTACTCGAGTAGCTTTGCAACTGAACCAAAAATAAAAGACACTTAATAACGTTTCTGTTTTAAATTATGCGACTATGTACATACATTTTACAGGGATGGTGTTCTCAAATCTTTAGTAGTGAATTTCGAATATGATAGAGTAAGTGGTACCAAGTGGTTAGCTGGTACTGAGCTTATCGGCGTGACGTCAGTCCATGGGCGGTGCCGACGTAGAGGCATGTAGATCGCGAAATTGATTGCATGTTATCTGATGGGGCACGGGTTCTTCGCTAGCGTTTAATACAGGCGTCCGTCGCGGTCGACACGCGATCCTTTTGACAGGAGATCGTCCGCGCCCCCTGCCCCATTGACTGTGGTAATTACTACGCGGCCCGTAAGCTGCGGCGATGTCGCCGGCTTCGGGGATATACAACATATACAACTGTACATACATCACAGCACAAAAGTACTCATACTACTTTGAAATTCATGCAAATTGACACTTAAATATGAACCATCATCATCTACAATAGGTAAAATAGTATAGTCAATGTTGCAAGTGAATTCAATTGTGGAATTTAAATCGAAACAATTTGTTGCCTCCAAATCGTTAGCTCAAGTACCGAATGCTTCGACTAAAATGTTTGTAAAATTGGGGTTGGAGTTTTGAATACCTCTTTTTAATTTGATTGGTGTATAACAAGCGCGAGGCGCACCCACCGAGAGCCGGAGAGTCCGAGTCGAGCTAATTGCCTCGCGCAATAAGAAACAATGACAAAACTTACGACCGTCTCGAAACAGGGCCTCCCTCCAGGTTTCGCAGTTTTATTTAAAACTCACTTATCCGATACGCCAAGCTTATTATATTTTAGCGTAGATTGCTCTCGAACTTAATTGACAAGAAATGGTGTTGTTTTCTAAAGATTAACTTTATTGTTATTCATAAATACAGCATCGACTTCAGATAGTAAAAATGTATAGTAAACAGATGCTGGTCTGGTTCAACACGACAGTTTAATTACCCTGAAGGCAGGCGACCCGAGGGGTGTGAGTTGAGCCGTCGCGGTAATTGATTGTGACATTTGATGGACATCCACCAAGCGTATATTGCACCGCGCTTGGGACTACATGTTACTAATCGAATCTATTTCCTTGCATCGCACATATTTGCTTCATAAAATACTCACACTAGCAGTCAACTTAATTATCCCATAGGAAATAATATTTACCTACAAAGTTTACGTGTATGAATATATTTCCTACTTGTTAAAAACTGGCTGTCTAAACATACAATTAATTCATTGTTGCAATTCGTCAAGTTGTTCTCGTAATGTTGACATTCGCCCTAAAACAAACTCGACTGGAGCCAACCTCCGGCTTACCTCTGTAAACTAAGGCTACCTTAAACTTTTAAGGTTCGCTTAATAACGCAAGCAATTTGTAGGTCGCCCTCTGTTTACATTCTTGCTCTCGAAAAGGTGATTTGATGATTTTGACTTATTCAACTTGTTGAATTTATGTTTACACACTGTTTTAACTTGGTTACTTTATTCCGTATATTGGTATTTGCAAGATTCAATCATGGTACAATTAATTTTATTGTTATAACATGTATAAAGTGATAATGCCTCCCAAAATTATCATTACTAAGCCCAGTACCCAGGCAAAATATCAGTATTTCTCAGCTCATTGCTTTGCTGGATAACCGTGCCTAACGGGGTGAAATATTTATTATCAGAAAGAGTTTTTACGAAAACAGACTGCTCATTATTATAAAGACAGATTTTCTTATTTTCACCGATACATGTGACGTTATTATATCGCTAGGTGATTTCTCTTATTTCTATGTAGTGAAACTAAAATCGTTTCTCTCGCGAAAGCTACTTTACTAGTCGCTTGATATAATTTTATGTACTCATCGGTATAAAAAATCCAATAGGAAAATATTTTAACAGATCACAGGCATTTGCTGGCATTTGAATTAAGTGTTATCAGTACGCTTATTTTTCTGCATGTTGCATTAAACCTATGATATAATAGGTTAGTGTGCGGTTGTTGTATACGTAAACTAGCAGCGCCCCGCGGTTTTACCCGCGTTGTGCCCGTTCCCGTGGGAATTTCGGGAATTTTTATACATATAAACCTCCCTCTTGAATCACTCTATCTATTGAAAAAACCGCGCCAAAATCCGTTGCGCATTTTTAAATATCTAAGCATACATAGGGACGGACAGACAGCGGAAAGCGACTTTGTTTTATACTATGTAGTGATAATAAGTTATTTATCAATTGATATAAAAATATAAATGGTTGATGACTCCGCAGTAGTAGTAAAGGTTGTAATTTCAGTAGGTACGATCTTCCATAAAAATAATGGTCACATATGAGAAGTCGCAGTTATTACTAAGTGATATTGATTGGTTGAAGCTGCGGGCTTCGGGCTGCGAGGTGGGCCGACGCCCTCGTAAGGCACGACGCTGCCGATGCCGGCAAGATGTTTTTATCGGTGCGACACGTCCACGGCGGCGCGTCTCGGCGACGTGTCGTGCTCCCGTGGGACACTAGCCGTACTTCCGAACGGAGATATTTATAGCCGCCCCAGAAGCCGCCGTTACCTAATGTAACGTTTTATGGTAGCCCTTATTACGGTTCCCACACCGACCTGTCTTACTTCGCTCCGTATACTCTCTCTAAGAAATTTTATTTATTCAATTGCTTTAGACAAATAAGAAAGGTAAAATAAGAAGCAACATCGTACAGTCGTAAGCGACCGCAAAGCTGTCTACGGTCAGTACCGGCTCGCAAAACTGCCACGTCGAAGATATTCTTTGCGGAAATCGTAAATTGGGCTCGTCCCTGGAGTAGTGCGAGGTGCGAGGCGCCTCCTGTGCCGCATACACTAATCGGAGACGGCCCCGCGCCCGCGCCCGTGCCCGCTGCCTTGTTGTTCTTTGTGCATCCCGTCGTAATGGCCGCGGGAAAGCCTCTTTTGTTACGCTAGCGATTTGTTATATCTCGCCGCGCTTTTCCGAGATACCTGCTTTGACTCGCGTAATTGTTCTTTCGATTCGGTGGTTTTGTTGTGAATAAAACGCTTTGTCACACAAGCTGTTAAGTCGCTCGTCTTAACTGTCTGTTTCATTGTTGATAATCTAAATTCATTATCAAAAATCTTATTTATGGTTAAGATTAACAATAAAATCGCGTCATCATTATCCCAAATGAGCGACTTTGCTAAACAACTAAGTCGAGTTAATTAACATTATCAAAAACTTCAATGCTCTATGATATTTGGGCTTACATCATTAACTTACCGGCTGTCGTCTGTTGTACGCTGATGTTACTGTTGAATTATAAAATATATTTGATTCAAATTAACCTCAAGATAAACTCTGTAGATAAAGACGTTTGAAGCATATTATGACGTGATCAAAAGTTTTAACGTGGCAAGAGGTAGTTTGAAACGAATGTTTTAGCGTATCTGGATTGAAGTGCGAAGCCGTATTCACCACGGTCCGCTGCTCCGCGGCCGTTCAACTCGTCGTGGTGCTCGTGACTGCGCGCGCTCGACCACCATCACTTCCTACTCGCCGCGGGTTCACACATGGTTTCAGACGCACCACGCGTTATCTACAACTTTGATCATCTTATCATTTCAAATTGTGTTCCCAACTTTGATTATATCTCTGGAAACTTCTAAATTCCCAATTACTGCGACGTATCAAGCCTTGACACTGCACAAAGTTGTGTGATGTATGTAGTATTATTATCGCGTAATACGCTCGGTCAATAAATTAAATCTTTTGCTGAATACGGTACTGCAACGTGATCGTAAAAGTAAACAAAACTTTCAATTAATCTCTATATGCAATGATTAAATAAAAAGTATAAAACACCATTCATATATGTTTGAAATCAATTTGCATTTAAACAATATCGTGTTTAGAATTTATATGTTATGATTTGTTTAAAAAATTTAGCTTCGTGCTTATTGTTAGAAGTTAATGCCGACTTTAGGAGGAGTATTTTATGTGATCATTATCATGACATGAATGTCGGAGGCACATGTCCGAGCTTTCGTAATGATACGACACCCCGTGACATAGTTTGCTCTGTGACAATTTTCGCCACAAGGGGTGCTCTCATGTCCGCGATGACTCGGCGCCTCGTTAATGTCTCTCACGACGCGGCCGCCCGTTACTCCACATCGCTCTACTGCTGGCCGCAGTCTCGGCTTGTCTTGTCCTTAATGATTCTACTAACAACACACTCACTTTAATATGAATTGTACCAATCATAGGGATACGTTATATCTTAAGAAGATAGGGCATATTTATTTTATCATTTGCTGTTGTATTTTGTACAAGCAGCCATGGTGGCAGTGGACTAACATGAACCTAATATACAATCGTAATCATTGTTTTTGTATTTATTTATGCACAGTTCGATCATTCCGCGATAGATTAGGCGGCCTTCTAAATTTTCTTCTTGTACAGCACAAGTTGCCATTAGTATTGTAAGTCACGTTAATTAACAAGTTTAAATAATAGTGTACCTTATGTATATTACTTAATTTTCTATTGGTCGGGCCACTAATTACTTAGCTGCGTGTTTACACGCAACAACATGGTAGTGTCTGGTGTTTTTATAGCGTTCGTTGTAGGAAATGTGCATATGATGTAAATAGACTTTTTACTTCGCCGCCACTATTCATACCAGTTCATTGTTCTTCGAAATTGCTCTCCGCTGAGAACAGTGCGTTCGGGCACTGCTCTGTTTTGCCCTTCGTTTTACTCCACATTCTTTATCTCCACTCTGTGTATAAAACAACTAGTCTTATTTAAAATATTACCATATTTTACGCCTTAAAACTTTAGAGGTTTATAATTAAAATTAACAATCTGATTCAGTTACGTACGTAAACCTGGTGTCGGAGTTTATGGACCGCCTGAAAGACTTCGACATGGTCTAACGAATGAAAGAAGCATGATATCGCTCAGAAAGAAATGCCACTATCGATCACCCGTCCAAGCAGGGGCCGAGCTGCACGTTTGCTTAACAATAACAATGAACTAACATCACTTACTCAAGCTACGCCACAGCGCTACTCTAGTTATGTTAGCATTTTTTGTTTGTATTTTACGGCTAATCTTTGGAACTAGGTATTCATTCGATTTAAAACAATCCTTTACCAATAGGTAGAGTACACTTTAGGTACGGACTATGCTTTTATATAGGCTATGCTTTATTTGCGAAAAAATAAGTATCGTACTCAAATTACAATAATGTAACTAATGTCTAAATATATTAGTTATTGAAGTGCGGTATTTTTTTTTATTTTAAACATATTCTACATATTTAAAGTACTAATTATATTACCTATAAAAAAGACCTCGAGGACGTATAGCTAAATATAGTTAAGGCACAATAATAGTATGTTACAATTTAAAAAATATATATATTTTGAAGTTGATGATATTGATAGTATTTTGAATTTGATGATATTAATCAAAATAAATGGTCTCTTCAATCAAGGTCAATTGTTTAATTTCAAGTACCTCTTTAAGTTATTAAAATTGGCCATTGCTTTTTGGAGATATGATGAAAAATACACAAAATAATTTACGGACACGGGCGATCTGTACTATATTGTGCGGGTCAGGCGCGGGGAAGGTACGTAATATTTACGAGGATCAACATGACTATCAATATTGATATGTTTGCGCTTTTTTAACACAAATTTCCCGCAGAAAATCTTAATTAACCGAAGCGAAGGGAGAGCGGGTCGCAAGGGGGAAAAATAAAGAAAGAACTTGCAAGATGAGTTGGTAAACCAAATATCAATCAGTAAATGTGTAATTATCTCTATTGCAAGGATTGTATGAACAAATAAATATGATATGCCAACAAATGAAAACCAAATGTTGAACAATCTGTTTCAATAAATGGATGCTAGCATTGATTGTTTTAATCGATACTGTGCCGGGTGCACAGGTTTCAGCAATTTTTACTGCATTGGCAAATTATACAGAGATAGAATGATGAAGTAGGTTTAGCTTTAGTTGTTTACTTGACAGCGGTAAAAGGTTTGCGAGTCCCTCGTGGCATCGGCTCGCTTGTTTTCATTTCGTTATTTACTTTTAATTTGGCAGCAAGCGGATGATGCGGCGGGCGGGGGCCACTCGTGTGAATAATTGAGCCGATACGCGGCCGACTGTCGGTTCGTTCTTCTGATTGTCTGTTAACATTACCACCAGGTTTCAGCAAAAAAAATACGCGGCCGCGCTCGCTCCCTAACCACAGTGACCACTGCCATGTCATATATATCTCAAACTTCCAAATCAAAACCATAACATCATTTTGCAATTTCACAATTTATGTATACACTTTTTCGCGTGATTAGGCGTTCGACAGTTGTCAGTTACAATTTTTACAATGATTAGACGGATATAAACCAAAAGTTTTAATTGTATACTAAATTATTCACCAGACGATACTAAGAATAACAAAGTTTCTTGTCATTCATTAGAATGTTACCATTTTCTGAAACTGAGAACAAAACAATTACTGAAGCTCATTTATAATGCCCTATTTGACACTGCCATGCCTTGGAAAGAAAGTTAATTATTTTCTCTATGACTGTATAGAGCCTGAAAGTAGCGCGACGACTTCATTAAAGCATTTTAAAATCACATAATTTATGATTGTTGCTTTTGTATTTTTGAAATGCGGAAACTAACTGAAATCAATGTTTAGATGTATTATTATGTAATTAAATGTAGTGGTCTGTTAACAAGTGTCGTTAATATTATTTATCATATTTTAACACGTCTTGTTGGGGGTTGTATGTATGCAAATATGAAGCACGCCGCGCGGTTCGAGGTCATCGACGACGGCGCGAGGCTCTCCGCCGGTCGAACGGTCGCGTGCCGCAACACATTACGCCACTGACTAGTTCACGGGGGTTGCTTATTGTCTCGCGTCTATTAATACTATCGTGTTTATAGGGAAATTAATATCTGCGGTCTTGACGCACACTCCATCTGCCTACCTGTGTCTTTATGAAATGTCATATTATCGAAAACCTATAAAACCGCGAGACTTACATTACAATAATAAATGTCGTGAAAAATATTAATATTACAGAAGGCAAAATAACAAAAGTGGTATGAAATCGATTTTTTTCACAACTTGTATTGTAGTTTTGGATTATTTCTCTAGGGGACATTCTTCTAAATTGGATTGAAGTTGGAATCACGAATTGGAGATTTGTTTTATTTTCATAACGTTTTTGGATGAGGTATAATAGATATTAAACTTCCTTCCGCCGATAACGTATAAATTTTCCAATAATTTGGGAA
The DNA here is from genome assembly GCA_951394245.1 of Cyclophora punctaria. Lineage (NCBI taxonomy): Eukaryota > Metazoa > Arthropoda > Insecta > Lepidoptera > Geometridae > Cyclophora > Cyclophora punctaria. The sequence continues at coordinate 3,156,025 of OX596171.1, read as the reverse complement.
AGTTCTTGCCAAGTCATGGGGCATTAATTATTGAGTATTCATTATTTGCTTAAGACTTCCAAGACGATTTGGTTGGTGGAGTGTTTTAAGAGGGAGGAGCTGCAGTCACGTTTCTGCAAACTTTGGCTAGCCCATTTTCAGCATTCCATTCAAGAAATGAACGTTTTATTGTTCTATTTCTGGCTAATATTTATGTGCTAATGAGCAATCAATTTACGGAACTCTGTGTAAGGTTTCAATTCAATTAACTATTAAACGTTTCCAGATTCGTTCTTACAATTTTTTTTGTTCTATGTTTTCAAATAGCAAATAAGCCAAGAAACAGTGATTGGCCATAACCTAGTTGTAAACCGGCCGACAATTGACGATCGAGAGTTGGGAAAAGTAGGACGAAAGTGGTGTGCACAGGTTTGTGGATGCAGGGCGATCGCTGCAGCAACGGTGTGTTGTTGAAGTGTGTGGGCGGGGCGGGGCGCGGGGCGGCGCGGCAGGTGCCCGGCCGGCAGTGCCGCGAGACGCGCCGCCGCGACACGCCGCGTACCGAACATGTAGCGCACCGCGCACTCACACGGACAGCGAAACTAGTCGACTCTCCACTCGCGGACTCTACGTTGTTAGGACATTGTGAACTATTGACTACAGTGACTATGGTGGTCCTCGAGGGTGGCGGAGCCCTGCTCGAGCCCGCGCTCGCTATAGACGGCACGGCGGCCGCCTGCCTCGAAAGGGCATATGCACAAGCGGATGTTTCCTTAAAACTTTTACCAAAACGTTATATTAACTTGCATCAGTGGTTATCCCCGGTGACAACGTCAGTTACCGCGGCGTCCGCCGCTGGGAAAGATTTAAAGCTACAAATTGTAAGTTTTACGACATAGTCAATATTATTATTGTTAATTGCGGTATTATCAGTGTTATAAGTACACTATAAGTTTAATGTATATTAGTATTACATTAAGACCTCTTTGCGCCTCATCGTGACCTTGTCGATTATTTTTTTGAGTATATTCTTATTAATATGGCTCACAAAAAAGTAAAAACATACGCGAGAGCAAATCAAAATTATAATTGATCTCGTTGAAGTCTTTTGTATGAAATATCTCCTTAATATTATAAAACGCGTTGAAACCTTTTATTTATTATATTAATTCTTTACTCCCTTTGATACAACTAGAGGCAACCATAATTTGTGAAGATTTTACACCTTATTTAAAAGAGATGGGTATTCAATTAGCGTGACTATATTTAAAAACTATTTGATTTTGTTGGAAATTAGACACATTTAAATGACAAACCGGCTGCTTAGTTTTAATTTATATTATTGGGTAAATATTTTGTTTGGGAGGTTTCTCCACAAATGGTATATTATTATTTAATACTCACAACCTGTTATTCGTGTTTAATTTAATGTATTAGCTATTTTTATGTATATTGCTTCAAGGGCACATTTTCTCTTTCGCTCATTATAAAAATGATCACTGTGGTATTTAAAATGATATATTTTATATTCATTCTTGTGTAATTAAAAAATTAACTAAATAATTACACCAGTCTTGGTATAAAAATAAGTCAGTTCACCGGTTAAATGGTCTTTGAGATGAAAGTGTATCTAATACTAAACTTGTCGCACTAAATTGTGAAAGTATATTTTTAATTATTGTTAGTTGTTTTTCGATTCAAAGAGCTAGGTGACGCGGACCAATAGTGCTAACTTATACAATTTCTGATACATTTCCGAAGCATATCAGTTGTGACCAAAGATAGGTTGAATACGTATTATGCAATGGCCCAAAAACCCGGTCCAAATAAATGCAAAGTATCACAAAACAATGTTGTATATTTGATGCGAGTGTCGACTCCCGACCTCACATTTGTGTGAGGCGTTTATCAAAGTAGTCCATATCTTCCGATAAGCCGAGCTTTTGATATTGTGATGAAAGCTATTAATAGTGTTCCTCTACTCGCGCGAATGATTAGCAACAAATGTGTTACCCTAACAAAGTGCCATTATTATCAACCATAAATTAAGTACATATGTATTATCAAATATGTTGAAGGGACGAGAGTACATAAACACCCATAAATAAAGGTAAATGAAGAGATGGCCTCAACTTAGTATGCAAAACGTTAATTAAAACGTATTTAATAGTGTTAAAACTATCCTATTTTGCATTTACTTATTCTGAACTTGATTTTGAGTAGATTGATATATTATTTGTGAAAGACTAACTTTCATGGTTATCGACTGTGAGCCATTCGTATGCTGATTCTTTATTCGACGTATGTCTCGGTCGGGTTCATGTTTTGTTTGTATATTTGAAAATGATTCGTATATGTTACCTCAATTCCGTGTGTTTAAGCGTGGAATGTGTTGCGGGCATGATATACGTATTAAACTCTATATGACAATGACTACTTCTAATACGGGTTAAATAAATTATCCAGACCAGAAAAAAAAATAGTATCTTATTAAAAACAAAACATTAGGAATTTTGTATCTGATGCTTTCTGATATTGGCGGTAACGGAAATTACAAAAAAGGACGTTTGTAGAATATATACAAGTGGCAAGTCCGTCGGATAGCGAGCCGGCCGGCGGGCCGCTGGCCGCCCGCCCCAGGCCTTATCGCGCCGCCCAATCTCCCCGTATTCATTGCTAACTCCGGAAAGCGCTAAATGTGGAGATAATCTTTCCAACTGACTCACCTTCTTGCTTTTTGAAAGTTTTGCATTCACACTCAAAAAGTTACATTACACAAATTGGATCCCGCTTTTGTATTCTAATACTATTCACTATCTTCAAGTTTCCTAGAAAATATTCGCTGCATTATGTGGCACGCCGCACGGCCTTGGATGCATCGCATTAATGAAATTAAAACCTATCGACTGCGCTGCACTTAACCTAAGCCTATTTTAACACATGTGTGCATATTGGAGTCGAAAAAACATATTTACAACAATAATTTATAAAATGCAATACAAATAATGTGCGTGGCGGTTTTTGTTCAGCCGTTATACAGCGGGTTTACATTTGCGATCTCGAAGCTAGCTCCTTTGTTACGTTTCATCGTCTGCCTGTGTCTGCTTTGAAAAATTGTAATGCAGCGGCATTGTCGACGCGAGAGTTTCACAATTGTGTGCACCGCGCAGTTAGCAGTCACTACCGACAGAGAGAACTACGATTTATACCCCCGGTGAACATGTTACACATTGAAATAACTAAATCTCATATTCAATTTGTCGTAGCAGTTGGAGTTCACACAAAGACGGGTACGTCGACTCGCAAACGATCATAGAATAGGGGCTGCGGAATACATTAGCCACCACTGACGGTGTCGGCCTCGGAAAGGCCGTAATATATTTCACTAGCGGTCATTTTCGACAATTAACCACATAAAATAAGTGAAATTATGCATGCGGCCGACGACGGCGTATATCACGTCCAGTTACGGGGCACGATACCTACCTACATTCATTATTCAAAGAAATGTTTCGCTCGACCAGACCGCGCCCGGAAGCGCCGGCTCTGTTCGTGTGATTGATGGAGACCACTTTATTTTTACTGTTCTTTTCTGCAAATATAATATGTGTATTATGTAAACAATAAGTGCCTTTCAATATTTTATTGTTAATTAGCAACTTATATGAAGAGCGCGCTCAACATTGCATACCAATTATGTAGCTCCGGCAAGCTTAACACAAAAACAGAAAAATGTGTCTTCACTCCACAGGCAACATAAATATTATGAAACTAAATCTCCACAGGCATGGCTTTCTTTCCCGTCACATTAGAGATTATTGTGTATGACTACGCCGTAGAAATACAGTTATTTATCTTATGAAAATGTACACGTCTACGAATTATAACATAATATTCAAATCTACGAATACTATAACCACTATTGGTAAAATTGCAATTCAAAATGATTAACGTATCATTTGTATGTGATTATTTATATATTTACACACGTACACAAATTCTGAATGCTTTCACGGCAAAATGAATCCAACCTTTGAGTTGAGACTCAAAGGTTGGATTCATTTTCTCGCAATTTCCTACAATTTCCGGTCAGCTTTTGGTATTTTGATGAGTTGGAAAATAATTTTGAAACAAAATTGCACACACACCGAATAAAATATTAGTAGACAGCTATCCATATGTTGTGTATAAGACTTGTAAGTAATTGGTATTTCAAGTTCAAGCACGGAGAGCAATGTCCTTCTTGCGTAGTTTACCGGTCTCAGTTATGTAAAGAGTTGTTTGAGGCCAATGTTGTAAATGACTGGTCAATAAAACGAAACTTGCCAATATACTACGTATACAAAAAAAACTAGTGTCATATTTTAATTTAGGTCTACTAAAATATTAGATGTTCCTGTCCAAAACGTTTGTTGCTATCTCGTGTTTACTATTTATGTTTATTTATAAATATTGCATGTATAGTGAAGATATAAATGTCCTACATAATATGTCGTTTGGCATCACCTTGAGGTGTGTGTGAATCAGCAGACGGGACGCTCGCACACCGCCATGACGAGTGCAGTTCGAGAATAGCATGTGGTCTATTTGGGAGTCCTCTTCGTTTGTTTGCCAGCGAAATGTGTCATTGTTAACTAATTTAAGTAACACTCTCTGCCAGAGATTACGCCACACTGATGAGTATCTCCGTAACATTAATCGGTCAACACCGACAGGTATACTGCACGTACATATTATTGAGATCATACAAATCAATACTTCATACCGCTACACGTACGTACACAAGTCTGTCACGCGCTCCCACCTTGAGGATTACGATCACATTGAAGAATCATGAACCCTAAAAACAATAAATTCATGTTTCCCCGTTTTATTGCACACTCGTAAGCCTTTTTAGGCTATACTAAACCAGTCACCAATCTTCATTACTGAATTTAGTGTGCTTTATAAGAACATCACCGCACCGTAACACCAAAACAATAATAATGCACATATTTTGTTACAAGACATTAAAATTATTAAAATGTTACTTGATGAAAGAATGAAATACATTATTCTTCGATTAACAGTACACATAGTATGTGTACTTGTACTACTATATTATAGTAGTGGCAAATCGCAATTTAGAAAATATTATATAAAATAACTAGTACCTAAGTGTTAACATATACTAATTGCAATTGATCAATTTCAAATGTTACATCCAACATTTGTGATTAATGTTTCCCTGCTTTTCCTTTATTCAAATTAGCAATTTATATGCATAGGACGTCACTAACCATAACGAGTCTGATAATGAAACTCTTTAATTTTTTATTGCGGTGGGTCATGTTAATAATTTATTAATTAATATGAGCACCGGTAGCGGTTGCTGTCATTCCGATAGCCGGCGACATTATCGCTGGAGAGTTGCGTAAACATCAGAATGTAAAACACGATATCGTTTAGTCAGTTAATTAATTGGCGTGACCAGGAATCCGGGAACCGGGAGCGGTGAGCGGCGAGCGCGACGTACCCGGCCGCGAGTCGCGAGCTCGTTATGAAAATAATGAGACCGACCGCGGCCCCTTACTCAATGCACAACTTAGACTCCAAGCTCACTTTATTGTTATTCTCCATTCTGAATTTTTACGACTTTAATTAATTTCCTGGAAAAGTTGTAATCCGACACAGTTAACATTTTTTATCAGTCCCTCAACGTTCCTTTTATCGATACTCAAAAAAGCTCTTGCGGTTAATATAACTTTAAACCAGTTAACGTTTCAACAACAGTATACATGTATGGTATGTAAAGCTTAAATTGTTTAATTTAATTGTTTTATGAGAAAATATGACATGAAATTTACGAAGTGAGAGTATACGTGGCTCGGCATAGGCAAGAGCTTATTAAGTTGAGCTTATGTTTGTAGAAACCGCATTTCTGTGATATGGGTGGCTGCATGTCGATGTATCTTTCTAAACTGCAGCTGATGGCTGCTTCAGACCCAAAATAATATGTGAACAAATTGATAAGAATACTGAATATTCGACGAGATTCAATTTTCTTAAATTCATATAATATGTCTTAAAAACGTCTAAAAATACGGTTGAGTAATTGATGTGACCACACTTCATTTAAAGATTTATTTTATAACGCAGAAATACCTGTACGTAATACCAATACTGAATAATTTAATTTTAGTATTATTATATTACGTTCATTAATATTTTTTTCTGCGTAATCTCCCATATTTTGGCGTTCTTATTTTGTTAACTGTCATATGCATGGATATAGGACAGTATACCTATTATTTAAATAATATGTAGTTATCCCGATACACTTGTTCATTTACTTCCGATATTATATAAGTACATTCTATAGGCTTTATCGTATTATTAAATGCATATAACTGTCGTAAATTTTCAATTAAGAGCCCCGTAAAAGATCTTGACTCTTCTTTAAGTGGTAGTTTGGTATAAAATAAAGCATTTCCGTTTGGTACCTACGCAGGTTTATTGGGGTCGTGTGATTGAGGTAACTGCGACGAGACGTGTCACTTGATTTAATTAAGAGCCGCTATATCGCCCGCCGCCGCTTCTCCGACCAAGCTAAACTCATACGCTACCCGGCTAATTTGGAGCAAGTCATTTCGGAACACGTTTACGAATCTTAATATTTGTTCTCGTGTCTTGCGCTCGCATCTGCACCAAAACGAAACGTACCGACTGCTTTATGGGTGCAAACCAGCTTCACGCAAAATTTAAGAAAAGGTGAATAACTAAATGAAAAAAAATAAACTTTCAGATATTTAACTTGTGAGTTTTCCTCGATTTAATTGGCACCCTACAAATATTAATGTTGGTCCAATGTTCAATGGTTTAGGCGTGAATAAGTTATGAAATACGTATGTATAGTTTTTTATATCATTTTGTGTATAATTTAAAGGAATAATAAAGACTTTCTGCGTAATTTTAAGTAATTAGTACAATAAAAGAGTATCGTATTAGACAAAGTCTAGTAGAAAAATAATGTAAAGATACAAATCAGTATGTTAATTTACCGCAAAATCAAGGGCGACTGCTTATTTGATCAGTAGTATCACAAAAGCTACCTATAGATTTCTGACAGAGTTCGAAGATAATATGTTAACTACCTCTCTGATGCAAAAACCTAGTCATGGTATTTTATTACGCAGTTATTATTTCTAACGATAGAAAACAACAGTTATTTTAAATGAGACGTTCAGTATCATTACGTATTTGCAAATGTATAGTCTTCAAGTTGATTTATCTTAATGCGAATTTATTGTTTTAAGGGAAATAAAACGATGAGATCAAGGTAGAGAAACCTCTGAAATCCTCGGGTGATTGCGTCGTTTAGCGGGGATAGTTCTCATATTTCATTGCAGAACCTCAACTTACAATGTGATAAATTGGATTCATTTGTTCCGCTCTTGTAGGTAGGCTCCACACTATAAAAATCCCCTGCGTATATTGTTTCTACCTATTATTACGATGGCTTTTATATCTATATGCTTTTCATTAATTCACTAGTACAAGTGTAACAATTATTTTACAATCCGTCGAAACTATGTATGTAAATTGTATGCTAAAAATGTATACTTTTGGTTTTCTAAATGCAAAAATTACACGCCTAAGTATCATCTTAATGTATAAGATTACAGTTATTAAAAGCATTAAAACCACAGAGCGAAACTTATAAATAAACATTACTTTTAAATGTTAAGTCAAGTTCCATGTTCTTTCGGAGTAATTTTGGAAATTCATTCTTTAAAAATATTTCTAACGGTGGATAAGTAATTAACGGCAACTTTTTTGTGTAAAATTGAGCATTCACTTCTAATGCGCTACTCGTGTAGGCCGTCATCATGCGTCGCGGGAGAAGTTCGTTATTAATTCATCGCTTCTCAACTTAGACTGGCTCTTACCTGCTTGACAACATTATTTTTCTGCAATAAGTACTTTATATGTATATAATATGTATTACATACGCTTCTATAGTCAGTCTAAATCGTCGACTTTCAAGATAATAGATATGTTCATAGGTCACAGGTCGAACTAAATATTTGAGTGCCCATTTTTTCTTAATTTTATTAGTATTCAAAGATAATATAGGTATTATTGACATAAAGCGCATTAGTGTATTTTTTGCATAGTTTAAAATCTAGAAAAGATACTGTAGTAAATAAAAAGGTCCTTGGTGATTATGATGCGTACACCACAATCGGCAATTACATAGTGTCCAAAAAGCATCCACGCGATGTTGATTGTGACATTGTGTGGTGCGGGCGCGGCGGGCGGGCGGCCCGCGATGCGCTGCGCCATCGCCCTCGCCCTCGCCACCCGTATTTGTGATGCAAATCGGTGCACCACCACTGCCTTACCTGCACCACACCCCGACCCCTAGAATTATTGCGAAAAATATTCATTTGTCCGCTTTCAGATCTTTACTACATTACCATACCCGCGCCCCGCGCGGACACTCTGTCTTTCAAAACACACCAACACTATTTTGAATTATAATAACGCGCTATTCCTTCACCTGAATCATCTGATATTCTTTAAGTTCTGCAGAGTTATCCGATACTAACGGTAGAGTACCGACCCGTTAGTTGTGTGTAATAGCTGGAATTCAATAACTAACTGAACCACCTGTAAGAAGTTCGTGTGAAGTTTCGTGAGAACCCAGAGCAACTCTGCAATCGACTTAACGTTATCATATTTCAAACGATTTCGCAAAACGAATAAATAAGAACGAAGGCAAGAAGCGTGCGGTGAAACCGAGTCAAAGCGTGGGTATTAGAAACGCTCCGGTTACCACGCTCCGAGACGCGCTGCCACCGTCGTCGCTGGGCTCTGTGCTCTGTGCGGCGGCGGTGCCTCCCCCACGTGTTGATATACATATTGTCTAGGTGTTAACTCTGCGTAGTTATATATCTGTGCCCATTCGCTTAGTCATTGTCTCTAGAGAATCCATTAATGATACTCTAATTTAGAGTAGAAGTAATCCACGGAAAAGATGAAGCCAATTTAGCCACCCATAACATATAACATAGTTTTGTCAACAAATCAAGTGATTGAATCATCCATACCATATTTGTAAGATGGAATTGAGACAAAGGAAAGGTGAATGAGGTGGCAGTGTTGCAGTGGACATTGGTACCGCTGTGATGCCAGCTTGACCGCGTTCCGCTAACGGTATCCATTCCGAAGTGTTTCTTCGGCTCGTGGCACACTTAGTCCGTACATTCACCTCGCCATCTCACTGTCTCCGCAATACGTTCACACTGTCACCAGATTTTTATAATATTTGTTGAACATATTTATTATATTTCACGATCAATCTATAAGTCGTTCATTTGAAAAAGCTCCAACGCGATCCTTTGTGATTCTCCTGTACGACTTTCTTTATATATTTGGACGAAGTGGAGCAACGTCTTTCACTTCAGCCATTTACACAATTAATAAAAATATATTGGAATTTTTCAATGCTAGTTTCTCACGTAAGTCTAGATTGGTTCTCCAAAATAAGATTTTCTATAACAGTAGTTCGGCAAGAAATTACCGATATAAAAAAATGCAAATACGCGATTTAAAATACATTGCAGAGCTTGACGCTAGAGAAACTAGTGAATTCGGATCAAAATACCGTTAGAGGTTGTCGAACCGTTCGCGCTTGTTAAGTAAATGCCGTTTTTACTTAAAACGTAACTAATTATTTTATTGTTTTTTTTTATTATAAGATTTTTTATTCGTTTGAAATGAATGATGAAATATTGCTAAACGGCAAAGCAACTAAATAAATAAATAGAAATAGCCTCTAAATCAACCACATATTGCCGACATTTAACAAGATAAGGAAATAGTTACGATAATTGTTACAATAAGTTGAAGTAGTTGAAAGTATATTGAATCGTGTAATCATTTTCCATTATTCAGCGTGACAAACGCTAACGGCCGTCAATGAGATTTTAAATTGTTGCTTATTTATTACAAGTTTACAAAACATGTTAAGAAGAATTAAGGAAGCTATTTCGCTATCCCTCTACTACGTCAAGCGACGTAATTGAATTGACTTTGCTCATTCTCCTTTTGTTTATTTTCACAAAATGAAGTTGTGATTTTAATCTTGGTAAAATTATTTTTACTCGACTTCACAAAGGTGCTGGTCAGGCTACTTAAATTAAACCCTTAAAATGGTGAAATAGCGACGTTGATAGTTGGTTGATGTTGTTATATCTACAATTTGGTAAGCAAGTGGATAGTAATAAAAGCCGTCGGAGGTCGTAGCGGTAAGGGTCCGGTTAGCGAGAAATTGGAGCGGAGGAAGTGCGCCCAATGTGGCCTAACGTGGCACTTCATTACGTAGACTCGTTACCTTCGCATCAGCCTAAACTCACACCATCATATTGTCCATATTTATTACGATGTACTGCCTAGTTTATCTACCTACCTATGCCAGTATTCAGCAAGTAGTGTTTGAGTACAACGTTTACCAGTATTTCATGCGTATAATGCGTCTACCGAGTAAAATATTTCACCTTTCTAAATTGCCCGAAATTAAAGCATATAAATATGAATTATCGGATTTACGAATATTATTCCTCTACCGGTTTAAAGCAACGGCCCCTGAATTGTTGCGTGCGTATGATTACATTGCCATGTAATATATTCACATTTTCACCACCTTCGCATCTTTAATGTATTGTTTCCTTTTTATACACTTGGTGCCATTGAACAATAGTATATTAATATGATTATTTGTTTATTAGGGACAAATATTTTATAAATTTCCATATTTGTACTTTTAACTTGATTCTTAATAGGTTTCCATCGAGCGGATTTTATTGGAAATAGAACAATGTCTTCCGTTGTATCGAGCCTGAGTGTGGTGCAGTTTACATAAAACGAATAATATCTTTCACCCGAGTGCCAAATCGCCCCTATCGTGTGTCATTTAGCAACAAATGTCTTTGGATACTTTCCAACAAATTGCATTCATAAATTACCTTTGCTAACCTAATTATGAGTAATACAGAAGTGTTCAAAACATATTTCAACTTTAACACGCGTGTATCGGTTTATGATGTGATAACTGTTCAGCCCATACCTAGGCCGAGCGTGACACACGGCTAAATGATTAAATAGTTAGCACATTGTAGATATATTGGGTTATATTTATTTAGATCTCGCTAATTTCATTACTTTTCTCTATCATCTGTCATTCTCTTCAGCTGCTGGTACGACACGACTTTTGCTCTTTCCTTCAGTTGGTCTACATATGCCCTTCTTGGCCTTCCTCTTCCTCTCCTTGCCTCTATATGTCCTTCTGTTATAGTTTATATAAATTCGTCGTGTCGTAAAAGATGTCCAAACATCTTCCCTTGGAAAGAACTCCATCGACAAGAGCCCAGCTCTTAAGTTTAAAGAAGAAGAAGAATTTCATTACTAGGTGTGTAAATTGATAAAACTATACTTACAATAATTAATAAAATTCCGATTATCTGACGGGATGTAATCATTGCAATATTAAATTCATAATTATGTATGTGTTGATTATGGTACAATTAAATTGCACAGTTTAATATTTTTCTTGGTCGAGATCCGGCCTACGGTACAAACAGTTATGTGATGCTATTACGCGTGCATACAGACGACACTGTAATCAAGCATGTAGTTTGAAACGGGCCTACATTCGGCTGGCTGACCAACTTACTAAACCAAACGCGCATTTCGGTCATTGATTTAGAACCATTACCATTCCGATCACCTTGCTGGTAGCTATTTGTTCACCTAAATCTAGAATTAAGCCACTGTTGCAAAACTAGCCGTCACTCTCCTCGAATATTTCTCAACCCTTCTCAAGTAAATTTTCCGAAGTAGCAAACGATGTTGAAAATATGTTTTTACCGACGGTGTCTTTGTTTTTTCGAGTATTATATCCCTGTTTAGCATTTGGGTGATATTTACCCGGTCATCTGGTCCAACCTGGCTTAACCATGTTTACTTACATTCATAGATAAGAACATTAAATATATCCCGTCATACCCCATCAATCCTATGGATTGTACTGTGATTTAACAACTTACCATAATATTAAACAGGTTTATCTTGCCCAAAATAGGTTAATCCTTTTCTCTTTTGTATAAAAATAAAAGACCATGGGACCTGCGTGCGTATAGAATGTTATCAGGCACATATCTATCTAAATGTTAGAAATGCAGCTCGAAATAAAAATAGACACGTAGCGGGGTGAGCTTTTGGGGTGCGCCGGCGAGGTGCGGCCGCGGAGCCGTCGTCGATGCGGCGATGATGGTGTTTTTACGATAGGGGTGCGCCGCGCGCGCCGCGCCCGCTAATTTCGATAAAAGCTTCGCCGGCCGCGCCTGCTCCACCGCACTGCCGTCATCGACTCAACACACCACCCAAATGAAATATATCTTTTACATACCTACAGCTCGGCTGATCTAGATGAAATAGGTGTATCATCGGTTCTTTTTAGACAACCACAATAATCATGGACAAATATTGCAAATGAAAACAATGAATAAAACTTGCTCTATTTTGAACGTTTATGTGTGTTTTAGTAATAAATATCAGTTGCGTACTCGAATCGATCTGCCTTGAGTTGCGTCTACAAATGACCTCATTATAATCATCTAAACAAATAAGGAGCTGTTCGTTATGTGCAAACTTCGAGTCTTATAAAAATAATACAAATAACATTAGTAAATCAGATTACTTACATAGTATTATTAGCTATACCTTTTACACCGTACACAAGTATGGGTTTATATAGTTACTATAGGTTATAACTTTGCCTGCAACGTATATATATAATCTTAACCTTTAAGTATGGACGTGGAGTCTCACAGGCTACTCGATGTTTTCGTTTTCTTAGTTTCATCTAATTCCCTCCACTCCACGCGATTGAGCGGCTCAGTAGCTTTTGTTTTAGTTGTAAAACTACCAACGAGGGAGGAGGTAGCGTCTTCCGATGGATATCACGTAAATAATAACCATCAAAATATTGATCGTAGCCTGTCAGGCTACACGTCCATTGTTGCCCTATGATATATTTTATAAGGGCGATTAGGCTTGTTTCAGATTTTTTAGTCCAAAATGTCAAAAATGTATATAACATGCACCAATCAAAAGCTGCGGAGAGATATCCTAAAAAAATTAGCGCGTTTTCTTGTGGTGCCTCATGTGCAAAGGCGTGTTATAAATACACGATTACCAAGAGAGCTGAGGTTGACCATGACTCGAGTTTTAGGTAATGATATGGTTACAGAAGATGTCCAGGATCAGGAAACCAGTCAAAGAGCATGTAGAATCTGTCCCGCCAAAAGACATAGGATGACTACCCATGTTTGTGTTGGGTGCAGCAAACCTGTGTGCCTCCAATGTTCTAAACCTTTGTGCACTGACTGCCAATAAATTTACGTTATTAGACTGTTGTCCATTTTTTTTATATTTGTTACCTGAAGTAGTTGTTTTGTGTTTTTGGTTTCTTATATATTATATTTTGAGAAAAAAAGACTCATTTTGTTACAGTAGTTAGTTTAGCTGTTTTTAATACCTAAAAATATAAATTAAGTAGATTTAAACTGAAAAGTGCCATAATTTTTGGTTTTTGAAATTTCTATAATTCTTGAAATAAAAGTTGATTATATAAGCACGTTATTTTATTGCTAAATCACATAACTTTAATATTCAATCAGTTTTAAAGCGATCTTATATCAAATTCCCAAAAAAAAATTTGTGTGCATATAGGAGCCTGTGAGACTCCACGTCCACAGTAGTGTTAAGAAAAAATGACGTCCATACTTAAAGGTTAATTATCGTGTTTTGTTTTCTTTGATAAATCAAGTTTCAGTATATAATCGTATAAAATCAATAGATATTTCTTATTGGATTCTTTTTTGTCCCTTTAGATTAGAAAAATATCACGAAATTAGGAAATATTAGTAATAAACTAGAAATATAGTAGGTTCAAGATTATATCATTTACTTCAGTAAAACCTTGGAAAATTGATATTGATAGATTCCTTCCTTGTTATTGTTGAAATGGAATAACTAAACACGAAGGTTGATGTCTTACAAATTAAATATAATCAGCACTATTTGTGCATAAATTATTGTTTTTTTTTAGCGCAGATAAGAGAATATGGCCATTCATATATGAATTTATAGTTATCTTACGTATTAGTAATTTATTATTTAACGTAATGTTTCAGAAAATAATACGTTATTTAAGAATAGAGAATATTAACTGTATAGCTTATTGTACATAGGTACACTCAGAATATAAGTTTATTTTTTTATCTGAGATTTACAGATATAAGGGTTTTAATTGAACTCCTAACATGTATATTGTTAAGATCTCAAAGCTTGGGTAAAAGATAGATATCGTCTGAATCATAAAATTGTTTTAATATTAATAATTGAAGCAACATGAAGAGAAGATACTTGATTTTCGGATAGGGCGTGGGCTAAGGTAGGCGTGTCTACGCCCCGCCCAGCCGGGGCACGCCCTCGCCCTTTGCCAATTTTATTTCAAGTCCAAGTCACTCATGGCATGTAATATAAAATACAATTGATACCATTTTACTTAATTGAAGAAACCTTTACTGAATATTAGCAGTGTATTACGTTTAGAAACTTTAAAGATACCTTGATTAACTATCCGTATAGGTAATGTTTTTTCGGAAAATGGGTAAGATCATGCAATAAAAACTTGCCCCAAAAGTATATAATGCCAGAACTGATTCCGACGAAAACATTGAACTTATTGAATTTCAATCTTATACCAGTCTAGAGTATTGTTTACAAGTGAACGTCTAAATTGGAAATGGATTACATTTAGCTTGTGATTTAGAGGTAGATGAAGATCGTGGGGCCGCAGCCCGCGGGGCAGATAAACTCGTTAGAGCGAGATACGTCGCGGCGCGCCGGCTTCGGGAGCTCAGCGCTTCCACGCGAGACCATGTCACTGTCGTCCTGGATACCGCCTTAATCTCGTTGAGAACCCACGCCCCCCTACCTACCTTCATTTCCGATTTGCCCCAAATTACCTTGTTGATGTTCCTTACAAAAATTTAATTCTTTGCTTCCACAATGAAATTTTCTCTCAATTTGTCCGGAGAATTGTTAACTGTTTGACAAACAGCAGTAGAGAGTGTCGATTTGGTGAGGGCACGTAGCACCTCGTAGACTAAAAGCTTCTTGTTGACGTAGCGTTCGATTCAAGAAGCGTCGTAGCTGTGTTCTCATAATTGATTGCTTTGTCGGGTAATTTGTTTGTCTACGTCTCGTGGCCCACGGGTGCGGGTAGAGCGCGCCTCGCGGGACTCCCGCGGCACTCGTCCTCTCCTTGTAAATAAATAAATACTTCCCGCGATCGTGACTCGCCATTTACATCTATTAACTAATGACAACTATTGCATTGAACTAGATACGTTATTATGTTTTGATTTACAAGAACACGTGATACAATTTCTTGATAGTACAATATATGGAGTGCCCATTTCATTAAGTAAAAGTAACCCATTTTATCTGTAGTGAGTGCTATTGATTGAGATTAATTTTATTGTAGTTAAATACATGTTATGTTAAATTAAATGTGTAAAAGTATTTGTTAAGTCTGCTTTGTTAGAATCAAATAGCGTAAAGCGAGCGGTGGGGCTGCACGAGCGCTCGTGCCGTCACTAATAACCCCGTAATTGGTATCGAAGCTCGCCGCAGCCGGATTACTGAACGTCTAATTGAATGCGAGACGCGCCGCCACCTTACAGACGACTCGGTTGTTCCACCGTAGAGACTTAATTTCGCTGCGGTCAAGTTAGTCTGTTTTGCGCACGTGCACCAACCTGAAGTCGCGCACACGGCTCAATTACGTCGGGTTTATGAATTAAATTGTCCTGGAAGCCGTGTGACGACATCAAACGCCGACACCCCCAACCCCTCCATCTTAAAATAATGAGAAATCTGAATCCAACCGCCGACCGCCTCCTCACGAACGAGACCCTACAAGCGTTACGATTTCAGATAATCATTTGGTGTCAATTAGCTAATGAAAAATATAATAGGCGTCGCAAGTTTATATTCGCTGTAATTAAAATTAACATGATTATTCGTCGGCTGGCATCTGTTTCCAAGTGGTATCGACTCAAGCTTGCGATGTTAGGTGCTTACATTATCATGTTAATGGAGACCGCTTGTTGATTTTTCATGTAGCACATGAAAGCTATTTGATTAGTAATGAATCGGTGATGTAGCGAGTAGAGACAGAGGAGGCGGCGCGACTGTGTGTTTACTGCGGCGTCGTGCACACCGATCCATCTGGACGATCGCCAACTAATCCCATCTCAACAGGTAGATGGAACCCGTGCGCTCCCGCTGACCTCACACGCTATACCCACACTCTTTACAAATGATTCACCTCATTCAAAATACGCACGTTTCTGCCGTTACCAAAATATCTTATCTGTGTTACGAAATACTTCGTTGTTATATATCCAGTGCAGATATATATTTCAATATAAGTCAAAGCTTTTTTAAAATGAATCTTGTAACATATCGCTATGAGTTAACTAGAATATACATAATAGAACCTTTAATTTGCGGATTACGTACTATTGGTAGGGTAGGATACAGTACAACACATGCATCGGACAGCACGAGGCTTGTTATTAACTTTTTAAACGATTGTGTTAATTAGCGCGCTTCACGAGGAGTCGCCTCGAGCTTCGTTCCGCTTGCAAAAAACAATAAACGATATGTTCGACTATTAATTAAACCCTTATACGAATCGCATATCTGTTTTGCCTATTAACGTCGGACTGAAAATTAATGTAACTTATCTCATATTTGCTTTCCTTCGTATTTTGCGTTTTAAGGTTTTTGAAATAAAGTGTCTAAATAATATGTTTTGCATTGTTGCAGCAACTATTCCGGTCACAACAAGCGGCGGCAGCGGGCGGGCAGGCAGCGGCGGCCCAGTTACAGTTGTTGCAGCAACAACAACAACAGCAGTTTCAACTGCAACAACAGCTGGCCGCTCAACAGGCGTTCACGTCGGGGCCGTACGTAATAAATGCGGGACAGGAGGGCGCGCCGTATGTGAGCGCGCTGATCGCGGGCGTGCCGCCCTACTACGGGGTGGCGGCGCCGTGGGGCGTGTACCCGGGGCTGGTGGCGCAGCAGCAGGGCACGCAGCCGCGCCGCCCGCTCACGCCGCAGCAGGCCGACCCGCCCGTCAACGGGCAGGGCCAGTATGTGATCCCCTACTACGACCCCGGCTCGCTGGTGATGGGCGGCCGCAACGGCACGCCGCTGCGGCTCGTGTCGCCCGGCGGCGTGCTGGCGCCGCGCACCTACCAGCCGCCGCCCGCGCACCCCGCCGCCTCCGCGGCCGCCGCGCAGCCCGCGCCCGCCGTCGCGCCCCAGCAGCAGCAACAGCACCCGCAACAACAACCAGGTAACATACAACGACACACCACACACCGCACCGCACCGCAACCCTACAACACACTCACTGTTACAGATCTCTAATTAGACGACACACATCATTTTCAATAATATTTGAGTTTATTATTTCTACCTATATAACAGCTGTCAAATACAACAATTATATGGATAGATGCACTATTCCAAGTATATAAACAATCACATATTTGAGCATTATTTAGCAATCCGACTGAGCCTAACGTATTTTTCGGGTTGTGTGTATAGTGTGTACATGGAACTAAATTCCAATATAATTGATTTCAACATTAGTGACTTAGTTATGATTTTAATTGTCGGGCATATGTCACTTATTTGAATGGTCCGTTTTTTTAACTTAGACTGATCAATAATTACAATTCAACTCACTTTTAATTGTCATTGTTCTGTACTCTTTGTTAGCTTTTGTGAATGTCTCTTGTCAACCAGATAAGTTTTACCTGAATGTTGGTATATATATAGTATTTGATTGAGCGGTTTAAAATCATTAATACAGAACCCAGTACCATTATATAGTACCATTTACAGTGGAATATAATATTTGAAATACCTATATGATATTATACGATATTTTCCATATCACGAATTCAATCTACTACATTTCCTAGCTCTGACAGAGACTATTTAAAACATGAGTAAGTTGCAGCTCTGATATATGCACATACAATGTAGCATGTGCTGTACAATAGATACTATGACTCATGATCTTGTTAGTTTGATTTCATTGTTCTCCACATAATGTATTTTGATTATAGACAAACAAAAATCTGTAACAGTGAGTTATAAACAAACACATTTAACATCTAACGAAATGTATATACATTACATTATGTAAGTATAACAAACTAATTAAAGTAAATAAAGCATGGATTATTAATTTGTAATATGGATTTATATCGAATTTAATGAAATTGATCACATTACATGGAACTATGGATATCGTATTTATAAAATGTGTAATTCTTAACATTTATTAGGTATAGATTACACCATCGGTATGTTGTTTTTCAGTCATTATATTACTATGTAGATTTGACTTAAACAGTTTTGTAATATTTTCCTTTCACGCTACAGCAGTCATACTTGTACATAGATAATTTTTGTTTCTGAGTACATATTATTACAGTTCCCTAATGCTTGTTTAGACGGCCTTTATGCTATTTATCAAAGTAGATAAGTTCATAATATTAAAAAAACTCTCTGTATATAAGTAAAGAGTTCATTGAATGTTTAACTGTAATTATTATTGCCATAACTATAGGCTTAACGTGTTTTCAGTTTTATGAATCTATTTTATATTCATACTATTTGGAATCATTCACCACGTACGTTCGATATATCCTTCTAACTGAATCGTGTTAGTGGGTTTGTATCGTGGGTAGTGGAGTCGGGGCGAGTTGTACATAGACTCTTTCAGCTAGTGGTGGTATGAGAGGTCGGTGTAGAGCGCGGGCGGCGCCGAGTCGTCGGTCGTTTGGTGGAGCGCAGAGGTATGTTGTTGCAGGCGCGGCGTGCGGCCCGGCGGCGCGGCGCGACTCGCTGGAGTTCGGCGGCGGCCTGCAGGAGTACGCGCGCAAGTGGGGGCCCAGCCCGCTGTCGCCGCCGCTCGGCGCGCTCGGGCCCGTGGGCCTGCGCCCCGTCTCCGCCGCGCCCGGCGCCGAGACCGCCAAGTACAGGTACACCACGCACACACCACCACCAACCACCAACCACCAACACTACCACATACCACTTGCCGGTTACTTTGACAATCAATATCATTGTGTCTAGCCAGACAGACGGCTTCCACCATGTGAGACCATAGATTCCATTCATACCATGCGGCTGGCAGTCCGGGTACCCGCGCTGGTAAACGCACTACGCGGTTTAGTTATTTGCGGTCATCCACCATTAACGGCCCAGTCGCTCTGTTATTTGAATATCTATTATCTTGAAAATGGTTAAATGAAACCGAAAATCGTTACTGTTTCGGCATTTGCGCTTGTGCAAACTTGCGTTTGAGACTTAAATTAAATTGATATGATGTTTGGTGTAAAAGTATAGTCAATAATAAGGCGTATTTCATTAAAAATAATAAGTAAAATACCATTTCGTGATCAAGAGTAATTTATGAGTATTGTTCGTGCAAAATGATTTCTAATATTTTCTATATTAGATATATCTAGTTCAGTGCAAGTTACACATAATACACACAATACAACGTTCTGTTGACTTCCTTGTTAGTAATAATGTGGCAACGTTCCAGAAACTAAGGTATCAGACTCAGAAGTAAAAACACAATAAATATTATCTAATGTATTTTTAAACATTACGAACATTTGGTACGAATATTGTGTAAACCTTGACTGATGAAGCAGGTAAATAAAACTATTAAGAGGATGACCCTCATCGATTTAATAAATGCCATAGAACTACTTAGGGTACTATGATTACCCTATGTCCATGATACATATTCGACTTTACACATTTATGTTACTTATTTTATTAGCAATATTGACATGTACTTTGATGAGTATCGATAGGGCAATTGGTGTCGCAGTGTGAATATACAGTGTGTTTGTATGTAATGTATATAGTTGTGTAATGCCTCCGTTGTTTGCCATATTGCTCTTGTACAGATGTAACATTGCCGATCGAGCATGAGTATCAATCATCATTTACCTCTTTACTCTGTTTCTGTATCTCTGTAAATGTGTGACGGTGTGGATCAGAGTGAGTTTTCTTGAATAGTGTGTATGCTTGTCTTTCAGAGCGGTCAGCAGTTTAGCTCAGGGTCTCAACTCGAACGGCATGTTCAACACATCCACGTCGTTGTTGAGCAAGCTGAGCGGCGTCGGAGCCATATCAGGTCGGTACCCACTCGGGGATCACTACCCAGTAATCTCTACTGACTGCGTTCGACACACTACGATAATACAATAGGGATGTAACAGTATCATCACTTACACTTATAATAATCAAAAAACTATTAGTCCCAATTGCTATTGTAATGCGTTATGGTATTGTATTATCGTACAAGATTTCTAATGCACACAGATCGTTTGTAAATATTGTACATATTATATGTCGCAGTTATAACACAGTAACCAACCTTACGCACATATATACAGGTGTTTATATGTAAATATTCAAGTACATTCATACAATATTTTGTATTTGCCATATTGATGAAAATTCTTGTGTAAACCCATCGAGTAAATACGAATAAGAATCATCTCTATGATTGGTGGATACCAAACGCATAGTATGTATAACAACATAGCTCCTGTAAAGGGTTGTTATATGATGGCCCGTATAGTATGGAAGTACAGCACGGTTGTGTTGTGTTGCAGAGCTCGTGGGCGGCGGGGTGGGCGTGGGCGGCGTGTCGGTGGGCGGCGTGGCGGTGGGCGGCGTGGCGGTGGGCGCGCTGGGCGACAAGCCGCCCGCCGGCCGCTCGCGCCTGCTCGAGGACTTCCGCAACAACCGATTCCCCAACCTGCAACTCAGAGAACTCGCCAACCACATAGTAGAATTTTCACAGGATCAACACGGATCAAGGTAGCGTCATCATTGTGAAACAGTCCTTCACAAAATTAGTGATGCAGAGTCGACTTGTAAAGGGACCTTTAGGAAAGATATATTTAAAAGGATTCATTATCGGGATCACTATAACATAGTGATGTTCAAATATATACAGAAGAAGAAATAGGAAATAATAGAAAAAATAACTAGGATAGAGATTGGATGAACTAGACTTTAAATGTCGAAAACATGAATGTGGACACTAGCGTTATCAATAATATTTACTAGAATTTGGAATTCAGAAACGATTTATTAGTTAAATAATGTTTGCACACGTATGTACTCCAGCCGCCTGTATATTTGACTGACTAGTATACTGACTAGTATATTTGCTAATGCTGTCCAAACATAGAGGCTTCCGAACAAAGCAGAAATAAGAATGCGTGAAGGTTTGCGAGTGGTGTTGGTTTATTTGATTTATTGGGTGTCGTTGTTTGCAGGTTCATTCAACAAAAATTAGAAAGAGCAACCGTACAAGAGAAGCAAATGGTATTTAATGAAATAATTGGAGCAGCGTACAGTCTAATGACTGACGTGTTTGGAAACTATGTTATACAGAAATTCTTCGAATTTGGCACGACAGAACAGAAGACCACACTTGCACAAAAGGTATGTATTTTACTATATTCGATTTAAGAAATCTAAATTTGGTGGCACTGTCTCACAATCGTAAATAAATAAATATTTATGAGTATCAAATCACACACATGCATTATGCTATTCAAGTAAATAAAATTATTTTTTGTATTGTAATTGATATTCGCGTGAGACTGTCTGGACTGTCTGTTTAGTTTTTTGTAGACTTCATTATGATGTTGATTTTTTGTAGTATCAAGATCAACATAAAACTGTGATTATATACCTAACAACATAACAATAGTCATGAAATAACTACAAATTTTAGAGTAGATGGCTTCAGAAATGCATTTTTCCATCGCATTAGTAAATGTCACCACTTTGTCAGCAGTCTGCCATGTCTATTCATGGCTCATCTTATTCTTATCACTTTGCAAAACTGTTGCCAAATGTAGAGGTCAAACACATAATCGTATTGTGGTGCCACAACGTATAAATCTGCAACACTGCGGTGTGCGGTTGCCGCGACGCGGAAAGCGGTGTGCTATTTGACGCATATTTTTGCGTTTCGCTACAATGCGATTATACGTTGTAGCCCTTTAAGAGTGGTATTTATTATAGTAGTGTATTTGTCAGCAATACATACAACGCGGTATGGTACCTTGGGTGTTGCAGGTGCGCGGGCACGTGCTGAACCTGGCGCTGCAGATGTACGGCTGCCGCGTCATCCAGAAGGCGCTGGAGTCCATCCCCGCCGAGCAGCAGCAGGAAGTGGTGCGCGAGCTCGACGGGCACGTGCTCAAGTGTGTCAAGGACCAGAACGGGAACCACGTCGTACGTACCGCTCGGGGTCCAACCGGCACACTTGTCTTATTACTACTTGCTCGCTTCTGTTTAGCCGCCCGGCAAGGCCGATTAATGTCGGCTCGACCTTACCTACCTTATGCTACGCGTTGCCGTTCGCGCAACTACTTACCGTACTTAACCCAACCGATAATGCACTTGTGCTTTGACCTCACTGGACTATGATCGACGCACCGTCAATCGTTTAGATCTTCACCGACCGACCTTCAACACTAATACTACACTAAAAAAAGTATGATATTGATATAACATGACGGCCGCCTTACACACTGAGCGCTGGGACTGTGGACGACATGAAATTACTACACCATGAATGTTATGCATACATGGTAAAGCATTTTCTTTTAAATAAAATATTGGCTAGATCAAGTTGTTGAGTTGTCGAGCGATTGATATTGATGAAGCACATAAGTTTAAATATCGGCTTCACATCACTGTTGGCAGTGGCTTGGTCTGAGTTTTTATTTGGGTAGAGATTATATGGTTTATAATATGATATTTATTTATAACTTGCAGGTACAAAAGTGCATAGAATGCGTGGAGCCGTCGGCGCTGCAGTTCATAATCAACGCGTTCGCGGGGCAGGTGTACGCGCTGTCGACGCACCCGTACGGCTGCCGCGTCATCCAGCGCATCCTGGAGCACTGCACGCCCGACCAGACGGCGCCCGTGCTGGCCGAGCTGCACGCGCACACCGACCAGCTCATACAGGTCTTCACCACAATACACATCATTCATACAATATTTTTGGGCTTGTCGCCGTGCACTACTTCTAAACATTGATTGAACAAACACGTTTTAGTTAAAGTCTGTGTCAAGATTGTTAGGCCAGTCAGAAGATTGAGTAGAGCGGTCCCAAGATTATTATGACTGAATTAAGCTTTCTTCTTCTTCTTATCGAGTGGATGGTCAACCTGACCAATCCTGGTGTCAGAGTTATTGAGCCGCCAAAGGCCTCTGACATGGCTCATGTAACGACTACTATCCGTAGAAAGTAACCGGGACCGACGGCTTAACGTGCCCTCCGAAGCACGGAATCATCTTACTTTTCGGGCAATCAGGTGATTCAGCTTGCAATGCCCTAACCAAACTAAGGACAGTCTCACAAAGTGATTTTTGTGAGATATCCCCACCGGGAATCGAACCCGGAACCTCCGGATCGTGAGCCGAGCGCTCAAACCACTAGACCACGGAGGCTGTTAATAATTAATTAAGCTTTAATGACAAGTGTGTGTATATCGTGTGGTGTGTGTACTCGCAGGACCAGTACGGCAACTACGTGGTGCAGCACGTGCTGGAGCACGGCGCGGGCGAGGACCGCGCGCGGCTCGTGGGCGCCGTGCGGGGCAAGGTGCTGGCGCTGTCGCAGCACAAGTTCGCCTCCAACGTGGTCGAGAAGTGCGTCACGCACGCCACGCGCAACGAGCGCGCGCTGCTCATCGACGAGCTCTGCGGCTTCAACGACAAGTATGAACTCTAACTACTCATTCAACTTTTTGAAATTTTCACTCCACAACTAAACACTTTTGAATGTATGTTAGTTGAGTTTTATGTAATGGTGCACCTACAATATAGGATATTGTTGTACTTGCAGCGCTCTTCACGTGATGATGAAAGACCAGTACGCGAACTACGTGGTGCAGAAGATGATCGACGTTGCGGAGCCGACGCAGCGCAAGGTGCTGATGCACAAGATTCGGCCGCACATCAGCTCGCTGCGCAAGTACACGTACGGGAAGCACATCATCGCCAAGCTGGAGAAGTTCTTCATGAAGGCGCCGGAGCTGGGCCCCATCGGGCCGCCGCCGCCCGCCGTCTTGTAGTTTGTGTAAAGTATTAACACGTCCGCGGAGATGCGCCGGCGCGGGTCACCTGCCGCCTAATTGTGAATATTTGTGTATACATTTTGTAATCTATAGAGTCGCCGCTGCGCCGCACGTAGCTCGCCGTTCGCCGCCGCCGTAGCGTAAGCGCCGTGTAATATCTGATTAGTTTGTAATTGTCGTGCACCCGTCGTCGTGTCGTATATTATTAGTTGTAATGTCGCGCGGCGGGCGGCCGGCGCAGACTGAAGCGCATGTAAATATCGGCGCATGTATTATAAAACGATTGGTTAAATTGTAACAATAGTTGTACAGCGTCGACACCACTTCGGTGCTCGGCTGTCGCCTCACCGCGGCGCGTAACGTTTAATGCGTTTTTAGGATTTAAGTGTTCTAGTATTATTCGTTGTTCGTAAAATCTATGTATAAATATTTGAACGTCTCTCATTCTCGTGTAATTTATGAATCGATGGAAAGGGCGGTCTGGAAAAGATCCGTGAGTTTCCTTAATTTTAGCTCGTTGTAGATTTACTATTAGCTGGGCTAGGGGACCTTGAATCTTCGAAAGTGATGAAATGAAATGCCGCAGGCAGTTCTAGACAATCGGCACTATAGTCGTGATTATGTTTATTATTTTGTACTATTCAAGTCAAGCTCTCGTTTAAGTTTAAAACCGGCTTCTTATCGTACATAGTTATCGAATATTTTTAGTGCCGGAATGTATAGTTCGATTATAATTTTGTGAAAATGATATTTTTGTATATTTTTATGTAATTAATTTAAGTTATTTTAATGTGTCCCCCCGAGACGGGGGCGAGCGCTTATCGTGTGGAGTATGCTTATGTTATGTAGGTGAAGCTTGCGCTCGCGGGCGCCGCGAGCCCTAGGTTATAGTGATGATTGTAAAGTCCTGTACTGATAGTTGTAGTCCCGAGGTCTGCCTTGCCGGTCGCACGTCTCAAGCGTAGCTGTCCTCATTCCCATTTGTAATTATTTTATAGGAAGCGTAGTTTCCTACGACACCTCAGATTTTTTACGTCTAGATTGTAATTGAAAATAAAATTATTGTAAATGGCTGTACAAAAAGTTAACAAAATGATTTGTAAAACCCATAATGTGATGGACGAGAAGAGCCGTCTAGAGCGGCGCACGGCTCGTCCGCAGCTCTGGACGTCGCTTCTGTAGGTTGTACTAGATAACATTTATATGATGATCCATTTATTTAGACATTAATTATAATAAAGCATTTCTGTAATAATATTACAAAACTGTCTTTCAATGAAACCTTACACACCCTACACTGACACTACACGCATGTTTGGGGCGCGACAGTCGGTGCCGCAATTTTATAATTTGCCGAACCGCAGTCGACCCGAAAAGCAACTAGCGACGGACTCGTGGTCACACCGTTTTGCTACACCAGTGTGACTACGAGTAATTTATTTTCCTCGTGGTCACACTACTCTGAAATTGACTGAATAGTAGGTATGTAGTGAAGTGCCCGATAGATAAATTAATTACGATAGACAACCGTAGGTTAACAGTAGGTTAGGTTAAGTTTTTTTTTTTTTGTGAATGTTTCATTAATTATTATATTTTAATTATATTTTCATTGCGGTGTGACCACGAGGAAAATAAATTACTCGTAGTCACACTGGTGTAACAAAACGGTGTGACCACGAGTCCGTCATCAAGCAACTACGCATAATGGTCGTAGCACACATATCAACTCGGAAAGGGATCGTCACCGTATCGCCTCGCCGTCAACCAGGCGTCAACCTATCGTAAGCGCGTCACCGTGCGATCAGCAGCTCCGAATCGACTCGGCTACGGCTAGGCGACGCCGCGCTTACGGCTCGCCGGTCGCTGGTTGACGACGGCTGGGCGGGGTGCCTCGCGGGAACGAAGAAACGCAAGCTAGGGTACGGAGAGTCGTAAGACAGCGTACGGAGAGACGTAAGCGCGGGTACGGAGAGACGTAAGCGCGGGTACGGCAAGTCGACCACGCACCGTACTGCGGTTTGTGAGCTTGTCCCGAGGCGAGGCGATTACGTTACGATTCCGATAAGTGTGCGTTGCAGTAGGGAGTTTCATACAAAGAATACTGAACGGCTCGAGTTGATACGTTTACGTTCCGTTTACGAGTTGATATGTGTGCTACGACCATAATTGGTTCGGCTTTGTCGATAAACGAATAATAAAATAAAACAAAACAAAAATGAAATTATAGTTTCATATTAAGAGGGCCCTTCCCGGGCCGTCTATCTCCAACGCGAACATTATTGAAAAGCTTGTTGTTTCAACTAGCGCAATGTCAGAAAAAGAGGCACTGCGAAAAGAGAGAGAAAGCACCTGAGCGCTCGTTTGGCATTCGATAACTTTCGTCGCTCACTCGGGGCGGACGGCCGTTGACGATACGTACGATGAGATTCATGATAATATCACAGTATAGTAATACCAGTAATGTAACTCGGCTCTGTTCTTCAGTTATATACCTACACACGCGCTGAACGCACAGATGCGATAGGGCTGCCCGCCTAGACTATTTTAATTGCATCTTGATATTTTTTTACACCTACTTGATATTTTCTTCTAGTTTTTGATTGTGAGTATTTTATATTCAATCAAATTAAATTAATTTTAAATGAAACATTAAGTGTATAATAAATATGCATGCTGTTTTTTTCATAAGTACATTTAATTATTCCCGGTAATTTATAAAATTTTATCTCTGAATGAGTTAATGAACAACTCAAACAACCAAAAACAGCACAATATAATCGATTAATGCAAAAAACGCTGCTTCAAAAATCATATATAAATTCAAATTCAAATTTATTAATTTAATACCTACTGGAAACTAATTTAAACTGTGATATGGTCTAGTACACGCGCCTCACTACCTCGCTACTACCGATACTCGCTACTCGCTTCACGCACATTGCTATTATTCTAATATTATAAAGATGTAAAGTTTGTAACTTTGTTTGTATAGTTGTTTGTTTGTTTGAATTCTTTCACCTATAGGTAAAGTACTCGTACACTTTAGGTACGGACATAGGCGAGATATTTTTTTTTTAAAAAGGGTATTCAAATTGGAATAATGTTACCCAAAAGGTATGAAAAACATGCCTACAAAAATTGGTTATTGGTGTGCGCTGCTTAATCTATTGATGATATATAAAAACATTGTTCGACATAATCAAAGTACTCATTATTGCGTACAAATAAGTTCGAGAGAACATACGTGTGGGATATTATGGAAATAGGTATACAAAAATCAATGCCACTTTTCGTTGTAATTTTATAACTCGTGAACGGGCTGACCTATCCAAACTAAATATTTAGGCTTTGTTCGGACTATTTAGTAGATGGTTTATGTGAAGTTTGCACAAAATCGGTCGAGTGGTTCTTAAATTTCCCCGGGAACGGGCACAACGCGGGTAAAACCGCGGGGCGCAGCTAGTAAATATATCGTAGGCACAATACAATAATACAAAGAACGAAGAACGTTATATACAAAGCGAGCGAGCGACCGAACTAGCGAGCTAGCGAGCGAGTGCGCCATTCATAGATAAGACTCGTCCCCCGCATACCTCTTTCCGTCACTTGTCAACCAGCAAGAGAGACCGCGATAACGTTGAACAAAATATAGTGTGCGGAATCTTCATAAAACATGTTCCAGGATATACGTGTTTATTAATAAACCTTGCATGTTTGTAAAATAAATGATTGTTATTTAAAATCTCCATTATATTTACGATGTTTCTATCATAATATTTTCTTTAATTTTACAATTTATAAGTACAATATGACCGCCCAAAGTTCAGGTAAAATTTGTGCAAAAAAGCCGGTTTTCGGAGGCTTATACTGAATTTGTTTCTAAAAATTTTGATTTTCTTTTATGATAGAAACCTAGATATAGTGCATAAGATACTTATTAGCTAAAAATTTTCAAAGAAAGATCTATAACAACGCCGTAATCACGTAACAGCGTTTGTATGAAAAGTAAGACGGGTTGGTCGCTCTTAAGTGCATATAAATAGGTAAGTTATAGTAATTTGTTGCAATACGTCAAAGATTAGTTTATGCAACTGTCATATAATGAAGGGTATTAAAACACGAGTGTGAGTTTATGAAACGAGCGCAGCGAGTTTCGTAATAATAACGAGTGTTTTAATACCCGTCTTATATGCAGTTGCATACACTACTTTATCTTCACGGTCTTCACGTGATCTTCACTAATGCAATTAATCAAACAACAAGAGTTATGCGGGATTTACATTACGAAACTAGTTTCATGCATGATGAAACTAGTTTCACGAAAGTAGTTTCGTTATATGCGAAAGTAATTTTTAGTATGAAATCGACAGTATCGCAGTAACCATGGCCCCATCAGCATCAAAGCTATATTTTTCTACATCCCTCCTTGAATATTTGTTTTATTTCATTTTTATTTGTTATTATAGCGGCAGTAGAAATACATCATCTGAGAAAATTTCAACTGTCTAGCTATCACCGTTCTAGAGATGCTTCTAAATAAACTTAAAAAAGATTATCAAGAAAAAAATACATTTTGCGCCTCCATGGCTTCCATAATTATATTGTAGGCCGCATCTCGGGCATCCCTATTTTTATATTGTGGGTGTTTCGGGTCCCAGAGACACTCTTGTCGCTGATATTCATTGATGAATTGTATATTTTTATCTGTACTCCATCTTTGATTTGCCATTTTCAACGCTTGAAGCGCGCGCAATGATATAAATGGACACGTCCGCACAGAACAGGCGCTTTCGCGACACTACTTTCGCGTCGCATTTACATGATGAAACTGGTTGCACGACACTAATTTCACCTAAAAATCGCGCAGGGCACGAAACTGATTTGCTTTCATGAAATTAATGCATGCATTACGAAAGTATTAATTACACGTGAAACTGTTGTTGAAACTAATGTCACGAAATTAATTCCATGCAACTAATTTCGTAATGTAATTTTAGGCTTAAAAGCTGACATTAAATTCACGCGTACGTGTATTGTCACAGTGAACTTGCCGCCATTAAAATTAACCAATGAGAGCGCAGCTGCGCGCGCAGGGCCAATCAGAAGCGAGCGCGCGCTGTTCTTTGTTTATTCAATTGGGCTTTTGAAAAAAGAAAATTATTGATTTTTTTTATGTATTTTAAAACTTTATTATTTATATAATATAATCTTTCCATTTTCACAATAACATTTTTTTTTTCAAAAGCCCAATTGGCACAAGATCTTACCAAAGAGTTTTGTATATGTAAGTTTAGTAGTTTCGACGAAGTTTTCACGTATAACCCAACTGTTTTCAAAAGCCAGCCTAATATCAAAATTTTATACAACTTGTATGAGGATTTTGACATAAGGCTCGCCAGGTTAATTGGTCGCGTTTTATTGATGTTATAATGAGATTTTACGATGTCGATGTGGATATTATAACATCATGTGAAATTGCTTAAATTGAGTGTTTTGTTGTCTGCGCTATAACAGTAATAATTAAAAGTCAAGTATTGGAAACATAAGTCGAATGTTACAACATTAGTGTAGATAAATATATATTTTCAATTGTATTGTCTCACGCCCTGTCTGGGTTAGAGACAAGGTATTCTGTGGTTAGAGAGACTCTCCGGTAATAACTAATAAGTGTTTGATACATGCTCAAAAGACCAAGTGCCAGGATACTGTCAGTGTTGTGTGTCAGTCTAATGTGAACGCACCGTTAAACTCTAACATTGACCATGTGAGGATACTTCCAACACTTGGAACGCCTACCCTCGCATCCTAGCGGTAAGTACGATGTCTTCAGTTCACCCGCGACCACGAGGTGCAATCCCCTCGAAACGTCGGGAAATAAAAAGTAAGTTATTACTTGCTTTATCAACTTTCTAACGCGAAAACCCGTGAGTACAACTCGTACGAATTAACTGTGCACCTCGCTCTGTGACGTCATCCGGACGGTACCGCTATCGCTACTAAGCGCTTACGGCGAATGCGGGGCGTCGCGCGGGGAAGCGGGAGAGGGGTCGCATTCCAGCGGAGTGCACAGTTGATTCGTACGAGTTGTACGTTTACTGTGTTCAAATTGTGTAAGTTAAATAATAATAATAAAGGGTTCCCCAGGGTTAATGAAAATTAAAATGAAATAACAGAATATCATTATCCTTATGAGATAGATTTATTCGCTCGCTACACAATAATGCATGAGACAAGCGAGACGTATCGCTATTTCTCTTCGTCCTTGTCCTTATCCTTATTCT
The DNA here is from genome assembly GCA_951394245.1 of Cyclophora punctaria. NCBI lineage: Eukaryota > Metazoa > Arthropoda > Insecta > Lepidoptera > Geometridae > Cyclophora > Cyclophora punctaria. The sequence continues at coordinate 3,125,427 of OX596171.1, read as the reverse complement.
TGGGCTTGAGGCTGCGCTCGCGGTCGCGCTCCCGATCGCGCGACCGCTCGCGCGGGCGCGGCGAGCGCGAGCGCGACTTGTGGCGCCGCGAGCGCGAGCGCGACCGCTCGCGACGGTAGGACCTGCGGACACATGTACACAATGCACATCGACAACTTACATGGCGGTATGGCAATAAGCATGTTTACTATATTCATGTAAATTTTATGAACTTACTTCCTTTTTCTGTAATTTAAATAAATAAAATGTATAATGGATGGTTTGTAACTATTCTAAATTGTAACTAATACAAAAATTACAAGATTTTGATTTTTGTTGGCTTGAACGGGCAGGAACTACCAGTCAGATTGGAGTATTTCTTTTTGGTCTGGATTGCAGTTAAGAAGGTTATGTTATTTTATTTTTTATTAGAAAAATACCACGGGAACGATTCTGACATAGGAAAACCCGCGAAGCGCTGCTAGTTGGTAATTTAAGTCCTTAGGAAGTACTTACTTTTCTCTCAATCTTTCAGGTTTTATCGATCTTGAACGGTCCCTTTCTCGATCCCTATCCCTTTCCCTATCTCTTTCTCTTTCCCTTTCTCTTTCCTCCTGTAAAATAAACAAAATGACAATAGCTTGGGTACCTACTTTTTGAAGATAAACAATGAATTACTTAGAATTGAATGGTCAATCATAAATTAGAATGTTATAAGACTAGGTGTAAACCTATTAGCCACTGTACGGAAAATGCTTTATGCGTCAAAGATCACAGTACAGTGAGGATGTGGTACTAGAACGTAACTATTATAATAATAATATAATATACCCGGGCAAATTCACACAGGGTTAATTAGACCTAAACTAAGCTCTAAGCTTGTATTATGGAATCTAAGTAACTGATAGTACTACATATAGATTATGATGTGAACAAGGCCGAACGGTAGTGATATAGTGGTGGGTACGCACGTCTTCCCGGCGGTCGCGCTCGCGGCGGTCGCGCTCGTGGCGCTCGTGGCGCTCGTGCGCGTGCGGCGCGCGGTAGGGCGGCGGGAAGGCGGGCGGCGCGCCCGGCGCCGCGCCGCCGCCCGGCGTCAGCTCCTTGATGTCGGACGGCGCCCAGCCCGCCGGCGGCGACGGGTGCGCTGCCGACACAATCATATACTATACTACACATCGAGCTCATGGTTCACTGCGCTGTGATTGGACGACCGCGTCTTTACCTTACGGAAGCCGCGCGTAGCTGTCGCGCATTTTGTATGCTGTATTTTACTGATTCTATCTAAGTTAAGTCATAAAGTAATCCAAATAGTCGGGTCCCCCGCGGGCTACCGATCAGTCCGAAAACCTTTGATCAAGTGTTTGTTAGCGACAGACACGTGCTTCAAAGCTACGGCCCGCTTGTCAAACCCCCCCCAGATTCAATTATAATATAATCTAATATCACAGCAAAACTTTTGCCTTGATGATTGTAAATGTTTCGCAAAATTATTTTTTTAAATGTTCAAATCATTTAGCTATCAATAAGTATAGATTAGTGTATACTCTAAAATTGTATTGTATAATAAATAGGAAGCGTACCCCAGGGGTCCTCGTAGGGCGCGTGCGGCGGCGGCGCGAAGTAGTGGTCGGGCGGCGGCGCGCCGAAGTACTCCGGCGGCGGCAGGTCGCGCGCCGCGCGCCCGTACTCGCGCCGCTCCGCCGTCATCACCTGCGGCGACCAGTTACTTTATAACTGCGAGTAACTTACTCGCCAACCTTCATCTTGGGAGTTATTTGAGCTCCTCCCATATCGTCTAACGATTGAAATAAGCGGGCGGTGCGAGTGAGGCCGCTTCCACAGCGACCTTAGATTGGGTCTGTCCACGACCATAAGGAATACAATGCGATTTGGTATTGGATAAATCAATATACAGGTACGGTTTTTGCTGCAATTAACTGTTAGCAACGACAACGGTGTGGTTTAGTTCATACCTGGATAGTGTTTTCTCTAGATTGGTAATTATTCTGCATCATCGGTGGAGGCACGTCGTTTCTAGGAGGCATTACATGATCTGTATACGAATAAGATATTAAATTATATCAATTAAAGCTCTGTTATGGAAAAATGTGAAAGAATGTTATAAGACTGGGTCTAATAAATTAATAAATGTCTTTATAAAATATAATCCTTAATTACCTTTAGCAGCTAAAAACAAAAAACAAAACATAGCATTATAATGACAACGACTAATATTTTGGTAAAAAAGTAAAATAATATCTCAATAAGTGTACAATGCATTTGAATTTTAACTAATGATGAACCAGCAGGTCAACCATTTTCCCTACTCTTAACACCTCTCTATTTATCTCTTTCTATTTCAATATGAATAGAAGAGATAACAGACAGAGGATAATATTGGGTTTGATTTGAATCTTTCCCTCTACACACCAAACCCGGCTTTAGGGGTATAGGCCGTTGGGCTTGATTTGTTAACCAAAACAAATCTATTCCTTCAGCACCAACCCAATAAAGCAGGCGGGTCGGCGAATTTTGTGCTTACAGCGTCAATGGAAAATGTGATGTAAGCAGATATTCGCAATGACCGTAGTGTAGTACCTGGCATCCGGCGGATGTCGGGGCCGGGCACGCGCGGCGGCGGGCCCGAGTGCAGCCCGACGCCCGCCTCGCCCACGCGCATGCGCCGCTGTCGCTCACAGTACGCACTCCACGTCACCTCGTTGAAACCGTAGTTGAAGTAATCTGCACATTACATCAATAATTATACAGAAATATATTAATGTGTGGTTTGTTACATCCAAACTGATTAAGCTTTTACGAAGTTTGTATTATGGTATGATACAGACTGCCTGTAACACATACTTTGCAGGATACAAAAACCTGAAAAGACTTTAGCTTATACAAAAATTTAAGGGAAAAACAACTATATCAACAAATATTTGAAAAACCTGGACATAATAATTTGATTACATATACTAAAGACAATCAATACTTCAACACAATCAATTTGTTTGAGGACCATATTATAATACAAAAAATCTCAGAAAAGTCACTTCACATAGGAGCTGAATATAATTATCGTTGTTTGAAGTTTTCATTATAATGCCAATATACAAAGGTATAACATAGGTAAAATAATTCTTTACAATGTGTAGCTTACCAGAAATATCAGCACCAGGCTTGTTCCATGGTTTATCCTCAATAGTGTCAATATTGAACTCCATTGCCGGTACTCCATTGATACTCCCGGGCCCCTCGAGGTCCTCTAGTGCTACTTTACCAGTGGTCGTGACGGGTCGGGGCTTCTCAGTGGGACCGGCGGCCACCAGACCCACCCCCCTCTGAAATGGCAAGTAATTGGTCAAGGACTAGTCTGCTTGACGTTGGTATAAATGAAATACCCTGACAAATTCACACAAGGTGAATTAGAAACAAACTAAGCTCTAAGCTTGAAACCTAACTGATACTATTATTTACACATACACAATATATTTCTGTATGTATAGTATATGAATATATAATTGACACACAGACATTGTGGGCTATATTAATAAACATGTATTAAAACAGTTTCGCTATCAATCGGTTTGTCACTTTCTGACATACGCAATTTTCAAAGACAAAACACAGTAATAATTATATATGTATGTCTTAAAGTATTGTATACCTTTATATTCAGACTTGCATACTGAGGTCCCGATTTGATTTCTCCAATAGTAACTTTGATATCATCGCTGTCATCTGAGTCCGAGTCTCCATTGTCCTGGCTTTCGGCATCTCCATTAGCAGGCTCCTCAGTCTCCTCGCGGGTGACATCTTCAAAATGTTCATCATTTAGATCAGGGTCAAAATTCTGTTCAGCTTCATCCTGCTCTTTATCATCTCCATTATCCTGTACAAAGTTAGAAAACAAATGGTCATACTCACATAATTACAAGTTTGCAACGCACAAGGTTAAGTATAGAGATATAGAACTCGATCAACACTATAATGTAGGTCATGAACAGACTTTATAATGAAATTTATAAGTAACTAGCTGTATCGTTACAAGGAAATTATGAAGAATAAGGTTATGGCAGATGATCATTATAACCAAGGGGTTTTTGAACAATATTTTTAGTAAAATCGATTACTTAATCAAATGTCATGTTATTTACCGCTGTCGCTGCAGTATTATCAGCCTGTTGCGTTTTCTCCGCTTGTTCTGGAGTCTCTGTATTCGGCTCGGCGGTCGAATCCCCATATAACCAGTTGTCGTCGTTCTCGTCTCCTGGTGCCGTTTCTATAGCAGTGTCTGCCATATTGTATGCTTATAGCCTTGTCATTACAATTTCGCAGTGGTTCTAAAGTTATAATTAAAAAGAAAACGTTATATTAACTTATCCACGACAAGCAAGCAAAACAGATTCGGATTGGTTGGGTTGGCAAAAAATCGTAGGGTTACCAGCTCCAGATATTTTGCCCCTAAATTACCAAATGTCAAAGTCCTATACAGATAGAGGCAAATCTATACTTCTATACTAATATTATAAAGCTGAAGAGTTTGTTTTGTTTGTTTGTTTGTTTAAACGCGCTAATCTCAGAAACTACTGAACCGATTTGAAAAATTCTTTTTGTAATGGATAACTACATTCAACGGGAAGGTTATAGGCTATTTTTTTTATCCCGAAATTCCCACGGGAACGGGCACAGCGCGGGTAAAACCGCGGGGCGCCGCTAGTCCTATAATATAAATGCGAAAGTAACTTCGACTGTCTATCACGCTTTCACGCCAAAACTATTAAACCGTTGTGAATGAAATTTGGTACACAGTTAGTCCAGAGCCTAAGAAAGGACATAGGCTATTTTTTATCGCGAAATTCCTTTTTAAAATAAATTTCATATTATGGATATTGAACCTATTAAATAAAACAGGACCAATTGATAGGCAATTCTATATAAAAACGAATTCTTAATTTCAATATTTTTCTTTTATTTAGGGAGAAACACCTAAATTTGCAGCCCTGAAAAACACCACAGATAGTAAAAACTAAACTTTACAACTGCCACACATCAATGACAGTGTCAGACCAGTCCGAGTAAAATTTGTCTTTGGACCACTTGTAGACTAAAAGTCTAGTCTATTGATATTTTAAAATAACGAGAGAGGTCTACCTCCTTGAAATAAATCTAATTCAAATGGTATTTTGCATGAAGTCTGATGTAGGCGTATTGTTCCCAGGAGGTGCTTGGCTAAATAGGCAGAATATAGACAAAATTTGATTTTAACTTGTTAAATTAATTTATTGATAACGCATAATTTAGTAAAGCTTTTAAAAAATAAATCCCAGCACATCACAAACAGCACAAATACATTTTAATCAAGGCCATTTCTTCTCCTTGGGAATTGCTTCTCTTCATACTGGTCAACCTTCTGAGCTACATCTGCTAGCTGCTGGGAAGCCTCGGCAGCTGCTGCACCACAGGTCTCCGCTAACTCCTGGATACCATGAGACACCTGAACAGATAATTTATTATATTAACATTACAGATAAATATGGAGAAAGGTAAAGTTTGAGCCAATCCATAACTATGTATATATACCATGTCTGATTGGGCCTTGACTTCAGCGGCATCAACATGCATTTGGTCAACAGTCTCTTGCATTTGGGGAGCATGTTGTATTGGTTCAGACTCCATTACTGGTGCACCCTGTAATGAAGAACATTATTAGACATACGATTTACAACACAAGAGTACATTGGTTCATCTTTTTCAGAGGTAAAGTTATTGAAATAAATGGCATGTATAAACTCCAAAACATTCACAGATATCATAGTTTAGTTAAGATATTCATTCTTATTTCTATTTTCAACTTAGATAAGACAGATATGTTGAGATATTCCCCTTGAGAGTATAGACAGAGTATTGTTGATATACTCCTAAGTTTATTTCTATTTCCAATTTAGAAAGTAAATCAGTCTCACTTGTTGACAGCGGTGCATACATTGACAATGATGACGAATCATGGGCTCAGCTGCAGCTACTTCATGCATATTCATTCCATTCTGTTGTAGCTGAAACAAAATGTCAGTAACTAAATAACTCGAGTAATAAAATGTTCTAGTTTGATTTGACTAAAAGAGAAAACCATGAAATACCCTTTCAGCGAAATTGGGGTCAGTATAGTTGTTCAGTTCTGTAGCCATATGCATAGCTTCATTCAGTTTCTCATGACCAGCGGTTGCGTTGTTGATAGCTTGTGCAGTGTTCAACAGATTTGCAGTGGCGGTGTCTCCTTGTTGCCCGTCAGGAGATTGGCCCGCAAGGCCTAATTTAGCTTCCAATTGTTCAATACGACTTTGTAATACAGTCAGGGGATCCATATTGCTGAATTGTATAAAATTATAAATAATTTAACAAAAAACAGCGCCGATGCTTCGAATAGTTACGTTACGGCAGTCACTAATGTTGAGTAAAAATAAATGAATACGAATTTCGAATGCAAAAACAACAAAATTACTAAATTTGAGTTTAAATTTTTGACGTTTGTTGGCACTTTGTTGGTATGTAATGTACTTTGATTATTGACATTACATTTTTATTGACAGCAATGTGAACATGAATCATCGAGCCCGACCGGCGCATAGATTATACATTATTGGTAAGCCACGGTCTGTTAGTGGTCCGTGATCGGAGCCAACGGAATAGGTACATACCATGGTACACACTGGTACATATATCTACATTTTGATGGAGTAGGTATTCCATTTGTGTAAATGTGTACTACGTAGACATACGTACATGCAGCCTACTAAATAAAATAATAATTCGTTTCTGCATGGTTTCTGCCCGTGGGATCGGTTAATGACTGTCAGTGTCAGTGTCATTTGATTTGATAGGTATGCATGCGACAGAAAACAGCTGTTGTGCCTGTCTGTCTTGTATTCGCGCAATATTTTTATTATATTCGCCTCTTAAAATTACAAAATTGTTTTACCAAAAACGCAATTGAAATTAATGTTTTATTTTAAGTAAAAATATATAAAAATGATGGACGAAGAAATGGGTGGCTTAACTCAGGACGATTTTATTATACCGCCAGTGAAATATGAATGTAATTAACACCTTTTTATTTATTTTTATCGTTCGATTATTAAACCGTAATAATCATTATTTGTGTTTATTTACAGATTTAGATCACACTGCCGACGTTCAGTAAGTTACATTCGTACCATTTAAAGAAATTTTTGTTAAAATGCTTTTGTTTTTGTGACTCCGACTTGTTTTGATGACTCGAATTATAACCTTAATAATGACGAAATTCCCGTGGACTGAGCGACACGAGACAGGTTTATTAAAATTTAGTAATATTCTAGGCATAAAGACGAGATGTTTGTAATACTACTTGCATTGTTTTAATTTTTTTTTAAGTACTGAAATTCCACACTTGATGCTATCTCGTCTCGGCAGTACTTCATTAATTTGTACTTCTCATTTTAATTGTCCTTCAATTTCCAGATTACATGCCTGGGGTGACAGTTTGAAGGAGACGTTTGAACAATGTGGGATGGCAATGTTTGGATATATGACAGAAATGGATTACGTTCAGATAAAAGAGGTGCACACCATAGAGGCTAACGCCGACGACATGATGGGCCTCTTGTACCACTTCCTTGATGAACTATTATTCTTATTCTCAGTCGAACCTTTCCTTATATGTAAGAAGTTGGTCATTACAGAGTTTAACACTGAAGAGTTCAGAATAGTTTGTAAGTGTTATGGTGAAGAGTTTCAGTTAGGTAAGCACCCACAAGGAACTGAAGTGAAAGCAATCACCTACTCGGCAATGCAGATAATTGATGAACCAAAAGATAATAAGTTTGAAGTGTTTGTTATTATAGATATATGATGAATATAGTGGTTTTAATATCTAATTCTATATTAATTAACTATACCTTTTAGTAATAATTAGTAAATAATAATACCATTTAACACACCTACAATAATGCAGTTTAACCCATTAGTATGTACTAACAGGCTGTATCTCAAAAACGGTGATAGCTAGACAGTTGAAATTTTCACAGATGATTTATTTTTATTGCCGCTATGTACGGAACACTCTGTGCGCGACTCGCACTTGGCCGGTTTTTCTTTTAACCTAATCAACTAGTTCTGAGAAGCATTAAAAAAATCTTAAAAGAAAGGGTAAAACCGATGGTTGCTGCTTATTGTAGATATGTGAGATATTATTATAGTCTTGGATCGGGGCTGGCCTTCATTCTACTCTTCTGTGAAGTGTGATATAAGACTATTTTGTAGTTATCAGCTGTGTATAAGATGAAGTGAGATCTAAGAGTCTGCTCTTGCAGTGTAAAGGAGTTACTGAAGATTACCACAGTAAAGAAGACAAAAGACCTTTGAAAGTATCAAACCGTTTTTCTATCTACAATGAATATTTCGTCAAATCAGTTGAGTGATTTAGCTGTTAAGTATAGCTTAAGACAACATCAATAAACTTAATAACTGTTTCTCGCCGATTCCCCTCGCCGTAAAATCCTATGTTTAGGCTTGAGCCTAGATATCTCTTTTCTAAATGTTATCAAAATTTGTTCTATGCTTTAAAGTAAATTCGTGACGGCGGTTTTATCAGAGCAAGAAGGAATATTATGTAGGAACCTATGTATAGCATGGGCATTTCTTTTTTAAATTTATGACCTTTATGATCCTACTGCTGGACGAAGGCCTCTCCCCTATACTGAGCCACTTCTCTCCAGTTACCAAGTTAAGTTTGTACCACCATGCGCCATCGGTCTGCGGTATCTCCTACTCATCGTATCTAGTTGCCACCAAGTTGCAATTTTTTTTTAAATCCTACCTAAATAATTTTTCCATTCGAATATTTCGAGTAAGCCAAGACCCACAGGATCAGCTGCGAAATAATACAGACGAGTTCCTGGAAGTGTCAGACACCAGCTAATGCGAGCCGTATAGCCGTATGAGGGATGATCGCATGACTATGGTTGTATTATGTAAACTCTTTAGGAATAACTAATAACGGGAGAAACCTATACCTACTTTGTCTGGACTGTTAATGTCCACCAGACAAAAATATTTAGGTATATAATGTCTACTAGCGATGCGCCCTTGCTTCGCTTCCTTATAGCTAGCACCTACGTCCTAACAGGAACTCCCATGCAAAATTTCAGACTCCTAGCACTTAAATATTAGCCTAGCCTTTATATATAGATGAATTTCGGAATGAAAAATAGCCACTCTAGCCAATTTCTGAGACTAGGTGACGGTTCAAACTTTTCAAACAAAATAAATTCTAATTTCAGCTATATTTTATTAGTATAGATGGATAAGACTATCTGTTGCACCTACAGGATACTTGTTCTCGCGGGAGTTTTGGGATAAAACTTAGCCCATACTTAGCCTAAGCTAGTATCCTAGCCGGCTAAGGTCGATACCCACCACAGAGCACGAACCAAAGAATACCCGCTGTGGCAAAATTTATCGAAATCGCTAGTTTGGTTTAAGTGGAAGTAACAAGGATGAAACAGTTAAAGTAACTACAGCAAACCTACAGGTAATGGACGTAAATACTAATTAATTATACAATAGTAGTAGTATTAGCCTGTAAAGTCCCACAGCTGGGTAAAAGGCCTCTCATCTTACTGAAGATATCAATACAGTGAGGAGGATTAGGCGTAATCACCACGCTTGACTAATTTGGGATGGTGATCTCAAACCCGAGCCATGTTTAAATTATACAATAGATAGTGAATCATAAATTAATGTCTCTCGTAATTCTGATGCCAATAAAAAGTCAGTGAGTTAATGTAATGTATTTAAAAACATTTACCTCTGAAATAAAATAATTCATTTTTATATTTAAAAATCTACTTATCTACCACCGGTGGCATATTTTAAATGCAATACACGCCACACCATACACGCCTGATAAATGTTAAATAATTTAAATTTCCCACGCATTTTAATAATAGAAGTAAAATAAAATGGCAAGAATATAATAATACTTTTCTTACCTCTATGACAATGACTTCGGTTGGTTGTTAACCGATACATAAATTACAAAACTTTATAGAGATACAAAACTTTATACAAAGATAAGTGAAAATGTTGTTAATTTTTATTTATATCCATCTACTGTACAAAAGTTTATTGCCATGACTTTTTTAATATAAGCATGCTTTTAATTTACCACTTTGCTGAATTTATACATTCTATTACATTTATTTAAGTAAGTATTTCATTTCTAAACTTGACTTACAAAACGTAAATACTCAAGTTCCTGAACGAAATTGTCTATGCTTAGGTTAATTTAATCTATTTCCTGCTAGTCATTTCCGCTTTATTGGCGGCTTTAATGCGTATATCCGTATCCGTTGCCTTTTTTTTATTATAATATGTAATGTAAATATAAAAAATGGAGATTTTAAGGGTCTCTGACGTCTAGTTTTATCCCAATTTTATTGAATTATTATATTATAAATAAAATATAGTCCCGACTTTTTTAGGGGAAATTGCACCCGACCGATATATTACCAAAGTAGTTCTAATAGAAATTGCTAAAAATTATTGGGTTTAACAATGTCAATATTATGCCAATATTTTTCATTTAAAATGTAATTATTCCATAAATTCTGCTCCGAAAGATTAGTCCTGGTACAACAGATAATTTAATTCTAGATGATAATACTAATAACTGACTAGTTAAGTTTCCTCCTAAATAAATAACTACATAAGACACGAAATATTTTTAAGCAAAAATTAAAACACATCTCAGTCATTGCATTGGTTTGGTACACAAATATCAATGAGCAAATATATAATATCAGAAGGCAAAAAATACAGCTAAAGCCTAGATTTATAAAATTAATTATTATTTTGCCCTTATTTACATAACTATAATACACAAAAATATTTCATGAAGGGACAGTACCAATATAATAAATTAGGCTTTTAAAGGGCTTTTTTATTAGTCCTAGACCTCCGAGAGTCTAGACTTTCAGGCATCATTCCACTAAGGAAGGCAAAAAATAACTATAGACCAGTTACATTAGTATCAAAAACAAAGTCTATTACATTTAATTAAAAATTTAAAAATAAACCTATTGACTAGGTGCGACTAATACATAAAATACCACGTAAACTGGGTCTGTTGAAGGCGTTATGTTGCGTCTCCTCGTTTAAAACCGGTCGAACAATGGAAATTCAAAAATTCGTTAATTTTTTATGGCTTCTTCGATGAACGAGGGGAGGAATTCGGTGCGTAGAGAGCGGCGTCCGCTAGGGGTTGCTTTGCTTGTTCGGCCGCTTCGCGCCTGCGTACGTAGTTCGCGCCACTGCTACGTCGCTTGCAACTCTTGCAAGCCAGATGTTCTAAAAGCCATAGAGTAACTTATATATACAGGAATAGAGTTATCAGCCGGAAAAGCGATAGTATCGCCACCTAGTGATTTGACATGTCAACTTTCGGTGGTACTTGCTATAGCCCAGTATGAATAGAGAATTTAGAAATTTGAATTCAAGTCGATTTTTCTAAATTTCTTCTACCCTGTTTTATTAACGTTTGCTGGTTTTTTACAAACATTGTTATTTGTGTTAACAAAACAGGGAAAAGAAATGTAGAAAAATACGACTTGTATAAGAATCGCAATAAAAATGCAGATGTATTCTAGTAAAGGTATTTATTTCTAGTTAATTTACAAACTGTCGTAACTATTATATATTACAAAAAGCAAGCAAAACTTCAAAATAGATAAGAATACTTAGGTACGAGTTGTATTGCAATTCGGCACACAGCACCAAAGTTTCGACGCCATGGCCAGAAACAACCAATTCGCAAGCAAAATCCAAGTCCGATATCGTGCACAGGGGTCAATATGTTTATGCGGGGAAATCAGTAACCAAAGAAATAGCCGGGGTCGTCGTTTAAGCCACTTGGAATCACTTACGCACATTCGCATCACAACAGAAAAAGTAACGGAATGAAATGAAACATAGAGTAACTTATTTATACGGGTTGCCAAGTTACGAAGGGGTTGCCATAGTAAAAAAAAAAAAACCGCCACGCTACCAACGCTATCTATACTACTGACATGGTACTAAATTTCCCATATAAAGTCTCAGTGTTCCCAGTGAAAAGCCCCTGCTAAAAGCTTCATGTCGTCGTTTCAATGCGCCGCGTTTTTATATAATAATTTATAATAAAATGCTGACTAAAAGCTTTATATTAATTTGTTTTGTGAGTGAAATAATCAGTGAATAATCTATCATGTGATTTGGACAATTTTTACGTGTTAGCTGAAAATTATCGAGCGTCTCAATGTCCACGAGTTCACTCGGGACCAACAAAGCGGCGGACATTTTATTTTGAGTACTTGATAATGTAGCGTTTGCTTGGAGTAATATTAATGTCGTTTTATGGTTACAAATTGGAATTTCGTTCGCTTACACCTTTTGTAAGTATTACTTTGATTCGCTTAGTAATTTAAATATAATCCTCAAATGTATACACCCATGTTTAGGAAGCGGTTATGCTGTGCTATCACTACTGACCGCTAGGTTGTCGGTATTTTAGTTAAATGTCGTTGAATAAAATGACGTAAGCGATTTTGGTCAGCTGAAGTTGTAAGTAGAGAATTCAAGGTTTCCGCAGGACTTGCTAAAGTCCATATCGACCCACTCCGCTTCGGAGGCTTCTCACTTGTAATTTCCGCGCGCGCGGCGCCCCTAACCTCTTTGCTAATTGAATTGTGATGATTAAGAAGCGTTATCATGTGAAACCCTGGTATTTTTCGATCCTTATCTTTGTTTCGCTTGAATTTTGATGTTTTTGCAAAGCGATGCCGAGAGGGGTGAAGCGAGGGCCGGTGGAGGGAGAGGCCGAGGTGGTGGTGCGCGCCGGGGCGTCTCCTTCGCAAACTACTTTGCTGGATGACAGCCCCAGCCAGCCCATCAGCTACCACCTTCTCGACCATGGCTACGGCGCCACGCCACAGCATCAGATCAGGCGCGAGGCGCCTACCGCACCGCCGAAGACGTCTGAAGTAAGTGCTCACTTTATTTAGTCTCTTGTGTATTTGAAATTTCATTACAGCATTTAGAAAAAAACATATGTACAAGAAACATAGTAAACAAGTTTCACAAAATCTGTGTAGCTGCCAACAAACAATTGGAAGAAAAGTAAAAAATCACCACTGCCTATTTTTATGAATAATGTATATATTTCAGCTCTCTTGTGGTTATTGACTAAATACCATGAATTTTCTTTAACTGAAGCAGTAACTATTTAATAAAACGTAAAAAAATGGTGTGGAAATAGGCATGATACATAATAACCTTTTGACTTTGTTTGTCATCAAGCATATATTTCATTCATTATTTCACTTGTGAAAAACACATTTCAGTTGTCTTGTAATGTGATATGTCGGTTATATTATAATTATAGTTAATGAGGGAAAAGAATACCATATCATTCAGCATTGTTTTCACTTATTGAAAAGGAAATTTATGCGAGCATAATTTGTTGTCTTTACTCAAGCCTGATAGACAGAAATGAAAAGAACTCCACCCACAAGAGCCTAGCTCTGTTTTATACCTATATCAATGGTGGTATCATGTTATAAATATCATTTATTATAAATGTTTTTATTCTCAGTTGTGACATAATAATATATGAAACTATTATTACTACACCATGAACTTAAACTGCCGAGGATGTGGTCACAAAACAACATAGTTATTTGAGAAAAATGTTATACCATAATAGGGAACCCTTATGTCAACCAAATCTATTATGTGGGTTACACAACATATTTCAGCCAACTGATAATAATTGCCATATTCAGATAGCTTCGAGTATAAGAGTATAAAATTTTAATACAAATTCATACACTTAAGAATGTAATACAATTTTGGTCGTGATGTATGTCTCAATACAATTTGTCTTAAAGTTACAGTTTTAGCTTGTTATATATACAACTACAGGGCACAAAGTTCTTTCAATGCCAACTCACTGAAAATGTCAGTACAGAGAGGATTAGGCGAAATCACCATGCTTGCATTATCAATTTTTCTTTAAAAGTTAAATTGAGTAAGTTTTATAGTAGGCACTAGGCACCATCTTTTTTTAAATAAAATAATACATCCAATGCAAGGAAAGTGTTCCATGAATGCATTTCAACATTAACTTGTTAGCAACTTTCTATATTGTATGCCAAAGTAATTATGCAGGAATGAGAGATATTTTAAAGAAAACTCTTTAAATTTTTCAATATTATATTGATTATGAGCAAAGATTGGTAATCTGAAATAGTATACAATTTGTTTATTGAAAGTAAATGATGTATGCTGATAATAATATAGTGTCTTGTGTTGTGGATTAGTCGACATGTATCAAGTAAACGGATAGGCCACAAAATAAAGTGGAGATGAAGGCAAATTTGTAAAACCTTTAAGCTTGAGCAGGACATAAAGTGATATTTTATTTGTTTATCTAGATAAAGATCAAAGTGTGTAAAGGATAGCAGGGCTCTATTAACATAGCAAATGTAACATTCCATCAAAATGTGAAATGTTGTAATACATGAACTGATATGTAGGTTTAAATCCAGTCATTGTGTGTTGTAATCTTGATTGCTTCATGGTTCTTATATTTTGAGGTTAGGAAGGAAAGAATTTTACAAAGAAATATGTTGATTTCTTAATATTTAAAGTTTGGGGTCCCTCAATAAATATAAGGCTAATGACCTCAAGGGGGTCATTGAACTTGGTGCTAACTATGGACTTGACAATTCAAGTCTAGCTAATAGGTACTACATTTTTGATATGCTTGACATTCAGTCAATGGTGGACTATTAGCTGGTTTTGAGAACATTTTCAATACTGCACAAATAATAATATTTTATGAATTTACTTTGAAACTTAGTTTTGAACTAATGTTTGATAATTAATCATAAAATGTGGTTGATAGATTTTTTAGTTATAACTATAGGTTGGTTTTTAGCAACAATGTATAACTAAGATGTTGTTATCATATTTTATTCAATTTAGGAATCTGAGAAATGGTTGTGAAATATCCTTTATTCTCTAATGAATCTTTGAGTCATGCATCTTTTAAAATCAGTCTCATCTTACGTGTAATAGTCAGACAACTGTCTTCTTATTATTAATGCAAGCTTGCAAGCTAATATTTTGTTAAAAACCGTATAATATGATGGTATCTAATTTATTACGTTTTTAATGATAATGGGAATTCCCAAGCATAATTTCCAATTATCTAATCTCTAACTTTCGTCTATAGATACTAAAAGTATTTGAAGTATTTTGTTGAGAAGTATTATTGTGGCGTCAACCTAATAAAATGTAGGTAAGTTATTCTATTCGCAAATGATTATTGTAGAACAAAATGGCGGATGCGAGGCGCCGAGGTCGGCCCTGGGTGCGTGCCGTACGTTTCATCCCTCAAAACCGCCCCAACGGACCCTTTTTTTTTTAAAGGGATGCACCAATCACAACACGCCGAATGTTATCCCACGAAATTCTTATTGGCGATAGTTTTTTTCAAACGCTTAATGGACCGGAATGTTTATATTTCGAGATTTTAAAAACGAACGCTAGGTAATGCCAAGTCTTCTAATTCTTTTAGTCTTGGACATTATTCAAAAAGTCGACGAGTTGTAATACGAAGGGTCCGAGTTATTTATGAATGGATGCGGTTGATAGTAATAATAATAACACTTGCTTACTATGTCGGTATATCTGAGTTGCACTAGAGGTAATGTAAAGAGATCTAATTAAATTACATAGTACCTACTTTGATTAGAAATGGTAAACAGTAAATGAATAAAAGCGGTTAAGTCTATAGATTGTAAGGGAAAAACATGAACTCGTAGTATGTATACTTATTAACTATGACTATTTTCATGTTCGTTAATAATTAATTAATGAAGCGATTAAGCCTAAACTCACGTCAAACTTAAAGCTTACGTCACATTTATGTAAACGAAGCAAAGCTCGTGGTTGTAGGCAGTTTGGATTCACTTTATACTTAGATATTTCACATCCCCTAACGTCCCCTGTACTTCGAACTGTCTCCGTAACGAATTTCATCCAGATCGGCTCAGTGGGCTTGATGTGAAAGCGTAACGATGTTAAGTCAGTATTTATAATTTTAAGGTATAATCGGTTAGCAGTGAAGTATGTTCACTCTAAAGATGTTTGCTCCGTAACGGTCGGCGGCATGCGATGGAAGTTTGTTTAGTTATTAGACGCTTTACACCCCGCAAAGGTTTTATGGGAATATGTTATCCAGATACGAGAGAGAACCATTGGATAGGCGTGGATGGTTGTTTATTATCTATACTTATAAAGCTGATAATAAAGTTGACGAATTTGATTTTTTGTTTTTTTGAACGCGCTTGTATTGAAACTACCAATCCGATTTGAATATGTAGTTATTTTTGTAAGGGATAGCCAAATTCAACGGAAAGGTTATTATGCTATATTATATTCCGATTTTTTTATGGGAACGGGCACAAGGCGAGTGAAGCCACGAAGCGCTGCTAGTTACGTTATAATTGTTGTTTTCCTAAATGTCGAAACATTTTCAGCTTCATCTCAAAAGAATTTGCAAGTAATTGATTTGAAGCGAAGTTTGTTCCTTAGGTACATAACTAACAAAACGAACTTCAAAGTCGATTAGGGGAAGGGTCGTACTCGTAAGCCTAAAGGGCGAAGTAGATATTTGCTTTTGTCTCAAAGGAATTTGTGAGAAAGGGACACGTATCCGAAGTAGAGGCAGGCCTGCCTGACGCGGTCACTCATTGTTTCTTTCCGGCAGCGGCTAGCTTAATGGGAATTTACGATAACTGAGTTTTATTACTCTGCTAGTTGGGATTTATTTTTTACCAGTCAGCTGGAGGGCTAACCTTAAACTTGTACAAATATGTACGAGAATAGCTATTGGCAAGTGTAACGGTAAGGTCCGCACATGTGTCGTCTCGAGTGGCGTTCACCCGAGGGCCTGGTCGCCATGTGCCCTCGCGCGCTGGCTGGTGCCCGCCAGGTACTTAGGCCTCACTTCCTTTCAATGCGTGCACATTGTCTGTCATCGCCTCTTCGAACTTATCAAACCGACACCACCCCAGGCATACATTTAATTCATCGCCCTTAGACTGAGACTGATACAAAAGCATACGTTAAATTAATCGAGGCGACGATTCTATAAATTTTTTTGCCCATTTAATGTGATCCCTTTTTCTGTGTGTCGGTTGCATTAATTATTATTACCGAAATTGTACAATGGCGAAATTGATTATGTTAATGGGGCAAACAGTTTGCGTTAACGGAAGGGATCTCGTATCTGCGTAGACGTAGGTGAACATCTGCTCTGATTTACTTGACTCGTTCGCACAAAGATCCACAATCCGGCAAATTAACAATAGTCTCTACTCCTCTATTAATAATAACAAAATATTTTGAGATAAGGAATTGCCATTCTTTCGCCAAAGGTCCCTTCCGAGAGCTTGCCGGCTTTTGTGTTGATTCTAATTTATGTCATGTATTGTTACCGGGTACCCTCCCCACACACTTCCTTTGAGGGGCTTTGCCCTGCGCTACATGTCCAAATTGAATTTGTTGCACGAGCTTATTGAAAATGCGACGTGCATTTTGCGGCTCTCGCTCCTCTCGCGACGCATTCCACAGTTTTTAGTGTTTAGCGAAATGGAATCACTTCATTGATACATTATTGTGTGTAATAATTTGAAACATCGAGTAATTAAATATGGGGTCATTGTACAGATTAGAATTGAGAACATTTGTTATAAGTAGCAGTGTTGAAGTAGTGCCATGGCTCGGAACGAAGTGTCTAAGTTTTTACTACAAGTGATATCTCCCCGTGCAGATAACGATGACTTACTTAGTCCTAAGAGTGAGTCCGACGCTTGTTCGTGTTAATTTGCCTGTTTTAATTTATGTGTCCGGTGTTTTATGGGCTCATCGTGTTTCAGATACCATTATTTGAGCTAAAGGTTTTATTACGTTTGATAAATATTAAATACTCATATCTGGTCCTAGGTCATCGACGTAGTGTAAAAACATTATTATCGAGTGCCGATAAATAACACGAAATGTCTCTAAAGATTTTTCGTTTATTTATAACATTTATGGCATAATAAAATGCCACTAGTTGCTCGCGTGTTGATGCGGCGTTTTCTACGAAATGCATCATGTTGTATTTAGAATAATTTAGATGTGTT
Source organism: Cyclophora punctaria (assembly GCA_951394245.1). Classification (NCBI taxonomy): domain Eukaryota; kingdom Metazoa; phylum Arthropoda; class Insecta; order Lepidoptera; family Geometridae; genus Cyclophora; species Cyclophora punctaria. The sequence continues at coordinate 3,107,173 of OX596171.1, read as the reverse complement.
GGTTATTAGTTTTATTAATAATGAGGTGTGACGTAGGCGGTGAAGCGAAGACTGAACCTGAGCGAGAGCAGTTCAGGCAGCCAGCAGGGCCACGTGGTGCCGATGAAGGCGGACTTCAAGACGCCCAAACAGAAGCGCGTCAAGGTGCTCACCCCCTACAGTCGACCGTCCAGTTCTATGAAGAAATACACCGAACGTTCCAGGTATTACCCTTTGGGACAGGTAAATTTACATATGAAATACTACTTCCCAATGGAACTTTGCACTAAACCTCTAACCCAGATACATTACAAGCTCATGTTACGAAGAGACGTCCCAACACCGTCCCCTCAGGACTTACTCAGAAAATAAAAGTAGAACCATGCTTGAGAAATCTCTATGAACTTGATATAGCGAAGATCTCGCGAATCACGAAGTATTTACAGTTACGAGTGCACAATTAAATGTAATCAATACAAGCGGAGCGGGTGATCTCGGTTGAGCATGACTTTCTTTGTTCCAGATTTGACACATCATTAGGTTTACTTACAAAAAAGTTCGTTGCGCTGTTGAAGTCGTCGCCGAATGGCGTCCTCGACCTGAACATCGCGGCGGAACACTTATCGGTCCAAAAGCGTCGCATATACGACATCACAAACGTACTAGAAGGAATAGGCATATTAGAGAAGAGATCTAAGAATAACATACAATGGAAGTACGGTGAGTGAGCCTACGTCTACCTGCTACTCGATGACGTTATGCGTTTTTTCACAGCTGTCGAAAGTTTCATAAAGTTTTTTGTCGTTTTATTACCTAGTCGGCTTTAGAAACTGTGTTGGAGAATGTATCTGTAATTGTATACAAATTAAGATACTTTTTTTTTGTTTGTTTGGCGACTACGTTTAAAAGACCACTATACAAACGGCTATGAATTTTTGTATCTTAAAACTTAAAACGTAACATCAGAATTGAACACTTTATGACTATAATACAGACAGTATTTATATCTGAGTAAAGGTCCTACTTGCCGCATCTTCAGGGCACATTAAACAGTTAATCACGGTGGTGCCAAGATAACTTCTTAAGTCAAGCAACATGCAGGTCGACCCCCACTTAGATGGTTAGCCGATAGTTGTATTCCTAACTGAGCACTCGTCCCGGTTTTTCAATCTGTCATATCGGAGGTCCATACAAAATTATCATATGCATCACGATCATTTTATTCACATTGACGTTTGCATGCTCTACCATTCTGCGGTTGAGACTGCAGATGATTATGAACTGTCTGCGGTTGATATCTATCTGGTGGAGTGTTAGAAAGAGGGTTGTGTGTGCAGGCGGCGGCGGCGGCGGCGGGTGCGGCGAGGGCCGCGCGCGCGCGCTGCGGCGCGCCGTGCGGGCGCTGGGCGCGCGCGAGGCGCGGCTGGCGCGCGCGGTGGCGGGCGCGGAGGCGGCGCTGCGCGACCTGGCGGCGCCGCACCACGCCTACATCACGTACGCGGACCTGCGCTCCATACGGGACTTCCGCAACCAGACCGTCATCCCCATCAAGGCGCCGCCCGACACACGGCTCAGTGTTAGTAACTCGCTATGCTCTGCAGATCTGGTCTATTACTTGGTTGTACCAAAAAAGTCTCAATAGAACCAACTATGGCTATGGTAACCCTCTTAAGTAGTAGTAGTCTTTGTTAATCCAAGTTATAACGTATGTTGGAGAAAAGGCGTTGATTTTACTGAATTCATACTTTTCCATTCCCCTTTAAACTTCTGCTATCTTTTGAGATGTGAAACGTTATCTTTCTTTATTCCAGGTCCCCCATCCAGACGAGAAAGGCTATACAATACACTTGAAGTCCCTTTCTGGAGAAATAGAAGTCTACCTCTGTCCAAAGGAACGGCCGCCTTCACCCCCCTCGTGTGAGTTACATTGTTGATGAACTTCTTTTAGGCACTCAACACTTTTTCATTTCGACTAACAAGCGCAGTCGCAGTCAGAGACTGCGCTCGACTCGGTTGTGTATCGCTATTTCGGGTAAAGTCAGTTCTAGTCCACGCGATTAGAGACACTATGAAAACGAAACAGAAATTATTTAGAGCTGAACATTATCAGGCGATTACATTTCTATCTATACGTGTTATACTTCTAAAGTCCCAAAAAGATGTCCGTTTCTATTTAATCGATTTTTTCAAAAACTACGTAACAGATTTTTATATGGCCATTACCAGAGTAATTCAACAGGAAGATTTTACTTTTCACGCCAAATTTTCCACGAGAACGGGTACAATAAGGACGCTGCTAGTTATATAATTAATTTGTACTTATAATAAAGTTGCTCCGTGTGTTTCCAGTGTCCGGCTCTCTACCGGCGGACCCGCTGTTGGAAGATAACAAAGCGCTCCTGGCTCCCCTCATTGCGCAGTTGCAATCATTACCTAGTAGTTCTATAGCTGCAGATTTCACGTAAGTATACAATCTACGTAATACTATTAGAATGTTAGCAGAATTTACGATTATCTTTCTATTAACATATAAATATGAAATGAATGTTAAGATGGACTTAATATTATTGTATACCATCATTGACATACGATTTTACAAGATTTCATGAATGAGTAATGGGGTCCTCTTCACTATCGCTGTTGATCACGACGTGCATGATCTTCTATTGTCTTCAAGTTCATTATACATCCACACTAATGCCAATCACTGATTCACTCGGCGAACTTTATGCGAATTTCGAAGAGTGACTTTCATATAGAATTAGCTTCACGAGATCGTCGATTCGATGCGATGATTGGCGATTGTGACCAGTAGTTATTAGTGTATGTGGTATGTGAAGCATATAGTTGTCACGTGGTGTATCTTTCAGGACACCCGTGAAGCGCGAGTGGCCGGAGGCGAGCAGCAGCGGGGGCGGGGGCGGCGGCGGGGGCGGCGGCGGTGGCGGGGGCGGGGGCGGCGCGGGGGGCGCGCTGCAGGTGTCGCGGCCGTGCGCCACGGACCCGACGCTGCCGCTGGCGGGCGCCGCGCCGCCGCACGCCGCGCCGCTCTCCACGCCAGACAGTCAGTGCACAACGCTACCTTATACTTATTATATCTTATAATGATATCCCTCCTTGACGATGTGTCCAAACACAGCGCGGCATCCTGTGACAGGAGCGCAAACTACACTGTGAAAGAAAAACGACCTTACTGAAAACCCCAAAAGTGTGTCTGAACACAACGCTGATTCTCTGGCGCTGTGAAGCTGTGGCGTTTATTACATATTGCTTAACTTATATCTTCCCAGTGTTTGTTATAAGTTTGGCATAGGATTTCTGCAAACGCTTCGAACCTTCTCTCTCCTCTGTGTTCTCCCACTACTCACTGTTGAAGGAGACTATAATGTGAGCGTGTGTCGGCAGGCGGCGCGCGCGGGCGGCTGCGCAACGCGCTGATCGCGGACAGCGACGACTTCGCGCCCATCATGGGCGGCGGCCGCTTCCAGCTGCAGACCGAGGACCAGGAGTCAGGTACGACGCCCGCTCACTCGCAACTACTCACTACATTCTACTTTTTCTTACTACAGTTAAAATGTGGACCAATGTCGATTTCCCAGTCGAAGACGAGTCCTTCTGAAGAGGAAAAAGGTTTAGTAATTTCGTGTCAATCTTGCCTGCAACCAAACCCTTTTCCTCAAAAGAAGATGTTGTGTTTGGCAGAAAATCAATTGATGGTTTAAATTTTAATTAGTAAGAAAAAATAAAATATACTAAACTAGGATTATAGTCGGAGCTGTGAGTTTATCACCGATGCATTTGAATCAAATCAGAGTGTGTCTAGTCCATGCGAAACTTAACAATACAGCTTCGTTTCTAGTTCTTTGCATATCTACATTTTCTCTTTCTGCTGTTTCGTCGTAATCGAAACCCAGTGTACACATAACACTAGAAAGTCATAGTAATTTTTATAGATAATTGATCTTCTGAGGTGGTGGTTAGGTTTAGGATTTCTGCTACTAATTCAGTATTAGGTAGGTTTACTTCATTTTGACTTTATACAACTAGTTGTGATTATTTCTTGGTTTTTAAATAGCGTTAATATTAAATGAAGACTGGACGGCGTGTGCGTATTTCATGTCTAGACCTCTGGCTGTGACTTGTGTTTCACTCACATCACAGTCTGAGTTCTAGCTGTGCGGTGCGCTGGACTACGAGCACCATCAACACTTAGGTTAAACATTTAATACATTAATTAACATATACCGCCTTATTCATAAACACTCGATAACTAAAACACTGTTTTAAAGTGTTTTGTCTCTTTTGCTCTTTGGAAAATAGCGCATGTCGAGAAGGTTGTCCCTTTCCACCAATTCATAGCTAAAATACTGATAACTAGCGTTTATGGATAAGGCCCATAGTTCTTTAGGTAAACTCAATCTCTTTAAATTTAACGGAATTATAATGTTTTGATTGTTCTCTATATAGATAGATTTAACTTCTAGTGAAGTTTAATGAAATGTTCTACATTGTTATATTAAAAATAGCGAAAATCTATAATTATAATTAGTTGTTGAGTAACGCATTGCGCAGGCGACGGATTTTTTGGTCCGATAATAAATATGGTGGCGTCATTTGGATGCATCACCGAAGCTCACCTTTGCTTTTTTAACATAGGTACATAATTATAGTCCACCTGTTTGCCTGATGTCGTTTAGGCATGTGTCGATCGGTCAATTTTAAAGATCGAATTAATACTGATCGATTACGATAAAAGACCCGGTTCTTTTGACTCGATCAATTGATTGATTTTTACAATCTCACCATTTGTTACTAGTCGTAACCTTCACTGCAATGATAGTGACAACAAAATAACGAACGAACGAAGCTTCTCGATTTACTGATCGTATCAATCACTTGATTGAAAAGGCCCGATCTTTTTGATTCGATCAAATGCGATCGACACATCTCTAACGTAGTTTAAATCAGGTTGCGGGTAGATTGTCGTCTCCGCCATTGTCCATCGCCTGCGCAGATGATTCTAAGTACAGTAAGTCGCTTGGTTAAGCGGTAAGTAAACAATTACAATCAAACGCGTGCTTATTCTGTCGAAAGTGCACACCACATTACTCATTAGGTAATATCATACCATTATCTTTCATTGCTTACTAACATTTTGATGTCTCAAATAATATACACAAATATTATCATCTGCCGACAGAGTACGTATGCTTCGAACGAAATGTTCGTAACTGCTTTTTAATCTTGCCTTTACTGTGTCTCAACGAAACTGATTGTAAATAATTAATTAATATTGCACATTTACCTGTTGATATTGGTTTTTGTAAATAACTTTATATTATAATTAACAATTTGTATATAAAATTTGTAATATTCTTCTTTACTTTTTGGATGTGGTGAATACTAAAAATTAGGGTTTTTTTATAATCCCAGCTTTTATTAATGTATACCTATCCATAATATCACGATTCTTATCATAAAAATAAAGAAAAAAATGGAAATAAATTTAACAAAGCGAAGTAAATATTTTAATTGTAAATTTTTCGTCATATAAATGCACTCTTAATCGCTTTTAAAGTTGAAAGTTATGGAAAATCATTATTAACTCACATCATGAGCCTTCGGAAACCATGGCTTTTATTTCTGTACATTGTGTTAATAAGAGCACCTCTACATATGGGAGAAGAGAGTTATCGTATCAACTTATTACAACTTAAAACGTAACATAACTGTAATTGGAAACTTGTTGAAGTTTGATATAAGATAAATTTCAAATCCAAAATGGAGTTTAGCCCCACCCCTATATCAATAATCACAAGACAAAACTAGTTAGCGTAACATTGAATGTCTTAGCGGAATGTCTCACCAACAAGAATAATAATAAGTAAACTAATAAGGCTTAAAAACGTGCTAAATTAAGTGTAGGAGTTGAAAAGTAGCTTGAAATGGTGAATGTAAAAACATGCGTTGGTCTGTAAAGTTCGATACGTCTCTCTCGGCCCACGTGTGGCGGTGTCCCGTGTAAGGTCCGGGCGGCGCGGGAGCCGGCGGCGCGCGCGCGCTGCGTCCCGTGAGGCTCCACTGCCGCGTGTAGCACCATGGGATTCAGCTCACGCCCGCCGCCACTAACAACTCATCTACTAACTACGCCTCATCGACGTAACAACATCAACCCTCGCCTCACACCTAACTGAATACCATCACGTTTTCGGAATAATATACAACATACAACACCACAATACCTGCAGTACTTAGATTGTGTTGTGTATTCCTCACCGGAATATACAACATAATCTAAGTATATCACCAAATCCCTTTCCTAACAAGTTATATGATATAGAACGTGATATGATAATATAATGATCTAAAATGCTGTGTGTGCTGATTGGTGGAAGATTTGAAATTCCTATTTTCCACCAATCAGCACGCATTATCATGTCACGTCTAGGTCATTGGTGTAATTTGGGATGTTTTCTGAAAAGAGATGTTTATACAAATGGTCTTGAGACCTGAACTCTCTATTATTATATGGGCTCTACATCAAACGTTTACGTTTAAATGATCACTTCTACCTACTCAAGCGTTGTGATGTCTCATTCTAACTGTTATCGTTTTGCGCATATCTGCCCTGATGTGCAATTATACAGTTATTTCTCAATGTTTTCATTAACATATGGTGCGGGTGTGGTTTGTACATTATTCTTAATAGTTTTGAACATATTTTACATTTTATTGTATGCACTGTAACTTGGTGTTTGTCTTAAAATCGGAGTTATAAGTCAAAACAGATTTAGTTGTACTGGTTTCTTAAGTTTAAGCGAACACTACTTATTGAAACTACGGTTGCGGATACACTTCGCTTTTATTTTACATTTTTATTTGACATTTCCGCCCCTTTACAGGAACCGTGGTCACAGAAGACTAAAAGCGAAGTGTATCCGTAAACGAAGTTTCAATGCAAAATGAGATTTAGTTTTGTCCATAACTTATACCTCTGTATTTTATATTTGGTCTTAATATTGTAATAACAATGTTGTGTACTTTTTGAATTATTATAGTGCTTAAATAAGCTGTTTCTTATTTCAATGAAATATTTAGGGCGGATTGCACCAGCATTCTTAATTTTATTCAGCGCCTAAATACGTTTAACTTACAAATGGCGTCCGTTTTCAATACTGTTCTATTTCGTACAATATAAAATACAATTTTGAACAACAGCTTTTATTTCTTTAACATATTAAGGTACTAAATATATTTAAGAGTTCTCGTGCAAGCCGCCCTTAGTCCTACTAACAATGTATGTATAATTGATTATTGGTTTTACTAAATATTACGTGCTATTTCCGCGCAAATAGCTTTCTTTTCCACTATAATCAGATCTCACTGTGGTTTTTAATTATATGTTGACAAGTTTTGACTGGTAAACATTGTTGTGGTTAAGCAGTATTGTATAAATATATTTTTATGGTGATAGGTAGGTATTGTTGTAAATATGTTTTGTAACGTACAAAACTAACCTTAGGGGAATTCTAATCGAATTGAAAGCTATCAAAATTGGAGAAGTATTTAGGCTCGTGATATCTACAGATGCACCACTAATACTGTATTACTTTTCAGCTTGCGAAATCTAAATGGTTTCAGGATGTAAACATTGTCAATAACATATTCGAAACGTTTTCTTGGGTTCGAGTGACTTAGAAAACCCACTAGTACTTGTATATTTAACAGAAGGAATCTTCTGGACATGTTTAAGTTATTTCAATATCACGTGGAATGAAATATTCATTGTTCATGACGAATCGATTACTTGGAACTTCAGCTAATTCTTTGAATTTTTGTTCTAAAAGTTACTCGTGAGAAGGATTACACCAAAATATATTGTATTGCTTCTCATATACTATTTGGTGTCTTATCGCATCGACGATTATTATTCGGGACCACCGATCGAGTCCCTATCATCGTCTATGTCTATCCCGATATCGTTTGTGATCGCTGACTATCGGTGGAACGCTTCAAACGGATTTCGCATGATCGGCGACGATCACAGACGATCGTACGCGTAACCGTTATCGATATTGACGTTCGTCGTTACCGATATTGACGAGGACGCTTCATACATAATAACTAATAAAGCACGTGTCTATATGTATTCCAGAGCCGCTGGAGTTGGAGCCGTTCCTGGCGCTGGAGCCGCCGATGTCGGCCTCCGACTACGGCTTCTGTCTCGACCACGACGAGGGACTCTCCGAGTTGTTTGACTTCGACTTCTAGCGCGCACACCGAATTTAACCTTTCTAATGCTTAGGCCAGATACTTTTTGTTGAAAGATTGGGACAGATTTCATGAGTTTATGGCACATTTTATGTAAGCAAAACTGTAAGTTTCAGTAAGTTAGTGATCAACCCTGACCGTTGTTCAATAATTTACTGAAACTCATTCAGTTATGTTTTGGGGATTTCAGGACACATTTTAAATTGAGCCATATATTAACCCTTTTTTTTGAAACTTGCAATTCAAACGATCCAAACACTTGTGATCTTCAAAGCAATAGCATTATATTATTCGTAACTGCAAGGGTTAAAATATTAGTATTAAGAATTAGCATGCTTTTTGTTATGTATCTAATTTGTTGCAATTTTTCTTTGAATATCGTGTTATCCAGTGTACAATTGTTCTACACAAAAGGTATCTTGTCTAAGCCCCGTCGAGCCCCGTCGAACACTTCACACGGAATATGATCTGTTCTATTGCATATTGTAATGTTAGATTAGGTTTACGCTTATATTTTTTATTCAAATTATAGATTTTGATATGCAATTATCAAATATATTTCATCAATTTTCGCAATTATATGTGATATTGATTTCGTGTGAAGTTTCTACGGCTTTCTAGTTACCTATTGGTACATGTTTTATGTTAGACGGACATTCGCCTATATGTCTTTATTTATTAAACCAACTGAAGAGTATTTTATTTGTGATGCGCAAAGAACTGAAATGATGAGGCCTTGGACTACTTAATTATCGTAATATAAATCTTGTTTGAATATCTTTATCCTTGTCATAAAATCAATAAACACATTTTCATTCGGTTACAAAGTAATCATTGCGAAGTATTTCAGTTTCTGGTCATTTTGGTGCTAAAATTTCATACGACCAAAGTTCCGAGCTTCATCATTTGGTGATCTATCGAAGATTAAACTGATGAAATGAAAATGTTCCTTGACGAAATGTACCGTTTACACAAGGCTTTAGATTTGCTATAATGTGTCATGTTCAGTTGTTAGGGTTTTATATTCCGCTCGTAATGCTCATGTGTTAATTGATAATGCTCATGTTATATTGTAATTGTCAGCATAAATCGTGGTCGGTATAGCAAAGTCTAAGGCTTGTGTGTGTAGCGCGTATGTGTTGCGTAGTGAGAGTGTTGAGTGGAGGGAGCGCCGGCGCAGAGTAGCTGCGGCCGCATGTACATAGTTCCGCTCAAATCAATAGATGGCGCGGCCGGGCGCCGCCTCTGTACATATTACGATGTAATGAACGGTGATATCTTAGCGGCCTTCGATTTTACTTGTAAAGCTAGCTCTAGTGTCCATTCGTCATACGTTCATGCCTGTATGACTATAGTTTGCATTGCACACTGTTCCGTTATTTACCAAATTTAGTTAAATGTTTGGACAATGTTTAGTTTGATTCATATCGTTTAGTTACTCATTGTAAATAGGAAGCGGTGGTGCGGGCGTCGGCGGACGGTCTCGATTTTATTTCCGTAACACGTTTTGAATATTGTAAGTACAAAGTGCTATATGAGAGCCGTCTCCATGTAATGTAAGTACATTACCGTATGTTTCGTCCGCGCGCGTCCGCTCCATTCCATTAAATAGTGTACAGCACAAATTTTCACTGTAAAAATCTATTAATAAGTGCATATCAAATAATTGTAATGTTAGAGTTAATTTGGAGATTGTGAGAGCGGTCTGAATGATGTGAGAGGCGTGGCGTCGTCCGCCGTCCGTCGTCGGGTCGGGCGCGCTCGCTCGCGCTCGGTCCCTTTGTAAATACCACGTCGCTTCACCACCCGACTCGTCACACGGAACTACATTCATCAATCTGTTGCTCATAATATCCTTCGAGGACGTCCCGCCAGACATACACGCCGCTTATTATAGTATTATTATAATTTTATTAAATTAAATATTGCGTATTTTGTAAGACCTCATCCAGGAAAATATTATCTTTAGTTTATTACTAAAATATGTTAACTATTAATTACTGGCCGAATAATAATATGGCTAGATTTTTATCAGAATGAACTTAAATCTGAAACAAGATGAATTTATAACTTGCACGTTTTCGTTTCAGGCTCGTTATTAATTAAGTTTACGACTTCTGTTTGATAAGCTTTTATTATTTTTAGTTATTTATTCCGTTCGGAGCAAACTCTGTTTTACTATATTTATAAAGGAGATCATTCATACAACTCAGACTTTGCTTTTCACGGAAGAGTGATGTTTTCTTCTAAAAGTAAGTGTTTAAATTTACGGCGATTGATATCAGGTGAATCTTTAATATTTTAGTTACTGTTAACATATATAAATTGTAATGTCAATGTCCGTTGTCGGATCAACAGCCTGGTTTGATTTTTACAATCGTTGACGCAAATTCAGGGGCCAAACGTACGAGAAATACAAGTACAAAATTGAATAAAACATTTTTCTCGTAATTTAGTTTAGGGTTTTGTATGCAACTTCCAGTAACGAAACATAGTCTTGTTTCAATTTGATCTAATATAACATTCGAAATTTTACAAATCCTTACATAGTTAAGTGAACCAGGTTGAAACCAACACTTATTTTTTGTGGTATTATTTAATTTTAATTGTTCTGTGCGAAAAATGCAAATGTAACTGACACGGAATTTATTCAGCTATAGCTACGGCTAATCAACAACTGATAACCTGATATTTATAATTATATTGGCACTGTGTAGTACAAAGTATTATCCTCTGACTGTACCTAACGATTCGTGGAAGCGGTAGATTAAAGTAATTTTTACCTTAAATGCTTGTACATTTATGTAAATGTCCATTTTGTTACACATACTTCGTCAAAAAGAAAACTAGTTTGATATAAAGGAGGCTTCAATTGTTGTGGTCGTGTCTTTATATCCAGCTATTTATGTGACTGAACGAAATGTGAAAAGGATATTGTTTCGATAGTATTCGTTTTACTCACAACGTGCAAACGGTGATAAAGATAAATATTATCGATTCGAATGCTTTAATAATTGCAACGATTCAATTCCTTATGCGTCGCGTCGGTTCGACGCGCGACGGTCCAACAGGGTCCTAATGTAGATACTACAATACAATTCAGACAATATAGTTTACTCAATTCATTCGTAAGTGATGTGCGCGGGACTCCGTTACTATTATTTGCTTCTGTAATGTTCTGACGCGGGTATCCTATCGAATGTATCTCGGTAACCACTCGGTGTGTTATGTACTTAGTTTGCATTTCAGTATACACGACACTCATTCAACTCGGTCGAATGACTGTTGTATCCAATGTAAAGTCGAGTTTGTTTGACGGTAGGAACAGGTTGATTACACCGGTAGTGCAAAATGTGAACTTTTGATGGCATGTATTTGTGTAAAAGTTTTGCTGGTGTTATAAATGTAAAATAAATAAATTGGAAGGTGCAATGTTATTGTAATGTATTGTATTTATAGTGTGCGCGGCGGCGGCGGCGGCGGCCGCTCGCGAGAGACGCTTGGCGCCGTTGTTGTTGGTCTGGTGCATGTTTGATTTGTATTCTTTTGTGTTGGAAGACTGAGGTTGATTATTCCAGTTTCGACGAACGAGCGAGTTATTTGTTAATGATTATAAAGTCATATATATAGTTAGGTTATATTTTTTAATAAATATAATATTGAGATATGTCATATTTTTGTGTATTTATTTAAACTTAACACCTTATTATTTCTTAACCTATACATCAAACACCTATGGACTTATCATTCTGGACCTAAACTGTACACGATGTGAATGACTAGTTCGTAAGCTAGGCTTTGTACAAAATGAACATAGTACCCTACACAGATGCTGTGATAACAAATGGTAAATATAATTTACATTCTAATTATGAAAGAAACGATTCTTTGTGGTCATTCCTTGATGAAGTTGTCTATGGGGAAGTTCCGGAAGGAAGTGCTCCAGATGTCAGTGAAGGCGGTGCTGACGAGGTCGTTGATGAGCGGGCGGATCACCGCGAAGCCGGGCTTCCATGTCGCGTTGATGATGCGGTCCAGTACGCGCTCTGTCACAACGAAAAACATAGGTGAACAACTAAAACGTTCCATTTCACGGCTTATTTGAATTGAATTTGAATTGAATGTAAAGGTTGAAATTTGATCAATCAAAATTTGATCAATTCAAAATTCTTTTTTAATTTCTGATGCTTCTACAGAATTTTATTATAAGCCTGATGTCCAAACGGCTTTGTTGTGGTACTACATATTATGGAATCGAGATGACCCTTATGAAGGGTGTCGGCTTATGAAGGGTTTCTGCTATTCCTCAACAAGAACAGCGGTACCAAATCCTCTAACTTCACCAGCGTCAATAGAAACAATACCCTCGATCAGTCGTTCCCAACAAGCTATGCAAAAGACTCTTAGACATATTTCTTGATTTAGAGGTTAAACAAACATTCCATCCAACTTACCCATAATTCCATTTCCCCTGAGGAGGTTCCCGACGTGTATCTCCATGTCTCCGATGCGGTCCACCTCCACATGCACGTCCACTCCCTCGCCGTTCCTCTTGATGCGGGTAGTTTGAGAGTAGTCACGCAGCGTCATGTTCCACCGACCGGACCGCAACACGCCTAGACCGAGCATGTTTCCCTGAGCAGAAACAAGACATGCTATCTGTAATGTACACTATGATAGGTTTATAATAGGAGAGGATAACTATACCACCACACTGATATCGGCTCGCAGCAAGCGCACACGTCTTCACTCCGCGGCGGTCGGTCGGCCAATCCCTTCCAACCCCGCAACCCGCGCGGGCGCTTCTCGAGACGACAGAGCTACCTACATCTATATAAATGTCTATACACTACATCCCTCCCTTATTATTATTTTTAAATATATTTTCTAATAAGAATATCCAGTTTAGGGTTTGTGCTCAGGTTAATGTATAAATTAAATACATTTATAATCACCAAAATATATTGTACTTTAAGAGACATTATTATTTTTCCATAGGTATCTTTATCGAGTACAATCAGCAAATCCCTATTGAAATGATTGTTTAATCACTAATAATCAATTATTTTCCCACTATTGTCCATCCATTTATTCACTCGAGTTGTGATTGATTTTCATCCTCATTATCGTTTCTTTGCGCATCACTGGCATTATTCTCCTCATCTAGTACTCTCCATTGTCCTTCCACTCGTTTTAGGTGTACGACATTCCGTCTGATTTGCTGACCAGTTTCATCGTTCCGAAGACTTACGTCCCCTCCTTTATTCGCTTCGACAGTATGTGTTTCGGGTTCATAGTTTAAGCTCAGCTTGTTTTGTTTACTCATATTCTTGACGTATACTTTATCTCCAACTTCCAATTCACAACCTGTAGCTCTTCTCTTCCTATCCGCATATTCCTTCCCTTTTTCCTTGAATTCCTTATCTCTATCCCTCATTTCCAGGTCCTCCGAGAGATGCGTCATGTCCTGAATCATAGGCAGCTTGTCTCGAAATTGTCGTCTAAAGAACAGTTCCGCAGGTGTTTTTCCTGTAACTGTGTGAGGTGTACTATTGTACATCACCATGTACTCGCGAAGAGCCTCCTTCCAGTTCTTTTTTTCTACTTGAGAAATCTTGAGGCGTTTTAGGATGTCCCTATTCTGGCGTTCCACCTCTCCGTTTTGTTGAGGCCAGTAGGGAATGGTATTATAGTGTCGTATGTTCCTCTCTGCACAGAAACTTTTAAAGTCTTCGCTTGAAAATTGTCTCCCGTTGTCTGATGTAAGCGAGACCGGATTGCCAAGTCTACTAAAAATGTCTTTAAGCATTCCGATTATTTCGGTGCTTGTTATAGTTCTGCATGTTTTCACCTCTTTATATCTGGTGTAATAATCTACCACTACCAGGATATAATCTCCACTAGGTAAGGGGCCCATGAGGTCAATTGCTATGTCAACCCATGGTTCAGAAGGCAAATCTCTTCTTTTTAATGGATTTGGGGCGCTGGGAGCAGAGACCAGGATGCATCCTTTACAAGCTTTGCATATGTTTTCAGCATCTTTGTCACATTTAGGCCACCATACCTTGGACCTCAATCTACCCTTCATCGCTACTATCCCTGGGTGGCCTTCATGTGCAGCTTCCAGAACTCTTCTTCGTAATTTGATTGGGATTACAATTTTTGTCCCCCTGAGGAGAATATCGCCATGAAAGCATAATTCATTTTGGAAAAGTTTATAGGTTTTAACTGTTTCATCCCAGTTTCCATTGTAGAGCCCCTCTTTCACTTTCTGTATCTCTGCATCTCCAAGGGAATTCTCCGTGATTTCTTGCAACGGGATGGCTACTGGTCGTGCAGATTCAGTAATCGCTTGAACATGGTCTTCAAATAAAGGCATCGGGTTTGTTGCCACTTCGCAGAGTCTCGATATTGGATCAGCTATGTTGGTCTTCCCCGGACTATATTTTACCTTGAAATTGTAGGACTGCAACCTTAACACCCACCTTTCAATGCGAGCGCATGGTTTTGCTTTCGGGCCAAATATCACCTCCAAAGGCTTGTGGTCTGTTATTAGATCGAACACCTTGCCATACAGAAACATATTGAAATGTTCGACTGCCCAAACCAGGGCTAAAGCTTCTTTTTCCGTTTGGCAGTAACGACGCTCACAACTGCTGAGGGTTTTATTACCAAATGCAATTATTCTCGGCCCGTTCTTGTTGATTTGCACCAGCACAGCACCCAGACCCACTGGGCTTGCATCTGCAATTACCACAGTCTTATCATGAGGATTGTAGTAACCTAAATTTGGTACCTTCATGAGTGCCGCCTTTAGATTATTAAACGCGTTCTTTTGGGCATCTCCCCAGTCATCTTGAATATCCGTGTTTCTTCCCGTTCTTTTCCGTAGCAGTTGCTTGAGGGGTTCTGTTACCGTTGCTAAGTGGGGAATCCATTTTCCCACGTAATTCACTAAGCCCATAAAACTCTGTAGTTCGGCGATATTTGTCGGGGCTCTAAATCCCTTTATAGCCAAGATATACTTGTCTAGTGGTTTAACTCCCTGTTCTGACAGTTCATGCCCTAGAAAGTGAACTTTCTTAATTCTAAAAATGCATTTGTCTTCCCTCAACATCACGTTATTCTCCTTTAGCACTATCATAACTTTTTTAAGCCGTAGGTCATGTTCTTCTACGTCTTTGCCGAACGTCAAGATGTCATCTATAAAGTTGATGACTCCTTCGCAACCTAAAAGGATTCGTTCCAGTGTTTTTTGGAAAATCTCTGGCGCACATGAGATACCAAACATCATCCTTTTGTATTGATACAATCCTTTGCTGGTTATAAACGTCGTTATATGTCGTGATTCTGGGTGAAGTTCGATTTGATGGAACGCATCTCGTATGTCCAATTTACTAAAAATTTTGGCTTCTCGAATTTTTGGCAACAGTTCTTCCATCGTTGGCAGTGGATGGTTTTCACGTTGTATAGCCGCATTTGCTCGGCGCATGTCGACACATAATCGAATGTCCCCTCCGTCTTTTAGCACAGGGACTATAGGCGAGATCCAGTTAGAAGGACCTTTCACGACTTCTATAATATCCCTTTTCAATAATTCTTTTAGTTTCTTCTCTACTTTTTCTTCGAGCGGGATGGGAATCCTCCTATACGGCTGAGCAACGGGCTTTACTGTATCGTCAATCGGAATGGTAACTAAAACGTCTTTGAATTTTGGAAACGCCACAGCTTCAACCTGGTTGATATCCAAATTGATCCGAAGTACTCCTAATGAGGTTGCCGTCACACGTCCAAGTAGGTCACGCGTACCGTTTTCGATCACGTAGAATATTGCGATGTCCTGTGATGTTCCGGCAAGTTTTATCGCAGCTTTGAATGATCCTAATAGCTTTAGCGGTGTAGCACTCCCGTAAGCTACGAAGGTTTTGTTAGGATTTGGATCTTGATTGGTAACATAAGCGTTTTCTTTTTTCATCCTTTTCCAGGTTTGGTCCGTTATAAGATTGTGCTTGCAGCCCGAATCTATCAACATCTCCACGTTGGTTCCACCTATGTTACACCTGACTTTTGCGTCGTTCTCGATGTTGAATATGTAGTCGACTTTTTTTCCATCTATGCTTATATTCGCTGTTTCTTCGATATTATTTGTTGTTCTGCCTTTCTTCTGTACTCTTTGGTTGTTCAATTCTTCTCCTTCCAATCTCCTTTTCTGAGTTTGTCTCGTCCGACATTGATTTCTGAAGTGTCCTAAGATGCCACATTTAAGGCAAGCCTTTCCTTTTGCAGGGCAGTTGTTGTCACGGGCCAAATGTCTGGGACTTCCACATCTACTACATTCCAATCTGTTTTTTGGCTTCTCCTTCCGTATCTCTGTACCTACCCTGTTGATTAATTGACTTTCTACAGGCTTTGTACCAAAGTTTCCTAACTGACGATCAATGGCTTCCAGTGCATTTGCTTCTGCAACTATTTCATCCAAAGTGATCTTGTCCCCTGTTTTCAGTATCTTTTTCCGGAGTTCTTCCGTCTTACCCTTTTCAGTTATTTGGTCTATGATATGTTCATCTTCTTTCTCACCAAACTGACATTTCTTAGCCTGTAGTCGAAGTCTGACAAGGAATTTTTCAAACTTCTCATCCTGTTCCTGTTTTAGGAGACGAAACAGGTGTCGCTCATATACTTTGCTCTGCTTAGGTGCAAAGTAGTTGTCTAGTTTTTTGATCGCGATGTTAAAAAGCTCGCCTTCAGTTGCATTAGCCCCCGGGATGTTGTAGAAGATTTCTTGTAACTCGGGGCCCCCGAAATGCAAAAGACTAGCTCTTTTCTTTGCCTCGGTGTCTATGCCTGCCGCCTCGAGGTATATGTTTAGACCTCTTTTCCATCTTTCCCAACGGACAGAGACTGAACCAACCTCCCCTTCACATTCGAACTTCTCTAAGGTGTACTGTGCCATTGGAACTACCTGTTGACAAGGTAAGTAACTATGTTGCAAATTTGTAGATTTTCAACACGCTATCGCAATTTAATGCCAAGTAGGTATTTCCGCAATTTAATGCTATACCGATAGGTCTCCGCGATTTAATGCAATGTATGTAGGTATGTCCGCAATTTAATGCTATACCGATAGGTCTCCGCAATTTAATGCAAGTTGTACACTAAGTTTTCATCGATATATCCGCAATTTAATGCTTTTATTATATAAAGGTCTCATACTGCAATATAATGCTAAGTCGCAATTGAATGCCCAGTCGCAATATAATGCCAAATCGCAATTTAATGCCCAACTGTAATTAAAATCGATCACCACACGATATTTACGGTTATTATCGAAGAACATATTTTATTGAATAAGTAGGTAGATATGATCGACTAATATGTAGGTATGTCACTCCTCTAATACCATACCCACACTCATAGAAACTTAGATTCCACAAAACCGCCGAATAGGTATTTACGCGACTCACGATCAAGCAAAGTTACTAGCTCTGTGATTATGATTAGTTTTACCTATATTTCTCCTACAGCTATATATTGTAATAAATATTGAGGCTTGAACTCAAATAAATACGTAATTCATTAAACGAACATCTATAAACAAACCCGGCGGATAGTTACCTACATACCTATTAAACACTTTGATAAAAGCTTACTTAGTTTGTCATGCATAAATGAATATCCAGTCCTTTGTGATTCGTAAGTTTTATTTATTAGACTACCTATTACTATTACAGTTGGATATTAATATGAACATGTTTATAGAACATACCTTGACATTTTCATAGGTTGTTTCCTATTAGAATACAATTTATTAATACCTATACCATATTATTGGATTATTATTCAGAGTTTAATTATATAACCATCATTATAAGCTCCTTATTCTGACCGGATATCCACAGACCGGAATGATAAACAAGACAGTACCACAAAAATTCTACTAAATAGGTATTTCAAAAGAAGTTTTCATGCTTGTTAAAACACTTTTACTTTGCAAATATATTGCCACCCTTTTCTTTTGTTACTAAATGTAAAAATCATTAAAATACTCACAGTTTGTCTCGTCGCCACATGTAATGTACACTATGATAGGTTTATAATAGGAGAGGATAACTATACCACCACACTGATATCGGCTCGCAGCAAGCGCACACGTCTTCACTCCGCGGCGGTCGGTCGGCCAATCCCTTCCAACCCCGCAACCCGCGCGGGCGCTTCTCGAGACGACAGAGCTACCTACATCTATATAAATGTCTATACACTACACTATCTAATAACGGAAAAAAGTATTGGCCCTATAATGTCTCGATGGCATTACAGCTCACCGAAGATATTATCAAGTACAGAAAAAGTAATTAACGTGAAAGGGTTGACCGATAGTGGCACATTTGAGCGCCTGACGTGGTTCGTAGAGCACGTTAAATTGTTGATCCTGTCACTGATTATTTCGGAGGCCTTTATGGAGTATATTCTACACCAAAGTGGCCATTGATTAATTTTATTATCATAATTACCTTAAATTCGTAGTTCCCTTCAAGCCATTTTTCAGGGAAGTATTGCGAGTAAATGATTCTTTGATTTTCCCAGTCGGTTCTGAAATAAAAGTATAGGGTTGATATAAAATATATCAGTTACTAGAAATGCGTAGTGATCGGCGGACATTCTCAGCGGAATTAACTTCGTGGAAATCGACACACATAAGTACAATACATTTATTAGAAGCTATTCGCACATTTCGTGCCAGTTTCGGTTCAATTCGTGCCAATATCAAATAACCTTTAATTTCTGGTGGCGGCTATATTAATTTATTTATTAAGTGTGTGATCATGGGGGGAGGCCTTTGCTCAAATGGGATGATACAGGCTAACAGGAACAGTGTTACTTAGTCCGGATCTAAGTAATATACTGGTATAGGTATACTGACTTGTACTTGGTGACGGTGGACTGCGTCCAGCCCCGCTCGAACACGTCGCTGAGCGTCAGCGTGTACCCGAGCCCGTTGATGGCTCGCACCTGCTTTATTTCCTTCGCGAAGTGAGGGTCGAACGGTGCCACGCCCATCTCGGGGATGCCTGGACATTGGATATTAGTTAGTCTAATAATTATAATTTCGTAGATAAGACAACCTCCTTCATACCTACTAATTTATATAAAATAACTAGCAGCGCCCCGCGGTTTTACCCGCGTTGTACCCGTTCCCGTAGGAATTTCGGGATGAAAAATAGCCTATAACCTTCCCGTTGAATGTGGCTATCTATTACAAAATTATTCAAATCGGTTCAGTAGTTTCTGAGATTAGCGCGTTTAAACAAACAAACAAACAAAACAAACTCTTCAGCTTTATAATATTAGTATAGATAGCTCTGTATGTTTGTACCAAAACGTATGGACATATTTTGATGAAACTGTCTGAAGGAACGTGTTTAAGATGGATTTGAGTAGGTAGGTACTTGTTATGTTCATAGGTATTAATTTCACCAAGGTCCGAGATAGCCAATATACCTAGTAGTACATAACTAAATACCTTCCTATTTACAGTTATGATGACGTTACAATATGCATCGCAATTGCATTGTAAGTCAATGTGAAAGGAGGTAACACACATATGCTAAATATTTGTTTACACTCCGCTGTACTGCTCTCTTGACCTCAACTTACCTACTTTGAAGAACGGCCGTAGCTTATTAAACGCTCTCTTCATACACCCGTCGAATTCCGGCGAATTTCTTTTGCAGGCGGAAAGTATTCTTTCTGGAAAAGAAACAAGTAGGTATATAATGGAAATATAATTTACTGTGGGTAAATACCGGGTCAAAAACATTTAACTTTGTGTTATGGCCTTCCAGTCCATCAAATTCCATGTCAGAAAAATCCCGGTTTAACTCATAGATCGAGCGAAGTAGGTAAGTATGTTAACTTTTTAAAGATGGATCTTTCAATGTTTTAGATAGGTATATCCTACTCCTTATACTCCCTACGGTATCTACGGATATTTTTTAAGTTACCGTGGAGCTTGACACCATTGACGAATAATGGATATGTATGATCTTATAGCCAGTTACTAATTCTCTAATACCTATCACAGAACATCATGCTTTGCCGCGGTTAATTAACTAACGTTTACCGTTTTCACGATCAACCGCAGAAATAAGTTAGCAAAGAGTTAGCAAATAATCTTTACCTATTGGCAAATTTATCTTATAATTATTATTTCATATCGCAAGGCTAGTATTGCTTCAAAATCCTTCCAATCTTGTTTTAAAATATGTAAATTATGAATTTATGAATGTTACATGACTGTTAGGTAAAAATATCTTGTAAAAGTAGATTGCAATTGTATCCTCTTAGGTGCACAAATTATATGTCTTGATAGGCGTTCACTTACTGACCGACTCTTGTATCTAACTTATGTAATTTGATTACAAGAACAATTTTGAAAGTAAATTACTTGTTGCTTGAACTTGACCCATTTACTTCGCCGGTGTTGGTTATTAGATAAACAGGTATGTACCTAACATTTTAAATTATTTGTAAGTGATTTGAATTTGACCGAGTGTGTTTTATATTCAGTAGGTATTATGTTCCTTCGAAGCGTGTGAATGTCGTGCACCTTGACATGGGAGGAATAGTCAGTCAATCTATACTAATATTATAAAGCTGAAGAGTTTGTTTTGTTTGTTTGTTTGTTTGTTTGTTTAAACGCGCTAATCTCAGAAACTACTGAACCGATTTGAAAAATTCTTTTTGTAATGGATAGCCACATTCAACGGGAAGGTTATAGGCTACTTTTCATTCCGAAATTCCCACGGGAACGGGAACAACGCGGGTAATACCGCGGGGCGCTGCTAGTTAAGTATAATTCTAATTTTGTATAGGTACTGCTACACCAACATGTTTCCTTCTTTTCAAACATGACTCAAGTTTGATATCACCAACCCGCTTTTGGCAAGCGCAGTGATTATGCCTAATCCTTCTCACTGTACTGATATCTTCAGTGAGATGAGAGGCCTTTGCCCAGCTGTGGGACATTACAGGCTAATACTTTACTTTATTGTTACACCCATTCAGATATATTATATACAATAAGTAGACGTGGATTAAGTAATATAATAATCGGTATCTACATTTTGTGATAATAAGTATAGGACCCTTATTAATAATTTTAGTTATCCCTACCTACCTGGAGTTATTAAAACATAGTTAAAATATGTGTGTACCTAATTATATAAATAAAATGAAAAGTTATTTTTAAAACAGATAATTATAACCATTTTGGTTTTTGTGATAGCTAAATAGGTAATAAGAATGCAGATTCGAAATTTCCCAAATGAATGCAATAGGTAGGTACCTACTCGGGGCATACATGGTCATCAATTATTTTACTTATGAAGTTATGTATGAGTGACCTTTGCCGGGCGAATAGTTCTTTTCATTCTGGTCCGGACCTTCTTAGCCATGTTTACAATGTAATGTAGAGGTTGCCGGTGGAAACCACCAAGGTTGCTTTGCGTCATGGTTTGATGAAAGGTTCTGTAAACGATGGGTGCCTGCGCTGCGCTTGCGACATTATATTAGGTTAATATAAGAACAGAGTAGTATAGTACAAACGGTTAATTGAGAACTAAACACCTTCTTCAAAAACGCTTATTAAAAACATTTTAAGGTAAGTGTGTAAGCACCTACTAATATTCAATTAAAATTTAAGTTGTGGTTATCAAGTTTTCAACCGCAGAAATGGTATCATTACGTGAGGTAACAAAGTGGTGAGTGAGTTAGATTAGGTGATTACTAGGTCTGTAAATTAAGGTACATACATAGAGGTTATACCAGTGTAAAAGATAAGTTAAGTTTTAATCTCTCCGAAGGTATCAGTACAGTGTAAGGGTGCCTGTTCATTAAAGCTATGCTTTGGTGCATAACATTACCAGGGTAGGCCACTACCCTACTCGAAATTACTTATTAAATACTACATTTGATATTAAAGCTGATTACTGAACACTATTGTCATAAATTACATTGCATTGTTATATTATTATGCGTTATTTTATTGCTTTTGATTTTCGTGGATAGTTACCAAACGAAGCATAGCGTAGCCCAGTAGAGCTCAGTAGAGCTATGCTGTGCAAACGAAAAATCATTGTTGGAAACTGTACTATAACTTTTCTCGCACATTAACGTAGAGGCAGTGTCTTTACATTCAAGACTTTACCAATAAATATGCACTAACGCCCGTCTACTTATGTCCTCTTTGTAATCCATTGTGTAACTTATAAGATTTCACACATGGACTAGTATCTCACTGCATCTGCCTTCGATGGTGGTTCGCCTTGATGGATGTTTCGATTGCTTTATGTTTCAAAATATTCCATTTTTGTCCATTTCATAGCTATTTCGTAAGGGTTACAAAACTTCACAGTTAAATACTTGTTTTTTCTAGAGTTTAGATGGTAATATATAATTACGTAGGTATAAATCAAATTTAATTTAAGTACTTACCTACACTCGCACCGCCCCCCAGTTTATTCGCGTTGTATTTAAGGGTTAAAAACCTTAATTTTCCTGCTTTATATTTATAGTGTAGATCTTAACAAAGCACCATTTGTTTATTATACTAATGTACAATAAGACATTTTTAGGTGCTTAGCCTTCTCTATCAGTATATAGTTTTTCTTTTAAAATATCTCTACTAAGTATACTAATATAAGACAATTGTTTTCTGTGGCTGTTTGTTTGGTTAAACGCTAATCTGCAGTATCTACTATGAGATTCGAAGAAAATATTTTTGTCCAATCGTTTTATTTATTTATTTAATTGTTACATCAGCGGCGTTTATGCATTGACATTATAGAGATCCAAGAGAAAGGAAGTCAAATTTTTATACCGAAACTTCCTTCACGAACCTTACGCAATCTTCATAAACCGAAGACAAGAGTGTAACCCTATTTCCTACTAACATTATAAATGCGAAATTTTGCGAGGATGGACGTATGTACTCGTATGTTTGTTACTCTTTCACGGAAAACTAATGGACGGATTTAGATTAAACTTTACAGTTATACAGGTAATACATCAGAATAACACATGGGATACATTTTATCCCGAAATTCCGGCGGGAATGGCAACACCGCCTGGTGCGGCTAGTAGATAATTTAAATAATTAATTGCAGTTAATTATTTAAATTATCTACTAACCGCACCCGGTATATAGGTACCTACCTACCTATGTTGGTAGATTATCGTATATATAATATGATTATACATACATATTTCATAACAACGCAACTTGGTACTCCATTGACCCTGTTACAATGAATAGATAAATGTCATAATTAATTAATTACTTGCACTTAGATAATTAAGTATTAATGTGAATTCACATCGGTGTTGTAGACAATAAGTTTATTTAAAATAATAGGAACTCGTAATTTGATAATAACAATGATATCGCGCAATAATTTATGTGTTCTGACTATGAATGGGTTAATTTTACCCAAGCAAGCTGTTTGCCATATTAGTGGGAAAGAGTTTCAGGGTTTATGGTCGAAGATAATCAGGTCATCAAGAAGTACCTAGGTATGTAGGCAGTGGTGGATTCAGAATATGTTTGATGGCAGGTGGTTAGGATGATCTTTGCAGCTAACAAATCTATACTTTAATACTTAATATAATATTACTAGCCACGCTCCGCGTTGTACCCGTTCCCGCGGGAATTTCGGGATGAAAAATAAACGTTGTGCGATTCTCAGACCTACCCGATAAGCACACAACATTTCATGAGAATCGGTCAAGCCGTTTCGGAGGAGGATGGGAACGAACATTGTGACTTTTATAAATTTTATAAATTGTTTGTTTGTATGTTCGAGCTAATCTCGGGAATAACCAGTCCGATTTGAATAATTATCGTAATCATGGGGAAGGTTTATAGGCTATTTTTCATCCCGAAATTCCCAAGGGAACGGGTTCAACGCGGGTAAAACCGCGAGACGCTGCTATTAGTATTTAAATTACTACGTTATGTAGGTAATGTAATAATGTAACGTGATTATGAGAGACTAGGACATAGGATGGATCAAAATGAATGTTAAGGTAGGTATGTAATGAATAGGTAGGTAGAAGGTAACTTACTTGATATTACCTATTTCATTATAGGTATTATATATTCTAGTGTTGCTACGTGTAGTCAAAACTATAACTTTAAAACGAGAAACCGACTTCTAGATTATAATAAGAACTACCCACCTTTTTTTGAAATATTTTAATAACAGGACTATTTTGATAGCACACTATTACCAACAACTGAAAATCGAATTTGGAAATATGTTTATACCTATACGACAAAAAGCAAGATATGAATTAACACTTCCAAAAAACACCACGAATTTTAATGAGAAATGAGAGCCTCCCATTAATTTTGAAGTCATAAAGTAGGGAAAACGTAAATATATGCACGAATTTAATATTTTTTTAAGTCTCTTAACTAAGACGATTTAGCTCTTCTGTTTTAAAAGTAAGTGAAGTAAATAAGCCCGTAATGTCCCACAGCTGGGCAAAGGCCTCTTATCTCACTGAAGATATCAGTACAGTGAGTACTATAAGCCGGTTTTATTAAACCAATGCATTTGATCGAATGTGAAATGACTTGATAGTATCAGGTATCGCACTATCAAGTTAATAAATGTATAATTCAGTACTCACCAATTTCAAAAGCTTCATTCTCCGTCTTAGATTCTTTGAAATAACACAACAATAACAAACTGACAATATATTTTAACGAATGCATTTTGTTTTCACCAACCACAGCTTTCAACGAAATGTTAGTTATTAACGCGGTTCCAAATTTAAAAATAGTTTTATATTCGGCCAGAGTTCATTTGTTACACTTTGTTTATGTTTTATCCCACGGAGGTTTAAAGACTGTAACGACACCAAGAAGGTTCAATTTGGTATTTCGTGCTGAGATTTCGTACGTTCGGATTTGTTATGGTCTGCGAAGTCTAGTGTGGTCTGCGAAAGTGCTGGCTTCCCCTACTCGGGAACTATTGCAACACCGTCGCAGTGTTGACATGCCGAGAGCATTCCGAAGATCATGTACATATTAATATTGGAATTCGGCTGTTGCAACTGTGAAATGGAAGAGTATTATATAGTATACATATTGGTATTTTTTGGTCATAAATTATAAAAATAATGTTCTAGACCGTTTTTGGCCTTGTAAGTTAGGAAACATTGTTTGTGTCGATAACTTTTCTCCTAGCATTTTATTTAAGTATTTTGTCATTTTAATTTTGAATACCTAGTGAATAAGTTGTTAAATTTTTTTTATTGCAATAGGTGGATACAAATGTAATGATTTCATAAGGGTCAGATTTGCATATCTATGATTGCATAGCCGATACACGATATTTGTAATATACTTTAGCACCTTAATAAAATAAACCATAGAAACGGAATATTTAGTCCGCTAAATAATAAAAGTTCATAGAAATACAAGGAAAACAGCGTCACGTGACCCGCACTCTAGTGTGTCTATAGTGTGTAGTAGTCGACTAGCGCTCCGCCAACAGCCTCCGTGGTCTTGTGGTTTGAGCGCCGGCTCACGATCCGGAGGTTGCAGGTTCGATCCCGGTGGGGACAATTTCTCACAAAAAATCTCTTTGTGAGACTGTCCTCAGTTTGGTTAGGGCATTACAGGCTGAATCACCTGATTTCCCGAAAAGTAAGATGATTCCGTGCTTCGGAGGGCACGTTAAGCCGCCGGTCCCGGTTACTTTCTACGGATAGAAGTCGTTACATGAGCCATGTCAGAGGCCTTTGGCGGCTGAATAACTCTTGACACCATGATTGGCCAGGTTGATCATCCACTCCACGAAGAAGAAGAAGAAGTAGATAGCGCTGTAGGCATCAATACAAAATATAACACACGCACTAAAATGGCCACAAAGTCATAAAAGACTTTCCCTCAATAAGTACCAGACGTTGCATCACATTTACTTATTATGTAATTGTTGATTTCATCGCCGGTATTACAAGTGATAATTATCACATTGGTACACTAAGTCCGTCATTATCATACGAGTGTCGTGAATCTGAGATCACAGATTCATTATGAACAGTCAGTAGGTACTTTGCTCTTCCGCTAATCAAAACATTTTTGTCGGAATGCAAAAACATATGACGTTATCTAAATTACAAACATTTTAACAGTCTACGGTGAACAAAATATAGTTCCTGTGAGAATTTGGGGTATGCAAGTCTATGCGCTTACATTTAAAATGATTTTCTAATCCGGTAGTGCCAGGTATAGATAAATGATATGTTCAGAAAAAGAAATACTTAAACATGTTTCTGCTTTATATCATTAGTTTAATTTACACTAGCAGCGCCCCGCGGTTTTACCCGCGTTGTGCCCGTTCCCGTGGGAATTTCGGGAATTTTTATACATAAAAACCTTCCTCTTGAATCACTCTACCTATTACAAAAAACCGCATCAAAATCCGTTGCGTAATTTTAAAGATTTAAGCATACAGACAAACAGACAAACAAACAGACAAAAATAGCGACTTTGTTTTATACTATGTAGTGATGATAGATGTTCAGAAAAAGAAATAAACATGTTTCTGCTTTATATCATTAGTTTAAATTACATTACTTTGTCAATCTAAGAAAAGAGACATCTAATGATATCTTCAAAAGGATCACATTTTTAAGAAGGTGAGCTATCTCACCCCTTTTCAATTTAGTAAGAAACTTTTCAGGAAAAGTAAACACAATAGGTCAACCAAAAATAAATCAACAAATTCATCTTAATACGTACTTTATTAACTTAACTTACACTAAAGCTTAAACTAAATTAACTTAAACTTCAAGCATCATTTAAGTCCTGAATAAATAAGTTAATATTGTATTATTTTGTTTCGCATTAATATTATCACTGAGCGTACTTTTCATTGAAATACTTAGTCTAAGTACTAAGGAGTCTTTATTATTATAATGGTTCTTAACACTATGTTGCACCTATTTAACACTCCCCTTGTCATTCAATGGGAAAATGCTTTCCGGTTAATAGAGAGAAAAAGTTCGTTAAAAAAAATACAAAAATGGTGGCGAGTTCAAATATGAAAGTATTCTATTTTTAAATAAACTAAAATGTGACATGCGAAGTTTCATTGTTCTGTATAATGTAGGTCAGAATATATTGAAATAAATATACCTACGTTTATAGATATTACACATAATGGTGTAACTAAAACATTTGTCATTAAAAAAGTCATTTGTAGTCATTAAAAAAGTCCAGCATTGTTCCTCTGTTCGCTTAGCCTAATCAATCATAAACTAGCTTCTACTCTGTGATCCACTCGTCGTAGGGGACGATATCGAAAATATGCTCGAGGAAGCGAGACATCTTCTCCGAGAGGTCTCGCTTCAGTTCCGGTTTCATTTCCTTGAGCAACTCCTGCCCGTTGGTGTTAATGAACAGGTTTAGGGCTGCCTCTGTAGGGAGAGTTGAGAATGTTAGTTTTTTATATAGTGAGGTGAGTAGTATTATTTAAGTACGTATGTAAATATTTCGCTTTCTTCTTAGACAGGTTCAGAAAGGCATTTAAAAGTGACTCTAATTGAGGTTGATTGTCTAAAGATAGACTCGATGCGTCGAACAAGTCAGTCTAAAGGCAGTAATACTGTATAAGTTGTTAAACAGACTGAGAAGAGATGGCAAAGAATCTTGATTTCAACACAAGACATAGTATTTTAGATGTATGATGTGTTTCCTTAATCATAGTTGTCACTGTTTATTTCCAACTAGCAGCGCCTCGCGGTTCTACCCTCGTTGTACCCGTTCCCATGGGAATTTCGGGAATTTTTATACATACATATAAACCTTCCTCTTGAATCACTCTATCTATTAAAAAAAGCATCTAAATCCGTTGCGTAGTTTTAAAGATCTATGCATACATAAGGACAGACAGACAGACAGCGGAAAGCGACTTTGTTTTATACTATGCAGTGATAATAAATAAATACTCACGCAACACCGGGCTGCTGTTCTGCAGGTTCTCGACGCCCATCTCGATGTCCTTGACGGAGAAGTCGAGCTTCAGCTGTTCCAGCTCGAGATGCGTCCGCCCCGCCTTCTGGTACGGACTGCCGCGGAAGTACACCTTGGCTTTCACGCCGTCTGGGGCAACGGAGATTCATGAGACAAGTCTATACTTTATCAACAACTATATCTGTCAACAACTATATCTGCACATGTTGTTGGGTCTGGGCGGGAATCGAACCTGCAACCCTCGATATAGTAAGTGCTCTCACATGCCACTATGCTAACGGGCTTGTCGATGGAGGGCCTTCTCCTCATTCACTCATTGGGTCAACCAGGGTTGACTCTTGGTGCCGGAATTTTTAGATCGCCTAAGGGCCTCCGACTAACTCCGATAACGATTGACATAATCAGGTGCTATATAGAGTTGACACCTTATTTAGGCATTATAAGTTTGAGATCAAGACCAACAAGTTTTGCAAATAGTAATATTTAAGTGTAATTAGCGTTTGAATATTTATTAACTGGTTTTTAACCTTGGAGCCGTTTAATATAAATGCTCTGCCCTTTAAACTAGTACAAAAGCAGGAGACCTAATTCGAGATGAGCTGGCAACACTTTACGTAATTTATTCACAAAAATGTGGCTATTATCTGAAAAATCCTTTAAACAATCCGATTGGTAGTTCTAGAGTACGTGTTAAGGAACCCTACGGCCGGACTGATAAATAGTGTATAACCTTCCCGTCGAATGTATCTATCCATTACAAAATAACTACCTAGACTAGCGCGTTTCTACATACATAACACTCTTCAACTTGTTATATTCATATAGATATGTAGCTAGTACGTCTCCTATTGAAGATTGCCGACAGAGTCCCGGTCGTAAGTGGATGTCTGTGGGTCCTTACCGTACTCGCCCCAGTAGTCGCCGCCCCCAGACGCCCGGAGAAGCAGCAGCACCCCGGATGAGCGGTACCGGGCGCGCGCGCTGATGTGCGGCCCCGCCAAGGTCAGCTGGAACTGGTACGTGTCCAGATCCGATCTGTAGGATAGACAGTATGGTAAGTATATACAACCTACTAATATTATAAATGCGAACGTTTGTGAGGATGTATGTATGTTTGTTACTCTTACGTATGTAGCATATGGATTTAAGACTGAAATCTATTGAACAAGAGATATTTCATACCTCTATGTCTTAGCAGTATTTGCATCATATGCCTTTATATGTTTAGCCTGTAATGTGTGAGACATTACAGGCTAAACATATTGGGCAAGAGCCTCTCATCTCACTTAAGATATCAGTACAGATTATGTGTAAGTACCACGCTGGCTAACTGCGGGTTGGAGATTTCAAACCCGAGCCATTTCTCAAAGGTAAATTGGTAGCATGCTTTGCTCGGCCCGGGAATTGACCCGGGACCTCAGTCCTTGGCGGGTGAGTGCACATACCAACTGACTATCGCGGCGTAAGGTAGGTTACGAGTAAGGTAGACGATATTTATTAACCGACTTAATAAGGAGGAGGTTTCTCAATTCGACCGTATTTTTTACGTCAAACAATTCTTTAAATAAACAGACCAAAGAAAATAATGAAGGGCTTCTAAATTAAAATAGGTACTTCAAGACAATCCACACAAAATTAGAATCAAAGATCGAAGTCTCAATTAGATTATTCTGGTGAGTTCTATATGTTATTTCCAAGAATAGCTTGTTTTTATAACTCTAGCAAATAAAGAGGCAATGGCAATTAAAAATAAAGGTATTTGTTCAACAACGTGTGCACATACATTTAGTAGTTTATTTATATTAGATAAGTACTTTTCTAAATACAATAGTTTTATTTGATTTCTATATTTGAACAAATGTAGGCACTATTTATATTTTCCTTACAAACATGGAATAGAGCTAATATAAGACCGTGATAATACCTCATGATGGTACCTTCTTTCTATTCATTGGTTTGGCTATTCCTTGAAGAAACACATTTCATGATACAAAGTGGCTAAGAAATACTTGTATATAAGTATCTAAAACATACAAAGTTTTTGTCAACAAGTGTATGCACGGTGACTAAAGTTTCAGTGAGTACTCATGAGGTCGAGGCTCTTTGTCGTTTGACCCTCGTCATAAAACTGTTCGGACAATGGACAGTGGACACTACCATGTGTCACGCTGGACGTGACCGGAATAACACTGGATATTATAAGTATTTTTGAATTTTTGTATCAATGTAGTGAAGAATGTACGAAGCCTTCAAAGTATGTCCGTTTAGTCCACAATGAATGGAGTCTGTAAAATAATGGTAGGTATTTGTTTGCGTTTGGTTGCACGAGAAGTTTTGTTGTTCACTTCATTTTCATTTAAGATGAAATTGATATTGAAATTGATAAATGAGTGAAACCCTAAGTAATAGATTGTAGATAGACAAAATAAATTGTCTGTATTGTCGGAATAATACTTTACTTTGTAATATTTAGGAAGAATTTCGATTTTGTTTCTTCAGAGTTCTACCACATAGCTTATTTCTTTCCATAGAAAATGTTAATGAGTGATTGTTGACATGTCATGTATGAAAAAATACATTAATTCGTTAATTGAACTGACGTTTCTGTGTACTGCTGTTGAATTGAAAGTGGCCCTACCTGACGTTAGTGATGGTCATGTTGGAGGCGCCCAGAGCGTTGATTTCCTTGAAGGTGGCCTTGTACCCGTCGGGGCCCCCGCCCAGGGCGATCGACAGCTCGTCTATTATTATGGGCTCCACCTGGAACACATTTTACATACGGTTTAATTATGTTACAAGGTGGTGTGTTGTACAATATCGCGAAAGATGTAGGGGATTAGAGAGGCTTTTGATCTGCTGTGGGACACAAGAAAATTAAATACTTAATGATATAAATATTAGTCTTCTTCTCATCGAGTGGACGGTCAACTTGACCAATCCTGGTGTCAGAGTTATAGAGCCGCCAAAGGCCTCTGACATGGCTCATGTAACGACTACTATTCGTAGAAAGTAACCGGGACCGACGGCTTAACGTGCCCTCCGATGCACGGAATCATCTTACTTTTAGGGCAATCAGGTGATTCAGCCTGCAATGCCCTAACCAAACTGAGGACAGTCTCACAAAGTGATTTTTGTGAGATATCCCCACCGGGAATCGAACCCGGAACCTCCGGATCGTGAGCCAATAATAACTAATAATAGTCACGTGAATGGTGGGTTGAAACAGTCGGAATCGACTCGGGTCGTCAAAGAAACATATTCGTATGTCCGCTCTGACATAATCTTTAATTAATTAACTTAATATAAAACATATCTATTTATTATATTTACTTCTTCTATCCCGAGTTCAGGCGCCCCCCTCTTGCAGTAATCGAGAAATGAGTTGAAGCTGCGCAGTAAACAGTTGTCGATGTTTGGGTCCTGCTTGGAACATCTTCCTCCGAAGATTTCTGGAACAAGAAGAACACATTTTAATTTATATTTATATTTAAATCTATGGTATTTAATTAAGTATATATACTTCAGGATAAAGGTTCTTGTTCACAAAAGTAATGTGAGACAGATTATCTTAAAGTAGGTAGGTTCTTAAGTTGCCGCACTATAGCATAGCTAAGCAAAGGCATGTTGCTCACTATTTGTATTGTTCAGTGAGATTAGGTGTAATCTTCACTACTGAGTACCCACACGATAGTTTACTAAAAAATATTTTCACATAAAAGCTCAGCAAATTCACTATACAACCGCACCAACACATATTTGTTAAAATACCAACGTAATTTTCCAATAAAATGCAATTAAAATTCGTTCCACATTTCGGCAAGTACTGTTACCAATAATAACCCAATAAGAAAACCAGTTGGACGTATTTGGTTCAGCTATTAGACCCATCAGCTGCTGGGCTGATGGCTTTCGATCATGATTAGTATGCAAACCTCGGCGAAAGTAACGGTAGTCCCCATAAGGCATGGAACAGAGAAAACAATGAACTCCAACAAAGAACGCTGGATTATGATTAAGATTCTATTGTGTGATATTATAGGAAATATGACGTGATAAAATGATTGGTGCTTAAGCAATTTCTTTGTTCGGTATTGTGCTGTCAATGTTAATCTTCTGTGACGATGTGTTTGGTAATGTCTAGCTTGTGATTGCGAAGTACACTTAAGTGATAAATCATATTTATTTTGCTACCACCTATGGTGTACAGATAAGTGGACAAGAAAGAAAGACTAAGATGTACTCATGTACGATTAAAGTATGAAAGATATTCTTTACTTTTACCACTCCAGCAATGACACTGATACCCGATAAAAAAAGAGGCTCTAGGTTATATTACTGATGTGATGGTTAACTTAAAAAAACAATATTTGATTTTCGAATATCTATAAACTTTTGAGATAGAGTACAATAAAGATTCTAACCAAGAAGGTTCTAAATTCTGGCATTCATCCAGAGACAAGATCTGATGCGGTTCAGAATATTGCACCTGCAGAGGTCAACGGACCCTGGACAGGCCTTCGAGTCGCAAAACTCGATCTGTCGCAAAAACGATTAACTGTTATTATCAGTACAGTTAATGACGCTGCCACCAACCAGTTTGGAGGCGCTTAGCTTTTGTTTGTTTTGGACCGAGGAGAGAGCTTTTTATAGACGGTATAAAAAGCTCGAGCATTTCTTTTAAATTTGTTTTTATTGACATACTTAAGACTTTTAAACCTTAGTTGTAGTGCAGAGCTGTGTAGGTATACAATTTAAACGTACATATTTTGGATTTGGAACATACTATCACTAATTGGCTGATTAAAGTCTGATCACACTTTACACAACTGTACTTAGACAATCTTGGATCTATGAGAAAATATGAAGGACCTCACTATAGACAAGACGTCTCATATACATTTTTGTCTGTCACAGACTTTTTTGACTACATTTTTTAAATAAAGAATTTGTTCCGACAGCTGTTGTAAGGTTGACAAAATACAGTTTTAAACTTGGAAGACTTCATAAGGACAAATCAACAGACTCACTTATTCAAATCACTGAGCCTATGATTTGAATAAGTGATTCTAGTGATGACAGTACTCTTGTTACATACTTATTAGTCTTACTAATTGTACTAATAAGCAAGTATTTGCATCCAGAAGGTTACACGCAAACTCTCGAAATGCGACCACTGTGACAACTGACCTTAATATCAGAGGTTGAACCAAAATTATGTATTAATAACAGTTTATCGCGTGTCGTACTTGTCTTGAAGTAGTAAGTGATGTGTGTTTTAATTACTATTTAATAAGCTTGTAGTCCTTCTTTGCTTAATGAAGTAATTTCGTGGCTTTAAAAGATGAATCAGATACAATAACGTATTTTTAAGTATGGCAGGAATGAGGGAGATATTGCATTGTTAGTTTCGAGGTTTTTACGGATCGTTGGATTCTTGGGTTCTTAAACTATTGTAGAAATATACATTTTCTAAATTTTTTGAAATCCATTACATTAAACATCTCCAAATGCATGAGTTGCATCTGTATCCCTTCACAAGTAATTAAAAAAAACCGGGCCTGTCCCGTCATTCTAAGCAGAAACACTATAAAACCCTCAGGGTCAAGCTATCCCACAATTCCTAAACGTTTTCAGGTTTCCTTAAAGTTCTCAATTACTCTGATGTCCGCAGAAGTCCTTCATCAATGTGACTGTAAACCTTTACGGCACTTAATACTTTTCTGTTCAACAATATCTCTTCATTGTACCGAGAATGTTGCAACTGAAGGGAACTCATATTTGTGACATTCTTGTAGACTAATGTCTTTGTTAAGCTCCAAGGTCTGGGTAAATATTTAGTTGTGATGTTAATATTGATGGCTCTTCACATAATTTACGACTAATTGTGTTTTTTGAGGATATTTGTTCGTGTTGTTTGAATAGAGTCGATGTTTATGTTTGTTACTAACCTTAGCTTGTATCACAAGAAACATAAAATAATAATAATAATATATTTCGTCTATATATCCTGCAATGTCCCACTGCTGGGCAACGGCCTCAGTACACTGAATATATCATACTATCTTGGATGCAATTTCAAATACAAAACCTTTTTACATGGCGTTTGTGCCTATTACTCGTAATCATATAGTATTTTAACACATTTTATTTACAATACAAACAAAATACAGCCAGGGCAAATAGAATACTATTAATCAATACAGGTCAGAAAAAATATTTTTTTTCTACACATAATTATGTTTTTGTATTTAATAAAGTAAGTCTTTTTAATTACAACTAATGCAACGTAAAAAAATATTTTTTTTTGAGAAGCATTTGTCCACCATTGGGACATTCAGACGAAAAATACTATTAATTTTATTTATTATAAGCCTTTTGGTAAGATATTTTTTCAATCAAAGCTACAAATGTACAAGCTGTGCTCAGCTGGGGGCTGAATGACTCAATCACCTCTAAAATAAGAGTTCTACCATAACATGTTTCTCTATATAAAACCAAGTTGTCCAAGCCAAAATCTCCACTAAAAAGTTAAAATTGTCTTCCACTGATATAAGTACCATAGACACTGATATTATACACATTACAATTCTTTACGTGTTAATTTGAAGTGATCATTGCTCAACGATGCCATTACATAGCTCTACAACTTTCTGGCTCTTCCGTGGTTTATGTAACACATAATATGATGTGTTCTAAACGACAATATTACGAGATGTAGTCAGTGCATGTGTGATTACAATGCAATCTACGAGTACACGAATACAATAAAGGTGAGGAGTTTGTTTGTTTGAACGGCGCTAATCTCAGAAACTATCAAATACTATCAATCCGATTCGAATAATTATTTTTGTAATGGATAGCCACATTCAACGGAAAGGTTTTGACGGCTATTTTTCATCCCGAAATTTCTACGGGAACGGGCACAACGCGGGTAAAACTGCGGGGCGCTGTTAGTGTTAATAAGTTGGGATCGCCCTCGCTTCGTTCAATCAAGATTATGACAGGTTCCCACAAGTTTTATAAACCTTTCTCGTGCTCTATAATACTGACTGACAATGTATAATTTTGACTGACAATAATATACTGACAATTTATTTACAAGTCTGCCTAAGACTATTTCGACTTAGGCTCTCTACCACACTCAGAGACGTATATAAAATCGACACTTAACTAATTGACGTATATATTAATATGTATATATATATTATTGTGCCATGTCAGAGGCCTTTGGCGGCTCAATAACTCTGACACCAGGATTGGTCAGGTTGACCATCCACTCGATGAAGAAGAAGTATTGACGTAATTTTTCAAAATCACTCATTAAATCTGTGCTAAGGAAGCATTTAACGTCTCTGAGTAAGGATGTTACGCTCATAAAGTGAAAATTTTAGGCATTTTTCAGTGTTCATTTGCAAAAAAACAGGAAAAGTATCTGTATATATTATTGTACAGTTAATTTCGTCGATTCGTGTAATTGCAAACCATAAAGGAAAGTGTTAAAATTACGAGTTGTGAAAGTGTCACAACTCCTTTCATATTTGCGTTGATGTTCATACGACTGTTGACATATTGTTCTTTCTATTCGGTTCTCTAGTGCAATGAAAGTAAACAGTGGGACTCGTACAGTTATTTGTAAGTGATTTGCTATTTCCTATGAATTGCAATGTTCAATTTCTAATGGATTTTATAAGGAGCAAGATATCTTTTTCTTATACAATTTAAAGGCCATTGACACGAAAGAATAAATAAATAAATAAATAAATAAATATCTTTATTGACATAAAAGTATTACAAACTAAATACAGTCCCTGACTTCTACGCTAAGTTTAACTTGTATTGCAGAAGTCAGTGTACTCTCTCAGAATCATGACTTAATCTACACATTTATGCATAAAGACACATATAAGTATTAATAATATTAATTGAAATATAAAAAATAAAATAATAGAAACAGATTTTATTCCAGCCTAGGAAAACTTTTAAACAGATATTTTTAATAAGATAATAATTTAATTTGATATTAGGAGCATTTCAGTTGTATCATAATCAAGCGAAAGTAAAAATAATTTTAGCTTACATTTAGCCTCGAAACTTGACAATGGATAGATATTTAATTTTCTATTTATCTTGTTATATAAGAATTTTGATCTGTAACCTTGTTGTCTTCTAGCAGATGCAGTACGATATTTAGGTAACTTACAAACATGCCTAATACTCCTAGGATTATATACCTCACTCTGATATAATGTAGATTTGTGTTCCCTCATTACTGCGCTAAGTATATAGAGCTGCCTAACCGTAAGGACCTCACATTGCTCTGCATATAATAACCTAGTAGGAAATCTGAAAGGGTTGAAGGTGAGAACTTTCAAGATAGATCTCTGCACACGTTCAAGATTAATTATGTATGATTTGCACGCACCACCCCAAATCTCGACACAGTAGCTTAATATAGATTGTGCTAAAGCGTAATAAACTGATTTAAGAGTTTCAAAAGTAGCGACTTCTCGTAATTTTTTAAAAACCCACACAAGTTTCCTAGTACGACAAACAATCTGCTCAATATGCTTATACCAATTCAGCTTGTTGTCGAGTACTACACCCAGGTATTTGACCGTGTCAGATTTAGATAGTACAAAACACGTACAGTTTGTGGACGAAGGAAAATTACATGAATGTACTCTTAAGTCAAAGTTTGGAGGAGGTTTATTTGCAAAGGAAAATTGAAGGTAGGTTGTCTTAGTTAAATTTAATGTTAGAAGATTAGCCACAAGCCAACAATTCACTTTATGTAGGCCAGCTTCAGCAGCTTGTTTAACTCTCTCCCAAGTACTGCTATGAAACGCTAAGACAGTGTCATCAGCGTAAGTAAAGATTTTACAATGTTCTAAGTTGAGTTGACACAGATCGTTGATATACAGTAAAAAGAGGGTTGGGCCCAGGATACTGCCTTGGGGAACTCCGTAAGTAATTTGAGCATCGGCGCTAATAGAATTTCCAATCTTTACTCGTTGAGAACGCTCGAACAAAAAGTCCTTAAAAATCCACTGTGCGGTATCACGAATTCCAAATGAATAAAGCTTGTTTATTAGAATGGGAATAGAGACCGTGTCAAACGCTTTAGCCAGATCCAAAAATATGGCTAAGCATTTATCTTTAGCGTCCAGGTGAGTTGTTAAGTAGTCAGATAATTTGCTAACAGCGTCGGCAGTGTTTATACCGGGTCTAAAGCCAAATTGAGATTTTGAAAGCAAATTATTTTGTTCTAAGTACTTCACAAGTCTGGTGTTAAGTGCTCTTTCCAGAATTTTAGAAAGTGTCGTAAGTACTGATATCGGCCTATAGTTTGACACGTTATCTTTAGCCCCACTCTTATGAACTGGCGTAATTAGTGCTCTTTTAAAAACCTCCGGAAATATTCCTTGCTTAAAACAAAGATCTATAATTTTAGTTAAAGGAGGAACTATTATATGAGAAGAAGTCTTGAGTACTTGGGCTGGAATACCATCCCACCCGGTGGCACAGTTATTTTTTAGATTTAAAATTAGTGATCTGATTTCTGCCTCATCAGGTGGGAGGAGTACCATGGAGTTGGTAACAGATGGAACTTTAAACCTGTATGAGTTATTTATATGGATGGACTTAGCGGCATTAGCAAGTTGTTTACCTATGTTAACAAAGAAATTGTTGACCGATTCAATGTGCTGAGATTGTATTAAGTGTTCGGCCTGATTAGTGGGTTTCGACATACCTACAATTGATTTAATGGCTGACCATGATTCTCTACTACTTTTTGCATTCAGTATTAATGACTTCTCGTAATTATTTTTAACTTTTTTTAATAGTGCGTTACAGAAATTACGATATCGGCTATACGTTGTTTTATAGTTAGTATTTTCAGGATATTTATTGGTTTGTTTGTGAAGTCTATCCCTATTTCTGATGCATCGCAATAAACCAGGTGTGATCCATGGTTTTAGGGTCTTCTTTCGAGAGGGAATGGGACAAATCTTTGAATTTTGTTTTATAGCAGTCATTAGAAGGTTCACAAAAGTTGCGGCACAGAAATTAGCATTGGCTGTAGGCGTTATAAAAGAGAAGTCAGCGGATTCCAAAAATTTAGAAATTGATGGGTAATCAATTTTTGTACGGATAGGATTATAGAAACGTTTAACTAAAGAGATACACATATTCACAGCAACAGTAGAGTGATCAGTTATTGATGTATGAATAACATAAACAAAACTAGGGTAGCTAGTTTTGAACATAGCATGATCTATACAATTATGTATCCTAGTTGGATAAGTGTGACCAGGCAACACTCCCAATTCCGCACACAGATTGAGGTATGGTGTTCTATTCCGATCATTACTATCCATCTTAATATCG
The DNA here is from genome assembly GCA_951394245.1 of Cyclophora punctaria. NCBI lineage: Eukaryota > Metazoa > Arthropoda > Insecta > Lepidoptera > Geometridae > Cyclophora > Cyclophora punctaria. The sequence goes on along the minus strand of OX596171.1, from coordinate 3,068,490 downwards.
ATGTTAACGTCGCCAAGTAGTAATATGCTGCTATTCGTGCTGTTTATTGGTTGAATAATGCTTTGTAATGAGTTCAGAAAACTTTCTATGTTATGATTTGACGGAGATCTATATGTGGCTAGAATATAAATATTTGACGGCAAGGTAACTAACAGGAAATTAGCTCCTATCGAATCCGGTTCATGCACTGAGCTGTTTATATCTTTTTTTATATAAACAACAATACCATCATTTTGGTTTAAACATTTATGAGAAAAATATGAAATATACCCGTCTATAATAGGAACCGGTCTATCATCTAACCAGCACTCAGTCAGGATTATAATGTCGTAATCAACTATGAACGTTGCCATCGTGGCCTGCAAGTTATCTAAATTTTTGTGTATGCTACGGATATTTTGAGATAGAATATTAAGTGATTTATGAGATTTACATACAGTAGCATTATAAGTCTCAGTGTCACACATGAAAGCCGAAGCTACATTAAATTCATCAATTTCATTTAAGATAGTATCTAGTTGCGGGCTATCCACTGTTTAGTTGGGTGTTATGAAAGTTCTTAACTAAATGAATTGAAAAGTTTGATAATATTGGGAATGCTAAATTTAAAAATATCTGTTTTACAACTTTAGTAAACATTAAAGGTAAATAATACACTTTGTTGATATAAAATAATTCATCTAAGTTTAAAATAAAAAATAAAGCAAGCTGGAATATTACTAGGAAACAATTAAATGTTATAACTAAATTAATTTGTGCATGCAATATAATTGTATAATCCATGATGTTACATTTGTTATATAATCCAGAAAAAACATGCAGTACATAATTAAACATAACATATTTTTTACATTTAGTTCGAAAATGCAAGGATCCTAGCCACATCATGAATGAGAGCAATTTGGAAATACATGATAGTCATTTAGGTTGTGGACGGAGCGCGTTCAGATCAGCTTCATAGGTGATAGGTATTTGCTGTTTCCCATCTGATTCCCGGAGGAATATTTTTCCATACGAAGTCCAACAATACTTAAATCCATTTCCACTGGCGAATTTACGAGCTAGATAGTATAATCTATTATTTTTTGCTGTGAGTCTCTCCGACAGATAGATAGGCTTGGCCGGTCCTTCTAGCTTAATGTGGCCAGTATTAAGTTTTTGTTGCTGGTTCCGGAAGTTGAACTGACGGGCTTTTTTGATCATGTTTTCTTTTGTGTTTGCTGATAGAAAATCAACAATAATCACTGGCAGACCGTCTTTCTTCTTAATTCTATACACATCTTTGATATCATTTCGCTGTACGGGTGTATTGAGCACTTTAGCAGCTTCTGTTACTATCTCGCATAGATCATCTTTCATTTCCCCTGTCTTCATGGGCACATTTCTAATTTCAAGTGAAGTAGAGAGCATCTGTCGTTCCAAGTTGTCCACTTTTTGTTCGAGGAGCTGGATGTAATTGCGGTCGGTTTCACGAGCTGATTCCAAACTTTGTACTTTTGTATTTATATCATCGTATTGCTGCGATATGAAAGCAATAGACTCCTTTATTTCTGAATTTTGTACCATAATTTCAGCCATAGCCTTCTCCAGCGACGCTAGTTTAGTGTCCGATTTTACTGAATGTAAGGAAAGAAGAGAACGGATTTCATCCAAAATGGTGGTGTCTTCATCGCGTTTACGTTTGAGACGGTTTGTTACATTTTCATCGCTCAACGAGGATAGGTTGGGCGTAGAACCCGCCTGCGGTGATTTTCTAATTGTACTTAAGTTATTATCACATCCTTTTTCTTTATTAGGAGTGTTAGTAGGCGTTCGTTTTAGCGGCATCGGGTAAAGTTGTGGTTAACGTAAACAAAGTTAATTCTTCAAATGCAAGTTGTTATGGGTGTTGAAAAATGCAATATTTCGTCGACGCCAATCTTGTGAGAAGAACGTCGTAAGTGCGCTACAATTCATACACATTTACACGTTTTGTTCGAAAACTCAGCGAGTCAACCGGTCATTCGATGCTCGCGGAAAGAAGGTCGTAAGTCCGCTATGATTTGAATACGTTTACGCGTTTCGTTCAAACTTTCTGGTATCTTACTTTTTAACGAAGAAGGTAGCTGGATTTGAGTGACGAGTGATCGAGTATTATTTAATTGATTAATTTCTCACCAAATCAGGAACATACACTTCTGTGCACACAGGTGTCAAATAGCTAGCACTGTGAACTAACGATTTCTAGTATATAGAACTTGAACTGTGAGTATTTACTAGTGAAAATAATTTAATTAACTGGAGCGTTTTTAACGTGTCTTTACTGTTCAATGTCGGACGAGAGGAAGAAGAAGAAGCTGTTAAATGCCCATTAGAGCATTTATAAGGAGATTTAATTTCTTATGAATTGCAGTGTTTAGTGGACTGTACAAGGCCTAGACGCAATATTTGAAAACGATTATAAAGATTTTACGATTTTAAAATTAATTGCCGGCCTAGGGTTGCTCGAAAGTTTCGCAATCCAAATAATTAATAAAGTAAGTTTCTGTGGATAACTAACGCGCCTAGCGGTTTTACCACCACTGTTCCTGTTCCGGTAGGAATTTCGGGATGAAAAATGGCCTATAAGCTTCCCGTTGAATGTGATTATCCATTACAAAAAGAATTATTCAAATCAGATTAGTAGTTTCTAAGATTGGTGCGTTAAAGCATAAAAACAAAACTCTTCATCTTTATTGTAGTAGTATTGATGTAGTTCTAGATCAAAAAACGATCTCATAGTGGATAAAATCGCAGAGCAATGTACTTATATATAAAAGCATATGTTTGAACATTTTTCCAAGACGCTATGCAAGTAAATCACCAATGTTTGTCCGATAGAAACTTTCATTAAAACAAAAGAAATAGAATGGCGGAAGAACAACTGTTTGTATGCAAATCGCTGTTAGATAACACGCGAGTACATGCACTCACATGGCACCTGACTTCGTCTCTTCAAACTGATGATTTGAACTTTAAGCGAATTAACTGACCTTAATAAACACGTCAGCAATATTACCAGTATGACAATATTTAGAAGTTTTACTGACGTACTCAGAGTTACTCAGAGTATACTAATATAATCAAGCTGAAGTTTAATTGTTTCTCCTTTGTTCAATTGAACGCGCTTATCTCAGAAACTGCTAATACGATTTGAATAACTCTTTTGTGTTGTGATAGATAGCAACATTCAACGGAAAAGTAATATATCCTGAAATTCCCAAGGGAACGGTGTGAAAGGCAGCGCTGCTGCAGTGATTGATACAGTTTTAATGAGTGATTTTTTAAATGTAAACACGTTAATCTATACTTCTATACTAATATACTAATAATAATATATTAATTAATATAATAAAATAAATATACTATTAATATAATAAATATAATATTATAAAGAGGTAAAAATTTTGTATGTTTAAGTTTGTTTGTTTGTATGTTCGTGCTAATCTCAGGAATTACCTGTCCGATTTGAATAATTCTTTTTGTAATAGATATCAACATTCAACGGGAAGGTTATAGGCTATTTTTCATCCCGAAATACCAAGGGAAGCGGGCACAACGCGGGGAAAACTGCGGGGCGCTGCTAGTTATTTATATTCGTAAGTCCGTTAGAGTGACGTCTCGAGTGCGGCAGTAAGATGTCAGGGTAAATAAACTGTACTAGGTAGGTGTCGTCGATTATATTGATTGAGTTATGTGTATAAACTTTTTAAAGTTGGCTAATTTAAAATAAATAAATAATAAATAAAAATCATTCATTGTTTTTTAAATAAATCAAACACAGAATCACAATTTTAATAACATTTAGCAAAAGGCGATGGCTCAGCTTTTGCTGCCCAGGGCGAGACACCCGGGCAGCGCTGATTTTCACCCACCCCTGTTCCCTCAGGTGTTGTGCGGGAACTGGGAGTAAATAAAAAGGTGAAGTATGAATTTTTTGATTCCTTTCTTGCTTGAAACTTGCTTACTGGCAGCTTTTAAACTAGCTCGATTTAAATGACGCCTCAGTACAAATTAATTAAGACCCTATTAAGACTAATGAAACCATAGCCAAAGAGTGTCTATGTTTATGAATGAAACAATAAACAAATAAAAAAAGGGTTACTTAGGCGAATAAGTTTAAATTATAAATTTATTTTATGTGTATGTAGAGTTACTTCCTATTATCAATATACTACTTTGTCAAAACTTAAAATTACTACTGTATTAAAATGACTTTTATCAAAAACCGAATCAGATTTGTGTAACAAAATTAACCCCCGTTATTTTATTAACGCACAAAAGTTAAAAGCTTTAAAAGCTTAATTGAATTGAGTTTCAGGCTATTATATTATTATTGAACGCCTCGGTGGTCTAGTGGTATATGCACTCGCCTGCCAAGACTGAGGTCCCGGGTTCAATTCCCAGGTCGAGCGAAACCATGTTAACTACTTTTCAAACATGGCTGGGGTTTGAGATCACCAACCCGCATTAGGCAAGCGTGGTGATTACGCCTGAAACCTCCTCACTGTACTGATATCTTCAGTGAGACGAGATGCCTTTGCCCAACAGTGGGACATTACAGGCTAATACTTTTTTTTTTACTACTTTCAGGCTATTCATAATCATATTTGATATAATAGGAATGGTTTATATAGAGACTACACAAAATTAAATTAATTTTATTTATAGCCATATGATTGAAAAAATCCTCGTGAGACATTGCCGAGACAATAATTTACGTCGCCAAGATAAAACTGAAACCCTGACGATGACGATGATCAATTTTCTATCAATTATTACTCATAAGTTTATTGTTAAATATTATTACTCATGTGTTTTTGTAAAATGACATAAATAAAGCACAAAATACAAAAGGCTGACACAAAAACCCAACAGTTACTTGTATTACTACTTTCTTTTACTCACTTGATGATGTGCTTGACGCGAAAAGAGCCGCCAAAACTAATAACAACACTTTACGAGTCGCCATTGTCCACAATTTGAATAAATAATAAAATAATTTAAATAAAAAAAATCACGAAAAAAATCCAAAGAGAATATTTTCTTTTTTTCTGGCGGGAAGCAAGCGACCGCTTCGCTATGCTTCCTCGAAAGTAATGCGAGATGCTCGGAGATCCTATGGATAAAACATCGCTGAGATGCGATAACAGTAAATATGGTGTTGTAAAATGTGATAATCGAAGAATTTTTATTTTCTATATGATTATTTTTATGTACTTGGTCAATTTGACCTTTGACCATAAGGAAATTAACCGTATCCTGTGATGTAATCGGAAAAGCAGCTGTGTGAGAAATATTTGTTATTAGTGAAGGTATAGAAAATCTTTAAACCAAGATTTTTCTGTATATACTTGCTTCTTAAGTTTAAGGGAACACTACTCATTTTATCTTCTGTAACCACGGTTCCTGTAAAAGGGTCGAAAAGTCAGACAAAAATGTAAAATATAAGCGAAGTGTATCCGTAAACGTAGTATCAATTCAAGATTTTTTATGTGCATTTTTTATTTATCACCTCAATGTATTAAAAAATGTCTAAAATGGTTCACATAACTAACCTATAAACTCTATAATTCTTAATTCCCATCTGAATTAAGTGTTAAATAAAATAGCGGGGTTTCCTAATTAATATTAAAGCTGTACGCTCACGAAAGATAAACCCGTAAGTTAAAGAAGTTTTAAATATGATTCCAATAATATATACTTTTTTAAAAATACATGTAACCTCTTTACTGAGACATTGGGAACCATAATGTGAGACCATTGTGAGACCAACCTCCATTTGCAAGTCGGTTAAAAATGGCTACTGACCAAATTGTTTTCAATTCATTTCATCCTGTCTTACGCACTGCGGGCCGGGAACGAATCGAGTCTTGGAATCAACATCCTGACATGATAGCGTGGCGGTTGGACACTATTTTGATTATAATAGACAAGCAGCGCCCCGCGGTTTTACCCGCGTTGTACTCGGGCCCGTGGGAATTTCGGGATGAAAAATATCCTATGACCTTCCCGTTGAATGTAGCTATCTATTACAAAAAGAATTATTCAAATCGGACAGGTAATTCCCGAGATTAGCTCGAACATACAATCGAACAAACAATATTAAAAATTTTACCTCTTTATAATATTAGTATAGATTTGAATTTATATTTATTTTATTTATTTATATTTGGGTAATAAACAAAAGATAAAAACATTAAACATGAATAATGGAATCAATAACAAAACTAAGTTTAAAAAATATTAACTTGGTTTCAGTTTAAATGTTGGTGAGATTACGAGTTCAACCATAGTAAAATAGTGGATTATAGAGTGTATTATTAGAGAATAGAGTAGCAAATTAAGCTCTGCGATTATTATTTTACGTACGACGTTGTGTGGTTAGTACTTTGTGGCCTAATGCACTTGCAATGCAACCTTTTTGCTTAATTTAATACAGCGCCACCTAGTCATTTTCATATAAACTTACTTCTATCGCATCCGCCAAACTCTACCAACATGCGCAAGAGCTTATAGGCGCAGATATTTGTGATTAAAAGATTAAACACTGATACGATAGATGGCGCTGAAGCATAACTCCTTATTTTACTTCAGCCCTGAAAACAGTACAGGTAAGGTCTTCGCCGAGAATTCATGATAAAATCACTCAGTGTTACTATATTGCATTTATACCAAGACCAGTTTAGCTATCAAATGGTTTGTCGCTTTGACACATACGCAATTTTCCGAAGAGCAAAAGAGACAAAACACTTTTAACAGTGTTTTAGTTATAGAGCGTTTATTCATAAGGCCCTTAGACTTTAAACCAACTTAAAGAAATAAAAGGAAGATGTTCGCAATTCATGTGATTTTTGCTAACTCGTCTCAGATTTCGGAAATTCTTTCTTGTGTGATTTTATGAATAGCATATGAAAGAGTAAGCTAGCATGGTTCCATTTTAATAGACTTAAGGTTGTTCTGAATTGTTCTCATATAGAGCTAGAATTCCACATCATCATTAACATCGCTTAGTGTCAAACTACGCCACTATAAACTGACTCTTAAAGATATACACTGTAATCATAATTATGCCTGAATAAGTTGAATTTTGGGATACACGGTTGCAGCTCTAGGTATTGCGAGACTGAGTAGAAACTCTGTGTGAGCATCATTGCGACTAAAAATTTCCCTCAATACCTTATCTTTCTCTGTTTGCCACCCCCAGGGACAGCCATTGGCGATACAAATCGGGTGCCTCCCAGAAAGGCCGTGCTTGTCCCGACCCGCGATAGTTTAAATAGTGTAATTTTAAAGATAGCCAAATTCCGGAGGAAAGTAACTATAAGCCTATAAGTAAGTATAAGCCAGGAACTGATATAACGCGGGTAAAACCGACGGGCGCTGCTAGTAACTTCATAAACAATAGAGTGATCTGGTTATGTTGACTATTGAATGTAATACTCAATCATACGAAGGCTTTCAATTCATCTTGTCTGTCGAATGAGGTGGAAGATGTTATCAGTTTATTAAGGCGGTTTTCCTTAGAATTGACATTGATTATATAGGATTATGTGGTTTCTAGATTTATGTACTACATTATATACGTAGCGTATACAATATATATAATAATACAATATACATGCGAAAGTATGTGAGGACGGATGTATGTTTGTTACTCTTTCACGAAAAAACTATGGGACGGATTTGGATGAAACTTTACAGTAATATAGGTTATACATCAGAATAAAACATTGGATACATTTTATCCCGAAATTCCCGCGGGAACGGGTACAAGGCGGGTAACACCGAGGGGCGTGGTTAGTGCATACATAATGTATTAAGAGCCACGCTCCGTGGTAAAAGAGGAAGGCTTAGGTTTTTGTATCATCCAGAAATTCCCACGGGAAGGGGTACAATGTGGGAATCATAGGGACTAAAAAGCTAGAAAATAAAAATGTATTTTTCAATTCAATATCGAGATACATTATTACCTACATACGTATAATATTCTATAGCTATTGTGTTATGAATATACCTTCTTAATGAGGTCATAAAAGCAATAAAAAATTGTTTTAATAGAAGTTTTTAACATAACTTACAATGTCGGAAGTATAGTACCTATTATGTAAGTTTTTATGTTGAAGACTACGAGTATATGAAGATGGTGATGGAATAAGTATACTATAAAAATTTTTCTGACTTTTCGTAATATCAGATGAGTAAAAAGTTGGTGTCTCACCGGGAGCATTGGACTGTAAAAAACCATTTATATTTTGACTAGCAGCACTTTGCAGTCTTACCTACGTTGTGCCCGTTCCCGTGGGAATTTTGGGATGAAAAAGGCCTATAACCTTCCCGTTGAATGTGGCTGTCCGTTACAAAAAGAGGTATTCAATTCGGATTGGTAGTTTTTGAGTTTAGCTCTTACAAACAAAGATAGAAACTTTATCTTTTTATAATACTAGCAGCGCCCCACGGTTTTACCCGCGTTGTGCCCGTTCCCGTGGGAATTTCGGCAATTTTTTTACATAAAAACCTTCCTCTTGAATCACTCTACCTATTACAAAAATCGCATCAAAATCCGTTGCGTAATTTTAAAGATTTAAGCATACAGATAAACAGACAACGACTTTGTTTTATACTATGTAGTGATTAGTATAGATAAGCATTGATTTCGTGTATGTAGTTGATTCCACAATATCACCATGATACAACATTTAACACGGACGTAGATTAAAATTGTCAATGGGGCTCCCCCTATGACAATACAAAGCTACGACCGTGTCCAAATGGCTTACATTTGGAAAATTCGGTCATTCTTCAGTATTTTCCTGTCCAATCAGAAACAAACAAACTGTTCAATTAACTGTTCGTCAAATTGAAGATTTTTCAAAGGTGATGTTCTGGCTCTAATATTCATATAAACTACTAGCAGCGCCCCGCGGTTTAACCCGCGTAGTGCCCGTTCCCGAAGGAATTTCGGGATGAAAAATAGCCTATAACCTTCCCGTTGAACGTGGCTATCCATTACAAAAAGAATTATTCCAATCAGATTAGTAGTTTCTGAGATTATCGCGTTCAAACAAACAAAGAAACAAACTCTGCTGCTTTATAATATTATATTAGTATAGATAAAAAGTTTTATCAAAGCGTCACATTAAATATAATTAAAGGATCCGCTCAGCATTGCTCGGTTCGCCTCTTTACAGATCTCTCAATTTAATGCTCGTTTCTGTAACGTTAAAGGCAAATGTTTCTGATGCATAACTATCTTAATATGTAGTACCACGTGTTACATATACCGTCTTATATTTTATTTAATCCATACTAATATTATAAATGCGAAAGTAACTCTGTCTGTCTGTCTGTCTGTTACGCTTTCACGCCAAAACTACTGAACCGATTTTGCTGAAATTTGGTATAGACATAGATATGACCTTGAGAAAGGACATAGGATACTTTTTATCCCGAATTTCCCTCCGGATAAGATACTGTTACGCTTTCACGCCAAAACTACTGAACCGATTTTGCTGAAATTTGGTATAGACATAGATATGACCTTGAGAAAGGACTTAGGATACTTTTTATCCCGAATTTCCCTCCGGATAAGATACTGTTACGCTTTCACGCCAAAACTACTGAACCGATTTTGCTGAAATTTGGTATAGACATAGATATGACCTTGAGAAAGGACTTAGGATACTTTTTATCCCGAATTTCCCTCCGGATAAGATACTGTTACGCTTTCACGCCAAAACTACTGAACCGATTTTGCTGAAATTTGGGATAGACATAGATATGACCTTAAGAAAGGACATAGGATACTTTTTATCCCGAATTTCCCTCCGGATAAGATACTATTTTTCTATATTATGTTTACTATTTTTCACCTAAGCAATTGTTTGATGCTTCGCGCTCACTGGGACGGCACGGCTAGGGATTTTAAGGTTTGCTAATATAAAATCAAACGTATTCGTATATAAACAAATGCTATACCTACTTTAAAATAGCGCCACGGCATCGAAAAGGATTTGTCAATCCCGCGGCGTCATTTGAATGCATAGCCATTTATGCTGTATTTCTATGAAGCTACGTTCGAATTTTCACAAGCAAAAATGATAAATCCCGAGACGTTCCGTCCCGGTGAGTGTGCAGCTTGAGTCATACTTTGGTAAGATCCTAAAGGTTAAAAATAAAACTACTGTCCAAAGTAACAATCTAATGCGGGCGAAGTCGCGGGTAAAAGCTAGTTAATTATATAATTACTCGTAGCGCTCTGCAGGAGTAAAATGCATATAGAGTACTAGCAGCACCCCGCGGTTTTACCCGCATTGTGCCTTTTGCCGCGGAGATTTCGGGATGAAAAATAGTCTGCTCGTATACCCTTTTCTTTGAATGTGGCAATCCATTCACATCCAAGTCCAAAGAATTATGTTAATTTTATCAATTATATTAAGTTAGCTCGAACATACAAACAAACTTACAAATTCTGCCTCTTTAGTATTCAATTTTTTCTTACAGGAGTTTTAAAATTCCAACCATCGCGACTGATTTTTCAATTTAAAACAACTTCTTTCATCGAGGTTTAGTTATTGGGGTAAAAATGGAATGAGATCACTAAAACTTTTTAGTGATGGGTTAAAATTGGAATCAGATCACTAAACCTTTTTCCTCTTCAGCAGGTCAGTCTTCAACAGAGAAACGGAAAAATAGAGTATAGAATAGGGTAGTTCCTAGTCCCGAAAAACTGCAAGTAACTGGCTATAGGTATAGGCTAGGTATAGGATATAGGCTTTGTACTAGTATGACGTCACGAAAAACCATGACGTTTATCCGACAGTACTTCTACGATACTCAGTAATAGTAACAATGAGAATTTGAAATTCTTTGAAGGTTTTCTCTTGTTTTGTTTCTATTTTCCCATCGGAGTTTTTTTTTGTGTGATAATTATAATTAACTTCATTCTACGGTTTAATAGTTTATGAGGAATAGATTATAGAGGTATGTCAAATGTTTTAAACTCGGAACAGGACCTATCTATAGTTGAAGTACTCGTGTGTTACTTAGGGACGAACATTAAAAACTAACGAATACGAACGTACGAACATTCATTAAAAAGTATAGGTAGGTACATAATCATGTTAGTATAGATACTTTTTGTTAAGGAGATTATCAAAAGGTCTGCCATCAAATTGATCAAAATTTAAAGACCATTGAATGAGTACTAACGTAAGTTCGAGTTTTCATCCCGAAACGGGAACGGGCATGACGCGGGTAAAACCGCGGGACGCTGCTAGTTATGTATAATATAACAAAGTACGATCATCCTTGGTCATCTCGGAATCATTCGATGACTGTATGTATATAAAACTCTTGAGATTCGCCTCTCGAGCCCAGTGTCCGGCCGAACACCGTGAAACACGATTACATCACGTTGAATTGAAATTACAAGTAAATCATGATTAAAATGAATAGTTTAGTTGTCTTTTTAATCCTTTGTTCTGTTGAAAGGAGTCTTCTCAAAGAATTACGTAAGTTTGATAGTTTTACATTAATTTATTTCATCATTTAATATTAACTCAATAACTCTGACACCAGGATTGGTCAAGTTGACCATCCACTCAAGAAAAAGAAGATTTAATATTACGGTAAATGAATGGATTTTTCATTGGTTTTGGAAACCTTTTGAGGCTTTCATTCCTGTTGGATATTAATATATATGTAGCTATTATTATAGTGTTTCTCCTCTTTGTCAAGGAACAAGCCCGGTATTTTTGAAAGGCATGCGAGGGAATACAGATGTGTTTAATGTAATGGATTACAACTGCAGGGACACACTCCCGAACACATCAGTACAATGTGTCCAGGAATATGTACCTGCAAAAGTAGGGGCTATTGCAGAAAATGAACGATATAAGAATGGGCTATGGGAAAGAAGTTTGGATTGACTAGAGATGGGTTATTGTAAAGAAAGCGGCACCTGCCATAACAAATTAAACACAAGTTATCGGCGGTAGGCTGGATGGGCCCCCCGAAACAGTCGACGTAAAGCCGGCAAGGGGGCAACATCGGCGCTAGCGACTCGGGGGTGTAGAGAGGTGTACTGCACTTTTTCTAAACCTTACTCGTGGCGTTATGCGCTTTAACACTTCCATCTTCGGTTCTCACAGCCGACATCGACTGTGCCTCTATTATTATAGGTCTTTACTATAGGTGTGAAATATCAATAACACAGTTGTCTCATAACAATAAAACAAAACACTATCATGTTAATAGGTCAACTGTTTTTTTAAGTTTAACAATAACGTCGTACAACTTGTTGAGTTTTAATACCGAATACTAATAGGAAAATTGTATTTTAAAGTTTAGTTTAAATTGAGGTATTTTTGCTAAATTGTTTGGGAGTGTTTTGCTAATATGGTTAAAATATTTTTTATTTAAAAGTAAATAACGAATAAGTAACCATTTTACGATTTTGAGGGTGTTTAAATAATGAAGATATTTATTGATTCATCAAGAAAATACAGGTTTTATACTAACCTATAAGTTTAGTATATAAAATGTGCATGTATACATTGTGTCAAACAATATTTATGATTGTGGGAAGTACATAAAGATGATACGTACTTGGAACCTCAACTAAAATACTTGTTCCTTAGTTGAACTAGCAGGTTGGTGTAGGTTGTAGTAATTAATGTAATATTAATGATATTTCTAGGTCTTTAGCGCACGCTATTGTTAGTGTCTATTCAGTTCTAATCAGGTTTGAATGGTGTCAACTTGTTTACCTACCATCGTTTGATTTACCCATAATTAACGAAGCGACAACTTATTTTATTACTTATTTAACGATATTTAAGTTACGTGAAAAGTATTGTATTGTCTTATGGATAAAACTAGCAGTGCCCCGCGGTTTTACCCATGTTGTACCCGTTCCCGTGGGAGTTTCGGGATTTAATTGAAACCTTCCTTTTGAATCACTATTTTAAAAAACTGCATTAAAATCCGAGATCTAAGCATACATAGGGACAGACAGACGGACAGCGGAAAGCGACTTTGTTTTATACTATGTCGATGCCCCAAACTCCAACACCAGGGTTGGTTACTCGAAGTTACTTACTTATCTCTTCACTAGCAGCGCCCCGCGGTTTTACCCGCGTTGTGCCCGTTCCCGTAGGAAATCCGGGATAAAATGTAGCCTATAGCCTTCCTCGATAAATAGACTATCTAACAGTGAAAGAATTATTCAAATCGGTTCAGTAGTTTCTGAGATTAGCGCGTTTAAACAAACAAACAAACAAACAAACAAACAAACAAAACAAACTCTTCAGCTTTATAATATTAGTATAGATGTGGTGCGTGGTGGAGCCGAAGCTTAAAAAGGCTTATCTTCGAATCTTTCAAGACAAACATCTATAAACATAAACAACAATCATACACATGACGTAGGAAACCACTTTACTTTTTATACCTCTACCGTGCTACATTTTTCCATTGGGTAAAGAAATTTGGTAAAAAGCTAATCTATACTAATATTATAAATCTGAAGAGTTTGTTTTGTTTGTTTGTTTGTTTGTTTAAACGCGCTAATCTCAGAAACTACTGAACCGATTTGAAAAATTCTTTTTGTAATGGATAGCCACATTCAACGGGAAGGTTATAGGCTACTTTTCATTCCGAAATTCCCACGGGAACGGGAACAACGCGGGTAATACCGCGGGGCGCTGCTAGTATTAATTATGATACAGACAAGTCATGCTTTCCAAGGCAAAGCATTATGTATAAAAAGTAGGAAATATTTACATATTGATATCACAGACGTAGATTATATTAAGATCCTTCTCAAGTTGTTTATTAAAGTAATAATATTCCTGATAGCTTTTCCTTACTTATTAAAGTTTTCTGTATGTCTTCGTTTCAAATACTTTGAAGAAATCTATATTGAGTCCTACTAATATTATAAATGCGAAAGTTTGTGAGGATGGATGTATGTATGGATGTATGTTTGTTGCTCTTTCACGCAAAAACTACTGAATGGATTTGGATGAAACTTTACAGTAATGTAGGTTAAACATCAGAATAACACATGGGATACATTTTATCCCGCGGGAACGGGTGACATGGGTGAAACCGCGGGGCGCCGCTAGTATTATTATAAAGAGGCAAAATTGTCTAACTTTGTTTGTTTGTTTGTCAGGGTTAATCTCAGAAATTACACTATTTTATACAATACTTTAACTATGATTGCTTAGTAACTATTACAAATCTGTGGATCAGTGTATAGTACCTATTACACTGTCTATGTATCGCCGTCAAAGCTGAATGCGTACAAGTTTTACAGACACGAATAGGTTTACATGTTATTACATACAATTATGTACTTATTATCGGACTCACACTCGGATGGCCATTACTAAGAGGAAATAATCTACGTGTTTCGAGTTAAAACACCATTTGGGATTTTTGTATAAATTTATAGTCGTGTCATGTTCGTAGAATTGTTTTTAGATGACATTATTTGTATGGATAGGAGTTCAAGACTGGAAGGCAGTTTAGTTTTGCCAATGTTAATCTTGATATTCAATTAAAATAATGATTTGTTTATTCTGTTTCAAACAGCAGACGGATTTTAGAGGTTTTCATGGCCCAAAGATTTCTTAATACAAATACAAAATTATGCTTAACAGCTGAACAAAAGTTACTGAAGATATCAGTAGGATAGATGTAAGAAATAAAAGTAAATTTTGACAATACACAAATACGTTCCAAAACAGTTTCTATTGATGGAGGGAACTCAAAAAATGCTGCCAAAAATAGCTGTTTCATACCATGGAAGAGTGAAGGGCTTATTACGGTTACACTTATCTATTTCGTGTTTCATACAGACAAAGTCACGGGTGTTAAAAAGGCAAGAAGCTAGTCACTACATAGTATAAAACAAAGTCGCTTTCCGCTGTATGTCTGTCCCTATGTATGCTTAGATCTTTAAAACTACGCAACCGATTTTGACGCAGTTTTTTTAATAGATAGAGTGATTCAAGAGAAAGGTTTATATGTAAAAAAAAATCCAAATTTACGGGCACAACGCGGGTAAAACCGCGGGGTAATGCTAGTTACGTTTAAAACTTGACTTCCTTTTTCACGCTCGTAGCTATTACGTGATGTTTCTAACTAGGTATGTACCTATTAATTAATTTGTAGTGTAGAGGACAATGGTTACTTGACGACACTAAGTTGTTACATAATTAGCTTGGAGTCGCCAGCCGGTTCAACAAAGCATATGAAGTTAATAAGGCATCTTGAATCGTTGAGTCGAGAAGGTATTTTCTATAGAGTATTTAATCAGAAGAAAATTGTATGTAGAGACCGTACCCAGAGACGTCAAATGCTTCCTTGTAGAGATTTAATGACTGATTTTGACATGTAATGTATGAAGTATGAACAATTACGTCAATTAGTTAAGTTACGATTTAATGGAGGTCTTTGAGTGCGGCACAAAGATTTTTTTGGCAAGTTGATAACTTTACCTAAGTAACACTGTTCGTAGGCAAGTACAATATGTAGTACTTATAACATATATTTTACGAGCATCTTCTTATGCATCTCATTCATATAGATCTATCGGTACGATAATCATAAAACCGAAACTGCATTTCCTTAACCACGGACCGACCGCAATTGTCTTTTTTATTTCAACTGAGAAAAAATCACAATGGAACTTAATTTTACATTCAAGTTCATCTTTTAAACGATTCTAGAAATATAGTTATGACTCTACGTCATCGAAAATGCGTTAACTATCTTGTGCTAGTACCTGTAATCATTGTGGCGAGTTGTTGCAAATCATAAAAACTTGATCTTTAAGTTTTAATAGTATATGTCATATAACCTAAAGATCAAGTACCTACTTTATTATGACTACGTATTATAAAACAAAGTCCCCGGCCGCGTCTGTCTGTTCGCGGATGCACTGCACGGATTTTGACGCGGTTTTCTAAATAGATAGAGTGATTCAAGAGGAAGGTTTTTATGTAAAGTTCGGCATTATAATTATAGATTTGCGATCACCCTGATCGACACATTCTGGTTTTCAGATTCTTAATTTTTCAGAGCGAATCTGTAAAAATGACTCTGACACAGCAATCTGATTTTACAGACATGTGTTAGGCCGAAATTCTGTATTTTGACATAAAGTGGAGATTACATGTATGTTGCTGGCCATATACGTACGGCTGTAAATACTCTGTCGATGTATTTCTAAGCGGTTGCACGAAAATTCTTAATGATTCCAACCGGGGAGGAGTATTCGACACTGCGTTAGGCGTGCGCACGCCGTGGTTTCATACAAAAGTGAAAAGTCGCGGGCGCCCGCGGCGTGCGCATGCCACGTGCACCCGCCGCGTGTGGCTTCATACAAAAGTGAAACGCCGTGCGCACGCCGCGGCGTGCGCCGCGGACACACGCGACGGGCGCACGCTTACGCAGTGTTGGCCTTTAGATACTGTCAAATATGTTTGCAGTATAGCTGCAACAGCTGATATGCATCACAGAACGTGGTATTATCATAACATTATCATAATCTCCTTTGTCGTTGCGTCCTGTTGATAACATACAATCTGCATAATCGTACGTTAACGTCTAATTATCATACCTATTGTATTATAGCCGACGGTTATTATTTAAATTATAAACTCTGATTTAATTTTGCATTATCATCAAATAATATGGTAGTAGTGGTGTACAGGCATTGGCAAGGAAGTACAATTAGAGTGCGCCTGCATGTGGAATGATAGTATTAAGCAATAATGAGCAATTTCAAGCAAATCCAGCTGGCACTATGCTGCAGATTATTCCATTGAATGCTGATATAATACTCTCTCGTACCTGAGTTACCGTCGATAATGACAAATCGTCGATTGTCGTGGCGCCATTATCGTTTGTGATCGCTTCTAACCGTTACGATCATCGTGCAAACAGTCATCCGATCGCAGATAATCTCACTCAACGAACTACACCCAAATTCCCTTTGTGCTCGAAATACCGACAAGTTACGGATCTCGACAATCACGGAGACGATCATAGATGATAATTTACAAAGATCGCGGCGGCGCGGCGTAGTGACTAAGCGATGTCAGTTAATTGCGACTGTTAAGCAACGTGCAGCTCGACCCCTACTTGGATAGGTGACCAGTAGTGGCATTACTATCTGAACGCTACCATACTTCGGAGGGCACGTAAAGCAGTCGGTCCCGGTTGTTTCAATCGGTAGAACGTGTCAGAGGCCGTTAGGCGGTCTTAAAACTCCAGGGTTGCCACTAACCTACTCGACACGGATAAATGAATATACAAAGTTAATCTAATATTTCAGCACCCTACATCAGCGTGTGCAAGCGAGACCCCACCACGATCAACGACTGCGCGCGCCACTCCATCGAGGCGCTCCGCCATCAGTTGATGGCGGGCATTCCCGAGCTGGACGTGCCCGGGATCGACCCCTTCTATATTAAGGAGGTTAGTTCTTTCGCTAAATGGTTAAAACATAGAGCCTTTACTGGACAGCAGTGGTAATTCACAGAAGGATTTTTTTGAGGGAGGTCCTTCATATAATAAACCAACACCTTTGTTAAGCTTCAACAAGAAAAGACAGTCCGCAAACATTGGTGTAGGTAGACTGTAGACAGTTTACACCCTTCGGCGGCTTCGGCTCTTAAAACACCATATCCACAAGCATTATTAACTTTATCTACACTAATGTTGTAACATTCTACTTATGTTTCCAATACTTGACTTATAATTACTACTGTTATAGCGCAGACAACAAAACAATCAATTTAAGCAATTTCACATGATGGTATAATATCCTAAAACATCGATATCGATATCGTAAAATCTCATTATAACATCAATAAAACGCGACCAATTAACCTGGCGAGCCTTATGTCAAAATCCTCATACAAGTTGTATCAAATTTTGATATTAGGCTGGCTTTTGAAAACAGTTGGGTTATACGTGAAAACTTCGTCGAAACTACATACACAAAACTCTTTGGTAAGATCTCGCTCGCTCCTGATTGGCCCTACGCGCAGCTGCGCTCTCATTGGTGGATTTTAATGGCGGCAAGTTCACTGTGACAATACACGTACGCGTGAAAAACTATTGTCAGCTTTTACTCTTGTTGTTTGATTAATTGCATTAGTGAAGATAAAGTAGTGTATGCAACTGCATATAACACGGGTATTAAAACACTCGTTACTATTATGAAACTCGCTGCGCTCGTTTCATAAACTCACACTCGTGTTTTAATACCCTTCCTTATATGACAGTTGCATAAACTACTATTATTAAGCTAAATATGGTTAGAAAAGAAATGAGGTTCGTTTGAAATGGTGTTATCAGCATGTTGGCACAGTGGCCGTGAGAGCGTTTACTGGGTCGGGGGTTGCGAGTTCGATTCCCACCTGAATTCAACAATATGTGCAGACATAGTTGTTGGCGACGACGTCTGGGTGTCAATTATATATTCATAGAAATTATTTGTGTATGTTATTTGTGTGTGTAGTAGTATCAGTTAGATTCCATAATACAAGCTCAGAGTTTACTTTGGGTCTAATAAACCGTGTGTGAATGTGTCCGGGAGATCTTATTATTGTTTATTTTCCAGATAATACCCACCCTGTCGCACTCGAGCACCATCAGCGCGGTGGGCAAGGATGTGAAGGTCACGGGGGCCGGCAACTTCACCATCAAAAGTTTGTCGTAAGTCACTTTTTAAACAATCACTATGTGAACACATTACAATCACTTACCTAGACGGGACGTGAGTGTAGTTCAAGTAAGCGATGTAAGAACATTGCGATTGTTAAGCAACGTGCAGCTCTCTGGACTTGGATGGGTGACCGATTGTAGCTTCTTTCGGAACGCTCACGTGCTTCGGAGGGTACGTTAAATTGTCGGTCCCGGTTGTTTCAATCGTCAGACCATGTCGGAGGCCTTTAGGCGGTCTAAGAACTCCGACGCCAGGGTTGGCCACTAACCTACTTGAAATGAGTAAATCTAGACGGGATTTACGAATGAAACCTTTAATTCATACCTCAACGTTTCGGTCGTGTCGCAACGGTAACTGTTCAGGAGGGTCGCGATTAAGTCCTGTTTAAATTAGTGTTTACCAAGGCTTCTTATGCCCGGAAAATATGGTAGAACCATTAATTGGAAACCTGATGCTTAAGGCTGCTATCTCGAAAAAACCATCATACCGGGGATCTTCGAGATCTCACTGCTGTTCAAATATAAGAGCTAGGATTCTTATACTTGTGTATCAAGAACTCCATTCGATTCTGTACAAAAGCGCCATGATAGTTTTTTAATAAGTTACAATATCTTAATCTTGTTAATATTTTCGTACATATGTTATATTGGGTTGATTTATTTCGTAGTTGCCTTTTTGATACATGAGACATTACTATAGTTCAGTCGGTCTCAGTAACCTATCTAAGATCTGAAATTGCTGGAAGAAATAGGTTATAGGGACAAGGCGTTAATCAAAATCTTAAAATACAAAATTTTCATTATAATACCTTTAAAACTTGATTTAGAATTTTGAAATTATGTCTCCATTACTCTCGCAGTGTGGACCTCGACACATTCACCATCAGGGCGCGGGTTCGGTTCCCGATGCTGCACCTGGAGGGGCGCTACAAGCTGGAGTCGCAGATCACGGTGCTACCTCTTAACGGGGAGGGAGGCCTCACCGCTGATGCAGGTGAGGACTTTGGAAATATGTATCAGTACATGACAATAACTCCATATTTACCTACCTGGCTGTGCTTTACCTTCATTGATCTATCTCTTTTTATGGGAGCCCACGAAAATTTTAGCATCATTATAATCTTCTCTAAAATTTTGTGATTGATTGAGACCTCCATTTTGTGACCTGACTGTACTTTGTATAAAATAGGTTTTAGTACAGAGCAAACTTACGACAACTGTTTGCTTTGAGGTTTTCTAAAGGCGTACATATCACTTCACTTTTATATTGTTATAAAGGTAGGATCCTTGTCAAAAATTAGAATTAAAAAAAAACAAAAAAAAGGTAGGACAGAAATTCCCGATTCATTTTTTTTTGCTTTTTATTAATCTATCACGAGCATAGGAGTATAGACACTTTAGTTCTTATTTCAAACAGTTCGAAGTTGGCAAGGAATGCAGAGTGTATTTTTTAAGATCACTCGTTTCTCAAGAATCATTTCGTTGTTTGCAGTGAAGTGTGACGCCGAGCTGGTCCTCCACAGCCAGCTGCCTGAGCGCAACGGCGTGGTCTACATCGTGTTCACCGGCCTGGACATGGACATCAACGTCAAGGACTACAGGATTAAAGTTGACGGACTCTTCAACGGGGATAAAGCTCTAGGTATCTACTACTTCGACCGATTCGAATCGATTGACCAAAAGTACCATTTACCATGCGGAAATTAGATGTCAACTTTCTCAAAGATACCAAATGCTCTCTTTGTTAAGGAGTAATTTTTAAAATGTAAAATATGAAAAATTTCGGGTACGGCCGGGATTCTACAGGGGGATTCTACAGTAGTGGAGTAATATCTCTATTCTGAAGCTACTAATACTATCTTAATTGTAGGGGAAGCAGCCAACCAGGCCATCAACAGCAACCGAGGGGAGTTCCTGAGGAATGCCAAGCCGTACCTGGAGAAGACAGTGTCCAACCTTCTACTGGACTTCGCTAACAGAATAGTTAAAGACCTTACTCTGGACCAACTTCTACCGGAATAGATTCAGATTTGACTAACTTAGCGCATTGCACAAGAACTCTTAAATATATTTTATTTAGATCTTTTGTTTTTTAAACAAAAGCCGTTCGTCCGAGAATGTATTTTATATTTCGCAAAATAGAACGAACGAAATTAACACGAACGTCATTTGTTTTTCAATATAAGCTGCTAAATCAAATTAAGAATCCTTGAGCAATCCACCCTATAAAGTCTATTTCTTCTTTTTTTTACGTAACCTCGCTGTCCCACTGCTAGCCACAGGTATTCCCCAATTCCGTCCATGTATCTCTTTCCAGTGCCAACTCCTTCCGATCCTTATCAAAATCGTCCAGTTCTTTCCGCCATTGAGTCGGAGGCCGACATGTTGGCGGACGGCTGCCTTGACAACCTGCCTATAAGAACGGTAACTGTTGACGACAATTGCAAGTGTTAACCGATTATCCAGTAGAGGCAGCCTCGGGTCTCGGGCTGCCTCACCCCGAGGCCGTGCAAGTGGCTGCCTGACACCGAGGTCCGCCGCGACACGATGTATATTTTGCACTTGTTGTAGGCAGTATGTCTCAAGTCGAGGCTGCCTCTAGTACATAACCGGCTTGTTTGACAGTTGTTATAGGCTCCATTCGACAGAATCCTTTGTGGATGTAGAGCGATAAAGTAGTTTAGATATAAATATACGTAAGATTACTTAAATATGTCTTCTATGTTATATTTATTATACTATAACTTGTATTGTTATGTAAAAGTAGTAATATCTTTAAAAGATTTCTTTATTTACTTCGACACACACGAGTGTCTACGATTATTTACTTCTATTCTTTTTGTAAATATCTATGTACCTACAACTACCCTATTTGAATAGATATTTACGTAAACCGGTCAATATTTGTAATTGCATTGTTTTTGTAATGTTAATTTTATTGCAGAACAAATATTTTCGGTTAATTCCTAGGAGTTATTAGTAAGAGTAAATATTCTTGTAAGTAATATCAACAAACTGTGATTCTTTGTACTAACTACGGCAATTGGTTTGTTCAATTAAATTATGTTTTAGTATAGAGTTATTTTCATTCCTCACTTTTAATGATTAAGTTAAGTAAAGCATTAGCCTGTAATGTCCCACCGATAGGCAAAGGCCTCTCATCACACTGAAGACATCAGTACAGTGAGAAGGATTAGTCGTAGTCGCTGGCCTAATGTGGGTTGGTGATGCCAAACCTGAGTCATGTTTGAAAAGTAGGAAACATGGTTTCGCTGGACCTGGGAATTGAACCCGGGACCTCAGTCCTGGCAGGCGAGGGCACATACCACTAGACCACGGAGGCGTCAGTGTTACATAGCCTCTTTAAAAAAATACTCACACAAATCTGATATCATTAATTCGTAGATTGCCTTGGACTTGTTATCTCTTTACAGATGGAAATGGACATTTTGAACATAATATTTTGGAGGTTAAAGTTGTAATGAATGAAGAATTACGTTTTGAAAACATTGTTGATTGTTCATTAAATGGTATAACCTTGCGTTTGTTTGTTTTGCGTATATTACTTTCAGAGCAGATTTAAAGAACTTCTGAACATTAATAACTAGAACTTGAACTGGCATACATCAAATTATTACTACCAGCGCCTCGCGGTTTGACCCGTGTTGCGCCCATTCCCGTAAGATTTCGGGATAAAAAATAACCCATAATCTTCCCATTGAATGTGGGTATCCATTGCAAAAAGAATTATTCAAATCGAACTGGTAGTTCCTGAGATTAGCCCGGACATTCAAACAAACAAAATTAAAAAAATACCTTTTTATAAAATTAAGTATGGCTAATCATATGCAACTGTCTCATAGCCGTATAATGTTAAGGAGTTCGTGTACTTTACCTCCGTATTAATGGAAGGTGTTTGTCGGAACTGGTGTGAGGCAACGCAGTGGTCAAGGCAAGCCGCCACTTGACATATTGCTGGCGTATTGGCAACCAGGTGCATGAAGATGGACCATTGCGAAATATCTCTTTATAATCAAAACGGCTATATATCAATTTACTTTGCATTTTCGGGTGACAATGGAAAATCAGTATGTTATTAAAAAAGGAAGTAACAGGTTTCTTAAGTTTAAGCGAACAGTACGTTTTTGAATTGAAAGCTACGTTGACGGATACACTCCGCTTTTATTTTACATTTTTATCTGACGTTTCGACTCCTTTACAGGAACCGTGGTCACAGGAGACTAAGGTGTTATGCGTCTATACAAGAAGTAAAAGAGCTGAAACGTCAGTTAAAAATGAAAAATAAAAGCGAAATGTATCCGTAATAGTAGTTTCAATTCAAAACAAGTAAGTAAGGTCGTGTCAGTTAGTGGCCAACCCTTGTGTAGGAGTTTTTAGACCACTAAAGGGCCTCCGTCGTGGTCTGAAGATTGAAAAACCTGGTACACAATTTTACGTGTCCTCCAAAATATGCTATTACAAAGTATTCTATACCAGGTCTAGCGGAAACATATTTTCTTTAAACATGGCTCCGGTATGAGATCAACAACCTCTAATAGGCAAGCGTGGTGATTATACCTAATACTCACTGTACTGATGATGTATCTTCGACGGATTGAGAGGCTTTGGCCCACTGTGGGACACTACAGGCTACTATTACTGTTAAGTTAAAGAACTGTCGCGATTGTGTTTTGTAGGTAGACTAGGGTTGGTCATTAGGGGTTGATCCAGTCCATCGGTATATTATTGTCGTATATTTTTTTACTTAGGTTGCTTAATACAACGATTCTAAATAATGTGGACGTGTTATAACATGTTATTTAATCTACCCATTCTCGATTTTTCGCTCTATATTTTTGCTCGATTACCCATGCATTCTTAATTTTATTTAGCGCCTTTATTAACAAATTGTGTTCTTTTGGGTGCAGTTCAAAATAGTTGGTGGGACTTTAACATGTCTTCAATTAAACTCTTTAATGGCTAATTTATAAACGCTTTTAAACTAAAACAATGTTATTTATAGTGTTTTGTCTTTTAACCTCTTCGAAAAATGGCGTATGTTGGAAAGGGACATATCATTTGATAGCTGAAATTCATTTTCATTTTCATCCATAGTCATTTGACAGTTCTGAGTCTACGAAGGAACCCTTACTTTTAGCTAAACAATTATTTGCATGACTTGCAGTACTTTATTCTTAATTTCGTAATTATTAATTCAATTCGCAAACAAACTTTCATACATTCATGTAACATCAACAAAGTTAAAGGTCGACTACTTTTAAGATGTAACAACTTGTTCGCTCGGTAACCGTTTGGTACTGTTACGCTCCAAAGTGGCTACCTATATTTTACTATCTAAAATTTTTGCTTATTCGTTTGAACGCTCTGATTTCTGAAACTATCGGTTGGATTTGAAAACAATACTTATGTATATGTCAGCCACATTCTAGACGAAAGTAATGGACTACTTTTTCGAGTTTAATATTTATATTTGTTGGTTTGTTCTCTGAAACTGAGCGCGCTGATCTCTCAAAACCAAGCGTTGGCTTTGTAAAAATAGGATTGTATTAACTACATTCTAGAGAAAGGTAATGTAGTCCATCATAGTAATGTATCCAACGTAGGGCGCTGCTAATGGTAAATCAAAAATGGTCTATCACAGTTAATGCTGACAGTCCAATTCTAAGATATTCTATTGAATTCTAAATACCTATACGTGTATGCTTTTATTAATTTTGCAATGTTTACTTTCGATAGGCTGGTAATGATTGCCGCCGCGGTATTCAGGGCCAGGTCGACGAATTATAATATACTTAGCTATTTATATTCAGCTTTACATAGTCATTGATAGGTTGTGCAACCTCTTATATATTTGTTGTAATAGGAGATTGATATTTTGTTGCCATAAAACTATTTGTAGTAAGGTCACGAATTCTAGATTGTTCTTTTAGAAGAAAATGTATTATCTGTTACAGCCCGTCCAGTGGCATAACTTTTTATATAGCACTAGCTGCTACCCGCGGTTTTACCCGCGTTGTGCCCGTTCCCGTGGGAATTTAAGAACTGATCGACCGATTTTGTGCAAACTTCACATAAACCATCTACTAAATAGTCCGAACAAAGCCTAAGCATTTGGTTTGGATAGGTGAGCCCGTTCTTGGGTTATAAAATTACAACGAAAAGTGGCATTGATTTTTATATATAGAGATAGAAGCTATTCACCTTAGACATGGATTTTATAGCGGCTTCTTTAGGTATGCATCGATACCCGATCTTAGTTCGGGGTATCAGAGGCGTTCGGCGGTGCCTCTGTACAAGCGGCAGCGACGGCGATTATTGAAGATTACATACTTTTTAAACTTTGACGATTTGCACTCATTATACTAAACGTCATAAACGTCATGATGTGAAACGGGTCTGTGGGTCTGACTGGACCATCATCCCGTGACTACGGGTGGTGTAATTTGCTCGAAACGTTCCGTTAAATATAATTATATTCAAACGCGATACAGACCCGTATCATCTTTAAATAAATAATG
The DNA here is from genome assembly GCA_951394245.1 of Cyclophora punctaria. Lineage (NCBI taxonomy): Eukaryota > Metazoa > Arthropoda > Insecta > Lepidoptera > Geometridae > Cyclophora > Cyclophora punctaria. Next base: position 3,043,186 of record OX596171.1, on the reverse strand, counting down.
CTACGTACTTGTGTATGTAACTGAACTCCTCGAAACGGCTGGACCGATTTGAATGATTTTTTTGTATGCGTTTGGGTGACACATCATGACATCTATTGGATCACGAGTGGAACCAACCCGCGGGACAGCTAGTTTAGTATAAATATTAAAGGTTAATTCTTACATTATAACTTAAGGTGGTCTTAAAACGTTAACACCAGAGTTGATGACTTACCTTAGTTATTGTTACAATGTTACTATGCCCTATCCGACCCATCTACACCTCAAATAAACTGATAATTAAGGAAATCCCACACGTGCATAAGAAAGGCTTCATTGATTTGATAATTAATTGTTTGAATTCGATTCGATTTCCACACGGTCGATCCGTTATCGGTTTAGCGGTCAGCGGAGACTGCGCAACACTCACGTGCTTGGGTCCCGGACGGAGGATCTCCTCGCTTCCCCCTCCGTGGTGCAATGGCGGAACATTGTAATTGTGCGCAATAACTGTAATTGGATTAAAGCGTCAATTTGTTAACTTGGTTTGGGTATAAACTGTTTCCGATATTCGCGAGTACATGTGTATCCGATACCACATCGATACGGATAATTTTAACACTTTGGATTTGGTAAACGTAATATTTATTTTTATTTTACTAGCCGCGCCCCGCGGTATTACCCGCGTTGTACAGTTCCCGCGGGAATTTCGGGATAAAATGTGTTGTTCTGATGTATAACCTAAATTACTCTAAAGTTTCATCCAAATCCGTCCAGTAGTTTTTGCATGAAAGAGTAACAAACATACATACATACATCTTCACAAACTTTTGCATTTATCGTGGCGTAGTTTGACTAAGCGATGTTAGTTCATTGCGATTATTAAGCAACGGGCAGCTCGGTTTCAACTTGGATGGGTGGCCGATAGTGGTATTTCTATCTGAGCGCATAGGATACATTAAGCAGTCGGTCCCGGTTGTTTCAATCGTTAGACCATGTCGGAGGCCTTTAGGTCTAAAACTCTGACACTAGGGTTGGCTATTAACCTACTCGAAATGAATGAATGAATGAATGAATGAATGAACATGGTGGAGCGCTCGGTTTCCATTGAATTCGCGCTTCTTGGTTTGGTAGCTTATAAACTCGTTCAAAGTCCTTGTCTATGCTGAATTTAGCCTATTTGTTCTTTTTTAATTTTTAAAGGCCATCTTAATTTTGAGCCATTAATTCTTTTGTTATTTATAGATTTATAACAGTTGGAACCTTCGACATTGTTCATAATTGCAGTACTCAATGTTGAGTTAACACAACATGCAACATTGTCAAACATGTTATTAAGTTTAAAGTTATTAAAGTAGTAAAACAATTAGGATCGTGTATAGTTCGCTAGGTCTCTGATATATAATTATAAGGTATCTCTAGTAGGAGTTGTCTATGGCTTGGTTTATGTTAAAATCATTTTAGTTCTCGGCAAAAATATAAGTAGTAGCAGTCTATGGTAGTGTAAATAACAACTTTAAAAAAATTACTTAATTTGATTTTGACTTTTTATTTATTTACTAGCAGCTCCCCGTGGTTTTACCCCCGATGTGCCCGTTCCCGTGGGAATTTCAGGATTTTTTATACATATAAACCTTCCTCTTGAATCACTCTATCTATTTAAAACCGCGTAAAAATCTGTAGCGTAGTTTTAAAAATCTGAGCATACATAGGGACAGACAGGCAGACAGACAGACAGAGAAAGCAAATTTGTTTTATACTATGTAGTGACGAGAACTCTTTCGTGTCGTAAAAAAATATGTTCTTTCTTGAATTCTACTACATATATTATTATTGTAGTTGTATATTTTATACTCTCAGCTAGAAAAAGCTGGTAATTAACTGCACATCACGGGCCAAAGCCAAGTGATGGCAGAGGATTTTTTTTTTTTTTTTTTAAAGATCAAGTTATTGATGTATCTGTGTCTATTTGAAGGAATTTGCGAACGATTCTGCAAGTGTTTAATATTGTTGATTTTTGAAGTTGTATGTATGTGAATGTAGGTAGATCGAGTAAAGAAAGAGATTGAGATAACTGCTGGGGAATTACCCCGGTAGTGGATACAACAATAGGTACTATGGTTACTTTCTGTAGTCGCCACATCCTCATTATTTCTTCTTTCAACTCTATATATTTTGTAAGTTTTTCTGTGATAGTGGTTTGCAAGTTGTGGGTGTTGGGGATGGCTATATCGATGATGATGGCTGATTTGTGGTTTTTGTCGATGAGAGTGATATCTGGTCTATTGTAGTGAATTGTTTTATCAGTTAGTATTGCTCTGTCATAATAAAGTTTAAAATTGGAATTTTCTAATATTGTTTCAGGTTGGTATTTATAATATGGGACTATTTTTGGTGGAGTGGGAATTAGTTTGTATTTATAGGCAAGTTTTTGATGGATAATGTTAGCTACCTGGTCATGTCTAAATTTGTAATCTGTCTGTGCTATGGTTTTACAGGCACCTGTTATATGTTGAATGGTTTCTGAGGCACTGTGACATCTTCTGCATAGGTCTGTAGGTAGGTTAGGCATTTTAATTATATATTTTTGGTAATTGCGGGTCTCAATCACCTGATCTTGAATTGCGAGCATGAACCCTTCGGTCTCCGGGAAAAGTTCTCCACGACGGAGCCACTCGTTCGATGCCTTTCTATCGACGTTTGGATGACTCAAGTCTTGGAGGTGTCTCCCGTGCAGAGACTTCTGGGCCCATTCTCTAAACAGTGTCTGTCTGTCCGTCTGTACTTCATTTTTTTGGGTGTTTCTATCTAATAGATTTAGGGGTGTCAACTTTCGATCATTCTTTACTATTGCTTGATGTAGTGGAGATGTGTCGGCTTTTTTATGGAAGTATGTACGTAATGTAGTGATCTGTTTATTGTGCAAGTTTCTTATATTAATCAGGCCTCTACCTCCCTCAGATCGTGGTAAAATCAATCTTTGGATACAAGATCTCGGATGATGCTTTCTTTGCTGTGACATTGTAACATTGATATTTCGCTGTAGGTTTTTAAGTTCGCCCTTTGTCCAGTTAATAATTCCGAATGAGTAGGTTAGAATTGGTATAGCGTATGCATTGATGGCTTTTATACAGTTCTTTGAATTTAATTGTGTTTTAGTTATTGAATTGAGTCTATGTTTAAACTGTTGTCGGAGTTTGGTTTTAATTTCTTTATGGCATATTTGTTTCGATTGATGGTATCCCAAGTATTTATATGTATCGTTTTCATCTAGGGGCTCTATTATTTCACCGTCTTGTAGTAGGTAGTAGTGTTGATAAGTTTTTCCATCTTTAATTGAATTTATTTTGCATTTGTCTATTCCAAATGTCATACAAATGTCCTGTGAAAATTGTTCTGTAATATTAGCAAGTGTCTCTAATTCATCTTGGGTGGAGGCGAATAATTTTAAGTCATCCATATAAAATAAGTGATTCAGTTTTAATAGTATGTCAACGAATGTGTTTATTTGTGAGTGATTGTTATCAGGGAGAGGATATCCCACATCCGTTTCATTTAACTTTTTTGAAAGGGGATTAATTGCAAGACAAAACCATAAAGGGCTTAAGGCATCTCCTTGAAAGATTCCACGTAGAATTCTTATCGGTTCAGTAGCTGTATTAGTTTTAGTTTTGAGACGTGTTATCCACTTAGACATACTTCTCTCTAAAAATGAAATTATTTCCGGGTGAATTTTATATATCTTTAGTACGTAGATGAGCCATGAATGTGGGACAGAGTCGTATGCTTTCTTGTAATCTATGTACATACTGTAAAGATCTCTCTTATTGCGTTGTGTTTGTTTTAATATAACAGAATCTATGACCAGTTGTTCTTTACAACCCTGACTATACTTTCGGCATCCCTTTTGCTGTTCAGTTAATATTGTATTAGTGTCCAGATGATCGTATATATGATGAGATAAACATGCAGTTAATATTTTGTATATTGTTTGAAGACATGTGATTGGTCTGTATTTAGCGGGGTTATTAATATCAGTGTTATCTTTAGGTATCATATAAGTTACACCTTCTGTTATGTAATTGGGCATCTGATCTGGGTTTTTAATGAAATTATTAATATGTTTATATATCACCGGATGGGCCACTGAGAACTTTTTATACCAGTAATTATGAATGTTGTCAGATCCTGGGGCTTTCCAGTTGTGAGTAGATTTTAAAACAATATGAAATGTTTCTATACTAATATTTTCAAATTGCATTTCAGTAATGTCTGTATTGCAGATGTCGTGTATCCAACTAGCTTCTGTGTTATGAGAGACAGGGTTTTCCCAGATATTAGCCCAAAATTGTTTCATGTCATCACTTTGAAGTGTATGGTTGTTGCTATTGTTTTGTTCTGCTGTAGTGTTATTTGATGTATTCTCACGAAGAGTTTGGTAGAATTTCCTCTCATTATTAATGAATTGATTATTTTGTGATTTCCGTTGTGTACATGTTTTATACCTTCTAAGTCGACTGCTAGCTACTTGAAGTTTTTGTTTTAGTGTGTCTAGGTAATGCGTAGGATCAGTGTTGGGCTCTTCATGAATTGTGTGTGTTTTATATTTTTCGATTATATTTTGAACTTGTTTTATGAGGTTGTTGTTTCTGTTTCCATTTATGTACTGTGTTAGTCTTCCTATTTTAGCTCGTAAGTCTTTTATCTTTCTTTCTAATCGTTTTTGCCACCGTGGGATTTTATCCATATTTATATTACGTGTTGATGTATTTTCTGAGGTGGGTAATACCAATCTGGAGCCATTTACTTTTGCAGCCGTCCATGCTGCGCTATAGATCGCTGTTTGCAAAGTGTGGAAATCACTATCTATAGCAATCATATCTCGTAATACTTTCGTATTTAGATAAGTTACAATATTGTTGAACCGTTTCGATGATTTTTGCTTTGGAATAAATTGGCGTTGCTCTGGTTGAGTGTTTAAGAAGAATTGAAAAACTTCAGCAAAAGTTGTATCGATTTCAGTGTTTCTATTAGTTTCTGTTGTATTTATTATATTAATTATATTGTCTGATTCTGGTATTTGATCTATGTTTCCTGTATAGTTATTGTCATTATTGCTAGCAGTTTCATTAGTTGTATCAGATATAACATGAGTACTAGTATCAGCTATATCCAATTCTGTTGCTATTTCATCCCGTATAGATTGTAGTCTATCGTCGTTAATGAATTTACTCGCTAAAATAACTCGTCTCTGGTCTGCTACTCTCTGCTCACTGACATGTGCAAGTTCGGGAAATTCCGCTATAAAAAATCGGTGTAGTGGTTTTCTATAGGCCGTTTTGTTTGTTTCTAAGTGTGTTATTCGGTAGTAAGTTTTGATAATAAATTCGTTGTGCTGTGTCGTCCATCTTAAGCGTTGATTTTGTGTTGTGTGTGTGCTAGATATGTGAGTTGAAGTTGTTTGTGTGTTCTGCTCTAAATATGTTTTAACTTCTGCGCGTATTGATTCAATTTTTTCAGATGACAAAAGTTTTCTGCTGACTATTGCTCTTCGTTGGTCTCCTACTCTTTGTTTACTGACTTGCATTTCTGGGAACTTTTGAGTGAATTTTTCGTGTAACTCTGTTAAGTATGTCCTAGTGTTTGATTCGAGGTTTGTTAAAATAAAGTATGTACGTAGGATGAATGTGTTCATTTCTTCAGTCCATTTTCTACGCATACTTTTACTAACTGTGGTGGGTGCAATTCTATCAACATCATTAGTCGTTTGCACAACATCCTCAGTTAGGGAAGGAGAAACACTCTGAATAGAAGTAGGAGAAACAGGTTGAAAGCGAAAGTTTAAGTATGATGGTGGAGATGATGATAAAGATGGGAAGAGGGATGTTGGTGATGATGAACATGAAAGGGCTTTTTGTGGATCTTCAGCCCTGGTATGGATGGATGAAGATGAGGGTGAAGATGATGGCATGGCTGTAGCATCTCGTCCTGCGGACTCGGTAGGGGCCCGCCTGCTCAACCCACTACCGCTGACGGTTCGCATACTGGAGCACTCAGCGTCAGCTCCAAGTGCGCCCCGGCGATCGCCCCCGGGAAGCGACTCTAAACGTTTTCTTTTAGATCTTGTCTCCATGTTACTGGGTTACCATTGCCACGATTGCCACTTTGTGGCCGTCCCCGCGTCGAGATCAGATGGTCGATCTCGGCGTGTGGTTAGGTTTCAGGGACTGTTAGGTTCGCCATTGCCTCGTCCGTCAGCCAGCAGGGTGCACCACGTGCAGGTGAGGTTGGCTTGGACCCCGAAAGATGGGAGTTGGGGTCCCTTACACCCCATATTATTATTATTATTATCAGCCATTTGTGTCCCAATGCTGGGCAAAGGCCTAATAAAATTAAAATTATAATTCTACTATAACAGAATTATAATGTGGTTTCAATTTTATTACACTTAATTTGTTTTTAATGTTAATGGTTACACCTAGTTAGCTACCTGCTCTACATAAAGAGTAACATTGTAAGCTCTAATGAAACGTAATAAATACTTATGTAAACATGACAAACACGTCTCAACTAATTAAAGTAACTAACGGATTATCTTAACTTAACGACATAATGACTATTAAATACTCACCACTACACCAATTACATGTAGCAGCGCCCCGCGGTTTTACGTGCCAGCTCTCCACAGAATTTCGGGACAAAAAATACCCCTTTTTCTAAAATGTAGTTATCCAACGTTAAAGGAAATATCGAATATGTTAATGATCGAAAAGTACTTCGAGAGATTAACGCGTAAACAAACAAATTGTTCACCTTTATTAGTATTAGTATAGATCAATAATGTATCTAGTATACGTTTTTAAGGGAATGTAGATGTCCGGAGGTTCTACGTCCTTCCTCCGTGGTGCGTGTGTTGGGTTGGGAGGTGGGTGAGCCGCGCTGGTGTTGGCAGTGGCAGCCGACTCGGCGACTCGGCTGGCCGAATGCAATAAAACATTCCTGAATTATAGAAATAAAAACAAATTGTGCAACTATGTTCATCACCGCAGTGCTGCTAGTGGCGCTAAGCTGTGTCACCGCTGAACTTCGTAAGTGGAATGTTTTTGATTCAAACTCGTTTGTTGTAAACTTTTTCGATTCTTTAGATATTTTGTGCCTGTTTTTAGTTTTGTCTAAGAAATTAGAAAATTGTATTCTTAATTTAAATGAGCCTTAAATAACTCAATTCAGTTTCTAGTTTCAATTTTGTTTCTAATTTTTTTATTGAAAACTTTACGTTAACTACTTACGTTAATAATAGTTAAAACGTAGCAAAAGTTTTGAAATACAACAGTTTTTATGACTGAAAAGACTCAATTGTTTTTCTTAATTAAGTTAATGATGTTTAAATGGAATTACTAACTAAGGTGTTACTACTAATAAGTAGATAAACGGTAGGATATTGTGGGCAGTGAAGTGAGCAACCGTAGATTGGGATCAGCGTATGTTGACACACTATTGCAGAACATACAGTTGCAATAAACAATAATTATAATATAGAGGCTGTTTTCTTAGAATATTGTCTATACCGTACTTATATTTTATGAATATAATCTATGTGTCGTAAAATAACTGCCTATTTCTATTATAATTATGTATTAGGTCTTAGGTATCACTACCTAGTACTCACTGTAGTTGAGAAGATAAAGTTAATAAGTAACTTAATTCATTATGGTGTGTAAGTTTTGTATTTTGCGTATTAATATTTATTAATAACCTTGCATCTTTTGAATTTGAAATTTGGCAAGTTTCACGTGTATTTCAATAACTACTGATGGTCTAGTTTTAAGAGGCAAAAAGTCCGAAGGATTACTTTCTTAATATCTATATATCGTTAGGTATCAAAATAATTAATTTGGAGTGTGCGTTTTTTTGTCCATGTCATTTAATTAACATGACCACGACATTATATATAGATACATGCAGGGGGCCCTAATTAGTGAAATTAGACCATACGTCAAAAAACTGTCACCATTCACCATCATTGTCATCATGGCGCCAAACTTCAAAATTAATAAGAAAAAAAATTGTCTAGTTACATCGACCCTTCCGATGTTGCCAACGTAATGCCAACGCAATATTTTATGTTTCTCTCCAATTACACAGTGTTCTTGAAAAACTAAATGCATATTTTTGTTTTTTTTATTACCAAAATATTAGCTTTTGATTCAAGGCCATGAATAGAAGTCAAGAGCGACTTGTCGTTTAGTAAATATTATATGTTCTTAGAGTTCTAGGTCAGATCTAAAGTAAATAATAAAATGTTTGTCAAATAATATTTATTTTTGTGTGTTTAGGATAAAAGAGTAAGTAAATTAGTTGGACCTTGTGCTCAACCCTGCAGGCCAGGTCAGCAATATTATAAAAAAAAGTATGATTTACGAGCAGCGCCCCGCGGTTTTATCCACGCTGTCCTAGTTTTTATGGGAGTTTCAGAATGAAAAATAACCTATGTGGCTATGGGTACATTTCAAAAGAAATTATTCAAATCGGATATGTAATTTCTGAGAAGAGCGCGTTTAAATAAACAAAAAATCTGCTTTTTCAGTATAAATTAGTTTCATTATAGAGTACAATAATGACACATACTGATATCATCAGTGACAGTTAGTTAACAGTTTTTAAATCCAGCACGGTATCAATTTAAGAATTTATCATAGATTGCAAATTATATTTTCTACAAGGAATGTAGTATTGGTTGGTGCGATGCATAACTATGATGTAAGGACCTGTTGGACGGAGCAAAGAGTTAATATACTTATTACCATGTAGTTTCAAGAAAATAGGTTTACTATTTAATAATACGAGTAACTAGTTTCTGTTTCTGGCAAGATAATATTCAAGTATGGGATTTGTATTTAAGGCTCGATTACATAACTCTAACTTATTAAACATAATGTAAAAATAATGACGTTTGTTTGTTCCAAACTGGGTTAAATTGATGAAAGTAAAAATGCAACTGACTGCTAAATAATCATTGTTATTAGTAAGACTATTCTTCATTCAGGCAGAATGAAGGTTAGGTTATATTCCGCCTGATCTATACTAAATAGAGGTAAAGTTTCTCACTGTGTTTGTTTGTAAGAGTTAATCTCAGAAACTACAAAATCGATTTGAATAATTATTTTTGTAATAGATAGCCTCATTCAACGTAAAGGTTATAGGCTATTTTAAGGCCGAAATTCCCGCAGGAACGGACACAACGCGGGTAAAACAGCAGGGCGCTGCTAGTCTAGTATATTTTTTATTAAAATTGTTGAGAAAGTTTGACTCGGGTTTGAGATCAATAACCTGCAATATACAAGCGTGGTGATTATGACTGTACTAATGTGGGAAAGGCCTCTCATCTCACTGAAGATATCAGTACAGTGAGGGGGATTAAGCATAATCACCACGCATGACTTTAATGCGTTATAAATACTTGTATGCATGTACGTATAACTAATAGGTATTATTAGTATTGCACTTTACGTTATGTAACATTACAATACAATAGTAAAACAATAACACTTATTTAACGGATTAATTTAATTAACGGATATTACGTTAATCTGTTTCAATTTCTAGTTTTATGAACGTAAAGGAAATTGTAGTTTCTAGCTTCCAGTGACCGTCCTTACTCGTAGGAAAATGTAAACCTTACGTAGGTATTCTATTAAATGAAACGGGTCTGTATCGCGTTAGATAATTTAACGTATTTTACTAAAATATGTATCCGACGGTTTGAGCGAATTACGCCGCTCGTGGTCACGGGATGACGATGACTACGAACAGCGAGATTGATGGTGGTCGAGTGATCCCGTGACCAGAATTTGCGGTACAAGGAGTCCTTAAATTATCTAACGCGAGACCAACCTGTTTCATTAAGTAGAATGAGTGCTATCGTGTGGGTTTTAAAAGTATCTTACGTAGGTATTTAAGCCCTTTTTCTTAAACGATATTTCTTTTTTTTATTTCTAAACTTCAACAGTGTTTTAAAGTGTTTTGTCTCTTTCGCTCTTTGGCAAATAGAGTATGTCGGAAAGGGACAAACCATTTGATAGCTAGTGCTGTAAATAAGCGTTTATGAAAAGGGCCCTTAAGCCAAGAGCTGTGTAGCTTGTAACACACTTTAGGTATGTATATATTCTGTATACCTTATTTTATTGATTTCATTACATACTTACCTTTACCAAAACCTTTTTCAATATATTCTTACTGAGCACTATACCTTTCGTCTATATAGGTATAACTAGCTCAACTCAATTAATGCCTGATAAGAGCCCCCGCAGACCACAGACTTTTTATCGGCCGATAGTTTGGTCGGGCTCTTGATCAGTACTCAGATGTAAGCAAGTGCGCAAACTATGACGATTTGGTATCGGCCAATAAAGAAGTTCGATGGGCTTCCCGATTCAATTCAAACTAAACTGTCGGCAAACTATCGGCCGACCGTATAATCAGTATTGACTCCCTACCACACGCGCACACACGACGATTTTTTAGTCGGCCGACTAAGCCGATAGTTCAGTTCGCTCCGAGCTTTGACAGCGAATGGTCGGCCGCGCGTGTTTTGTAAAATGGCGTCGCCCAATTCTCAGTCGCTTATTTCGGAATCTTCGATCATAACTTTGATCGAGGAAGTCGAAAAACGCCCTGCACTTTTCACAATTTTCCATTTAATAATCTATCACTAAAAATAGGATGCACCCAATACTCTCGGTCTCTCTTTTTAATTTTCTTCCTCCGGTGTACCTATGAGAGCAATAATAACAATTCTATGCAATGTTTTATTAATGTTCATTGTGCGGTGCGACCACTCTTTTCAACAGTTGGTTAAAAACTAGCAAATAGAGAATAGTCGGCAGACTGTTGGATAGTTTGCGCACTCATCACCGACTGAACTGTTTAGTTGGTTCGGTGTGCGTACTAGCAGGCCAACCCGACTAAAATATCGGCCGATAAAAAGTCTGTGGTCTGCGGGGGCTCTAAAAAGTAATTTAAATTCCAATGAAATACCTACAACGTTATAGGAAAAGTAAAATACAAGTGTTTAACAGTTAAACAATGTTTATTTCAGCGCCGTACATCAAGGTGTGTCAGCGAAATGACCCCAGCGTGGACAAATGCATCATCAACTCCATCAACGAGCTGCGGCCCAAGATCACGAAGGTACACTCAGTTATGTTCCCTTATTTTCCATCTTTATATATTTACTAACTTATTTTCTTCTAACTTCTGTCTATGTTATGCCAAGAATTGTTTTTGGTTTCTTCCCGCCCATTTTTGACATATGTAAGTTTGAGGTTAGTGGTCTTCTCTATATTTATCAAGGTTGTAATCTTTCCGACTACATCTGATGGTGATGTGATGATTTTCGTTCAAAGGCTGGTTTTGATTCTCTGATTCAAAATTCAACTATTTATGTTCTAATTATCTTCACTTTTTAGTATTATCCCGAGAACTGTCCACACTTCGTGACAACTGTTCTTTATCGTCCAAACGCTGAATTATTTTATCTCAAATCTTTATTGAAGTCTACAATTTGGTATAATTTTTTTTCAATTTGCAAGTTTGATTAAGTCTCTATTTATACTACTTTGTGGTACTCTTGTGATGTTAAGCTCCAGCGGCTGATCCTCCGGCAGCTGAGGCTCCGTCGGGGCCGGCGTCTGCTGCTGTTGAGGTGCTCGATGTTGGCGCGGGGGCAGGTGCGGGGGCAGGCGCTGGGGCAGGCGCGGGGGCAGGCGCGGGGGCAGGCGCGGGGGTTGGTGCGGGGGCTGGTGCGGGAGCGGGGGCTGGCGAAGGAGATGGCGAAGGGGAGGGAGAAGGGGAAGGGTTATTCGAAGGTGTCGGCGTATCCGAAGGGCTCGATCCAGTGGTATCTCCTGCAAAAGCCAAATCACCACTATCACCCGAAGGCACGTCATCTATATCGGAACTAGTTTCAGCTGCGGCAATCTTCCCAGAACCTCCCTCAGCAACGATATCACTAGTTAAGCTTGAATTCTGTAGCGCCGTGTCTATGTCTTGAACCACCACCGATATATCGAACCCGGAGCCGTTAGGGTCGTTCTCCTGAGCGGTGGACAGAGAAGTGAGGTTCTCGCCATCTTTGGTCAACTGTGCTAGCGATATGTCCGAAGTGTATACTGAATCGTTGCCCTTGTTTTTGCCTGTTGGTACAATGCTGACTGCAACATCGATATTGTTCTCACCATTCGTGTCTGCTGCCTTGCTGCCTCCAATTATGATGGTTGTCCTCTGCTTGTTGTTGTTGCAAGAAGGGATGGACAGACTCAATCCTTTAGCAGGCCTGGGTATCCTGACCTGTCCGTTCTGTTTGCACTGGCTGTTACATATGGATCCACTGCAGCTGTTGCAAGGGTTGCCATAGTACTGGGCGAGTTGCGAATAGTACGGATACGGGTAGTTATTGTTGTTATTACAACTGGCTTGGGAGCTCGAGGAACCAGAAGGTATTCTTAACTCAATCACATTACTATTAGAGCTGACCGTCTGCGTTTGAGCTTGACACAGAATCAACTGAAATTGAATCACATATTAATATCTTAAGAAATAAAGAGATCGCGATTTAAATTGTGTTGCTTCTTCGGGACAAATGTAAATAAAAAAGAAAGGTTTATTCCTAGTAGGTTGTTTTGTGTTGTCCCTGAAATCCTGACAGAATCGGGTTTAGTCTGAGTAAACATTGTCAAGAGTTAGCTAAAGTATGGCACAAATTTAATATTTAGGAGCCCTTTCTGTGCCACTACCGGGCAAGGGACATTCCATTCTTTCAAGTTTGTCTTTTGAGAGCTATTTGAGAGTATTGAAATCATAAAATTAAGTTTTTTAACTTAATGTTCTTTTTACCCAAAAAATTACGATGAATACCCACCCCAAACACCGGGAAAATACGAAATTATTTGACTTACCTGTGCAAGGGAGAGTGCTACTATTACAACCTGTGTCAGTCCCATGTTTGACCTATATTGTTAACATCTTTAATTGCCCCGTCTTTTATACTAGTACCGACTGATAGGGCAGCGGTCTTCGTCATTTGATGACCGCATGCCGCCATCATATCAGCGCTGTTAAGCACGTACCGCCAGTTATAATTATTTCGATAATAACATTGTTTAGTTTGTCTTCTATCATTGTTTTTGTTGCAAACTGAGGAGTATGCAGATTTGAGTATTTAGGATTATTTATCATTTGTGTTTAGGTTGACATTCATGTTTGAGCGCTACCGTGCCGTTAAATTGTCAGTTCCGAATCTTTCCGATGGAGCGTTAGGTAATGTTGATTTAAGTTAATCCGTTCGTTAAATCATGTCTGATGTCTTGAATCGGGTCTAAGAACTTCACCACCGGAGTTCGACACTAACCTACTTAAACATACAAATCAAAAACAACCAACCATCTTCACAACCTATCATTTATTCCATAAAATTAACCAAAACAAACATAAAAAAGAAAGGATAAGCCTGTAATGTCCCACTGCTGGGCAAAGGCATCTCATCTCACTGAAGATATCAGTACAGTGAGGAGGAAAACAAACATAAACTACTCATAAATCGCAACTAACAAGTTGTAACCCTAATATGCACGTTTTACACGTGACCAAGTACTGAGAGTCGGCCTTATTAGCTATTAACCAGTAGGCATTTAGCTTTTTGAAAGGAAACATGATGCAACGAGCGAAGGGATATAAGAACGCTCGTGAACTGTTAGCAAACCCGCCGGGGACGGAATCCTTGAGCCCTGAATTAGGGTGAACGGCCTAACCGGTTCTAATATGTATTAGGAAATCTGATACAGCGATTTGATCTCGCGCGTCTAAATTTTCATTGGGCATGGGAAATGGGTTGTGGTGACTATGTTTATTAACTTTATTTGGGTACATTTTGCAGATATATAGAAAGGAAATTTTATAAACGTGATGTTTGTTTTTGTGGTTTTATGAGCTTATGCTGCTGTGGTGCAAGTGGCCGTAACGGCGAATAATAAAATATTAATCCTCACAATATTATTTTGAGCGCTTTTTTGTTTTAAAATAGCTTAACACTGTGGCTCGCTCTCTATAGTTTAAAATAATTAACTTTAGAACTCACCATTTTAAGTTGATGGTTGACACAACGAACTTTCTTAAACTCAATTTTCTTGACGCCAAAAGGGCCCTTGTATAAACTTGAGAGGGCTATAAAACAGCTTTGAACGGGAGAAAGAACAAGGTCACAAGGGTTATCTTACAACCATGGAGGTTATATATGGTTCGTATTTACAACACACATTTTGATGGACCTCCAAGGTCATAATTACTACGAGTATTATAAATACGAATTATTTCTTGATGTCTAAATGTAAAGGCAACTACGAAAAGTAACGATAACATGTCCTAACTATGAATCCTAACGTCCTCTACTGAGGGCGGATGAAGCCGCGGGGAGAAGCTAGTATTTTTAGACTCACACTCAGTCTTCTGTGACCACGGTTCCTGTAAAGGAGCCGATGTCAGATAAAAATTTAAAATAAAAGCGAAGTGTATCCGTAACCGTAGTTTCAATCTATACTAATATTATAAAGCTGAAGAGTTTGTTTTGTTTGTTTGTTTGTTTGTTTGTTTGTTTGTTTGTTTGTTTGTTTGTTTGTTTGTTTGTTTGTTTGTTTAAACGCGCTAATCTCAGATACTACTGAACCGATTTGAATAATTCTTTCACTGTTAGATAGTCTATTTATCGAGGAAGGCTATAGGCTACATTTTATCCCGAAATTCCCACGGGAACGGGCACAACGCGGGTAAAACCGCGGGGCGCTGCTAGTTCAAAATAAGTATTGTTCGCATAAACCAGTAAAAGTTAGTTATTTTATAATTGGAACTATTGAAGTTATTGTGTTCTTTTAAAATTGGAACTCTCTCCGATCGAATCACAATAAACAAAGGAACCAGGAGTTCGACCTTCGCATGGGAATTCGTTTAATAGCGAAATTTGAAAGTATGTCATTGTCAAAACATTTCATAAGTTGCAGGGAGAAGTATGTCAAGTTATCTGTTAATGGACATGTTAACTGTAGGATAAATACTGTCTAAATAACTCTGAGTTAATTCAAGCAGTGTTTCTAGTAATAAAATATAATATAGCTGTGTTTTAACTAAGTTTCTAAGTTCGATCTAGTCACTGCTTGTCAGTCAGCATTGCTTTTAAAAGTTGTGTCTTCTATTTCACTTAAAACAGGGTTCTAATACAATAAAAAAAACGTGGCGTACATTGGGCGCACAAGGAGGTTTTACATACAGTATATTTATAGTTTCTTTATAAAACCTATACTGTCCCACTTATGAGCAGTGGTCTCCTTCATGATCTCAAGCGTCTCTGTGTTGGGCTTTTGGCCAATCCCTGTTGAGGTTGTCTAGATCATCATGCCGTCCCTTCCGGAGACTCGTGTAGATTACGAAGTAAAAAAAATACATTTGAATTGAGAACTCGTCTCTGTTTGATGTAACTTTTTGTAATTTTAAGAATGGGAACACATATCAAACCTCCTTCTTCTATATTTGTAATTGACGGTTTAAAGAGGTTAATTCTACATAGATTTAATACGATTATCGCATGGAACATTCCTAGGTGATACTCAGTCAAGGATAAAACAGTTTTAATAATAGCACTAAATTATGATAAATTAGTTAACTACACATATTAATAGTATGTTGTTAGGGTTAATAACTGCAGTCATTATATGAACGATCTTGCTCTATGTTAATCTAAGTAGTTTAAAAACATTTTTTTTCTTAATCAACATCCATAATGCTCCGTGACTCATAAGAGGTTTCTAATTAAGGAGGTGCCATGAAGGAATCGTTAAAGAAGTAGCGATTTTTTTTAAAAAGAAAACAAAATGGAGTTATAGCGAATGCTCCTTATGTTTTAAAAAAAATCGATGATCACTGTCATCCTGGCTTGCACCCTAAAGTTCCCAAATCCATTTTGTGATTTACGGAACTTCAATAAGAATTCGAATTTGTATCGATTATTTATAAATAACTTTTGTACTACGTAGTGCAATGTACATACACGTGTCTGAGAATTTGTATTATCAACTGAAAATGAATCATAATAACTACGTCAGACGGTTTGTGCGTTAATGTGTATTTACTTAGAATTAAAGAGGCTATAATACCGAAATGGAATTTGAATGTGGCCAGATAGTTATTGGGATACGAGCAAAACCAATAGAGAGAGGATGGAACATTGTTTGAAGAAGAAGTTGAAGACCCTATTTTAGAAGAATACCGTTTGACAATCGAATGCTGTATCAATCAGAACTTAGAACTTCTTAGAGTCAACACTGCGTTAAGCGTGCGCCCGTCGCTTCATTTTTGTATGACACTGCACGCGGCGGGCGCACGCGACGGTTCACTTTTGTATGGAACCGCGGCGTGCGCACGCTTAACGCAGTGTCGGCCCTTAGTCCAGACATTTTCTAGACAGCGTTTTGGATTATGAAGACTAAATTATTGTAATAAGTGTTGTTAGACTGATTAAACACAGACTTACGTTAAACAAGTCTATAGATAGCCTGGACTCTTAGCTTTTCGTTTTTTTTTTAAATCCTATACTACAATATTTGTTGTATTGTATAGCTTTCAATTATCCTAATTGACTTACTAAGACCACACTCCTCAAATTCCAGGGTATCCCCGAGCTGGACGTGCCCGGCATCGAGCCCCTGAGCCTGGGGCAGATCGCGCTCGCCCGCGGGCCGCAGGGCGCCAAGCTCACGGCCGTCGTCAACGACGTGAAGGTCAGGGGACCCAGCACCTTCATCATTGAGGAGCTCAAGTAAGTGTCGATTTATAAAAAACACTTTTGTATGAAGCCACACGCGGCGTGCGCACGTCGCGGGCGCGCGCGACGGTTCACTTTTTTATGAAACCGCGGCGTGCGCACGCTTAACGCAGTGTCGGCCCTCAAACCATCCTACCATTATGTCAATAAGAAGATCCAAAATAATTTCAAAAAGTATTAAAGTACCTACTCATTTTATGCGAAAATTTTATGTTTGAATTGGAACTACGTTTACGGATACTCTTCGCTTTTATTTTACATTTTTACGTGACGTTTTGGCCTCTTTACAGGAACCGTGGTAACACAAGACTTTTGGTTCAATTCAACATTAGTAGTGTTCGATTAAACTTAAGAAACCAGTATATTTCATTTATAATTTGACAAAGTATTAAAGTTCTCAATAGTTCCATAATGCTAACTGGTACTTATATGTGTACCTATATGTGTACCTATACCTACATAGGTACCTATAAGTGCGCTTTAGATGGAAGTAATGAAGGTTTAACGTATGTTAAACTATCTAACTACGTATACTTTCCATATACAAGTTCCGAACCGCGATAAGCCTCTGTGGTCATACCGTTACTGACATATTTTTTAGTGTTCGTCAAACAAATGAATGAAAGAAAGAAATACAGTATTACCCTCTAAAGTCCCACTTCTGAGCAAAGGCCTCTCACCTCACTGAAGATATCAGTACAGTGAGGAGGATTAAGCGTAATCACGCTTGGATAATGCGGGTTGGTGTTCTCAAACCTGCATCTGTTCATCACTACATAGTATAAGACAAAGTCGCTATTTGTCTGTTTGTTTGTTTGTTTGTCTGTTTGTCTGTATGCTTAAATCTTTAAAATTACTCAACGGATTTAGATGCGGTTTTTTGTAATAGGTAGAGTGATTCAAGAGGAAGGTTTTTATGTAAAAAAAATCCCCAAATTCCCACGGGAACGGGCACAACGCGGGTAAAACCGCGGGGCGCTGCTAGTGTACATATAAAAATAGTGTGTTTATAATATTGTTTATTCCATGATCATCCTAACCTAACCTTGATGTTATGTTACTGCTCATTCGCTTGAATACTGATCGGGTCTATGTGTAATATACAGAAGATATCACCGCTGATGTAACAATTAAATAAATAAATAAATATCAATACTTTCCGTAGACGTGTGGGAAATATAAAATACTAAGCAAAACATTGTTGTATCGTAAAATAGAATATAACTCGTTTGTTAATTCAAAAAAACAAAAACTAGATATAACAAATACTAGAATTAGTCGAAAATACTCAAATAGCCATTATTAACCACTATCCGTTACTTATTTTCAGATCGGACTTGGACAAGAACCGTTTCGACTTCAAACTGCTGCTCCCGAAGTTGGAGTTTGCAGGGAAGTACAAGATGGACATCCAGGTGCTGTTGCTGAGGCTGCAAGGCAGAGGAAACATCACCGGAACTTTCAGTAAGGAGCTAATTGTATTAGCTATGGAATTCAAGCAAGGTTGTTTCCTAAGGAACCGTTGTATCATAATTATTGAAGCTTTAACTCTGATCATAATCGTTTGTTTCCAATTAGTCTGAGACGACGCTGATTTTGGAATATTAAAAGTCTTAAGGCATCCAGCTAACAAAATATACTGTAATGTAAATAAATTTACTTGTTTTCCGAATTATGATAGAAATACCATAGTACACAATGCATCGGACACATATTCAAGTAGGGACCGAGTTAAGTCCAGAGTTACTAACTTAAGATTTAATTCGGGGTGATTCGTTTTAAGAATTGGAAAAATTGGTTTATTGATCACTCTTTTCCCTTTTAAGGTTTTTCCAAAGATCTATCTGGCTCGTCCTATCTCATCTATGATCTATGGCCGTCAGTTTTCTGTGACGTTTTAAGACAAAATGTAATCAGTTTACGTATCATACTTACTTACTTATTAGAAAATATATACTTTGGCATTAAAACAATATCTACAATCTCATCGCCCATTAACTTCACTTACACAAATAAATATTGAATGAAAGACATAACTTGGCTGGGGGTGTCAAGTTCAATTGTTGCGAATCGGTTACCGATTAAAACAACATTTTACGGTACCGGTTGCATTCCGGTATCGTTATGCGCCTGATATTTGGATTAGATAGTGGTTTCAAACGAGTATCTTTCTCGTAGTCACGTGTACGTTTGGTGTTAGGAAAATAAACACAAACGTAATTGGAGTATTAACATTAACTTTTGGAAGTAATTTTCATTTGCTTTGCATTTTAGACTTTACTCTTTTCATATGTTCAATGTTTGCTGTGTGTTAAGCATCAAAACTAGGTCTATCTTTTGGCTTTAATTTGATTAAAATTATAACGGAATGCAGTTGTCATTCGTGTCTTATTAGCGAAAGTATAATATCAGATAAGAGTCAATCCTCTTCACTGTACCAATATTTTAATGGGGAAAATGTATTTGTCCCACATTGGGACATGTTAAATGTAGGTCCATGATATTACAATTATTCGTTTTATTTTGTTTCACAGAGGACTACGCGTGCAACGTAACGATGCGAGGTCATAAAGAGAAGCGCGGTGAGCACGAGCATCTCATCTTCGACCCCATGAAGGTGCGGCTCCGCGTGGGGCAGTCCTCCATCTACCTCACCAACCTGTTCGACGGGGACCCCGTGCTCGGCCCCGCCACCAACCGCGTCATCAACGAAAACTCACAAGTGTTCCTATCCGAAATAAGCCCGGTCCTAGAGCGCTCCCTTGCGGACCTCTTCACAGAAATGGCGAACAAAATCACAGCAAAATTCACCTATAAAGAACTGTTTCCATAGCCAGTGTGACACATTGAGTGTGTAGTATTAATAATAGATTGTAAATAAACGTACTATGTGATAGTTTTCTCGTTGGTATTAGATTGGTGGCGTGATGTAGTTAGTCAGTAGCTTATGTGAATTCCAAAATGTGATATACGGTTTTAAGAGGTTTGGGTCGCGGGGTTGCTTAGTTTTGTATCAATCGTTACGACTTTTATACGTTAAACCATTCTCTTGACTGATTTAAATTGCTAATGTCTTTCGAAAATCGGTCAAATAGTTTGGACTGAAGTTGTTTATACTTTTTTATACTAGACTCAATTTTATCTTTCCTCGGTCTTTTGTGATCCACAGATCTGTGATCAGTCGAAAATATAATTTTAATTCTGTGTATTTATTGTTGACATTTTTATACTTTTTCCGTAGTTTGATGTAAAGATAGGCAGTGCTGTAAACCTAAGAGAAAAATTATTGAATAAAATTAAGATATTATTTGTGTTGTTTGAATACTTTTCCTTGGAACCGTCGACTGAGAGTTTGGCCCATTGATTCGTTTATGAACGTAGATGAATCAATTATTCTTTTATATTTAAGCAGAGATTAGGAAAATCTAATGCAATTTTTTGATTGCAGATATATTACTATCAGGCGTTAAACTTTACTAAACTAAACTTAACATACTCTAATTTGCTTATACGTTTAGAGTTGTTATCGCCAAGTCGAGATGAAACTTTTTACTATACAGGGTGTAATCGTTAAGTGTGCACAGGCGATTATTCCGTAATTATTGCAGATATCAAAAAACTTTAAACTGATATCGAAAGTACTTTACCTAATGAGTAAAATGACATTAATAACTTTTTAAAAATAAAACGAGAAATATCCAAAAAAAATACATTAATCACTCCCATACTGTGCACACTTAACGATTACACCCTGTATACTTATGATATGATGCCTGTTCTATAAATATTTTATATTTAGCCCTTCTGTAATACCTAGCTTCAATGCAGATAACTTGTTTGAAAAGTAACAGTAACCTACCTAAATATTTATAGATCAAGTAACCAGGATAAATCCTTGAATCCTTGAACTTTGAATGTTTATTTTTAATTTTGTTCTCATTTTTAAGACACTTGTTTCCTGAAACTTTATAGAGGAAAATTTTAGCAAAATATTTTATTTTGTCATATTAATTTTTGTGATGACGTCAATGTAGATCTTGATCTTTTCAAAGTTTATAGTTCAGTGGCTGGTTTTACCAAGTTTGGTTGGCTTTGTTTTGTGTTAAGGAGAAGTTGTAGTTCACTTGGGGTTTCCAGCTGTTATTTTTCCATCTCCCGCAATTCTGCTATGCTCTTACTATTCATACTAGCGTTTTTGTAAACGTTATTACTAAAAACGGTTATATTTTGAAAGATGAACATTGGGAACAGGGCACGCCACGTCTTTTTCATCCACCGTTTAAAATGAACCGTTTAAGGTGCATCTTCACACGCCGCCGGCTCACAGTATGCCTTGCTGTAGACTTTGGCGCAAGCGGTAAAAGCATACAAAAGCCGTGTGCAACGCGCTTATCCTGGCTTGTGGCAAAGCATTATGTGGATATGTGGATGTGCCATATCGTACGTTTTATAAGGCCTCTTACGAAGATAGCCTTTTTAAAGTCGGTTGTTTTGATAAAAAAAGCATCATTATGTTGTTAGTTTTGTCTTAATGTTACTCTAAATTACTTCCTAACACTGCTCAACCGACGAGCTATATTATTAGCATGTTCGGAGGTTCCATTTAATATATCTTATAGCTCTGTTATGTTGTTATTACTGCTGTTATTTAGTTGTTTCAAAAGTAGGTAAATATCTCAATTGACCTACTAAAAAGGCTCGAATGTCAAAGTTACCATCAGTACCTACTCCCTGTACTGCCTTTTGACTGAAAATTAATTAATCATTATAGCAATATTTGATATACTTAATAAGTTATATGATTAAAGGTCGATCATTTGATTTTTGATAAATTATCATTAGATCTGGCGTGGGTTTGTACCATTGTATGTAACAACACCAGTGGCAACCACATGTCGGGTGTCAGAACCTTATGTATTCATTCTCATGTAATCTTGTAAGTGTGGGCATGAGAAATTACAGAGGCTCAATTCTAATCCAGATTTGACATCCAAGTGACAACCTATAAAGCATTATTAGCATATTCTTAAACTAGATGAATGTTAAATCTGTGGTGTTGTGAAGAAGCATTTTTATTTCCCACATAAGAGCAAAGAATTAATTCCGACCAAAGCTAATAATTCTTAAATAATAGAGCGTGTTATAATTCGTGTCAGATTGCAGCATTTGTATCGGCGTATCGAGAAATGAGATAACAGCTCCAGTCACGGTTTATGTAACTGAGTCACTTTAATCAGTAGCTGTACCATGAGTCTGTATAGTAATAGCGTAGTTAACGTCAACATCATAACGTGTTGTTGCCTCCACTTAAATGCCTGGGCAGTCTCCAGTTAAATATAAAAATGAATAAACGCATTGTATGTATTATAAAGCGATACCGGCTCATTTCATTTACTTTATAAGCTCCTTGAACTATTTGATACCAAACCGGCCTATTGTTCGTTTCATTTCGTCATTGCTGACTGACTGCCTGCAGCTTGACATCAATGTATTTGTCACCACAGCTGACACCTACAAAAATAGACCTTGTAACTGTTATAATTGTGAGAGTTTTTAAGCTAGGACTGGGCAAAATTTTAGATTTTTTAAAGTAATAATAACTTTAACTATACCATAACGAGTTTAACTCATAGTTGCTGATTAGTTTGTTGATACTTTATGCAATGAACTGCGGTTTGCGCCTATTGATGTAATAGTGCATCGACAGTAGCAATAACACTTTTTATCTAACTTACTATAATGGGGGCGTAACTAGTAGCACCATAGTATTTAGTACAGAAATAACATAACGCTCGTGGTTTTAAAAAAACATTTATCGTTGCAATCATGTAAAGTAGCGTTTGCTTCGAAAATCAATACCTCTAAAGTAAAAGTCTACTTCACATATTGTAAAACTGATTAAGGCGTATACAAGGGAGATTATTACTTCGTTAACATAATCAATGATTTGTTAGGCTCATCATAGGTTACTTCTTTATCAGTGTAATTAGTAATGAAGGGGTCAAAAGTGGTCGAAATGGTCCGTTCAAAGGTGCAGACGGCGCGGCCTTCCTGTTTCTTTTGTCTTAGCTGGACACTGTTGCGATAAGCGTCATTCATATTAATTTTATCGTTATTTGGTTGAACATGCTACGAGTATAACTCATCATTTTGAACCTAGTTAGTTAATAGGTCCCACTATGTCATAACAACTATTAGACTACATGTAGCTATGACTACTACACACCATATTGTAATACCTATGTCTACTGCACACCAGGTAATACCTATGTCTGTTGCAGTCTAGGTGAAGTTACAAGCGAAAGGCACACGCCTGAGGTCATTAAGTTGTTTATACACGTTAATTTAATTTCGCTAACCGACTGCTGTATGTTATTATTACACATTGTAATAAGCATTTTGATTTTGGCTCCGGTACTCGAAGTTGCGATATAGATTTATGCAAGCGGGTTTTTACAAACAACATTGTGTAGGAAGCAACCGAAATTTTGCTAATTTTTGTTTTGATAAGCTGTGTCATCATTAGTGGGGTTTTTGTTGACTCGTTTTAAGCTCAAGATTGCGGATCGCGAGACGTTGTATTTGTATGACAGGTATCACACTGATAGTTTCAGTCTGATAGTTTTCTATACTATATAATATTATAAAGAGGTAAATTTTGTAAGTTTGTTTGTATGTTCGAGCTAATCTCGGGAATTACCAGTCCGATTTGAATAATTCTTTTTGTAATGGATAACTACATTCAACGGGAAGGTTATAGGCTAATTTTCATCCAGAATTTACCACGGGAACGGGTACAACACGGGTAAAACCGCGGGGCACTGCTAGTAACGGATAAGGGCAAAGAGAAAAATGTACCTAAGTAGTAAAATGTTTGATTTACCATTTAAGCAAGTAAAAACATTAAATAATGTCTTGGTAATATTCTATTTCTCACCATTCATCTGCTTAATATGAAAAACTCTACGAAATCGGGTGTGAACGGGGCTATTTGCATTTTGTATGAAGAAATAAGCTCTATCCATATGACGATCTTAAGTAATCGTTCAAATGAAAAGGATTAGGGGTAATCATCGCATTTGCCTAATATAAACATCATCTACAGTTTCTTCTTGTCAACTATTATGGCATCAATTCATGTTATGATGGCGCATGATTTGAATTAATTCCTAAATATTTTTCAATTAAATTTAATTTAAAAAATTAAATTTCAAAAGAATTGGCATTGGTTGGAAGAATTTGGTTACATATTAGGACCTCTAAAATGTAAGGAAATATATTGTAGGTTCGTGCATTATCTTATGCTCAACATACTCGTATTTAGTTAATGAATTTTTTTACTTGTTTTTGAAAAGACAGGTAAATCCTATCCTACAATATTATGGATGGATGGAATAGATGTATATGTGTGTATGTGTTTGTTATTCTTTCACGCCAAAACTACTGAAAAGATTTGGATTAAACTTTACAGTAATATAGGATATACATCAGAATAACACATGCGATACATTTTATCAAGAAATTGCTGCGGTAAGGGGTACAACGCGGGTGAAACCGCGGGGTACGGCTAGTTTATATATAAAGAGTCCTATCGTGTTAAAAAATTAAGAGATTACTGTCAATATTCTACTCCCCGTATTGAACATGACTCAGGCCAAGGGGCCAAGGATAACTTCGTTTTATTTATAATTAATCAGTTTCACTTAAATTAAATAAACGATCAATATTGATTAAGATTTTTTTGGTACCTATTCATGACAGGTGGATTTAATTAATATTTCAATTCTTTAAGAATTGCTAAAGCTATTTTCGTGTTCCCTAGGAAATTGAGCAATTTAGGCAATCACAATTTTGCCTGAAATTATGTACCCACCATAGAGGTAGGCACTGATTAAAAACTTCCTTTGTATTGACAATAATTTAAAAAAAGAATATCCTGAATTGCTCAACGTGAATGTAAGTGGGAACCGACTCTACAAATAACATAAATTTCGACTCTTGCGCACACTACCACTCTGACAATCGCGATGCAAACTTGCAGTAACACCAAATAGGTTCCATTGTACCATAAACAGTAAACAGTTTATACTTTTTCTATACCATAGAGATTTTTTTCTGTTTTTTTAAGAGTTCGGTTTTTAATTTGCTGAAAATGAAGGGGCTTGCGGTTTTGATTGTGTGTGTGTCGTGTGTGTATGGACAGAATATAGGTAAGCATGTGTGTTTTGTTTCATTAACTTATTATGTATGATAAGTAATATACATATTTTTTAAACTGTTAGAATCGTGTATTTGTATGCGTATAATAAAAGCTTACTGGCGGTATAACTGGAACCTTAAATTATAAGTTGTTCATTAACCGACTTAATAAATCATAGGTGTGAGTCCGCAAACCTTTTCCTGGTAAAGTGTTAATTAGATATTAATTATAATAATACGTACATAATATCTATTCTATGTTTGTTTTCGATTAGTTTTTCATTGTCGTAAGAGTGACTTTCATTGTGTGTTTTATTATACATAATGTTGCCAAAATAATTAGACATCCATTTATCAATACTTAATTAATTGGCGTAATTTTTCAAACATTACGTGTCCAAATCACTCATTAAATCTCTACTAAGGAAGTATTTCACCTCCCTGAGTACAGGCTTAACTGCTACTTTAACTTCTTAACTACATTATTTATATACTTCCTAGTAATATTATAAATGCGAAACTTTGTTAGGATGGGTGTACGTATATTTGTTACTCTTTCACGAAAAAACTACTTGACGGATTTCGATGAAACTTTACAGTAATATAGGTTATACATCAGAATAACACTTGGGATACATTTTATCCCGAAATTCCCGCGGAAACGAGTACAACGTGGGCGCGGCTAGTAGTTCATATTATCAAATAAAATAACACTACATTATTATACAACATTCCATTAATTATTAATAATGACCGTATTTCATATGTATTTATTCACCAACGCACACAAATGCTATGTAATGCAGTTTTAGCTTCAAAACATGCAATCACCAATTTAGGTTAAGTCGGTTAACCAGTTGAATGAGTATTTGGGCTAGTTGCGACTATTAGGGTGGCTTAAGGTCGACCTTCTTACGTAAAGGCGCGTAAAGGTATTATTGAGAATATTGACAATAATTAAGGGTTGGTTTATATATGGATTGACATTTATCTCAAAACTACAAGTGTTAGGTTAGGAAACTCTGTAACGCACAAAGTAAGTTCAAAGTGAAAATATTTATCTTAAGATCCAAAGTTATGCATTCGACATCTTTTCAAACATGTCGAATCCTTCCGGTTTAAGGCATTTTACAGACACGATCACAATATTTTGGACAGAACTATGAGATTTAATACAATAATATATTTTGGACAGAACTATGAGATTTAATACAATAATATAGCTTAGGATGAGCTCTACGTCAATCCACATAATTTTGTTCATACTTTAAATATATTCTCATTAGACGTTTATCGTGCCAAATATAACAGCCCTGTGATTTTTGGCGATTTTTGGCGATTTTTGGCGATCCGATAAAATTGTCGGTCAGGTCATGGTCAGATCTAGTGCAAATCAGCTTTTAATCATACCCTACACAGTGGACATAACAAAGGAAATCCAAAAGGTCACAAGTTTGTCACTTGTCATCTAATTATCGATTGATTTTTTGATTGATTTTTTGACAAGCCCGTTGGCACAGTGGCAGTGAGAGCGCTTACTGTGTCGGGGGTTGCGGGTTCGATTCCCGCCCGGAGTCAACAATATGTGCAGACATAGTTGTTGGCGACGATGTCTGGGTGTCAATTATATATTCTTATAAAGTATTTGTGTATGTATATGTAGTAGTATCAGTTAATTAGATTCCATAACACAAGCTTAGAGCTTACTTTGGGTCTAATTAACCGTGTGTGAATTTGTCCAGGTATATTTATTATTATTTGACGCGCATCCTGGGGAAGTGATGAAATGATGGTTTGACAAAAGATGAAGCAATTTGAAGGAAATAATTTGGTGATGAAAATTGTGTGATGGTGGTGTAATTTATGGTGATGCTATAAAGTAAAGGACATTACGTAAATCTCAAATTAGTAGTTCTAATAAGAGCCTTTAATTGTTTCAAAAGCTATACATGGTTAGGTATGTTAGGTATGTTAGGCTTGATATTTTTGATGGATGCCAATAACAAAGCATAACCTTTGCCAAAAGGCGGCCTAAATATCAATTACTTTTTAGAGGATTGGAGAATCTAGATACTTTTAAATCGTCCAAAGTTTTACGTCTCGCCAATACAAATAATTTGACCAAATAAAGTCCTACAATCTCATAATATAAACTCGGATATAATGATCCAAGTCAACATGTCTCTCTGAGTTATTTCAAATTCCACTTCATCATAATTTCCACTTACAATACCACCTCTTTACAGCGGACTTCATCCCAAAATGCAAACGCAGCGATCCTAACATAGAGAAGTGCATCCTGGACGGAGTGGAAGCCATGAGACCTCGTTTCAAGAGCGGCATCCCGGAGATCAACGTCCCCGGCCTGGAGCCCTTCAACGTACCCAAGCTGAAGCTCGACAGAAATGCCCCCAACATGAGGATCAAGGCCACGGTCAAGAATGGAGTCGCTTACGGAGGAAGCAACTTTAAGATCGAGAGGTTGAGGTATGATGGATAATATATTTCATAACATAAATTGGTAGTGAGTAACATTTTATAACTGAACACAAAATAGCTCACGCAGAAATTATTTTAAAAAGAGCTAAGGTTCTGGTCGGTGAGTCCGATGCAGACTTCTGCATCTATTCCTGTTTATTGCAAGCTCCTTCACATCTCTATACGACATGACAGACACTTTTTCTTTAATACGACTCTAGTAACTGATTCTAGGCCTTCGCCTCGCTTTCCTTTGACTTTACCTTCCATGACATTAATTCACTCACACAAACATCATTTCAATTGCTTCTATTTCCACGAATTCCAGGATAAACCTGAACAACAAGTACGCGGCCGAGGCGAAGATCAAGATCCCTCATCTGTTCGTGACGGCCGACTACGACGTGAAGGGCTCCAAGATCCTGACACTGGAGCTCAGCGGCAAGGGAAGACTGCGAGGGAACTTTAGTAAGTGAAAACGAAGAAGAAATACAAGCACTTTATGTGGAACCCCGACTTTAATCTAGATTTTGGAAAGAACTACTCTTTGTATCTTAAATAAGTTAGTTTTTAAATTAGTTCAAGCCGGTTGCAAACGGAATCGGCCTCCAAGTATCGGAATTCGTTTCATATTCCTTTCTCTGAAGGTTGAACTGAACCAGAAGCATAGAAAAGAGCTAGTAGAACCAACCGTAGTAGAAGTAGTGATCTACAGTGAGCCTACTGCGGGTTTGTTATCTATGGAGAGTTATGTTGCCATAGAAAAACTAGAAAAAAGAACAGATCAACTACAATGCATTTTTTTTAAAGGAGTTATAAATCGCAAAGTTACAATTTATATTTTACCATGTTGTAAACAAATAATATTCCATCTTTAATTTAATTCACTGTGCGTTTTTTTATGTCACTCAGTTTTTAAAACAGTAATTCGTGATCAAATTATGCATCATATCGATGAAGGCCGGATGCCTATAGAATATAATATCTACGTATTATCACACGAACAATGCGTTAGCGTGCATTCAATGCTTAATAATAAGTAAATGAGTTTATTTATAAAAATACGGAAGAATAAAAACTTTTCAAATGGAACCATTTTGGATGATTGGGATCATAGCCATGAATTTACAGAAATTTTCGAAATTGGGTCTCAAGCTGTCCGTAGCTGTTGCACCATTGCCTGCATTTGCAGTTTGCAACTCAATCCACTTAGCTTAGCCGTTTTTTTACCGTTACAACTAGACTTGATCAGTCCAGCTTAATCTTCGTTCACGAGCTAAACTGAGATCAGACTTCAAAAGTGATTCACTAAAACTGAGTTCAGTTGGCCGTGGTTCGAGAGAGAGACAAAGAATTAGGCCCTTAATCTTAGTGGAAACGCACGTTAACGCAGCTTTTTCATACAATATTTATAAACATAACTTATAGACTCTAGGGGCCTTATTCATAACAGCAATGGTTTGCCCCTTTCCGACATACGCTATTTGCCAAAGAGCGAAAGAGACAAAACACTTTAAAAAACTGTTTAAGTTAATGTCGTTTATGAACAAGGCGGTAGGTGACTTAATAAACAGTAGAAACATTACTAAACATGTCTGTAATGCATTTTAATTGTGACTTAGACTAAGTAAGCGGTAGGCTTCTAGGCTTACATAATTACTGCTAATACTATGCCAGAGCTAGTTGCGTATTCTAGATACTAAGATCTTAGGTTCTACTCGTATAACAACTTGAGGTTATTTAAAGATCAGAGTAAACAGTACCGTACAGTAATTTATGAAATAGTATGGAAATAATTGACGTATTGGAGATTCGGGTTCTGTTGAAAACCCATGCTTACAAAAACTAGACAAGGTATATTTACCGAAAATAAGAGTATATTAGATACTTACACATTGAATTTGATAACTATCGTCTATTTCGGCGACTATTCAAATACACGGACTCAGGACAATTGAATTTTAAAATCTTTGGGACTCGATGAGATGCCTAATTTTGGTGGAAGTGCCCTTCATAATACTCTTGCAATAATCTGTAGTAAACTATTAACTTCACATGACCATTTACTGAGTAAAGTACATACGATAAAACTAAGTAAACATTGTGTATTTAGTAATGTACTGTTAGTAAACAGCGAGCCAGTCAAGGGCTTTTAATTAAGTAAGGGGGTTTTAGCAATGTTGTTGTAAATTGTTAAATATGTTTTGTTAAACTTGAGGAATTTTAATGTTCAACTTCATAGTTTGGTAATGTAACTTAATTTTACGATTTAAATTAAACTATTTCTAGATGTTGCTACACCAACGCTTTGTCGACTCGGTGACTTGAACTTTTCCTTCTCTATGGATAACAAAAACTATCCTTAGTTAATGTACCTTTAAATAATGTCTCTGAGATGAATCGTCACTTTAATCGTCACTTCAATCACTTCAAATTGAATTCAATGTTCATTAGTAAAGGATTCCTTATGATTAATGAAATGAACGTCTCTGAGTGCGACAGTTAGTAACTTTGATACCTAAGCTAGTGCTTAAGCTGTACAGGAAGAAGATATATTAGGGCTCCTTATTTTTTATATTATTACGTGATTAGTTCTAGTATCAAGTTGCGTCGATTAAGCAGTCTAGTATTTATGAGAGCATGACAATAGACTTTCAACTCTCTCGAACAGATCTGAAAACCATTGAGATATTAGGTGCAATAAAGATTTAATGAACACTAGCGCGATCTTTTTTCATCTGGCTCGAGTTTGTAATCTAAAACGCAAACCTTACTTTACTGATTTATGATCTGATCTATTTTAAGTAAATTCAGCGGCCTTTGCCTAGCAGTGGATATTACAATCTGTAATACATCAGTCTTATTTCTCTTGTTATTAATTATATCTTATCAAACAATTTCTTCACCCACAGCGGACATCACAGTGGTCGGCAAAGGTGTAGCCAAGCCCATAGAGAAGGATGGAGTCCAATACTTGAACGCAGAAAAGATCGTCACCAAGATCCGGATCGGAAACGCTCAGATAGCCGTGGAGGATTCTGACAGAGCCATTGCTGGTAAGATATTGACAGGCGTTTAGATTAAATGTGGTGTCACAGATGAGGAGATATGATAGTTTGTATGGATTGCAGTTTGATGTGATGGTCCGTACAGATCTCTTAGAAGAAGTTAAAACATGTAGTTTCAATGATCTTAGTATGGATCTATTACCATTCGAATATATTATTTGAGACTTATACGAGTATTCTAGTCAGGAATAACAGCTAATGTACTACTAATTTATGTTTTTTTATTATATTATATTAAATTATGACACAGAAAGATCTTTGATATCTTAATGCAATATTGAGTATAGTTGTATGATTATGTTTGTAGTTCTTTCATGTTCAATAACTGAACTACAATTTTCTATTTAAGTGCTAATACGTATACTAATAGTATACTCATACATACTCATCTTTAATGTGTATTTCATTCCTCCAGCCGCATCAGCAGTATCGTTCTTCAATGCCAGTCCCCGCATAGTGCTGGACATCATCAACCCGTTGGTGGAAGAGACCAGCGCAGCAGTCGTCAAGGCTTTCGCGAACAAGATCCTAAGTTCCGTCCCCTTGAACCAGTTGCTGAGCGACTGAGAACCTTGTCGCTATAAGGAGGTTTTTTGTATTGACTGATGCAGTTGAGTGAATTGTGCTGTGAATGAAATGAGCTTCTGTTGAGATAGTGTGTAAAGCGGCGTTGATATTGAGTGAATCTACAAGCTAGGCGCGTATTACATTAAGTAAGTTAAGCCCCTCCCAGACGGGCCATACTTTTGATGAAATATGTGGCCACAAAATTGCCGACTATATCCCGGCAATACTAAAAACATTTTAATGCAGCATATGGCTGGAAAATGTTTATCTCGGCAATATTTCTGATGCAGTATATGGCTCAATATTTTGTCTTTACATGGGCCACATAAAGATGTAGGGAATACTCCTTTCCTATCGGCAAAACTCGGAACAACAATAACACCCGAATGGTGCCGATGTGTCTATGAATTACTGTATTATTAAATTACCTGTAGGCATGGAATTAGTAAGTACTACCCATGGACTTATTACTAAGTAATAAGTCCATGGTACTACCGTACAGTACTTACTAATTCCATGCCTGTAGGTATCAAATAAATCGCATACTTTATTTATCAATGCCAAATGTCAAACTGCCCGTTTGACGATGATAAACACGAACATAGCTACTCTACTCGAACGAATCGCGGCAAACTTCACGTAGCATGAAAAAGGGACGCACTTATGCCGTAAAGCGAGACAACAATAAAAGTGGCTGAGAAATATTGCAGTATTTTCGATTGCGAAGCGAACTCTCCGGCCATATTGCCGAGACCCTAAACATTCATCGGCCATACTAAAAATATGTGACAACATATCCCGGATATACTAAAAATATCGCAAAGTGTTGCAGAGTCTGGCCGTAAATGATGGCTGATGATGCCGGCCACACTATTGCAGCTAAACATTTTCGTGAAAATATGGCCCGTCTAGGAGCCCCTTAACACATATCTTCAAATCTTTGTCTTTGAATTTGCCGCCTTTATGTTGACGTGCTCAATGTCGATGGTCCTTTGTTGAATTAGATGTTAATAAAGATTTTTATATACGTGTAAAATTGTGATGACCAATCAGATCTTTTAAAACCTTGTATTGGGGGCCAAAGATTCTGTAGCATGATTCTGTAAGTCAGCATTTGAAAATGTTTTAGTACTTTGTCAAATTATGAATTTAGAAAAAATCACATTGATATGTAGTAGGTGTTACAGAAGTTTGAATATGATAAGATTCTGTGCTTAATATTAAGTGATATTTTCAAGGACTGACTGTGTATACAAGAGAGAATTGTTATGAAGACTAAAATAAATTAATCATAAGTGAGGTTGGTGTTTTATTTATTTAAGACCTAGTCAAACGTGTAGAAAGAAAAGAAAGGAAGGAAGCAAGAAAATACTCGGAGCAAATCTCTGTAAGAAAAAATATATAGGTTGCAAATATCTTTCTAGAAAAAAGATTCGTTGTAGAAAAGTATATTATCATATCGGGTAGGTCTCAGAATCGGTCAACAGCTATCATCTTTTTCATACCCCTAAATTAAAGGCTGGTCCACCCATACTTTTTTAAAATTAAAAACTTTGTTACCGGGTCAGTTAGTAATAATATACAAGTAACGTCACCTTATATCAGTCTGTATGCAAACTAGTATAAAGTAAACCTAACAATTGCTCAAGTTACCTTGCAGCTTGAGGAAATCTCAGCTGAAGGAAAACAGGATGTTTCTGCGTGATACCATAATTTACTTAAGAATTCTGCGCTCTGTGTCAGTACTATTTGTTAGGAGTCTGAAAGGTCATGCTGGTCTATTTTTGTATTTATTGTTTGTACAGATGTCAATTAAATAAATAAAGCTTTGTTTAAGGTATGAATAATTTGTATTTATAGGTATGACGAATGAAATTCTTGAAAGAAAGTTATTTTATAGTTTAACGTCTACTTATTTTTGGGAAAGTCATAGTTTATTTTGTGAAAGGTAAAAAATCGGCTAATTAGTAGCTGAATGATATACATACAAAAAAATTACAAATTTTTATTTAATGCTTAGTTTTATTTGAGAAAGTCATACATTTTTTGTAAAAAAAATCGGCTAGTTAGCAACTGAAAAAATATATCAATGAAATTTGAAATTTAACAACCTGCTGAAAAGAATACCGAAGCACTTAAATCCATTTCTCCATTATATATTTCATGTTTACATACGAAAAGAGAAATCGCAGACAAAAGAGCATCTGCCAAATAAGTTTCCCACAACTAACCCATATATGAGTACATAATACATAATGTATGTATGACCTGACCATAAACATTGAGGATTCTACAAGAGTTCTATTTTTAAACTTCCATTAAACCAATAAAATCCAGGGATACGCTTTTTATACCCACCACATCAAACTGGTATGTAAAAAATTGCCCTCAGACCTTACGCCGAGGTTCTGCTCCACATATGGCCATCTAAAGACCGGTCTAGCTTTTATAAAGGCATAATAATTCTATCACTCAATGTTTGTATCGAGTGTTAGGAGAAACATTTGTGGAAATGGACGTGATTATGTTGGCCAAGTTTATTATTATTGCGTTTGTGGGAGCGGCTGTGGGGAGGAGGATCCATAATGCAACGGAGGAAGGAAAGGATGGCGTGTGTAAGTGTTTACTAAAACTGTTTTTTATTAATCATAAGTTTAATGTTACAATATCAATTTGATAAATGTCTATGGTTCATCGAATAATCCAGAAAATGCCATTTAATTATCCCAGAATTGTTTTGGTTTTTAATATTTTAAGCCGAATGAGTACCTAATTAAATTATAAACTTCAATATTCTATCACCACCTAATTATGAATATGTCAGTAAATCTGTAAGTTATGACAAAAGAATAAATGCAAAGCCTCTTACAAAGAGAGGCCTCTATTCTTCAGAAGACAACAGTTTTTGATGGATAGTTTTGTTTGTGATAAACATTGAACATAATAAAAAGACAAATACCATCCTTTCCATACATCCTCTAAGTACTAAAATTTCCATCCAGCTCGCACCTCACTGTGCCACTACAGTGACCCTGAAGTGGCTACCTGCATCCGTCGCGTAGCTGAACAAGCCCGACACATCCTCGCTCAAGGAGTACCCTCCATAGGCATCCAGCCCCTGGAACCCCTGAAGATCCCCAGCATCCGGCTGCGACAGCACAACATGCCCGAAAAAGGATTCAAGTACGATGCCTGGCTTTCTGAGGTCACGTTGAGGGGATTGACCAATTATACTTTTAATAATTTGGAGTAAGTACGGTTTTATGCATTAGATTTTGAAAAACGAGATTTTTTATTTAGAAATAGCGCAGATTATATAAGTCTCCTTCTCGGAGAGGAGGGGTGTTTAAAATCATGCTCTCTTTGTTATCTTTTTTCTTTGGTAGCAAAACGCTACGCTACATGCGCTGTACTAATTGGCGTGGCGTTTTTCTGAATGATACCAGTATGATATTAGTTCCACTTACATATTTTCCGTCTTCATCAGCTTAATATCTATATTAAACCATCATAGAGCTAAGTCCACAAGGGTCAAGTCCTATCTATGTTCTGTTCCAGCGTGTACCCTGAAGAGTTGAAAGTGACAGCCAACATCAGCCTGCCGCAGCTGCAAATGGCGGGAGACTACGTGGTGCTCGGGGACTTCCAGATGTTACCCGTAGAGTCTACCGGCAAGATGGCCGCTAACTTCAGTAAGTTGACATCTCTAGCGGAAGGATATATGGAACTGCAAAAATTGGATAGAGAAAACAGATAAGCCGATATCGAATGAAAGTCTTTGATCTATATAAATAAAAATAAATTGCTGTTCGTTAGTCTGCTTAAAACTCGAGAACGGCTGAACCGATTAGGCTAAATTTGGTCTTGAAATATTCATGAAAATCCAGGGAAGGTTTCAACGGTAAGCAGTGAGGAAAAAAAATGCAGGTGAAACCGCAGGGCACAGCTAGTAATAATATAAATCACAGTATAGACACAGGGAAATAATTTTCAAACTGCAGATTTAAAATGCAACTTCCGTCCTTGAAACCCTCAATTATTCTTAGAACCAAACGAAGCATTTCAATCGCTCAGCCAAACCTACGCGATCGTGCACAATAAACCTAAATCATTTTTTTTTATAAGGTCTATTATAAGGACTAAACAAATCCTTTTGTTTTCCGTAGCTAAATGCACAGCGGCATTAGAGGCCCTGGGCGCTCGCGTGCACAAGCGTATGGTGATCAGAGACGCGACAGTCAAGTTGAGGTGTGCTGGACAGATCAAGGCCGACTTGTCTGAGGCGCACTCCACGACAGGAGAGATGGGTGAGTGGTGTAGTACTCGTCATATAAGTAGGAAGTCGTAAAAAAGCAAGACCTTAAGAATCTCCTGTGGTTCTCATGCTCTCACAAATAAAAATATGTATTCGTATTCTTATTCTTAGTCACTGCACCTCTTAGCTTAGCCTACTATTTTGCTTACTATGCATAGGTTAGCTAGTTAAAACGTATCGATGTTTTTTCCACTTTTACTTTCTTTAACATTTCAAATCTTAAATTTAATCTTAATATTTGAACTCTATGCCAAATGATTGTGTGTCAAATGCCATGAAATGATTATCATGTGGTCTAAGGTACTGGAGCAATTTTAGATCGTATCGTGGGCAGAACAAGTTTAACATGAAACAGGATGTAACTACTTACTTCAACTTCAACTTGATACACTTTCAAATTATTAAAGTGAAGTAGCCTGTAATGTCCCACTGCTGGGCAAAGGCCTCTCATCTCACTGAAGATATCAGTACAGTGAGGAGAATTAGTAGGCGTAATCACCACGCTTGCCTAATACGGGTTGTTGATCAAATTTATTCATCGTATAATTTATTTCAATGTTCCCATAATATTGTGATAATTGTTTCTTCCTTTCATAACTCGTATTTTACTCAATGAAAGCATTTTGCAAGTTCGTATTACAACCGAAGACGTGTCGGTACGTTTTGGACTGCAAGTAGAGCGTAGTAATTACACAGTGAGATAATCTCCATTAGATATGGCGTTATGTAATTTACAGCATCGTAAACAGATGTTTTACTTTAAACTGTGAGTCAAGTTGTTTATTGGCTAAGTCAATGTCAAAATGATGAAGGGTCAGAAAGGTTTGAGTTTTCTTCTTTAAATACAGGGTGGTCTATTTTGCACTTTTGCACTTTTTGAGTACCATTTTTAAAGGTCATATGCTGTACGACGTATTATAAAACTAAGCCTATATCATATTTGTGTCTATACATAGTGATTCACGGCAAAGGCTCAGTTTTTAACTTTTCATCCTGGAATTTATAGTCTTCTGTGACCACGGTTCCTGTTAAGAGGCTGAAAGGTCAGATAAAAATGTAAAATAAAAGCGAAGTATATCCGTAAACGTAGCTTCAAGTCAAAGTTTTCGCTTAACCTTAAGAAACCAGCATTGTTTTTCATAAACATATCTTTCAGTGTTTTTCCTAAAGTACTAACTTTTCTATCCCCAGAAATGATCACCGACCACATAGTGACCATGCACTCCTCGGAGATCATCAAGGAGGTGCAGCCGGCGGTGGAGACGGCGCTGGCCATGGTGCTGGAGGACGTCGCCAACAAGTTCCTCAAGCACATCCCTTCGGAGATGGTGTTCGCTGATTAGTATGTAGAGAGGATTGTATACGATATTTATTTATTTAAGGACAGCCAGTGAAATATACATCAAACATAAAAATAAAACTTACGACTAAATTAATGAATAAGATGCACTTTCTATAGGTGCCACAACAGGCTTATCTTAAAAAAATAATAACTTTAAACATAAATATAAAAAATATATTTCGTCTATCCTCTATATTTTCTTACTTATCCGAAAATGTGGAACAATGTCGTTAATTTTCCACGACTACTCGTGAAGAGGAAAAAGGTTTAGATGATAGTTTAGAAAAAATAGAGTATAAGTTAAATGTGATGCAGCCGATGTCACGATGCAATATATTTTCTTTTTAGAGTTAAAATCAATAAGGTCGATTTTCCAACAAAAGGCAATTTTGTCTGTAGAGGACAATATGTTGGGATATCATTTCATTCTTACCCGATCACTCTTTTTGAACAATCAGTCATAGTAGATTTGAACTCTTACCGCCTTTTTCATAAACGCACTATAACTAAACACTGTTAAATAGTGTTTTCTCTCTTATGCTCTTTGTGAAATAGCGTCTGTCGGAAAGAGACAAAACCAATGCTCTTAATAAGCATTATGAATAAGGCCCTTAAGATTAAAGAAGAATTTATTTGTACAGTGGTCGGAAATTTTGTTGGCAAATGTGTTCATGTCTCATGTTACGTGTTTTGGACTTGTATGACTTGTAACCTTTTTCATAATTTATTTTTATACTTTAGTTATGTAGTTTAACCAACTGAAATACCGATTACTGTTGTGTGTGTAATAATATAAAATTCATGAGTTATGAGTGTATGTGTGTAATACGAGTATTCATAAGCTAGTTTGTACGCTTGACACTATTGATTTTGCTGTTGATCCGTAAATTATTCAAATAACTTATTACACCAATAAACTTTACTGTATCGTTATTTGTTAACTTCGTGAGTTAATGTGTCATATTTAAGGTTTACTTGACTATAATTTATTAATTTATTTAACCTCTAACTAATTGCTATTGTTAAACTTAACATGAATAAAAGTTACAAAACAATGACATATGATTAATATTTACCATTTAAAATCTCTCCGTTTCAAGGCAATCTTGAAATTAGTGTTATTTGGCAGATCACACATAGAGCATCAGTTTATTTTTAACTACGATTTGAACCTTAACGTTAACGGTATAAGACCTACGGTTAATATTGGGTAAGTATTAAGTATGTCAAGCAGTTACAGTCAAAATTACGTCACAATTTGTAACTGAGCGTTACAACATTGGCTTCAACTATACCTAACGGCAATTACAAATTGCATTTTAGCTGTTATACCTGAGCCGATAAAGTTTATTTTACATTGTAGATAAAGCTTTAGGTCGAAGACCTACAGGCGTGCTATGTATTGTTATGCTGGGGCCACACCTATGCCATATGCCATAGAATATGACATTAACCGTAGGTGCAGCCACGACTATGCGTCATAATTTGACAATAGCATTGACAATGCCATTTGGCGTATGCGATAGCTCGAGTGGCGGTACATCAAAGAGATTAATGCGAGAGTTAAATGCATGAAGCGGCCACACTACGTATTGTCAGTGTGCGTCGAGAGCGCAACGGGTTCGGACGTATTTGATTATTACGACGGATTTGCCTCAAAATCGCACGTTTTTGTCTATACGTACTATGGCGACAGAGTGGAGTAACAACAAAATTATTACTTTTCTTGAGATTCTGCAAACATGGTCTCTTTATTCGATAATGATTTAATAAAGTCAAATAATATAAATTTACACTCATGAAATATAGAGCTCTGTCGACGTCCATCTTGCCTGAATTGAAGTAAATTCAATGCCGTTGTCAATGTCAAATTTTTCCAATAAATGAACATTGACATTGACAGTTTAAATGTAGCCACCCACTATATTGCATTGAAAATTATTGCATTCAATGGGCATTGACATTGAGCGTAAGTGTGGCCCCAGCATTATGAATACAAATTGCACTGTCATAGCGTTCTAATTTCGAATTGATTTTGTTTTTATTAATTGCCGAATAAGTCATAGATTCATTAATAGTTAGTATTGTAACCCAGTAGCTACGAGATTTTCTAGCATCTATGATAGTATCTATAGCAATGATATTAGTTGTTTGTTTGAAGTATGATAGTACATGCTAAAGGTCACAAAGGCAAAGTAATAGCGAAATGGAAAAATAAACATATGAAGGTACGTTTTATTTTTATAAAGTGGATATGGAGGAAGATCTCACAGTGGTTGTAAGCATAGATACAACTATCTGGGAAATTATACCCAAAATAGAATAAAGGAACAATTTACAAAGCGCGTCGGATTTAGTTTGATCTATTTAACAATATGTTTTTGACCTCAAACCCAAATGGTTCGTCTTAGTTACCTCAACTTATAGTGATATCAATTCTAGCTGCATTGTAAAAGTAAGTATAGATAGTAGAGGAGTCATAGATTTGATAACGGGATGTTTCCTCTTAATCAATAAATAATGAAATTTCTGATAATACAGATTTTTTTAAACGTGAGTATTGATTGTAATCATCTCTACGATTGCATAATCTCCTATCATCACGTTCTATAACATACAAAAGTAAATGTTCCAGAAAAATCAATCAGTTAAAGAATAATTTTCAAAAAATATTAAGAAATCTAGCGTTAAGATGTGGAAGTGCCTGTTTGTTTGTTTGGCGTTTAATTTTGCCAACGCACGTGTGGAGAACAGCTTTATCAATTGTAAGCAAAAATAAAACGTGACTATAATCTTTACTAGCAGCGCTCCGGGGTTTTACCAGTGTTGTGTCCGTTACCACGAATGTATCTTTCCATTGAATGTATTACCAAAATAATTATTCAAATCGGATCGGATGGGTAGTTTCTGGTCCATGTTTCGGAGGACACAGTAAATTGTCGGTCTCAGTTGATATTATCTTGGCGGAGTAGCATCCAGTGGTGAGGATCGACCCAGTGCCTTTACTGGGATTAGAAAAAAACGTTGGTGACCTTGCATTAGGCACCGGTTCCGAAGCATACCCCATAGTCAGTGGTCAGCATCTTGACCAACTTGAGCTTGGAGACCAGTGTTGACTTACTTGGTATCATTTGACTTATCCTCTTCTTCATCGAGTGGATGGTCAACCTGACCAATCCTGGTGTCAGAGTTATAGAGCCGCCAAAGGCCTCTGACATGGCTCAAGTCATAATGAAAAGATATATGATCGAAAAGACGCCTTGGTTAACTAACTTCATTCGTTATGAAAAAAGGTGTAATTGTCGTTTTAAGTCATTTTATATCAAGACAAGCAGCGCCCCGCGGTTTTATCCGAGTTATGTCCGTTGCGAAAAATAGACTAAAACTTTCCCGTGGAACGTGGCTGTCTATTTCTAAAAGTATGATTAAAATTGGATTTGTAGTTTCTGAGATTAGCGCGTTCAAACAAACAAACTCTTCAGCTTTATTATATTACTATAGATTTTTCGTTTTGTCTACCGTGTTTATCTGCCAGTACTATCAGGCGACAAATACTTTTAAATGAATGTTATGTATCTGACCTTTTACTCACATAATTTGTTTAATGTTTTAAATTACGCGTAAATTGGTAATCAACGACTGTTTACTATTAATTTATCTAAATATAATGTTTAATTATTGGCCCGTAACATTATGCGCCGAAATTTTTGTTACAATAATCAGCTTGGTAATATGTATATATAAAATTCAAAGTCCTGACTGACTGATAATCAACGCACAGCTTCAACCGCTACACCTAGAAACAAGAAATTTGGCAGGAAGGCTCTTTAAGTGACGTAAGTGCACACTAAGAAAGGATTTTCGAAAATTCCTACGGGAACGGACTCAACGCGGGCAAAGCCGCGGGGCGCTGCTAGTACTTTTATATAGTAGACTATTGTATTTAAATATATAGTACTCTTTTGGTCTTCGAAATATTTAGACTTGGTTTAGATTGAGTGCATTAATTAATTATTTCGTTCATTAATGCAACAAGCTAATAGCTAGCCATATTCGGCGACCGAACGTGTCAAATAACCAAGGTCGGTGTCCTCATTAAGCAAAGATAGTGTGAAGTAACGTAAGTTCGTATAGGTTAGTGGTCAGCCCTGGTGTCACCGCCTAAGTAACTAAGTAAGTAAGTTCGTCGATTGACACAACCGAGACTGACAATTTCACGTTCTCTCTGAAACATTCTGCACCCCTAGGAAATACGGCAGCGCTCGGATAGAAAATGACACTATCGGCCACCCATCCAAATAGGGACCGAGCTGTACGTTGCTTATAATAGTAATGAGTTAACATCGCTTAGTTAAACGCTAGTATGTAGTGTTCTTAAACATTAACTTATTAGCTTATTACTAACTTATAACTTGTGTTTTAGTTGGAGGGTTCATCTGTCCAAGAGAAGATAAGGCATTAGGACGATGTCTTCGAGATGCGCTGAACGCTTACATTCCTCAACTAGCCACCGGTAAGCTCTCCTAACTTAAATATAAGGAAACTTATATTGAATATTAATACATACTATGTTTTATTGTATGTCTGCGTATAGATAGACAGGCTACATGCCTCATCAGTCACTAAGTTCTCAATTTAAGCTCATAGTCAAAATTTGCTCTAAATACTTATTGGACCATAAACTTAAAACTTCTCCCTTACAGGAGTACCTCAATACGGAGTGCCGTCATGCGAGCCGATGGTGATCCCGACGCTGTCCATCCAGCAGTCCACGGGCCCCATATCGGTGACGTCATCGTACTCCGAGGTCACAGTCACTGGACCTTCTACCATGCGGATCAAGGAGATTGAGTGAGTTTAGAAAAAAACGTAAACAGTTTCTATTTTTGAATATAGTCAGGCAATGTTTGAGGGAAACCTTTTTGCAGCAGTGGAACAGTATGACTAAAATTATTTTTACTGATTTTTAGTACTCTCGCCTATTTGCTGGTTTCCAAGCAGGACGAAGTCACAGTTTGTATTTTGGCTTCTTATATCTTCTGTAGGTGGTCACATTATTTATTTTATCTATGTCCTACTCACTGTACTGATATCTTCAGAGAGATGAGAGAAATTTGCTATACATTGGGGCATTACAGGATAATATAGTACTTGGCTTTATAATTCAATGTCTGTTATTTCTAGGGTGGACTCTAAGAGACACCAAGTGGTTGGCAGACTGTACATTCCCGAGCTCAGGATGAAGGGGAACTACAAGCTGTCAGGACAACTCCTCATGTTGCCTATTGAGGGCGACGGCCAGTTCACTTCTAAATACCGTAAGTATTTCACTTCTATGTCCTGAGGTATTGTGAGGGTTACGTCCGAAATACTTATTTTTTTTTGTCAATCAAAAAAAAGGTCATCATTATTTGGTACAATTATTCAATTGAAGCATTAATTTAATTGAAGGTAATGAATATTAACGGCAAAAAATCCAATTTCAAAAATCACTAACGTCTCTAGACAAATGTACGAGCATATGAATAATCAGTCTTGATTGCTAAAACAAACTTTTGTGCTGCGGAAAAACCTGTAGTAAGACGTTAATAAGTATTTTATTCTGCAATCCTATTTAACACTTATCCAACCAATTCTTCTAATTCCCAGGTGGAATCGACGCCACAGTGACCATCCAGCTCGGCCGCCAGGCGCGCCCCAACGACGTGGACGCCCTCACCTGCGAGGATCTGGACGTCAACTTCCGAGTGGGATCCGCTTCCATGCAGCTGCAGAACCTCTTCGGAGGAGACAATGACTTGGGTTAGTTTGTCTTTTGATTGTATTTGGTAGCAAGGAGTTTTTAAGTTGACTGATTTTGCATAGGCGTTTGGGTGGTTTGGTGGATTGGTTTTACACGGCGCACGCGGCCTTTAAAAGCCAAGAGTGTGTTTTTGAATCGACTTGCAATTGAGGTTCTCATTGCTTAAACTAAGCTTGAAGGACTAGAAGCGTTTGCAACACAAATATCAGGAGATTTAACTTACGTATATTTTTACTTTCTTTCTTTATTGAAGTTAAATATTGTAAACAAGAAGCTTATAAAATAAATAGAGGTAAAATGTAGGGGTAGAGGGGTAGTAAAGCAAAGTATGGCATCACATTTCCACTACCATCATAACAGTTCAGGAACATTATTTTCCTAATTTCAGGAGACACCATGAACAAGTTCCTCAACGAGAACTGGCAGAAGCTCTCCCAAGAGCTGCAGAGCCCCATGGAGGGAGCTCTCAGGGACTTCCTCAAGCCACTCGCTGACCACGTGTTTTCCACCTTGAACGCTGATGATATTCTCTCCTCATAGTTACTGGATTTAGGTTAACTGTACCATAAACTAATAAAGATGCCTAAAACGGTTCCAACCAAAGACAATTTCTTCTATAGAAGATGAAGGTTTTAGTGAGGGGTTGAACGAATGAAAGCTGAATGTAGATTTTAAGGAATTTATTTATTTCTAGTGTTAAATATAAATATAATAAAAAACATTTTAATATTTGGTATTATTTAATATTTAATTCGTCAATATTAACTAAATATTCATCACAATCATTCCTACAATAATAATATTTAAGTACCTTAAAATAAACTAAACTTAAATAAATAAAGCTTAAATTGTACCCATTTATAATGAAAACAATCTATCAATTATAAAAGATATTGCATTTTTCAAATAATTTTTTTGCATAATATCTCGCAACTGGTGGTTTTAAATAATTGACTGCGATTGGTCAATCTTTTTCATCAAAATGTCATTTTAATATCAAATTCAATTTTAATCAAAGAGTTTGTATATCATTGACCAATAAGTTTAATATGCAATTTTAGAAAGTAGGGTGCATATTTAGATCTCGCAAGACACATAATAATTTGTGTCGCCATACTTATTACTAAGTAACTAATACTAATCTGTCTTTACACTCAAATCATAGTCATAATGCAATATACTTTACTAAATTAATGTCACTGGATTACAAAATAAGTTAAGAGAATTAAACAGAAATAGTTTTTGCACTGAACTGTACCAAAAAGTAACGTTTAATTTAAAAATGCAGTAAACAAGCATCTACATATAAAAACTCCTTGATTTGAAAAAAGTAACGCAGTAAAAAAGTTTGTACTCAATTTAACAAGAAGTCCGCTTTCACATATTGGACCTCTTCTGACAGTTATTACTAAAAAGTCTAGAAACTATCACACAATATAATAAACCTCCTTCGCTCGGTTCGGTGGTAGAGTTAAGGTTTCAACCAGACGTCCATGGGTATTTTTGTGAAGGCTGCATTGATAAATGATTGGAAGTGTTTTGCGATAGATGCTGACGCTGCGGGTCTCATCTCTTCAATGATTTCAGCTGAGTTGTGGTTCAGGAACTGATTCATAGCTTCACCTGTAAATATATATTATTAGCAGATAAGCAAAGCGGTCACTTTAAGATAAGTGGCAGTCGCCTCGCGTTTTATTCAACTGTCTTCTATCCCACATAACACATGGGGAAGAGTCATGGTCATGAGCCATAGGTAAATCTCATTCAACCCACTCGGTCTACGGTCTTCCCGCCACCAACAAAAAATCAACTGTAGCTACGTCTGCCTCTTTCGATACGGTATAGATCTATAATGTTTTAATCTCAACAATTGCTCACTCAGAACTATGCAGGACGCTGAAGAAAACATCGCTTTTACATCAG
Organism: Cyclophora punctaria; assembly: GCA_951394245.1. Classification (NCBI taxonomy): domain Eukaryota; kingdom Metazoa; phylum Arthropoda; class Insecta; order Lepidoptera; family Geometridae; genus Cyclophora; species Cyclophora punctaria. Next base: position 2,998,645 of record OX596171.1, on the reverse strand, counting down.
AGCTATGATAGGTACATGACGTTGCTAATACTCATATCAAATATGATTGGTGGGTACCAAACGTAGCATGGCAACGTAACCCACTTTGATGTTTTATGAAGGTCATATACGAGGATATATAAAACCAAAACGATGAAAATTCACCCTTATACCATGGTTCATAAGAGCTTACCGATGATGCTGCCGTGGTTGACGGTGTCCTTGACCTTGAAGCGCGAACTCCTCAGCTTGAAGTCCACCAGCAGCCTCTCCGCCGCCATGTACTTGACATCCTTCCTGATCACCTCCTTGCCGAAGATCTTGGCGATGGCTGCTACGTCATCTGGAAACATTGCATCAAGGGGTTATTTCTGGCATCGATTTATCTTATCTTTTTGTATCTATCCATACAAATTTTATAAAAAAATAAAAATGTATGGGCGCAGCAACACTAAATCTGAGAAATAAAGTAAGTGCGTTCTAAAAAATATTCATATTAACGTCATCTATTGGATCGCGGGTGAAACCACCGTACAGAACAATAAGCAAATAAGTAATTAAACGCATCCCTATAGTAATTCCCCACAATGTATCTCCCCCCTTTGCTACCTAAAACACCAAAACTCACTGAACACAGCCCAGAAGTCCCCCTGCGACCTGACTGGGAACAGCAGCACCTGCCCCGACACCTCATACCGCCCGGTGATCTCGATGCGCGGCAGCACCAGCCCCATGTCGATGCGGAGCTTCTTCAGGTCAGACCTGCAACGTTATGGAGGTTAGATATATAAAAAAAAGTAAAAAGTACTAGCCAGTAATGCCCCAGTAATGTTTGGTGGGCCTTTCATCTCACCTATACTTTTACAGAAAATTGGATAAATATACTACCTAAAGCGTTCGACATACATAGTGAGATTAGTGAGGTTGCGGGTAACATGACTTTGTATATTTTTTGTACTTGTATGAAAGGTGTCACACTGAAATACGCCCGTTCACAGCGCCCCCACGACTCTCCATAAGTCATCGTAATTATTCCACTAGACCAAGGTTTTTTGGTCACAAACTGCGCTGCAGATTAATGACTCATGCGCAAGAGCCCATCTAACTATGATGCAAGCTTAATTGTCAAACATTACACCGCCAATCATTACAGTAAGTACTCGTAATATGTACTGCAGTAATTTGAGTAACGCAATCTCTCACTGGCTTTTAGTAGATAATAATGCGTAGGTACTATAGAATTTTTTTAAAAACAAGCAAGTTCGAATTTTAAATAATGAGTCCCTTAGACAAAAGACAGTCGTTGCGCGTTATATTTCGTTTGATATAAGCAAAATGTCACGTGACGTGATGTGACGAGAATGTCACGTGATTGTCCCCACTTGTCATAAATTTTGAGAGGAACCTCAATTGAATGCGATTCGAATATAACTGGTTTAAAGAGGCTAGATAATTAATGTATTGAGGCTTTATTTTAAAAAGGATAAGAAACTAATTTGAGTGCTATAAATTTCATCGGCCGTGAACACTAATTATTGATCATCCATAAACATTTTTTCAACCTTCATCTGAGACCAAAATAAACAATAGTTATGCGAATATTATAAGACTAATATAACTATTAATGTCAACTGCTCTAATTTATTGAAAACGAGTTAATTTAAATCCGGTAAAGGTTACGAAATTAGCAACCTTATAATGTTGCAATAGTAAGAATAAAATCATTGATCTTTGACCCCAATAGATTGTGGATTTTATGCATATAACAATACAGTTTCATTTACATTGCGAGCCTTCAAATTTCTAATTCAAGACGTATAATGTCCTATTGAGAGGGAAAATTCGTGGCCTAGTTTGGCTAAGCGTATTCGTAGCGATTAATAAATAATGTAGAGCTGTCACTACTGGGATGGGTGGCCATATAGTGGCATGGCTCCTATATGAATTGTAAATTTTCGATACAGTTTGTTTAAATTGTTAGGGCCTACAAACAGCGCCACCAGGGTTGGCTTTTTTTGACTTACAATATTGTTTGCTCAAATAAGTCAAATTAAAGAATTAAAAAAACACCCTCTGCAAAACCGGTTACACCGATTTTTACCAAACATAGCTAAGGACCACTAAAGAAATGGATTTAAAATGAAAAACCGCATTAAAATCAGTCCATCATTTTAAGAGCTACGATGCCATAGCATCCACACACAAACACACACAGACATTGACGTCAGAACCATTTATAATACCCCTGTATTTTGTAGTATTTTTTGTAGGCTTCAAAAAACTTCAAACTTTACCTAATCTTAGTTATCGTATAATTGCTAGGTCCAATCACGGTGATGTTGTTGAACGCTGCCGTAACCCTGACAGGTCCTGCGGAGTTCTCCATCACTAGTCGGTCAATGAAAAGGGGTTCGACTGGAGGCACGCCCAGGTCAGGTAGACCCCTGGCCAGGTACGGCCGCAGGTGGTTGAAGGAGTCCTTGATACAGTTGTCGAGTTGGGAGTCGCTTTGGCTGCATGGTTTGATGTAGGCGGCTGGAATTGAGATTGAGAAGGTTAGGTAGGAAGTCATTATAGAACGTGTTGAGGAACTCTCAACAGTAACCTCCATCGTAAGTTCCCGTGATAACAGGTAATGAAGTTGTTATAGAACCTAGCATTACATAGTCTGAAAGAATTTAAGAAGTAGGTACGTAACTTAGTATCTAATCTGATGATTTGAGGAGGATGTACGTCAGGGCTCTTTAATTCAGGAGTTGTTTACCGTCGACAGTGCAGACGTTCTATTGTTTTGTTACATAGCGAATAAAACGTTTAATTCATAAAACCCTAAAGAACCGTATTCTTAACGATTTGTAGTTTTACTGTTACTACGTGAGTTATAAAATAAAAGAAAAATTAATAAACACCATTACAAAAGAAAAATCAAATGCAAAATTGTGAATGTTTAAAATATTAAAAATGCTTGGCCAAAACACAATGGTCTTTTTTGAAGCCGGTAAAACCAAAAGTCAAAGCAGACTTTTTTCACACTGAGGTTATCAGTATAGTGACAAATGTTAGACGTAATTAACACGCTCGTAAAATATTACGTGTTAGATATGTCAAAAAGTCACGTTTTGAAGATTTATTCATAAAAATACATCAATGATAATAACAACGATTGATATATATAACGCTTTGAAGAAAAGAAAAAATTTAAATGATAGTTCGTGAACAATTTTAGTTATATACTAGCAGCTCCTCGCGGTTTAACCCGCGTTGTTCCTGTTCCCGTGGGAATATCGGGAATTTTTATACACATAAACCTTCCTCTTGAATCACTCTATCTATTGAAAAATGCATCAAAATCCGTGCAGTAGTATTTGAGTTTATCGCGAACAGACAGACAGACAGAAAGACAGACGCAGCCAGAAATTTGATAATACGAGTATGTTGTGATAAGGCGTCACTTTCATGACATACCCATAGCCATAGATTTATAGACTATCTAATTACGAATTAGCCCTTTTCGATAGCTCAGAGTCAATCACTGCGTATTCGCTACTATGAAATTGAATAGTAAAGTGATAGAATCACGTGATTACGACTCATTGATACATTTTGTCAGTAGACAACCAAATAGAATTAGAATGATTGCCACTTGTTTAAGGCGCAGGAATCTCTAAAACTAATTGTGCACAGATTTGAAGCAATATTTAATTAAACTACAATTGAAAATACTTTTGCGTCTTCATCTTTCGCCTTCGAATTATCGTACAATACGCTAAAATAAATATAATAATTACCAGTAATAAAAGCATTTTTGCTTGTATTTTTCCAACAAACCCATCAAACAACACAGAATTTTAAAAGCAGCGAAACTAAAGTGAAAATCAAGTATTACTAATACCGTATAATATTACGGAGAACGGTTTAACTCTTAACTAACCGCTGGTTAAGATTAGGATTACATGGAGGGTTACATAAGGCGGTGAGGGAACCGTAAGTGAGACAAGGTGACGGAAAGTGCGATGACCAGTCGGTGAAACGAGGCCCAAGGACGCACTGTCGCTGCTCGAAACAATATTATAATGCGGTTTTGCAACCATATGAAATATTTATTCGGCGAGATATTGTTCTAGAATGGTGAGATTTTGAACCGACTTCAAAAATGAGGAGGTTTTCCAATTTGTACATCTGCTTTTTGGTAAAATGCATAAGGTGCATAGGAATATAAATAAAATAAATTTATTGCCAAAATTAAAAAATTACCAGTCCGATTTGAATAATTATTTTTGTAATGGATAACTACATTCAACGGGAAGGTTATAGAATTTTTTTTTCCCGAAATTCACACGGGAACGGGCCCAACGCGGGAAAACCCGCGGGGCGCCGCTAGTTAGGAAATAAAGCAACTCATTAATGTCATAAGTTGTTGAACTGAAATATCGCAAAAAGGGCACTGTAAGCAAGTTTTATGACACAACTAGTACACAACGTACAGTCGTGCCCAGAATCATAATTCAATTATCTTGCTAACATTTTCTCTACCTTAAGTACGCAACCGCGTTATGTACTATCATCTATTTCAAATACATTGGCAATAAAAAGCTTATTATTTACCTTATGTAAATACGACGGTGAACTTGAACGCACAATCTCGTTCGGTTTCACAAGGTCATAAGTTACATAACTTTGTTATACAACCAAATAATCGCGACCCACAAACCTGGTTGAAGTCGCGTGGCTTGAAGAAAATGGTTTTAATTTTAACTATTTTGTCTATTAGTGTAAGTATTTGAGTTAAAGAATAGTTAATTTAAGTATCATCGCAGACTTAATACTTAAGACAGTCACTGACTTGTTCGATGCAGACAAGTTTGACTTTTGTCCGACAACAATTTTTAGTATAACATTAAGTCACATATTGTGTCAAATTGCACACACTTGGGTTCTATTGAACTCACCTGCTCGTAGCACTAGCTCAATCTAAACGACATTCAATGCCTAATAAGCCTCATTCTGTATTTGACTGTACTAAAAATTGAAAAAGAACATATTTTTGATGACCGGGTGGAAAAGGCACGTTTTAAAAAAGTGAGTCACAAAAACGGGTCGTAAAGGTCCCGAGCCACTTTTTAGCGTTGAGAATTTACATACTGTTGTTGCATACTTATATACAATACTGATTTTATTAGTGGTGACTACCCAGATCAGCCAGTAAATTGTTTAAGTACTCCTGACTCCAAGTTGACTCAGTGAAATTCAATGACATGTACAGTCATGGTAACTTGCTCTATAAATTCGGAAGCAGTTAATGATTATCAATATATTAAATTATCTGCGTTCCAAGGCTAGTAGTAAATATGGGAGTGAGTCGTGAGGTGACTACAAAACGGTTCATTTCGCAAGGTGACGCAACATGTCGGTGTCAAGGCTGCGCAGGCGCACCCAATGCGACGACAAAAGAAATTTGAAGATTTTTAAATATGGAATGTTTTCAGTTTTATGACCCAACGAGATTTGAATATCCTTTGAAATGACGGAATTCATGATATAAAAACCAGTAACGTAGATATCGGTACATAGTTAATTTCTATTTAGTTAGTTAATCTGTAATGAAAGATACAGCATAGTTCTCTAAGCTCACCAATACTTTCAGCCACGAAGATCTTCTTCTTCTTCTTTCGGGTCAATGGCGCAAAATAATTTTTAGTATTTATATTTTCCCGGACCAGTAATTCACAAGAGAGAGGGCAGCGTCTGATACGTTCAGTAAGTCCTCTTTAGTGCAGGTGGTGGGGCACAGAGGACAGGACAAGAGGTAAACCATGTTCTGGTCTAGGGCACGAAGATATCAGGCGTAATCTCACCCCGCTTGGTCACATGGTAGTATATTACAATCTCGAGTCATTTTTTAAAAGAAAATTGTACAATAAGCTTGCTCGACTCTTGAATTGAACCTAGGACATGCGTATTAGCGTAGTTTTATAAGCAAGTGCATATGTGACTAGATGAAAGAGTTAATTATAAAAAAGTATACGCCAGTAATTTCCCACTGCTGGGCAAAAGCCTCTTGTCTCTCATATCAGTATAGTTAATTAAATAATAATAAATAAATAAATACTTGGACAAATTCACACACGGTTAATTAGACCCAAAGTAAGCTCTAAGCTTGTGTTATGGAATCTAACTCACTGATACTACTACATATACATACACAAATACTTTATATGAATATATAATTGACACCCAGACGTCGTCGCCAACAACTATGTCTTCACATATTGTTGACTCCGGGCGGGGATCGAACCCGCAACCCCCGACACAGTAGGCGCACTCACTGCCACTGTGCCAACGGGCTTGTCAAAAAAAAATTATAATTATTATAAAATAAGCAAATATTTTATGTACTAGATCAATACGACGTTTGTTTAATTTTACCTACGTTTGTTTAGAAAGTTAAATAACGTTATTAATTGTAAGTAATTAATTAAGAATATGTCTCCATATTTATTTTCTGTATTAGTTTAGGTGTGCGTCTATTTTGTTGTATGTCACTTACGATAAGTCATTGATGTTGGAAAAAGGTGTGCAAATACACTCGCTACACCTGGATACAATGCGATACTTAACTTTGAGGTATGCGAACTTTGTTAAGTTTATTGTTAAAAGAAGATATTTTATATCATTTGCAAACATCGTAAAACAACAATGATTGCGTCGCACGTACCTGTGTTATGTCAAGTGTTTGCAAGATTATATTTTACTCTAACAAAGAGTTAAAAATAGAAAAAGTTGCGCTTTTTATAATAATTTTATTTTCATTGACAATGGATTTGCGAAGGTTGATGTGAATTGGGATGAATTATGCAAACTGGTCTAGGTTATATAGGCAATATTAAATCTATGCAACAATACTATTTGAATGCCTAATTATTTTCTTGACCTAACTAGATAATAATATAATGAAGCATGCAGTAGTTGCACATTATACACTGTGTTATTAAAGTTAATCTTGTGTAATTTGCGTTAAATGTGTGCAAGAAAAGCACATCGAAATCTATCGTTCATTTACATAGAAATAATGTCATAACGTTATCATTACTTATCTCAATTAGTTATCTGAGACAGCAGATACTGTCTGAGATAACTGATTGAGATAAGTTCAAAGAATTATGTATGGCCATCAAGAAACGTGCTTCGGAGGGCGCGTTAAGCAGTCGGTCCCGGTTGTACCAATCGTTAGACCATGTAGGAGGCCTTTAGGCGGTCTAAAAACTACCATACCAGGGTTGGCCACTAACCTAGACGACAAGAAGATCAAGAATAAGATGATGTTATTTGTTAATCATGAAAATTTGAGTATCTTAGAATGGTGAATAATAACTAGCCCCGCGGTTTTACCCGCGTTGTACCGGTTCCTGAGTAAATTTTGGGATAAAAATAGCCTATAACATCCTACTTCCTACTAATATTATAAATGCGAAAGTTTGTAAGGATGGATGTATGTATGGATGGAGGTATGTTTGTTGCTCTTTCACGCAAAAACTACTGAATGGATTTGGATGAAACTTTATAGTAATATAAGTTACACATCAGAATAACACATGGGATAAATTTTATCCCGAAATTCCGCGGAAACGGGTACAACGTGGGTGAAACCGCGGGGCGCAGCTAGTTCCTCATAAATGCAGCTATCCAATCCAAAAATATTTTTTCGAATGGATTTCTGAGGTTAGCCGTAACAAACTAACAAATTTTACCTCTTTATAATAGGAGTATCTTTTTAAGAGTTGAATTACAGGCAACATTTACTTGCCAGCTTATCTTACTATGTGAAAAATTTCGACTTGGAAACTTTTGTCTACTACATTATCTTACGATAGTAAAATCAACTACTTGATTGTTCATATATTATCCTGTTCTTTTGAACTACAAGTTTCTTTACGTTTGTTATATTTTTAATGACGCTCCTTACATTCGCTACACGGATTGTTTTCCAAATACATTTAACGATGCTGACTTACAGAGCACAGAAGGTTGTTATCAGACCAAATAGAGAATTTTCATATTGAATTCAAGAAACAATTGCTTGAGGATATATTAATTACTGCATACCAAGGAGTATGGATATCCTTTGTTTTATTTTAATCATAAACAAATGTCATTGCAGTGTTCTATTTATAAATTTGTAAATAGTTATAGTCCAAGCATTTGGTAAAAAAAAAGGGGGTTACCTGGAAAGTTTTCCGGGAGTTTTGAAAATTAGTTTCTTTATAGATTTGGGTATGCTCTTTTCGAATTTCAACTTTGCCACCTCGTAACCCCGCCGCTCGAGCCGCCATATTGAAAAAATGGCGCCTAAAAACGGTTTTTTGGAAATATCTCTTTTCCGACGCATTTTACGACAAAAATATCTATGTACAAAATTAAACTAGAGAAAATTTCCTACAATTTATGTATTAATAATTTTTTTCATAAAATCAATCATCTTTCATCACTACATATTATAAAACAAAGTCCCCGGCCGCGTCTGTCTATCTGTTCGCGATAAACTCAAATACTACTGCACGGATTTTGACGCGGATTTTTTAAATAGATAGAGTGATTCAAGATGAAGGTTTATACGTATAAAAATTCCCGATATTCCCACGGGAACGGGCACAACGCGGGTAAACCGCGGGCGGTGCTAGTCTTTCATGATTCATAATTTCATTTGGTTTACTCAAAGCACAACCGGGTCTTGTATACATTAAACAGTAGGTATAGTACATATTAACCGCGAGTTAACGTTACTCCGACTTTATATTAGAACTCTATTGACCTACAAACGTCATAACTATCCCGGTTTTATATATGGAACAATTACACCATCATATGTTTGTATACACTAGCACCGGCCGCGGTTTTACGTGTTGTATCATTTCTGAAGGAATTTACGGATAAAATATCCTATCGTAGTAATATTATAAATGCGAAAGTTTGTGAAGATGTATGTATGTATGTTTGTTGCTCTTTCACGGAAAAACTACTGAAGAGATTCGTATGAAACTTTACAGTAATATAGGTTATACATTAGAATACCACATGGGATACATTTTATCCCAAAATTCCCGCGGGAACCGGTACTAAGTGGTAAAACCGCGGGGCGCGGCTAGTTGATAGATATAACTTTGACATTTGTAGTCACTGCAAAACAAACAATGCTTAGATCTTTAAAACTACGCAACGGATTTTTATGCAGTTTTTAAAATAGATAGAGTGATTCAAGAGGAAGGTTTATATGTATAAAAATTCCCGAAATTCCCACCAGAACTGCCACAACGCGTAAAACCGCGGGGCACAGCTAGTTTCAGATAAAAATGGTAAAAAAAAGCGAAGTGTGTCCGTCACGTGTTGTTACGCGCGTTGTACCTATTCCCGCGAGAAATGCGGGATAAAAAATATCCCATGTGTTATTCTGATGTATAACCTATATTTCTGTAAAGTTTCATCCAAATCCGTTCATTAGTTTTTGCGTGAAAGAGTAACAAACATACATACATCCTCACAAACTTTCGCATTACAATTTTGTTAGGATTACCATAGTATACAATGTACAGTGAACAACGAGATCATAATTCCATAAATACTTCCGAACACAACGCATCAAGGTCGCTCTAACAAGGCATTAACTAACAGATTGTAATAATTATCCCACGTGAAATCGATTGGACTCGACTGGATTATACTAGCAGTGCCCCGCGGTTTTACCCGCGTTGTACCCGTTCCCGTGGGAATTTCTGGATGAAAAGTATCCTATAACCTTCCCGTTGAACGTGGCTATCCATTAAAAAAACAATTATTGAAATCGGATCGGTATTTTCTGAGATTAGGGCGTTCAAACAAGCTCTTCAGATTTATTATATAAGTACTAGCAGTGCTCCGTGGTTTTACCCGCGTTGTACCCGTTCCCGTGGGAATTTCTGGATGAAAAGTATCCTATAACCTTTCCGTTGAATGTGGCTATCCATTACAAAAAGATTTTTTTAAATCGGACCAGTAGTTCTTGAGATTAGCGCGTTCAAACAAACAGGTGGTGTGGAAATGAGTTTTTTTTAAAAACGTCTATTGAAATCTACTTTGTGGCGCTCGTACGCCAAAAACTATTGATTTTATGAAAAAAAATATTAATACATAAATTGTAGGAAATTTTCTCTAGTTTAATTTTGTCATAAATATTTTTGTCGTAAAATGCGTCAGAAAAGAGATATTTCCAAAAAACCGTTTTTAGGCGCCATTTTTTCAATATGGCGGCGCGAGCGGCGGTGGTACGAGGTGGCAAAGTTAAAATTCGAAAAGAGCATACCCAAATTTATAAATAAACCAATTTTCAAAACTCCCGGAAAACTTTCCAGGTAAAACTACCAAATGATTGGACTATTATTGTTTTTCCGACTTTATGTTATGGAAAGACTACTTTTCCTCAGATCTTCAAAGATTTATTTAAGTACTAGCAGTACCTGCGTTGTGCCCGTTCCCGTGGGAATTTGAGGAATTTTATACATATAAACCTTGCCCTTGAATCACTCTATCGATTTAAAAAAACCGTATCAGAATCCGTTGCGTAGTTTTAAAGATTTAAGCATACATAGGGACAGATTGACAGCGGAAGCAACTTTGTTTTATACTATGTAGTGATTATTGTCTTTTTTCATTCATTTTGTTTATTTTCGGTATGCTAAGTGATTGTTGATTTGTTTTCAGGATACCAATACTTAACCAGTTTTATTTGGACGAATATATACATGTGGTAAGAATTCAGAGAATCATTTTATAATTTTATTTTGTCAACTCCGTTGTTACTGTTGACTCACAAGAAGTTATTTTAATCCTTCGGCATTTAATTACTATTAAGCTAGACTTACATAGTCCTTTTAAGCAACAGTGGGATGTACATATTATGATATTGTTTTCAGGCGGTAATCAGCGGTATTACAAGAGAAATGCCTCTTGTTATTCATGTTTTAAATATGTCATTATTTAAATAGTATTTTGGGAAAGAGGTTTCTTACATTTTTGGTACCGGTTATTCCTTATATATTTTAGAACGCCTGATGTTATCTTTAAGTCAAATTACGTTAAAACAGCGCTAAAGAAAGCGCTAAAAAGCGTGCTCGTGAAAGCAGGCCCAAGATTGTTTCGAGAATTGCGTATTGTGTAAAAGGTACAAGTAAATACTGTAATTAGGTACAAAGTATCTAAGTAGCTGTAGTTATTCAGAGTGAAGTAATATTTAATATTGCGAGTCACGTCGCTTGGCGGGCGCGGGGCGCGAACGTGCGTTCGGTTGCAAAACGATGTACTCACTTATCTTTGTTAGCGGTTAGCATTGATTGATGGTCTTATATTTTTGAGAAGCAGCGCCCCGCGGTTTTACCCGCATTGTACCCGTTTCGGTAGAAATTTCGGGATGAAAAATAGCCTATAACCTTCCCGTTGAATGTAGCTATCTACTACGAATATAATTATACAAATCGGATAATTAGTTTCTGAGTATAGCGCGCTCTAACAAGCAAAAAACAAAGTCTTCAGCTTTATTATATTAGTAGAGATAGGAATTGTGAATATTGCAATGTTTGGGCAATATGGCTTCATTAAGATGGATTGCGTTGGTGCAATTTTTATGGCGCCTGAGTCCACTTTAGCTGCAAGTGCTGCAACAGTCTATAAACTGACTTGTTTGTCGCGAACAAAACTGTCTTTAGTCAGTATAAAAAACATGATTAATAACCAAAAAGGATATGTCAATAAAGATATCGTCTCTCATCACAATATTGACTACAGTGCGTGGCAAAAGTTTCTGAAGTGCGTTTCCGTAAAAAAACTCGACATTAAAAAGGTCTAGGAATTTTGATTCTTGAAATAATTATTAAATATACATTATATGTGAATGACACTCAGACCATTTGTGAAAACTGTACAATGTCACTGACACTCAGACAGTTCATAGTAATAATCTACTTTCTACCTTAGACCTAACATCTAGGTTTAAAGTTAAAAGCTACCTTCTTTGCATGTACAGCTTTGACCTAGCATCTAGGATTAAAAATAGTCTTTTTGTAAACAAAACATGGTTTCCTGTCATCCTTGACACGCACCTAGCACAATTACACGCAATTAACACTTCGTAAAGGAAACACTCTTAGTTGAACCAATATTGACCGCACACACAGGAGACCATATATTTCCTGAAGCCTTATGAGGAGGTATGACGTCTGTACGAGAATATATCATAACAGACATAGCATAACATAACAGAATATAGAAAATATTTCCTTTGAAAATTGTCAACATTATATGCAACCAATATTCTTTAAATACGTAATATTATGCATTAAAAAGTTAAATCAAAATAACCTTTAACGTCTCCAAACTATGGTACCTTGTCCTTTGAATCCTTGAACATATTTATCACCACATTATGTTATATATTTTATCAAAATGTGTTATTTATATTTATTCTTCGGATAACGAATAAGCGAGGTAAAGGTCAGTTTCTCGAAACAACTCGTCAAAGTTTCTCAACGTTAAGTTTCGACATTAAGTATCAACAGTCAATAGATAAGTAAGACAGCAACTGAGAAGCTTTACTAGTAATTATTACTGGCAGCAGCGCGCGGTTTCAGCCGCTTTGTGGCCGTCGCCGTGGGATTAAAAATATCCATTACAAAAATAATTATTCAAATGGCTTTTGTAGTTTCTGAAAGTAGCGCTTTAAAGCAAACAAAAAACAAACTCTTCACTTTATTATATGTACTAGCAGCGCCCCGCGGCTTTACCCGCGTTGTGCCCGTTCCCGTGGGAATTTCGGGAATTTTTACATAAAAACCTTCCTCTTGAATCACTCTACCTATTACAAAAAACCGCATCAAAATCCGTTGCGTAATTTTAAAGATTTAAGCATACACACAAACAGACAAAAATAGCGACTTTGTTTTATACTATGTAGTGATTAGTATAGATACAACCCCGTCCTTATAAATATAATCAAAAAAGTTAACCCCTGAAGCCTTTTATTTGTTCAATCATTTTTAAGCCCCTTCCTATAAAAGCACTTTAACCCAAACACCACCGTCGTGGTCCCCTCGTTTATGAATAACGATATCACGGCACACATGCAAAGTACGTCATGCAGTCCTGTTTTGGTGTCGGAGTGGAAAAAACATGGCTCCTAAGTATAAACGTAGCATACATACACATTGTTTAGAAAAATATAGAGTAGGTATATTCTTTATTTTTTCTTGGGGTCCAAAATGTGGACCAATGGCGTCTTCGGCGGGAAAATTGACGACATTGGTCCACATAGAGGTCTAATAGACATCAAGTCAACTGTCAAAGAAAAAACTAACACACAATAATACCAATGTAGATGAGAACCATAGTTAAAACAATTGGGTATGTAACCAAGAAAACAAAATAATAAAAATAAAAAAAACCATTTCATAAACTGAAACACGAAACACATTTCTTCATAATAAAATGAGATTTATAGCGTTTCTAAGTTATTGCCAAACTTTAACTTAACTTGTAATACTTAACCATGGTTATGTCATATCGCGTCACTTTTCTATTAAATTGAATATTTAATTTATTTCAAACTGCTTCCTACGTGCCATCAATTAGCCAATATTTAATAGAAGGAGTTTTTATTTGCAATATATAACTGCGTATAACGACCTCTTTGGAACATACGCACTTGATTACTTAAAAAAAACAAAAGTTTTGATAATGTAGTGCAATTTCATTTTTAATTATTTTTATGCATAGAGATAGATAACAGAGAGTTATTTTTTTTTGCGCATGGACAATTATATTACTTGTCATATTATGCAGATTATATACGTTACCATTAAGACTCAATTTGTTTGTTTTAATAGTAAAGTTTTATGTTTCAATAATCTTTTGCACCAAAGAGTTTTGCGTAAGTTCGTAATCTCAGAAATCAAAGTGCAATGATCTTCTACTCTAATTAAACGTACGATAATTTATTTCATAAACGTGTTATAAATTAATTAAAACTTAGGTGTTTATCTGTTTATATGTGTCATGGAGTAAATGATTGATGTGTTTGTAACAATTGTGAACAATATATCATAATTAATTAATGTTTATATTATAACTTACGTGTTTTGAGCGAGTTGTCACTGTCCGTCTCTTCGCCGTTGAGACAAATAACAGCCAAACATAGAACTATCAGCGAACAAATACAACGGTTAGCCATTGCAATTTATTTTATATATATCGAAAAGTTAAAACACGTGTAAACTATTTTATTATATTATTTAATAACCGAACATTCCGATAAACCACACGTTGTGCACTGGCTGAAAATATTTTAAGAAAATATTAAAATAACAGTTCGAATTTTGAGTTTAGCCGCGTCCGTTGTTCTGCGAATTTAGTTGGTAATAGGCGAGGCGGTATGGTGGCGGTCGGGCAGCCGACTTGCTTTGTTTGAAGTGAAAGCATGGAGGTGTTTTATTCGTATACGATTTTCGACATCCCTGAACCCCCACTATGGCGGGCCGTGTCATCGGAGTGGCATGTTGGTCCCTAACGTTTTATAGGACATGGTGCGTTCTCATTTTATGGGTTCTGATCGGTTAAATGAGTGTTACTGCGCTAGTTATGTCATTAGTCACTAACTGGAGTGTAGAGGAGCTGGTAACGCGACACCACCTCTCGTTATGAAACGCACTCCCAGGAAGTCACATTGCCCTGGAAATCCGACAAAGCGTAACTTGTTCGAATTTTGAGTTTAACTTAGATTCTTAGTTGATTTTAGAATTCCTAGGTTTTATCTTTGTGTGTGAATATTCTATGAATTTTAAGCGTTAGAATGCTGTAGTAGGATATAGCAAAGAAAACTCAAGAGTAGGTACTGAGTTATACAGGAGCAGTGATGACCAGTTAGCTCAAGAGAATATTAAGCACTAGAAAAAAGTAGTAGCCTTTAATATACCAGTGCTGGGCTAAGGCCTCGCTGGATATCAGTACAGTGAAGAGGATTAGGCGTTATCACCACGCTTAGAATGAAGTATTTAAATTTATCCCATTTTGCAATTTGAAAATTCTCATTGGGATATTAATTGGTATTCAATAAATAAATAAATATTACACTTGTAGAAGCTTGAACTATGACTAGGTACAAAGTTATGCCCCACATTTTCATAGGCCGCCAGTCCATAGCTACCTAGCGTCAGATTTTTGTTATCTAGGTACAACCCTAAAGTCATAAACTGAATAGCTCATAAGAGCTATTACGTAGAACAAAGTAGGACGAGGTGAGCTTTGGATAATTTTTAACATTCTTTTTACTACACGACATATTGACACGATGTATGAATGCTAGAAACTATTTTAACAGTAATAAATAAAAAATAATATTACAAGGAATATAATATTTAACGACAAAAACATCATTAAGAGTTAACGCATCATATAATTAAAACATAATACTGTTAAGGCTATAATTATTAGTGCCATGTTACCAAAAACAAGAGTTATAATCTCATGTAGAGTCAAACTTTTAACCATAAACCATAACTTCAAAAACTCTACCTTCCTCTACCTCTCCATGTCAAAACGATCTGGCTTGACTTAACTACGGTACTCTATACTCTACGGTACTTATAAAATGATTCTAGTATCAAGTTTAGGAATACATAATATACTTCTCTTATATATAAAATTCTCGTGTCACAGTGTTCGTTCGCGTACTCCTCCGAAACGGCTTGACCGATTCTCATGAAATTTTGTGAGCATATTGAGTAGGTCTGAGAATCGGCCAACATCTATTTTTCATCCCGAAATTCCCGCGGGAACGGGTACAACGCGGGTGAAAGACCTACCATTAAACTTTGTTTGGGCCAACATTTAAAACAATATTTTTACATCCCCAATGACAGTAATATAACTAGAAATCATTTTGTTAATGGTGGCATACTGTAAACCATTAATTAATATTGTAATGAATAAATAAACAAGTATTTTGGCCTCTACGAATATTTCAACTGTCCTCTTAAAATCTCAACGCAATCAAATCTTCTGGAAGCATTGTTTGCACTCAATTATCTAAATACCAAACACAAGTAACTGGCTGTTTATAGTGTAAGGTCCATTGTGAGAACATTAATAATATGTAATAATAATTTGTAGTCGATGTTCACACTTCATCCAGAATATTGTCTTTTCATTCAGTATTGTGGATAACGTTGCAAACAAAAGACTCGAGTGATTACACAAACGGGAAATTAAAAATAATTTTTATAGTTCTTTTCAACTTCAGAACTGTCAATTGGAACAATTTTTAAAATTAAGAATTTCGAATTATATTTTTTTTATCGAAATTTTAATACAAAATTTATAGAGTAAAATAGTGTCTATAGTTTAAATCAATGTTAGTTTAATTTATTTTTTTCAAAATGGGTTTCGATTTTACTCGGAGACAATGGACTACAGTAGTAGTGATATCCATAGCTGATTTTTGTAATGCAATTTGTGTTGCTCTACAGGCACCATTTTACCCTAAAGAGGTAAGTCATACAAAGTCTACAATATCTTATAGTCTATGGTTGCATGGCGATGGGCCAAGATCCTTCTGTAAAGTTCTTAAGTCTTCTGTTAAGTGAAGAAAATCAATTAGGTTATTACATGGTTTATGTCAAAGAAAATTACTGAGCAACAAAAAGCGTCCCATGACTTTACCCCGATGTGTTTTCCCATAAGGATTTCCGAAAAAAGAAGCTATTAACCTCCTTGAATGTAGCCAATTCAAAAATAATTCATCATTAGAATCTAACTGGTCGGTAGTCCGAAAGAAAAACAAACAAACAAAAAAATCTAAGACCATTATTGGTTAGGTAAAAGGGATTGACCTCAAACAAATACATGGCTAATTTATATATTCTATATCTATAGTATCCTATTCAGAACGTGAGATTATGTAACATGGAATGCATGGTTAAATAAATACACCCAGACAAATTCACACTCACACACGGTTAGATAGGCTCAAACTAAGCTCTAAGCTCTAAGCTTCATTATGGAATCTAACTGATACTATTACGTATACATACATACACAAATATTTTATACGAATATATAATTAACACCCTGACGTCGTTAACATCAATTACGTCTGCACATATTGTATGCTCCGGTCGGAAATCGAACCCGCAACCCCGGACACAGTAAGCGGTCTCACTTGCCAATGTGCCAACGGGCTTGATTGTTAGTTAGTTACTCTTTCACGCAATAACGACCAATTTATTAGTCAATTATTTTCCTATTCATATTTTCTTCTATTCGATTCGGAAATCTATGAGGACGAATACCACACGCGTGGGGCGAATGCTATTCTATATACAGGGTAACATGGTACAAAAACAAAATCGCTGGTCGTCTTCATCGCTTCTGCAGTATGCCCCCCCCCCCCGCCCCCCCCCCCCCGCCTTCCAATTGATTGAATATTTATAACATAAAGTTAACTTCTCATCACGTTGACCTTTTGCCCTCAATCTAAAGAGTTTGACAAATTGAGTTTCACTTTTGAAGTGGTCCATTCATCACCACAACTTAAAATGACGTTAAAGTTTACGAAAATGGTGTAAACATGTCGTTTTTATGTAAGAAAACGTCAACTTTTGTTATTGAATTTGATTTCTTAGGTCATTCAAAAAACTTGTGCCGACAGCAACAAAAATGAGTATGGAAGAAGTTGTCGTGTCCGCCGCTTTGATATCAAGACGCAATTAATAAACCCAAACTTTATAGATTAAAAATATTGTATTATATAATCTATTACTTCGTTAGAGTAACGATGGAAACTTATTACGGTCGTTTTTTATCAAAAACAATTACTTCTATAGAGTTAAAGATGGTGTAAGAATAGGTCTACATCACTAATAATTTTACTCTATAGAATTTAAATTGTCTTTGGTAGATAATTCGGCCATGTTCGTTTACATTTTGAAGTAGTTTACAAGTAGAGTCAATTCCATTGGTACATGCCGCATGCGTAATCTATGGCTTATGACTTTGCCTAATTTTTAGTTACCAGAACAATTAATCGGTAATTAAAAAACTAAGTATTACAAGTTTATCTCGAGTCAAATCGTAGCGTCTGGTCTCGGTACATCAGATAACCTCTGATAACCTCTAGTGTTATTGATCACTAGGCGCCCATACGAAATGTCACTTATCATGTTCGTTACGCACGTGGGCTAACCAATAGGT
Source organism: Cyclophora punctaria (assembly GCA_951394245.1). Taxonomy (NCBI): domain Eukaryota; kingdom Metazoa; phylum Arthropoda; class Insecta; order Lepidoptera; family Geometridae; genus Cyclophora; species Cyclophora punctaria. The sequence continues at coordinate 2,980,402 of OX596171.1, read as the reverse complement.
ACTAACAGAAAAAAATTAAAATGAAAAAATATTTATTTCGAACAAAATGCACTTACAGATAAGACTTAAAATTAAAATTATTTTAAAAAAATCTTGGTGAAGCATAATACAATTTGTCGATGGAGTAACAAAGAATGTCTATAATGTCTTCTCAATAGGCAAGCCTGTATCGAGAAGACATGATTTTCGTTAATCTTTGACATAGACATATTTTCTCAGTAGTCATAAAATGTAACATAGGTTTAAAAACAGTTAATTATAAATGTGACAGAAAAAAAGAACAATAAAAATTTATAAGAAAAAAACTACTACGTACTAGTTACTCGTATGCGCAGTGCTTGTGCTGTTGTTTTTTTTATTTGATTCACCCTGTATAGTACTAGGTCATTTACTCTACGATTTCGACCGCAGAGAACCTGTTGAAAATTTGTTAGAAAAAAGTATAAGTGCATCTCCATGATCTTATCATCTAGATCATTGCAAAAATCCATCAAAATCTGCACAGTGGTTTGAGCGCGAAAGCATATCAGTAAACAGGAAGAATAATACACGCACTTTTAATTATTTATTAGGGAATTTTAAACTATTTTGATTTCCTTGTGAAATATCTTTAACAAAGCGAGAGCCGGTCTATTTATTAGACAATTACAATCAAAACAATGATTATAATGAATTAATGAATAGCCAAGAATAGTAACCAAACAGACGCACAGTGCAACAACAGCGTTATCTGTATTCTAGAACACATTAATGGACCGTGTCCTCGTTGTCTATCCAATGGCAGTTGGAGCCACTGCAGCACTGTTTTAAGACTAACTTGTTCGTCGCAGCAACTGTCTTTTCTCGGAAAAAAATCATAAGTTTAACAAGAAAAAAATCTTGCTAGACACAAGTCTAGTATGCGTTCCTAGTTAAAAGTCTGTCTAAGGATGCATTTTTATTAAATCGGAGTGAAACTGTGCATAGCTCAACCGACCAATAACATTACATTACAAAAAGAATTTGGTAATGTCAATGCATTTTTTGGCAATTGCAATGAGGTGTGATTGGTCGAATGAGCTACACACAGCTCCGCTTCGCTCAAAATGGAAACAAACCATAACCACAGTCTTCAAGGCTCTTTGGGCGGAAATATTGTCTATGTCCTAGTGCAATCACGATCCGGAGGTTCCGGGTTCGATTCCCGCTGGGGATATCTCACAAAAATGTATTTGTGAAACTGTCCTCAATTTGGTTAGGGCATTACAGGCTGAATCACCTGATTGCCCGAAAAGTAAGATGATTCCGTGCTTCGGAGGGCACGTTAAACCGTCGGTCCCGGTTACTTTCTACGGATAGTAGTCATTACATGAGCCATGTCAGAGGCTTTTTGCGGCTCAATAGCTCTGACACCAGGATTGGTCAGGTTGACCATCCACTCGAAGAAGAAGAAGAAGTGCAATAAAGGCGTTTGTAGTGTGCACAGTCTCTTTTGTCGGGAATATTATCTATGGCCTCATAGCGCATTAAATGCGTTACTATAGAATGAGCGGATTTACATGCTAGAAGCTGACTAGCCTAACAGAACGGCGCCCACGGAAGTCGCTCTCTATTGAACTCGCTCGCAGCTAGTTCACTCGATAAACAACCACATAGCAATTGTAACAAGTGCACTCTGACCTGTTTATCTAAACTTATTTTCGGTACTGTGGCAGATTTATTCAATACGGTTAACATCATTATAGTTTTAGATGTATTTACAGTCTCGTTGGCACAGTGGCATTGAGAGCGCTTATTACTGCGGGGGTTGCGGGTTCGATTCCCACCTGAAGACAACAATATGTGAAGACATAGTTGTTGGCGACGACGACGTCTGGGTGACAATTATATATCCTTATAGTATTTGTGTATGTATATGTAGTAGTATCAGTTAGTTAGATTTCATAATACAAGCTTACTTTGAGTCTAATTGTGTATGAATTTGTCGGGTGTATTATTATATTATTATTCTACATTTTTCTATGTATACTAAACAATACATAGTAGCATTTATTGCATATTAATTTATATGTTATAATAATCCTACTTAATAAACTTAATTGATTTCTAATATGCTTCTACGATACCCATCTTTTAAGATAAATTGAAACCCTGCGATAAACTAATGAAATGTTTATTCGTTAATAGACTAATAAATGGAAACAGATTAGAAACAAATGAACGAGTTGAATCGGTAGATAATTTTAATTATTCGTATTTAATAACATTATTATGTGTGTATGTACAAGTATCAGTTATTTCTGTGATATAAGTTCGTGATTTTGCCAACCAAAAGGTGAATGTCCGATTGTATGATACAACAATCGTAATTATTACAGTTGCAAGTTATTATTACTTGCTTTACGAGTATAAATAAAATTGAAAATTATTTTATTTTTAAAGCAATGATTTGTTCTTTCTTAAGGCTATGTAACTAGGCGTCTCAGAAATTACGTCTAAGGCCACAAAATAAAATATTAGGTATTTGTTGTTTTTATTTATTCAAATTAATTTTGCGGCGTCTGTACTCTTACTGTACTGAGCTCGACTGTACTTACGACTCTTCTTTTACATTTATATTTTCTTAAATTAATTTCGTGCGAATCGTCACACCAAAAAACTAAAACGATCGATTCGCCTATTTCGTGTTACTTAAATTCGTGCGAATCTCATCAAACAAAAGTGGTTTAACAAACTGCCCAGTAGTACCAACTTACTTTAACCCTTTCAGGCAGAAAACAAAGGATGTTCAGCAGCGGAGTACGGGCTCGTGTTCGGGGTGTTCGAGCTGGTGGTGTTCCTCGTGAGCCCCATCTACGGGGCCCACCTCAACCGGATAGGGCCTAAACTGCTGTTCAACGGGGGCATACTGACTACTGGCACCTGTGCTATACTGTTCGGGTAAGGGTTAAGATATTATGTATACAGCCTGAGTTAATTTTGTTGGGGCCAAAGAAAATAAAGGTAAGCAAATGCCCTGTCAGTGGACCGATGACTGGGTGAAGGTTGTGGATCCCTTTTGGTGGCTGCAGCGCAGAATCGGACTTAGTGGTGATCTATGGGAGACTATGTCCAGTAGTGGGCTTTGATTGGCTGAAATAATAATAATTAAAATGAATTGATGTCTTATAGGACATACTGACAAACGCATATTAAGAACATTTTAGCTATCAAATGGTTTGTCACTTTCTGACATACGCAATTTTCCGAAGAGCAAAAGAGACAGAACACAAAAACAGTGTTTTAGTTACAAAGCGTTCATTAATGGTTACTGTGTTAATGTAATGTACATTTCAGATTTACACATTAGCCGAAAATCGCGTTAGTGAGGGGCGGTACTAAGATAGACTAGACTTGCACCTGTGCATTTAGATACTATATGAGTATATAGACCTATTCCTCCATAATATATTACGTATAGCATTGAAAACTATAGCTTACGCATTTAATTGCATGTTCTACTCGTTACTCCATGATGCAACAGTGACCTTCAATAAATCAAATTAGTTTCAGTGAAAGACCACATGGCACAGATTGCATAGCAGTCACTATAGAGGACCTCGGCTTGGCTATTATCTCATCTATTGCTAAGAAGCCTTTGTTAACAAAAGTTAATAGCAAAGGAAACAGTAAATTGTGTCCGTTTTAGATACGACCATTGAGCATCTAGAGTTGGGTAATTGTGATGGAATCAAACTATTGGTCAATCTTGATTATGATGTATTATCATGAGTATACTTAAAGGTCAGGCTGGATACTTCGAATTATGTTCTTCTTTCACAATTTAGGACTCATTAGGAGCAGATTGTTAAAAGGTCAAGCTGGATGGAATTTTTTTAAATGTTACTTGTTTTAATTGAAAGATTGCACAGTTTTATGTACTTGGGTGGTTATAACAGTCAAAAAGTCTTTGACAGAGTAAAAAGTCTAAGAAGACGTTTTGTCCTTAGTGTCCCTCCTTTATATGTTTTCATAAACTATTCTTGAAAGTAGAGGACTACAGTGTAATCGGATGGTGCTCGGGCTTTAATTAACAACTCTGTTTTTTTTACTGACTCCCATAATCATCTCTAACGCCCGTACTCGACGTCAAATACTTCCTTAGAAGAGATTTAATGAGTGATTTGACATGTAACGTATAAAAAATTCGTCAATTAGTTAAGTGTCGATTTAATGAACGTCTCTGAGTGCGGCAGTAATTCAGTTAACTGACTCCCCATTGTATTGCAGCTTGCTAGACAAGGTGGAAGGGCACATCCCTTTCATCACGCTCAGCATCATCATCAGGGTCGTGGAGGCGATGGGGAATGCCGCCTTCTTGACCGCCTCGTTCGCCATCATAGCCAAGGAATTCCCCAATAACGTGTCTACTATGTTTGTAAGTTTTTTAAGAATAACAAAAATGTCAGACAATAATAACATAAGCGCGATCTACAAAATGGTAGCGCCATCTATTGGATCACGGATGGAACCACCGTGTGGGACAAATGTTTTTATATACCGAAGACTAACTAGAGTTATCAACAGTCACGACGTTATGCGCTCGTACTCTAACTAAGGACTTCCTTCTTCCAGGCATCTTTGGAGACGTTCTTCGGCCTGGGTCTGATAGTGGGTCCAACGCTCGGCGGCGCTCTGTACGGCCTCGGGGGGTACTCCCTGCCGTTCGCAGTGCTCGGGTCGGCGCTGTTCCTTGCAGCCATCATGAGTTGTGTGGCGCTGCCCAAGAGCCATGATGATGAGGATGTGAGGCCTACTGGACGTAAGTATAGCATCTAGTACAAAAACAACGAATAGGTTTAATAATTGGATTAATTAATTGATTATTATAATTGACCCTCCACTCGATAAGAAGAATAATTGGATTAACCGGTTTGAAACGTATTTAAGAATTAATTTAAGAGCGACAGTTGGAAGTGTTACGATGCAGTCAAGCATATTTAAAAAAATAGTTATTTAATATGGGGATCGTGGACCAATATGTTATTCAATTATAAGTTATTATAACTAATAATAATTCATCCCATTTTTATTGCTCATTTTTCTAAAAACTCGGTAATCCCCGCCCCGTTACTTCAGCGCTTTTCTATACAAGCGTTTCAATAAAAAGAGATTGTTTATTTGGCACTTTGTTTACAGCAAACATGTTTACGCTTCTGAAAATCCCTGGCGTTTTGCTGGCAGCAATCAGCATTATATCGACTAGTATGAGCATCGGATTTCTGCAGGCGACTCTCGAACCACATTTACGACAGGTAACAACAAGATTCCTCCAGTTCCTATAAATTGAGAAGCTTCTCTTTTTTGAAGAGCATCTATCTTTTATTAAATCATAACTGAGTAATAATAATTCATCCCATTTAAATACCTTCCACATTAAAATAGGTCCATTCGTTTAAGAACTACGATGGCACAGTCTGTACAAACGCACCTATTTGCGTCGGGAGCTAATTATGACCTACACCAATAGGGATGTTATTTTGCCCCCAGTTCAACTTCACCCCCATGGTCCTGGGTCTGATGTTCGTGATCAACGGTGGGGTGTACGCGATCTCCGCGCCCGCCTGGGGCTGGCTCTGCGACCGCCCCAAGATCAAGCCCAAACATGTGACTGTTATAGGATGCTTCTTCGTGGCTTCAGCGTTTATGCTGATTGGACCGGCGCCCTTCTTCGATATGCCAACGTAAGAAGATGTGTTAATTATTATAGTAAATTCTATTATGTAACAAAGTGCTCAACATTGGGCTTGTGGTGGCTATGGTACTATTAAGACTACCAATAAGCGTTTGGCTAGCATTGTGTTGGATGACGCATACTCCTTACGCATGGTCCCGGTTAATTCAATAGTTAGACCGTGTCAGAGGCATATCGGCGGTCTAAAATCTAAAAGTACCGAACAGTGTTTGGCCACTTACCAAGTCCAACTTACTTAACTTATTTACTCCTTCTGTTTTACTGATACCCAATAACCAAAGGTATTTTCCCGCAGTGTCATTTTAATTGTTGTTCCATTATTTCATTGTTAATATTATAAGTACTTGGTTTTTATTTCAGGATCCTGTGGGTGGTAATATTGGGCTTAGTTCTCCACGGAATGGGTATCGGCAGTCAGCTCGTGGCATCGTTCTCTGATGCCCTGGGTACAGCTATGTAAGTTCACTTTTAATACGATCAACGTGGATAGCAGTAACGGAATTTAAACTTAGTTAATGATGAGCTAACTCCGCTTCAGGTGGAAACCTTTACCTTAAGTCCTTATTTTTATGAAATTTTGACTATGGTTAATTCATCTTATTTCTTAAACTGTGTTGTCCCATAATATTTAAGAGTCACGCGATTAAATGGGCGATTGAGTTCTTTGCGTGTCTCTATTCTCCATTATTATTTTCTTCATAGGCGAATGGCCACAAACCTCACACTTATTTACTTTCTCCCTTCAATATCTGTCTTCTCCTTTTCTCCAGTGCAAGTGGTCTCCCTAACTCTATAGAGACGTACGGGCTGGTCTCCGGGATGTGGACCTCCACGTTCGCCCTGGGCGCCTTCATCGGGCCCACGCTCTCGGGGCTGCTATTCGAAACCATCGGCTTTCGGAACTCAACGCTCTTCATTTCTGTTCTCCATGTTATTGTGGTAAGATTGCTTTGCTTAATTTAGGTGGATGGCTTTTTTCTAAATGGATATAATATTTGATCCATTTCAAAGAAATAAATTAAGTGATTCTTATTGTTCTGAAAGTTCTGATAGGACTCATTTTAGATGATCAAGACGCTGCGGATTGATGAGTAAAAAAGAGTTTCGTTCTATTGAACTTTTCCACTTCCATTTTTACTTTAAACTAGCTTTTAACAGCGATATTTAACGATAAAAAAATATCCTTCCAGATGCTCCTAGTCCTGATCTACATGTGGACTTCAGACGGTTTCTACAAGATGGACGTGTCGGTGTCGGCGGGAGACCTGCTGCAGATCGACGGCACCCTGGACGAGAGCGTGCTTATTGGAGACAAGTTCCCGCCGCCTAGGACACGAAGGTAAGAGAGGGAAAGATAGAAACGTAAAAAGTGGAAGGGAGAAAGTTAAATTTATCACTGTGGAGGTAAGGAAGTTGGATGGGAATTTATTGAAATTTACTGTAATCACACAATTAATGAAGATTTTCTTGTAAGTTCTTTTTGTTTGGATATTCCGCGGTATACATCTAAAAAAGACTTAAAATCTTTCTCATAGACAGCCTAACGACAGTTTCTTCTATACGTGCATGTTAATAACCTCATTTTTCCTTCTCCCAGTCGCCGCTGCGGCATCAGTGTCGAACAGTCCCGACCACCGGCCATGAACAGCCTGATCGCGTGCTCCAGCCTCAAGAACAGGCGCAGTCCTTGGAGCCAACGGACGCCCAAATACTGCCCCTCGTACGGCAGCCTCGACCATAGATACAGAGGAGCGTACGGCACATAATACTAAGACTTTGATTTAATAAACTTTATGTATAGATTTGGGTGTTTCACTTTGGGGTATGTATTCGTAACATAGATGATGGGTCTCTACTGTGACCTTTAATTTAAAGCATTTGCCCTGCAGTGGGCAATGAAAGATAAATAGTAAATTCTTGTTTTTTATGATTAAAACTCATAGTGAAACGTGAAAATCAGAATAGCATTGCACTTGAGTTTTTTGCTATAAGATAACATTCAGGCGCTGTCATCCAAAACCTTTTGATTTACTTAATACGAATATAACTTATCAGTAGGGTTAAATGTTGTATTTCTTATAGTAGCTAACACAGTTTTCCTCTAAACCTTCGGTAACCAGCGCCATGAGATGAGTAAGTCTTACTAAGTCAGTAAATATACCCCTTCTATGGATCTGTCTAACTAGGGTATTGAAATCATTAGCATAATGAATAACATAAACTAGATAGGTATCTATAGTCAAAGAGGCCGGACGTCACTCACGCGCATACCGCCATAGTCACCCGTTCGATTCGAATTTTGATCATAAATCGACAATTTAATATAATATGAGCGTTGTTTTAATGTTTAATTGGATTTTGTGCACTTTGGCACGTTAAAAGTACTTCGGTGTTCCTCTTTTAACTTAATGTAAGTAATTTCGAAATTATTATTTCTTACAATTGTTATAGTTGATAAAATTATGCATAAACGCTTCTCAATAGCATTTAAGCTATAAAATTGTTTGTCCCTTTCCGACATACGCTATTTTCCAAAGACCGAAAGAGACAAAACATTTTATAACAGTGTTTTAGTTCACGAGCGTTTATGAATAAGGCGGTAAGTGATTGAGGAGCGCTTAAAAACTTAACTTGTATTAAAGGGCACGTTTTTTATATTTTTCAAGAAAATAAGCTTGAGATTAAGTTTGATATTTCATAAGAAAAGACATCAATGAACATAAATAAATCATAAATCTATTAAAGCAATGCTGAATATCAATCAAATGAGGATGTCCGTGACCCAAGAAGGACTAAAATAAAAAATGGAGGCCAAATTAAAGGTCACATCTATATCTATACTATAATTAATATTATAAAGAGGCAAAATTTGTAAATTTGATTGTTTGTTTGTATGTTCGAGCTAATCTCGGGAATTACCGGTCCAATTAGATTCTTTTTTCGGAATAGATAGCCACATTCAACGGGAAGGATTTAGGCTATTTACACCCTTCTGAAATTCTTGAATTGAAACCCTTGAATTGAAATTCTTATGGGACCGGGCACAATGCGGGTAAAACCGCGGGGGGTGCTAGTATTCCAATACATCTCTAAACATGTTATAAAGTAATGACTTCCGTGTTGTAAAGAGTACAAATACTAAGAACTAATACTAAGTTTTTTTTATTTCTAAAGAAAAAGGGATTATATACCTATCTTATAATAATTTCGCATAATAATGCCCTTCTTCATATTCATTCATCAATCATGAACATTATTCTTACACTTAAAGCGAGATAATTACGCCTCTTCACTGTGGTGATCTTCAGTAGACTCATTACTTTTAGTTCGACTTTAGACTGTTGGAGTTCGATTCCAGTTAACGTAAATGCCTTTATTGTTACAGTATTTTATCATCATTGAAAATGGTACGTAACCTATCTCCCGTGGGCAGTGGAGCATTGCATTGATGATGCATTGGGAGACCGCAATTGTTATTCCAACGCATTGCCCAGTCGCTAAGCATAAAAGCGTGGAACTTGGTCCGAAACTGTTTCTGACTCCTTGACCGTCCAGAAGGAATAAAAATGATACCTAATAAAGCAGGACAAATATGTGAAAGGATTTGATATGTCCACTAAAAAAAGGCCAGCCAACCAGAGGAAATCAAGACAGTGACTAAGTGACTGAATCAACTAAGTAAAACTAGATAACAAACATGAACTCCTCTCTTAAACCATTTAATACATTTGGTATTCAGGCTAACGCAACCAGCGTAGTTATTGTCACATCTTCACAGCAGCTCAGTGAAGCATGGACAGCAGCTGCTAATGCTAAGCAGTTTGCCCTTATTTTAGGAGAAGGCAGCAATATTCTCTTCCTTGATGACTTTGCAGGAACAGTCATTTTAAATCGGATTAAGGGGATCCAGGTTACTGAAGAAGATGATGCCTGGAAGCTGCACGTAGGTGCAGGGGAAAACTGGCATGACCTCGTGGAATACACTTTGAAGCACGGCATGCCTGGTCTGGAAAACATGGCCTTGATCCCTGGTTGCGTGGGCGCAACGCCCATCCAGAATATTGGCGCATATGGCATGGAAATAAAAAATGTCTGCGAATATGTGGACTGCATCGAACTGACTACTGGACGTACCCTGCGCTTAACAAACGTAGAATGCAAGTTTGGCTACCGTGACAGCATCTTCAAGCATGAATACCAGGATCGTTATGCAATCGTTGCTGTGGGTTACCATTTGCCGAAAGCATGGCAACCAGTAATAAGTTATGGCGATCTGACTAAATTAGATCCTGCTACCGTGACACCACATCACATTTTTGATAGCGTTTGTCATATGAGGATCTCGAAGCTTCCTGACCCAAAAGTGTCTGGCAATGCTGGAAGTTTTTTCAAAAACCCGATTATTAGCGCTGAACAGGCAGTGCTGTCCAGGTTTGCTAACGTACCACATTACCCTCAGCCTGATGGTAGCGTTAAGCTTGCCGCTGGTTGGCTGATCGACCAATGTCAGTTGAAGGGGCATCGCATTGGTGGTGCTGCTGTCCATCGTCATCAGGCGCTGGTCATTGTTAATGAAGGTGGAGCAACCAGCGGTGATGTGGTGGCGCTGGCTCGATATGTGCGCCAGCGGGTTGGTAAAGAGTTTGTTGTGTGGCTGGAACCTGAGGTCCGCTTTATTGGCAAACATGGTGAGGTCGACGGTGTGGAGACGATCGCGTAGACGATGATATAGACTCTGAAGTTAATCAACTTTATTATTGACAAATGATATGGAGCTTGGATTCTCTATCCAAGCCCCATAACACCTATGGTTTTAATAAATATTGTTATGTTAGGATTGTAGTGTTTTATTAACTACGGCTACGGATTCCGCGAAACACTGGTAGTAATTAGTAAATTTTAGAGTACAACGTACAAAAGCAGAGATATAACGTAAATAAGTTCTATTGCCTTTGAGTTCCCTCGAGCCTTGCACCTGAGTCGTTTTGCTATAACAAAACTTTCAGGCACTATAAGACAGCAAACTTCACTTAAAACTATTTATCCATTTGAGTGCTGTAAAGTCCCCATTAAATAAACGTTGGCCGTTTTTTGTAAGAGTTAATTTTATTACTGTATTAGAACCTATATTATCTAAGTTTTATGTTACTTAGTGTACTTATTTCCAATTTTATGTTACTTAGTGTACTTATTTCACTGTTACTTATTAATGTAGTTTTAATTTCTAATGATCATTTTCGATTAATTAACTACACCACTATTGGTTGCTATTATACAGACATGCGCAAGCGTTTCATTATGTACTTGTGCCAAACTAGTATATCAAGTTCCTTGTTTAGTGTTACAACTTGCTTTTTAATTTCGGCCACATAATGCATATTACTGAATAATATTATCACGAATTAGTTATTCGTAACTACATTGGCCATCTTGCAGACCACGAGTATTCCTTATGCAACTTATTCCATTCGAGAATTCGTTATTTTGAGGTAAACTCGTTCACAGGAGAAATGAATCAATTTTAGTCAAACACTGCCTATTCACTTTATTACCATTCTTTGGAGGTAAAGGCAAGCATAGATTCTTATATCTTATAGGTCATAGGTTACAATACAAGTTAAATTTATTATAATTTACTAGCAGCGCCCCGCGGTTTTACCTGCGTTGTACCAATTCCCGTGGGAATTTCAGGATGAAAAGTAGTCTATAACCTTCCCGTTGAATGTGGCTATTCATTACCAAAAGATTTTTTTAATCAGTCCAGTAGTTCCTGAGATTAGCTTCAAACAAACTAACAAACAAACTCTGCAGCTTTATAATATTAGTATAGATGAACAAGATAGTGGTGGAGCAATTATTTTACTCTGGGGCTTTACCCTCGTGGTGGTAAAGCATTTTGTTTGGGGAATTGACTCTGAATAAGATATGAAATCCAATGATTGGTGGGTTAGGGTCTGGATCTTCTACGTATTCACCGCTGGTACATTGTATGATTATGATTCCAACATCATTTGTAAATGGTCCCCAAAACACTAACGCCCTTACTCAGAGACGTCAAATGCTTCTTTAGAGATATACGCGGATTAAGAACATTTTAGCTATCAAATGGTTTGTCACTTTCTGACATACGCAATTTTCCGAAGAGCAAAAGAGACAAAACACAGTGTAACAGTATTTTAGTTACACCGTTTATTAATGAGGCCGCTAATTGTATTTTTTTAAGCTATTGCATAGCTTCTATCGCGGGCCTTGAGCGCGGGGACCGAATCCAGAAATTCCGTAACGAAAAAACCTCATGTGAAAAAACCTCACGCTCCCCACTAACGCCATCTAGTGATACAAAAAATAACTATGCAATAGCTTTACCGCGGCAGTCCCCAAGTGCCACACGTCTTTTTTTTTTTAAAGAATCAATTGAATGGCCGTCTCTGAGTGCGGCAGTATGATATGACTAGAAGTAGAATATTTGTAGTGTGACATTAGGTATAATAAAATGAGTAATATAACATTTCAATAATAGAAAGCAAGGACGTTTGTTTGTCTTGTGTTGCACTTACAAATGTGATATAGGAACTGCTTACGATTTTATAGTGGTTAGTAACTACGTTATATTATATAACCTACGTTAGTTAATGACAGATATAAATTAACCGTTAATTACTATTTTTCTATATGTTTTTCTATGTAACTCCACTGTCCTACTTTGTTGGGCAAAAGCCTTCCATGACTTTCTGCCTTCTTTTGAGAATAATTTCCCATAGATTTCGTCGTGGAAATGTTTAACTAAGCCTAATCCAACTCGATTGAAGAGAACCAAAGTGCATCGACGGCGACTACGTTGGACTATAACACCTCCGTAATAATGTAGTTATTTTAACTTTCCAATGTCCAGCAAACTAGGTGGCTATATAGCGCGGGTCGCAAGACTTTGTCGCACAAAACCGAAGCCTACAAGCTAACCCTAGCTATGCAATAGCTTGATCTTAGTCAAACCAGTCCGGGCGCACTGAGTCACGAATGCGGTGTCGTATTCCGATACGGTAAACACTAAATACAGCCTTTATTAAGCAAAAACGTTATTGTTTCAGTTATTTTGCTCAATTTGAAAGCGATATCGATGTGAATTATGAATTTTAAAATCGATTTCGTTATTCGTTTCACTGTTTATTAGAATTTTGTATTTATAAGCGGCTGTAGTTTAAAGAAGTTCCAATGGAGTTACAGGAGTTATGGGTAAAGGTAAAGTTTGTAAGTTTTACAATAGGATGTAAGTTTTGAAACAGCCTCCGTGGTCTTGTGGTTTGAGCGCTCGGCTCACGATTTGGAGGTTCCGGGTTCGATTTACGGTGGGGACAATATCGCAGAAATATCTCTTTGTGAGACTGCCCTCAGTTTGGTTAGGGTATTGCAGGCTGAATCCGATTGCCCGAAAAGTAAGATGATTCCGTGCTTCGAAGGGCACGTTAAGCCGTCGGTCCCGGTTACTTTCTGCGGATAGTAGTCGTTACAGGGGCCATGTCAGAGGCCTTTGGCGGCTCAATAACTCTGACACCAGGATTGGTCAGGTTGACCATCCACTCGATGACGAAGAAGAAGTTTTGAAACGATCAACTCTATTTCTTTATTCTTCGTGTTCCATTTTTAATATGATTTAAATAATTCAACTTGTTGATTAGAGCTTGCGAGGACATTAGTCCAGGCAGCCTTTAGACTGTCTTCTGGTGATAACAATGATGGAACGAACACTAAACAGTATCTAGACAACAGACAGACTGTCTAAAGACAGACAGATTGAATAAAGACAGACAGACTGACTAAAGACAGTCTTTACACGTGGAACAAGTCACTCTAAACACTGCCTGAATATACTCTGCGATGGTCCTTACTTCCGAAGTGAATTTAACATGGTCTGTTTACTTGGTATACACTTAATCTTAATTTTAGAACGGCCTAGCTTGACAACCTGAACTTGAAGTGAAATTCAGACTGGTTACTAGATTAGAACAATTGATTTGAAGTTGTCGTCGTAACCGAATCAAATCTATTTAGTTCCTTAGTACGGTCTGTATGAAAGGCCTTTGCCCAGCAGGAGGACATTACAGGCCAATACATTTACGGTATTTTTTTACTGATACGAGTACGTATTGAAATCCTTTTTATAACTTACAAATCAGGTAATGCTAAAGTACAGAGTAATTCACTTTTGATAAAACACAAGTTGGTTAAATTGCGTATATTTTACTAACTGTCTACACGATCTGTAATGGCAAAAATATGAACATTGTACCAAAAATGCCAATATTGTTTTGGAAGATTTCTCATTAGCATTTTCTCGAAAGAGGCTAAGTAGGTACTACGCATCTGACCGGTTTATGTTTTAACGGACCCGAGATTTGATCGTAATAACCTTGACAGGAGCAAATGTCGATTCAAAAATAAAATTTTGGAATATTTAATGAAATGCATCTCTTGTGTGCCATGGTTGAAAAACAGAGCTATGGATTATATCCTGTTGTTACCTTTCTTCTTTGCGTGTCACTGGCACAAAATTGAACCCAGAACTTGGCCAGGATGACTGCATCATCAGTAGCCATGTTGAGGTTGGACGTAGTATATCTAACAGAGCAAAGAGAACAGGCCAGCAAACAACCAACAGATCTCAAAAGGAACCAGCATTCCAAGTAGCAGAAAAGCTCAAGAGGTTATCTTTACTATTTTTATAAATAAGTCATTTTTCTTTTCTCCTGACTTACAAACTTTATGGGCATGACCGCTACAATCCTGAGAAAATAACGTAAGCGCAATCATCCATTTTTTTCACACCGGGGCCAACTATTGGATGATTATTGGGTGTCACGAAAGAGTATACATTTTAGTATCTTATTGTAGAGTTATACATACATAGTTTAGTGAGAGAAGCGGCAGGTCTCCTAATTAGTAATATTGATTGATAGATGATGACCTGAGAGTTAAACTCCTTTATGTTACATGGACAGGTAAAAAACTGATGTTTGAAATTTCTTAATGGCTGCATTTATTTATTTTTAATGACGTCAACACCCTACATATAATACACTAGCAGCGCCCCGCGGTTTTACCCGCGTTGTGTCCATTCCTGTAGGAATTTCGGGATGAAAAATAGCCTATGTTACTTGTGGATAATGTAGCTTTCGAATGGTGAAAGAATTTTTACAAACGGTCCAGTAGTTTTTGAGCCTATTCATTATAACCAAACAAACAAAGTTTTCCTCTTTACAATATTAGTGTAGATTTTAAAATCGTAATATCTACAAAAATATCATCTGAAATATATCGAAAATAAGAATCACATTACGATGTCTCTCCGTTTCTAAATTAGCACCTTCATGGCAATATTTGTTTAGAAGTAGTCGTGAAAATGAGTTGTTTGGAAAGTCTGTTTTCACTGCAATATGGCACTTAAGGTTTTAGAGTATAAGATTCATTTTTCTTATTAGTAGAGGATTACAAAAAGTAGTCATATAAGATGATCACGTAATCTATTAGTTTGCGGTTTGGTGACAAAAACATTATGTTGGGAGGATTGAACCTCTTATGAAAATACTAATTATTCCATGATTTGAATTAATATCAAAATATTGTCATAGTTTGCCATTTGTGTCCCACAGCTGGGCAAATATTATAGAGCTTTCATAATAGAAGAAACATATATTTTACTGTAATTCTCGTGTTTTCCTAATTTAACCTACTTATGTATTATTAAATGTCATAGGTGCAGAGGAACCTATATCTCACATATTGCATTTGCATTGCTCAGGCTTCGGTGAAATAAAAAACAATGAAACAAATCTGGAAGCATGTGGTACATAGGTAACAATTTTCAAGGCATTGATGTTGCGGTGAGGTATAAATAAAAACCTAGACATCTATTATTAAACCATGACATAATATCTCATAAAATACAGAATATGATAATATTAACAAGCAAGACTTAAACTTAGAATATAAAGGTAAGTACAGTGTTTAAATCTGTACTAATACCTATAAAAAGAGGTAAAATTTGTATGTTTGAGCTAATCTCGGAAAATATACGTCCGATTCGAATAATTATTGTAATAGTTAGCTACATTCAACGGAAACGTTATAGGCTATTTTTCATCCTGAAATTCCCACGGGAACGGGCACAACGCGGGTATAACCGCGGGGCGCTGCTAGTAATGTTATAAAAGGTCAATTTTAAGTACAAAATAATGATCATTATTAGAAAATTTCCAATTCGCCGAGTTTCTTCCTCAATTAAGAAGTAAACGGACTTTAATAACACGTCTAAAACAAGACAAATTATTGTATTCTGTGCGAATGATTCAATGCACACTCATCGGTTTTTATCATGTTACGAACCAACACTCTGAGAACTGTCGGCTCGTGTTTTGACCAAAGATGGTACGTGTTTTCATTGCCAAACGTTATTTTAAGTGCTTAACTTTAACGTTGCATTAGAAACTAGCAGTGTTCCGCGGTTTTACCCGCATTGTAGCAGTTTCCATGAGAATTCTGGAATGAAAAATAGCTTAAAACTTTTCTGTTAAATGTAGCTATCTATTACAAAAAATATTATTCAAATCGGATTGGTAGTTCCTGAGATAAGTGCGTTCAAACAAACAAACAAACAAAATCAAACTCTTCAGTTTTATTATACTACGAGTAGTATTAATTAAGAATGACATCTGTCATAAAGAGTTAAATGTTAGTGTAGCATATTATGCTCGCGAAATTACTCCTTTGAATTTTAAAACTCAATGTAAACAAATATTCGTACCAAAATATCTATCATGCATTTCCAACACGTTTTGTTGATGAAGATATACGTTGAATACGATGGGTAAGTTTTAATTAACGAAGTGCAAGGAAAAATGCATCCAAAAGTGTAACAGTGGGTAAACGCTGCAGGAAACAACGAGAACACACGCCTTGAAGCCTTTCCAACGATCCACACACCTTCCATCTCACGAATAAGCACTTGCCGTTGTTTTAAAACCACTTACTTTACGCAGCCTCCAACACTAATTACATAATTATTGAACTCTTTTCCACTTATTTTTTCAACGATTCTTGAGCATTTCATAATATTGTGATGCCTTGCAGTCTCACAGAAGAGGTTGGCATGTTTAAAACATGTGATATTGAAATCCTGAGAGAAGATCTACAAGATAGAAAAAGTACTTAATAAACAGCGGAATAAAAAGTTAGAGTTCCTTTTTTAAATCTCAAAGAAAAAGTATTATCTCGTCCCAAAACTCTTTCAAGTAAAAACCTTTTTACTCAAGACAAGTACCAACTTTTTGCACTCAAAAAGATGCACCACTTGTGAAGTTAAAAAAACAACATTCCCACACTCTCACGAAGTAGGTACCTACTTAAAACCCTAAAAATTAACCAAAATGAAGGACCGAATGTGCAAAAACGTCCGAATATTTCGAGGACGATGACGTCACATCGGCCGATGACACTCAACTCTTGACTTCTGAGAAGCTTCACCTTGAATATAACCCTGAAGAACTTAGAATAACCAGATAGCTTTGCATACGAGTGAGGGCGCCACTACTGCAATTTCATTGGAACCTAACCTACAAATGCTTACTAAATAAAGGCAGAGTGTGCCAGTCTTTGACTAGTTCCGATTTTATCCACGTGCACAGTTATCTGGTATGTTTTCTAGAAATGGCTGAGTCAGAAGGATTACCCATCTCTTTGTGTCGGTGTATCACTTGATTGATCTCGAATAGTTGCCTAGTTGCTACAGCTATTGCAAGGTTTTTGTTCTAAAGTATTGGTTTGTTTTTGTAGAAAGTATAGCTGTTAGTTTTAATTAACCCCTTTTACGATCAACAAAGTGATTCTATTTAGTGTTTTGTTTTTTAGTTCTTCTTTTTACTGATCGATTTCGAAACGAGGCGAATGTTTTCAGATCTCAATGTTCTTTTTTCAAATTGATATTTCAGTCCGGGTTAACTTATTTACCTTATTATCTTACTAAAACTTACAAGATGTCTACCTCGACCAGAAATCTTTATATGAAGCAACTAATATAAAGGCCAACCTCCGCTGTTTTTGCTTACATTGTGCCTGTTCCCGTGGGAATAATATACATAGATGAACCATGCAAACTTCCCATTGAATGTAACTATTATTCACAAAAAAGTTTTTAATCCGGCTGGTAGCCATAAATTAAAACGGTCAAACTAAAAATAAAACTCTTCAACTTCTACAGATAGGTAGGTGAGTAATTTGTAATCATCCTTGTAGATGTAGATATAGATAAATATCTTATCTACATATGATTTTACTTACAAAGTAAAGCTCAAAAGCTCGATCGCTATCCAAGTTATCATCCTCAAAGGATGACTCATCCAACGGCTAACGCTCTGACGAATATTTCCGTTTAAAACTTAGACTTAATAAAAAGTGCAGATAGAGCACTGTAAACAATACAAAAAAAAAAAACTAACTGGTTTCTTAGGTATAAGCGAACACTTATTTTAAATTGAACGGACGTTTACGGATGCACTTCGCTTTTATTTTACTTTTTTATCAGATGTTTCGGCCCCTTTACAAGAACCGTAATCACAGAAGACTGTCTTCAGTAACTATACTTATCACTTAAAAAAGTGTACTAACGTAAACGTAGTTTTAATACAAAATACTTATCAGCCTCCATGTCCCACTGTAAGGCGAAGGCCTGTCTTTTCACTGAAGATACCGGTACAGTGGCGGACACAATAATGTAAATTACGTCAATACCGGCTTCACTTTTCTGTTGACGGAACTCTGCCTGAGCATTTTATATGGTCTGAGGTTTATAATAAAAAAATGGCAAACAAAGAAGCTTCACACGGCAGATATATGAAACTATGAAATGAATTAAGATTTCTAAATTGCAATGTTTTAGAACTGTTATGTATAATTGTTAATTGCTGATTTAATTTCATTTTCGCATGTTTTGGGAGGAAGTTATGTTATGAGACTTTGGGTGAATGGGTGCTAATGATTAGAGTCTATCTCTACAGTAACATATCTAAAGATATTGTTGAGTAGGAGTGTTTTAGTCGACTTAAGAAAAGGCTTCTTGAAAAAGCAAATACATAATGTAAGTACATGTTGTTCCCAATACGGATGTTTCTATATTGTATTCTTCTTTTGTTTGTCGGCAATAATTAAGATATCTAGTAGTTGATGTTTTTTAAAATAATTCACAATTTGACGGTTTTTCTATGTAATCTAAATTATGAATCAACAAAGTCATTCATAATTAATATATTTAGACTATTTTAAGTAGGTAATTAAATAAATTATCTGCTTAGTCCTTATAATATATAAATACAACTGGTTTTATTTCTTTGACCGATTCGTCCTCATAAAATGTTGCGACAGGATCAAAATACTATTATGTTTTGCTTTTATAGCATTAATAACATAAACAGGCTAATATCATCTTTTTGACTAAAAAGTATGCATAAAGTTGCTCTTTGACTATAAATGGACCATAGATGGACTGAAGCTGTAGTCTTCTCGCTGATTGATGAAGGAGTGTAAGGCCAAGTTCTCCGTAAGTTTAGGATAAAAAAATCGTTCGCTGCACGCAACATGCGACGACTGCAGTGTGTACAGGCTACGGTAGTCGGCTGCAGTCGGCGTACGACTGCAGCTGTCTAATTAGGTGTGGGCAGGATGTGATGACGTTTGAGGGGAAGTAGATTGACCACTTCATTAAGCGTACTAGTATTAATGAACTATGCCTCGAATGAAGCTTGTTTTACAGTATAAATTTCATACTGAAACAACTCAAGCCAGGTAGACTGGCTCTATATCAAGACGTGTATCCTATTTCCTAATTTAATATCATAAATGCGAAAGTTTGTGAGGATAGATGTATGTAAGGATATATGGATGTATGGATATATGTTTGTTGCTCTTTCACGTAAAAACTACTGGACGGATTTGAATGAAACTTTACAGTAATATAGGTACATCATAATAACACATGGGATACATTTTATCCCTAAATTCCCGCGGGAACCGATACAACGCAGGGTGTGGCTAGTATACCATAAAAATAAACAGACTAATCTTTCTCTCGCCACAAATAACAACCACAATAAAAGTAACTAACACTTCAACTGTACCATGAGACTTTTCTATTTTGAAGTTCAAAACATGAATTTCTATTTCAAGTCGCACCCTACTTACCCAGTTAAACCAAGTAACCTTACACTTACACTTGTGTTGTGAAGGCATTCGAGACAGGAAGCGTGCACAAGTGGGGCTCCCGGGCCGGCAGCGGAGCGCGACATGTCACAGTGTAAGTGATAAGTAGTACGATATGTCTTAGAGGTAAGATTAGAGGGCGGTTGAGTACAGAGAGGTGATTATGTTGGAACGTGTGTTCTTAATTGAAATGGCATGTTTTGGGCAAAAATGGCAAGTTCGAAATTCACACTTGAGAAGTTCTGTGACATAGGGTCATTGCGCCTGTTCGCGTCCAGCGCCCTATTCGCGTCCATTTTTCGGACCTCCCTATAAAAATTCTCGAAAATAGGTATATTAACACACTAAATCACCGAAAAGTCGTTACCGCTAATACCTAATCGTATAAGAGGCACATAGACATAGACAAAAGTTCTGTGAGCCCAACCAATCATGTCTAGAAAAAATAGTTAGTTTCCGTTCTTCAACAAAGAAGCGCAAACGCGCGAAATGTTGGCAAAAAAATAGTGAGCAGGGGCGCGTTCGATGGTAAGTATTATATTGTTTTATGCGTATTTTAGAATACACAGCTGTTTCTAGACATAAGGCATGAAAAAAGGACTAATATTAATTATGTACTTGCTTGTTTTTTTAAAAGTTAACAGTTAAAATAAGGTGGACGCGAATTACTACACCGAATTTATAAAACTTCCACTTTGCGACCACAATGGACGCGAACTCGTCTATTTATGATTTAGTTAGTTTTTATTTTTTAGTGATAAAATTAAAAAAGGGGATTTGTTTTTACTTTTTATTTATGTATTATTATCATGCAATTGTAATGAGTAATTTGCGTCCACGTTATTATGATTGTAGAAAAAGATAATATCGTATATCATATGTGGACGCAAACTATACCTACAAGGAAATAGTATTGTACCAAATTGCGTCCATTTTTTCATTAAATTCAAATAATCGCATAAATATATTTTTTAACTTATAATTTAATATGCATTATTTTTTTTTATTAAAACTAAGAGTTAAAACTAAAAACACTCTCCCTGCTGAAGTTTTCGTTGCAGAAATTTCTATCGAAACTGAATCTGAGAGGTCGCTTATGGAACTATCAATGGTCGTTTTTCCATTACCCGGCCCGGCACCGGCACCGGTGCCGGGGTTTCGTTTTTCCACTGCGCCGGTGTCGATGCCGGTTTACGCCCGGTGAGTGGTACAGTACTGACACGGACTTACACACTCACACGGCTACAATTCATATAAATATGCAATACACATGCAATTTTGGCGGGCCGGCACCGGCGGGAAGCTTGCTACCCCGGCGCCGGCGACGGCGCCGGCAGGACTCGATGCCGGGCCGGCGCCGGCGCCGGCCCAAAACCGAGCCAGTAAGTCAAAAACCGAGCCATACATTTTCATACATTTTTGCTTCCCCGCACCGGCACGGCGCCGGCGCCGGCGCCGTGCCGGTGCCGGGCCGGGTAATGGAAAAACGCCCAATAGAACGAAATAGTACTATTTTAGAATTGGATGCAACTAAAGACGTCTAAAGAAATCACCATCTCTTCATTATACGTAGAAGATGAAAACATAAATGATTAAGCTAACTCCGGTTCGACTGTGCAGGTTCAAACAGTAACAGCCGAAATACACTCTACACCAAAACCTTGGTGGATACCAGATGTGGAATCTGAGAAAGAACATGTACCAGCCGAGGAGCTAACGGAATATTCTTAAATAAAGAATCTGTTAAAATACCATTTTTCTTTACATTATCTGAAAAATATCACCCCTACATTCCTTTTCTTAGCTGGTGGACGCAAAATGGTCTATGGGTGGACGCAATTTAGAATTTTTGGACGCAAAGTGGGTAAAACGCCTATTTTTGAAGTTTTTCTATTTATATAAAAAACACAAGTAGTTTCGAACAAAACTGTAAGCGAACCCTATAGTAGACGATATAATGAACACATTACATACATTTTTCATTGAAACTAGTGCTGGAACATTTTTTTTTTCTCCTTCAAACTTGATAACTGCACTAAATGGACGCGAACTGGCGAAATGACCCTACTAGTACACGATACTTTAAAAATACAGTGCTAACTAACCATGTTATTTTGTGATATACGCTATACTTTGAAAAAGATTGCAGTGTATAATCACTACATAGTAAAAAATAAAGTCACTTTCCACTGACTGTCAGTCCCTTTGTATGCTTAGATCTTTAAAACTATGGAACGGATTGTGACGCGGTTTTTTCATATGATAGAGTTATTCAAGAGGAAGATTTACATGTATAAAAATTCCCGAAATTCTCACGGGACCGGGCACAACGCGGGTAAAACCGCGGACGCTGCTAGTAGTTATTAAACAAAGATCATAACGAACACGTTAAGTCTTACAATCCGAATGTTTTTATATAGATAAGTTTTTAACGATATTTATCAAAGAAAATCATGATAATTTCAACTTCATACAGGGTACATACATGTACCCTATATGAAATAATATAGTATGTTACACGTATGTATCTCAACAAAAACCAGGATATTCCTAACTGTTCCCCTTTATCCTGTGACGTATACAGTTCGGACATCTTTAGTCATTTGTTCTTTCTTGAAAGCCTGTCGCGGATGTGGGGTATATGGTAAGTGATTTAAGTAATGAGCCTTGAAGGTAGAGTTTGAATTATGTGGTAAATTTTTGTTTCGTATTCTTTGTATTAAGTAAGATGATGGGATGATCCAAACTATGCGAATTAAAGTATGTTTTTGCTTGATTGAGAATGAAATAGATATTTGAGTTATTCGAATATGTAATTCTTTAAACTATTCGTATTATTTAAATAGTTTATTCCACTAACCAATTACTCTAATACTATTGTACCATTAAATGACGTTATTCTGATCTCGCTTTATCCTCCTTATCACGCCTAATCTCTGCAGTGAGAAGCCTTACGCAGTAGTGCAGCATAGATTAATTAGCCATGCAGGTAAACGTTTGCGCAGTTATACCTTATTCGTATTCAATAGTAATATCCTATTCCTATAACTTTATGAATCAGATACAAGTTTATAGATTTAAAGCACTTTGTTTTCCTTTTCCTACTAAGTGGAATTTTCTTTGTTTATGTACCTAGTACTTTATTCATAAACGTTTACCAACAGCATTTTAGCTATCAAATGGTTTCTCCCTTTCCGACCTACGCTATTTGCCCAAAGAGCAAAAGAGACAAAACACTTTAACAACAGTATTTTTTTAGTTAAAGAGGTTTATGAATAAGGCTTGTCTTGTAAGGTTTTTTATCTACCTTGATCGAATAATACCTCAGGGGTTTTCCAATGACAATGCTTACCTCTTCTGATTCACGGAAGCGAACAAAGTAACTGGATAATAATAAAGTAAAATAAGTAAGTTCGAGAAGGTTAGTGGTCACCCTGGTATCGGATTTAGTAGACCGCTAGGCTTTTAGAAGACCGCCTAAAGTTGCTAAATAAACAGATTTTTATGTAGAAATTCAAGGGTTGAAAAGTAAAACCTATCATTAAAAAACATATTATAATCTAGGTAAGTTTAAAACATTAAATAAGAAGGTAAAGTTAAGGAACATCAAGCTTAAATAAAACTTTATTCATTTCACTTTTCTTACATTTTGGATGGTTTAATTTTTTCGTTTTTTCTCTTACACCCACGTTCCTATCATTATATTCCCTACTAGCATCGCCCCGCGGTTTTACGCGAGTTGAACCTGTTCCCGTAGGAGATTCAGGATGAAAAATAGCCTATAACCTTTCCGTTGAATGTGGCTATTTATTACAAAAATAATTATTTAATCGGGCTGACAATTCCCGAGATTACCTCGAACATACAAACAAACTAACAAATTTTACCTCATTAATAATGAATAATAATGAGTCATTATTATTAGTATAAATTTCCCTAAAACATTAATCAGTACAAATCAGCGTGACAGAGTTAGTCAAAAGCCTCCGAAGGTATCTTCCTACCTGAATGTATGAATGAGCGATTGTGAAGCATCCGTACTTGACACAATAGCGGCTGCACCTTCAATGAATCACTATCAATGAAATTTTAGGAATTCTGCGCCTAGTAGAGCTTACACAATCTTGTTAACATCGTTTTCGAATATGGTTAAGAAAGATACTGCATGATACATTTCGTTTCCAATAGTACTTTTAACTATAGGTGAAATTACAAAGATAGTAGTTATAGTTTAATGTGCTACTGCTATGCTTCTCCTTAAAGTACCAGTGTTCGACTAGGTTTGTGGTCAACCGCGGTTGTAGTTTTTAGAGCTACGCTATCTTCTAAGCACTTCCTAACAGTGTTTTATTTATAAATTTAGATATTACTTTATGAATAACACGGTTTGTTTTTAATTGAAAATGTATCATATTTAACTAAATATTTGTTTAACTGTTAAAGGAAACTAAACAACTCTGTATTTGTATTAGTTTAAAACCTTTAACCCCTTACCGCATACAACGCCATTTATGGTTTCTAGTTTTGTTTATTTTTTTTTACATATTAAAATTAATATTTTTTCTAAACCAACTATGAAACAATATTATCGAGTTCTTCGTGGAACGGAACGTATTTTTTGTTTTCTATGGTAAGGTCTATCTGTCAAATTATTAGAGGTTATGTTTAGCAACTCCGACCGGTAAAGTGAATTTATTTAGTGCTGATTTTGTTATTGGAATAAAAACAATAATACGGTGAGTAAAAATGCGGGATTTTTAAAATGCTTTCTTTGTACATACATAAACATAAAATAACTCAGATTTCAGTGTTTTTTACATTTTGGTTGATTTTTGGGCCCCCTTTTTCAATCGCCATATTTGGCTTCGTATGCGTTCAAGTCACATTCACTGTCTGTCATATATGGCTTGGTATGCATTCAATGTATGTTCAGTTTCGCTTTCTTTTGTTTGCAGCAATGAATCCCAATGGATGAAGTCTCGATAAATATGTCAAAACTGCTTAAAATACCGTTCCTTCACGAAATGTGGAAAATCTAAGGTTTTTCTATGTTTTAATGACAAACGCAACTGTTTTCTGGACTTTCATAAAGTTTAATTGTTAATGCATATGAAGCCATATATGATTTCATTTCGTTTTGCTGCAATGCATACGAAGCCATATGTGGCTTCGTTGGCTATTTTTTTTAATTATTATTACTTTTTTTTTTTTCTTATCTCAACTTATTATATGAGGTAATATAAAAGACATTTTCAGTAAAAAAAATTTTTTATTTGCCTCCTTCATAATTCATGCAATAAGGGGTTAAATAAAATTATGAATTATATCTGTCTTTCCCGATGAGTCTCTCTAAAGTCGTTCAAATCATAAATAATTTAACAAACAGTGTAATATCGTCAAGAGACATTAACTATTAAGTATTAACTAACCAGGAAGAGCATTGAACAGTAAGATTACATAATCAATAGCATTCTTGTTTCACTTAACTGCGTATTCGTACAATTTAGCGCTAAAGCGGTGCTAAAACAGCACATTAAGCGCTTTCTTATTTAATAATGTAGATTTAAATTAGGAACGCTACATTTGATTTAATAATTGCTGTGAGTTTATTGGTCGATATTTTTGTTAATAATATGTTTGTATTGGTTGGCTGTCACTTTCATTTTCAACACTCAACTACAATAAGGTGGTTTAAATTAAACTTAATTTCTATACTTTTTAATTTAATCTATGAATTTTTACTAATGGTAATTTGTTAGTGTTTTGTTTTAAGAATGTTTTTTGTTTATTTAAGGTACACTGTACACTGTACTTTTCTACTCGTAATACAAAGGTAGTAAGTACTATAAAGAAGCCAAAAGTTTAATTTATAGAGAAACCCTAACTTAAAAGTAATCTATGAAAATAGAACCAATCAAACAAAGTGATGACTTTACCAATAGACAAGCTTTTATCGTGATTGAAGTAGAGTTTATTGCGGTAGATGGCTGTCGAAGAGTTTTAGTGATTGATTTATTATTTAGTTTTATTGCTTACTACTATACCTCACTTTACCTGCTTTCCAACATAAAATACTTAGCAACTTAAATAACTTGAAATAGCAACTAAAAAAGCAAAGATTATTATTATTTTATTTTATTAGTTATTAGTAGTTAGGTATTCCAATTTACACTTAAATATATGTACCTCAAAACAAAGTACAGATTAACAGTCATAATAGTTTCTACGGACTTCAAATCAATACTAGGAATTAATCACAATAGAGTATAGACCTATAGGGCCTCCAATCCATTCACTTGACAGGTTGAAGAAAAAAGGTTGAAACAATAGAATAAGTAACCTTTGTTCGCAAGAATGTGAGTTTGAATAAAGAACAAAATGCAGCAATAATCGGACATTCCGAGTATTGCCTGGAGCGATAACAAGTCTACGGGCGGCGCGGACGGAGAGCTTGCACGAACTTGCACGAGCGCACTGCGAAGCAACCCGACCAAATCAAAAATCACTCAACCGAATACACAGCGACTATCACATATTCTGCACCCGTCTCGCATTCCTACAACACGCATATTATAAGGAAATCTGATTGATTCTGTCCTTGATATTTAAAACAATTTAAACAAGAATAACTTTTTGGAGATGTCAAACTATTTGTATTATAAATAAACCGGTAACTTTGAAGTTTTGTTGGATTGCCAATGAAAGGAATGTGAGGTATAATTTAAGTTTTTGATACGTTTTGTGAAGATTCTAAGAAAATAAAATTGGATGTATTATTCTAAAAAACTTGTGTCCAGAGTCCAGAGTTTCGAACAAGTATATAAATCCAGATAAATCAAGGAGCTTTTTGCTAAAAACAACAGATGACCCACCGGCATGTTAACCGAACCGAACAATAAAAAAATGTAACTTCCTTAATAATGAGTCATGGGGTGAAGGCGTTGCTTAAAGGAAGAAAGGGACCGGAAAAGGGAAAGAAGGTTCCTTGTTTAGTATAATATTAAGTTCCATGTTTTATCAAGGTACGTTTTAACTTGGTAGGGTAAACAGGTGTCTCGAGTGCGCCTGCGCGGTGGGAGTCGCACGTGACCGGCGCCACTCGCGCGCACACCGTCACAGCCGCCGTTCGATTCGAAAACCGAACGTTAACCGACAATTTAAAATAATTTAGTGTAGTGATACTGAACTGAGGATTTTGTGCCAGTGCTACGGTGTTCCTTTTATGATTTTAATGTAAGTTTTATTATTTTTTAAAAAGTGAAATGACCTCTTTATTTTTATTTTTTTAAATTATAATTACCTACGACGGCAAAAGCTTGAATTAAGAATCGGATTTTATTCACTATCTTTATCACTATTAAAATATTTAATATTAAAGTGTTATAATGCAAAATGTAGAATCTCTTTTATATTTTTTTGAGTAAATTTAAGCCCGACATTGACATTTCTTAAGAAAAGACATCAACGGGCGTCGTGTTCAATTCATTATACCGAACTTCCATTTATTAAAATGTGGTTATACGTTAGAACATTTGTTAAGTAAGAACAATGAAAGAATACTCTAATTTAATAAATACTTTAATATAGATAATTAATGATTATTTAAACAGATTGTCTGATTCATTTGTTGAAAATAAAATGGAAATATTTAGGTATTTGGTTGTAAGATAAATTACCTGTTAAGGCCAGATGGATGCATTTCTTTTGTTTTATATAATTACGTTTTTACATAATTTATTAAACTAGGTACATTATTATTAGCTAGACTATAGTGCTAGCATAATATTATACTTATGACTTTTGATAAAAACATGTTTTTATGAACTTCTTATAAACTTTTTTTCGATTTTGCTTTGAGTGTAAAGGTTGAGATTCTTATTTTTTATTTATAATAAAAAGTTCCATTAGCTATCTCGAATTTAATTGGCAGAACGTAATATCCTATTTGTAGTCAATATGTATCTATACTAATATAATAACGCTGAGGATGTCTTTTATTTGTTTGCTTGGAAGCTCTTATATCTGAAAGTACCTGTCAGATTTGACTATATATTTTGGATAACAACATGCAAATGAAAGGTGATGAACCACTTTTCATCCCATTCATCCCGGTAGGACACGGGAAACTAAGGGGCGCTTTTAAGGTCTTTATATAAAGATTAAATCATTTATATTAATTTACGTATGTTTTTATTCTAATCTTGAATGATGGTCGTTTTGAACGTGACTTATCGTCACGGATTGTCAGTAAAGTGTTCAAGTTGCGATAATTTATTAGTAATTTTAAGTAATAATGTTTTATTATTAATTAATGGATGACGTAATCAATTAACGATACTTTTTAGATTACTTTTTGCTTTCATATTTCTTCATACATTTAAGTTTCTGTTACTTTAGAACCTTTAGATCTATCATCTATACTAATATTATAAAGCTGAAGAGTTTGTTTTGTTTGTTTGTTTGTTTAAACGCGCTAATCTCAGAAACTACTGAACCGATTTGAATAATTCTTTCACTGTTAGATAGTCTATTTATCGAGGAAGGCTATAGGCTACATTTTATCCCGAAATTCCCACGGGAACGGGCACAACGCGGGTAAAACCGCGGGGCGCTGCTAGTCTGAAATACTCTTAATAAGCTCTATAGGGTGATACTGCAAAGTACATAATAAATTCATTCATTTCGAATAGGTTAGTGACCAATCCTAGTGTCGGAGTTTTAGACCGCCTAAAGGCCTCCTACATTGTCTGACGATTGAAACAACCGGGACCGACTGCTTAACGTGCCCTCAGAAATACCACTATCAAAGTACATAACAAGTATAGACGAAAGAATAAAAATTTAAATTAAATAACGTACTTAACCACAGACAAAATAGTGATTCGATCACGTCATTAGTAGAGAATGTCAAAGTTAATGACTACATATTACTAAAGCATTACCTAGAGGAAGTTTATCATTGGAATTTGTGACATTTTGCTTAGTTGCATAACAAGTCATTATATTTAGTTCCTACCGCGATTTTGCACTGTAGCATCAGGGATCAGGCTCAGATATTGGGGTATTTACTTATTTCTATATCGTAAAAAAATTATTACTTCCATTTGGTATGGACACATGGTACCCCCCCCTAGCCACCTAGCATCAGGATGCATCGAGTCAATATAGTTTTTTTTATATTTAAAATAAAATAACCATATTGACTCGATCATAATGCATGATACAGAGCCAAGCTAACACAAGCTAAACCAAATTAACTTTGTAATAATTTGAGATCACCTGCTTATGTTTATCCTTAGGACAAAATAAAATTACTATTGTGGAAGTCATGCTCATTTGGCCTGTACTTGAAAGGCCGAATGCATCTCTCATTAAGGTCTATTTAAAAGGCAGATTAATTAAAATGAATTTAGCATATGAATCTTTAATTAATCCGTAATCTTGCATCACGAAAATCATATGTTCATTAACAAAACTTTGCACGATAATATGCGTTTTAATTAATTCTAATTGAATTTGCTAAAATGTTAACATTGTTTACGTAGATTGCAACATTTATATTAATTGAGTTAACAATTAGAGGCGAATGCTCGAAGTTTTTTGTCCTTCATTGGGAAACAGTGAAGTTAACAATCGCTTCATTGTTTTGGTATTTGCTACTATTTTATATGGAGTAACCTTTTTATGTGAACCTTTTTATAGTACATACAAGTGGAAGGTTACCATAGAGTATGGATTGATGCTTCGATCGATGTTAAAACCTTATGAGAGAATCTCTCAAAACATTTGTCAGATCAAGTTTAAAAAAGTAAGCTAGTGACAAATCTCGATAGAGGAAGTTAAAGGACTCAAAATGGAAGACAGTTAATAGGAGATATGTAGACTCTTTGGTATCTAAATGGTGAGAGGAATATCCAAAATTTTGATCATTTGTTTATACACACGCAGACACATGGATATGCACAATATCTATAATATAGAAATGAATCGCTGAATCTGTTGCTAAGCGCATAACTTCAGAACGACTGCACCAAATTGTCGGGAACAGAATTGTCAGGACAAGGTTTTTATATAAGAAAAAAAGGAATAAAAATCTCAAAATTTCCACGGGAACGGGGGCGCTGCGGGTGGAACCGCGGGGCACAGCTAGTTGATAATATAAGTAGATTTTAAAATTGCTTTTTAAAACCTTGTATCAATCCAATTAGATACAACTTATAAATAACAATTCAATAAACTATCTTCCGCGTTGCTCTTTAGATAAATTAATATAATCCGAGTCAATTTTATGTCAATATTATAATAAAATATACGAAATTCATATTCCAAAGTCACCTTTAACTTTTGTTTAAACTATAAACGCAATATGCATTTAAATGTGTGGGTTTCAAAATATTTTCGTAAGACGCAATTTCAAAGTTAATTTCTTTGTTGTTTTTGCGACATTTTTATTAAAACACAGCACCTAGATCGTTCAAAAAACACTTTTTTCCTTTTTGGGAATTTTTGATTACCAAATTGTAAAAATGTTGAAGGTCAAATGAAAACCTGATCATTTTACGATAAAAATAAAATAAATGGAACCTGATCGAGGGGACAAAATATCGAAGTCACAATTTATTCATACTTCGAACCATAACGATTTATTTCTCATAAATTATAGTTTTGTATTAAACGACAAACTTAATTCATTTACAAAATATTAATCCTAATCAAAAATATGTATATTACTTGAGGTAATAACAAACTAACTTACAAACAACAAAAGAAAGGTAGTTGCCGCCATGTTTTAGGACACCAAAGACAACCTTAGTAATCTAAACATTAGACGTCCATCCAAGAAGTACCAAAAATGATTACACGTTACCTCAACATTCACCATAATTAAATATACCTTTTTTTGGATTGTCACAAAATGTGAACCAATGTCGTCAATTTTCCAGCTGAAGACGATTGCTCCTGAAGAGGAAAAAGGTTTAGAGATAGCGTAAGAATGAAATAAAATCACTAAACCTTTTTCCACTTCGGGAGCTATTGTCTTCGGCTGGAAAACTGACGACATTGGTCCACATATTGTGACAATCCAAAAAAATAGAGTATACATATCTGACCGCCAAATTTCACTTGCACGTAAACGAATATAAACTATACTGTGCGTCATTAAGTTCGGTCATTTTAAACTTACATCACGCATAGCAATGACTACGTTTAATCGATGAGTATATTAATTGGAGGGTGAAACCGATTCATGGCTTGGTAAAGTGTCAAATCATTTATTTCCTACCTCCCTTTTACATAGATTTTATAGTAGAAGTATTACCGCAGTACTCAGAGTCGTCAAATACTTTCTTAGTAGAGATTTTAATCAGATATTTGACATGTATTATAATGTATGGAAAATTACGTCATTTAGTTAATTGTCGATTTAATGGCCGTCTCTGAGTGGGGCAGTTAGTCTTTAATGTCTCTCTGCTGGGTAACGACCCCTGGTCTCGCAGAAGATACGGCACGGAAGACTTATAACCCCACTTGCTTCCTGCGAATTGGTAATCTCAAACCCGAGCCATATTTGAAAAGACAGATTCATAGATTTCAAATCATTGAATAAGATGTCGTAGATTAGTGATTGCTAAATACATTTTCAATATCAAAACACTTAACTTAAAAAACTTAACTTAATACTTTGACTCTCTAATACAATTTTACAAACAAATTATAAATTATTTCTTATTGGAAACTTTCGACACCACAACCTGTTGAAAGAGACAGCACTATACCAAAGTTTGGTGTTAGAAAGAGAAACAAAACGTTTTGGATGAAGGAGTGGTGCAGTATGCGTTTTTGCTGGTGCATTTCTGCATTTTTGAATGTGGGTTAAAATGTAGAGTATCGCGGAAATTTGACAGGTGATTCATAGTTGAAATTTCATGTACCTTTTAAATTTTATCTTTTATTTAATTTAATAATAATAATTAACGAAAAAACTTAAAGTAAAACGAGATGCAATATATATTTGATACGTTACGTCTATTTTGGCCTTAATGACCACTAGAAGATAATCCAAATAACCTGAAACTGTATATTTAAAATAAATTGTACATAGTTACAACGCCCAATACGAATCATTTCCTACATCTATCTCAATTACACTTACTGAGCCGCTTAGTAAAGAGTGTAACAAAAAATATACCTATCTCTTTTCAATTTCCTCACCACACAGTCCGTATTGAGCGTACTATGTAACCGCATAGATGCCAAGGTCAACGGAGACATTTTAGGTTTAGACATATGACAAACATCTGAAGTAACAATCCAGTAATTCAACCCAACAATTTAACGCACAGCATTCTTACACGCGCTAAATCAATCCGCTTCCGCGTCCTCTCCCGCTCGCGCCCCTGTCTTGCGTCCCTGTATTAGACAAAAGCGCTCGCCGGTTGGCCTTCGCCGACCGGTTGCCGCCGCTTACTTTCATTGCAGACGCCCGACTCCGCTGAATTATTTCAACCGACCGATTTATTACTGAATTTACTTATTACTACACCCTATTGACAGACCTAGATGGTGTATTGCAAATCTAGATGTAATTGCGACAGGTTTAAAGTTTGCTTCGTTTTTCAGAAAAATGGTTCGTTTTATCTAAGTTCTATGTTAAATCTGAGCAGAGTAGTCTATAGACACAAAGTTAGAACACAATGTTGTGTTCGAGTATCCTACTAATATTATAAATGCGAAAGTTTGTGTGGATGGATGTATGTTAGTTGCTCTTTCACGCAAAAACCACTGAACGGATTTGAATGAAACTTTACAGTAATGTAGGTTATCAGAATAACACATGAACTACATGTTATCCCGAAATTCCCGCGGGAACGGGTACAACGCGGGTAACACCGCGAGGCGCGGCTAGTTTATGTATACTTTCCGAATATGTATGCATACTAGAACAAGTCAGAAAAACATTCATTCGCATTATTTGTTTGAAATATGTCGTACATGTGATGGATAAGGTGACACATGGAGTGAACATATAAGCTACACGTCAGCAAATTCATAAAACAACATTCAAAAGCACTATATGATACTCAATCTAAATTTGCCAGTTCCTACCTTGATAACAACATATAAAAGCGTTTAAATCAAGTTAAAGCACTCAATTTGAAACCAATCTCCGTAAGTATCAATTAAGCTGATCAGCCCACAAATAAGATTATATCACGAGTCCGATACGTACTCAACGATCCAAATACTCGCTGCAACTTTCATGTGTGGCCTTCAGCGCTCTACGGATAAAAATCAGGGCGGCCCCAAGGCCGATTTCCTTAAATTATACAACACTTTACTGAGTTGTAAAGTCAATTTTACTGTAACCAACCACTTTCCTGGCGTGACAACCAATTTTAACGAAATTGATGTAACAATGTAGGATAAATATTGGCAAACCAAAGTCTGTGGAGTATTCAATCCATGGGAGTGATATTTACGCATTCGTTTATAATGAGCGAGTTTACAAGCTGAAAAGGTCAATAGAAAGCGAACGTCGTACATGCTTCAATCTTTATCTAAGCAGTCAGTACCGATGGTTTCAATCGTGAGACCATGTCAGAGACGTTTAGGCGGTCTGAACACTTCGTCACTAAGATTGGCCACTGACATACTCGAAGTGAATGAATGAATGAATCTGAACCTTTAGAATTCTCTGGTTCCCAGTTAACTAAGTAATTTATTGTGAATCAATAAGATCAAAAATGTATCCAAGTATACAATTACGTTTATGAATTACAAAATATAATTTAGCTATAACTGATACGGCACGATTTCAAACATATCACTCGTAAACCTGAGATAAGTTTGCATTACGAATAAATAGCGTCAGACACATTATATCAACCCAAACATTATACAAAACAAGATACGATAGGTAAGTAATTTACTTACGAGATCATCATCAATCGAAATGTTCTTTTACGATACGAAAACTTTATCAATATCATAGCAGAAGGACACATAGAGACAAAGATACGAAGAGGCAGGCGAAGAAAGAGCAAAGGTCGTGTTCTAACAGCTAAAGAGGATGACAAAAGATAGAGAAAAGTGGAAGGAACTCCATCGACAAGAACCCAGCTCTTATGTTTAGAGGAAGACTCTATTAAGAATAAGTGATTATATTACAAGTTCATTAGCAGATAGCCAATACTTAGCCAATCTAATTTAGGCTCTACATCCAATATTTTACGTACAAGGATCGTCCGCATCCTGTGTGTTGCGTATGTAAGACTTTCCAGTCTAAAATTGTGATCATAGGTATTATATAATTCATCATCTATACCGTCAGCCGCATCGGTCCAGTCGCGTCCGTCAGCCGTTCATCTTAAGTTGCGTAAACTCGTTTTTTGGGCGACCCGTGCGCATGCGCAGGTGTGTCGGGTCAGAATGGTGACGAGGACATCTTGTTCCAATTGACATTTATAAGAGTCGAAGATTCTGATGTAACTATGTAAATACTTCACGCGACCTTGAAATTGGACTATCGCAAATTAATTCGTACTATAAAATTTATATTATCTTCGTTATGTCAAGTTCTGCGCCGTCTTTATCGTTTATTATAGTGAAATTTATCTATGATTAGTCTAAATAATCTACGATGCCTGTTAATATAGATGTTATTTCAATACAAGTTTTATAAAATTTAAGTCAAACTCGAGTTTGAGATCAATAGGTTCTTACTTACTGCGGATGCAAGTTCATAGCAGGAATATAGCAGGGAAATTCCTCTTTTTAAGTTAGAGGTTTTTAAGAAATACTACCTGTCATTTTCAACATATTTCGTTAAAGATAGTGTAACCACCATGCTTACCTAACAAACACCTACCAGTCTATCAATGGCTTCGGAACCAAACATTCAACACATAACAATAAATAATCTGTAGAATTTTAAACACGTGCACACATTTATCCTAGAGCAACATGCACACAACAACACATTGCGCGTCAGCAATTATAACGTTGTTTGTATCACGAACGTAAAAGTGATTACCTCCTCATTTCGATGTCGGCATTTGCAAAACTGCAACTTTCCGATCAGTCGTGCGTTCACTGGTCGTGTGTACGAACCTAAGTGACCGAATATTGACCTGGATAACGGCTTTGTTTGGTAAAGTTGTTTGGAAAATTGTGTTGTAGACATTTTAGCTCTTTGATGCTTTAAAGCAAAATCTGGATATATTCTTAGTTGTTAACGATATCGTGTGTAAATATAGCATATACTCGTATTTAGAGTGAGATTATTAAGTGAGATTATTAGTGAGATTATTAAGTTAAAGTATTAGGTACTGTATAATAATGTTTGTTTGGCAAGCCCGTTGGCACTGTGGCAGTGAGAGCGCTTACTGCGTCGGGGGTCGCGGGTTCGATTCCCGCTCGG
This sequence comes from Cyclophora punctaria, assembly GCA_951394245.1. Lineage (NCBI taxonomy): Eukaryota > Metazoa > Arthropoda > Insecta > Lepidoptera > Geometridae > Cyclophora > Cyclophora punctaria. The sequence goes on along the minus strand of OX596171.1, from coordinate 2,945,024 downwards.
AGTCAACTATATGTAAAAGACATAGTTGTAGGCAACGACGTCTGGGTGTCGATTATATATTCATTTAAAGTATTTGTGTAGAGCTTACTTTGGGTCTAAGTAACCGCGTGTGATATATTTTTATGAGTATGTGTTTGAAATATATCTTTTACGAATGGCCCCTGTAGTTGCAATCGTTAGACCATGTCGGAGTCTAAAATATCTAAAATCTCCGATACTAGGGTTAGCCACGAACTTTACTTTAAGAGTGGTTTTTCTTATGTTTTCTTTATTAGTCCGAGAGTCTGTACCTACTCGTATAATAACATCGATGTAATGTCACAAGAATTAAAAAATGTATTAGAATGAGAGGTGTCATTCAAGTAATATTACAATAATGACTTAAAGAGTAACAAACATAAATTGATTTGTTATCTTAATTTATTTCTCACACATTATTATTATTCCATAAAATATTTGGTGTTATTAAAATACTATGCATGCCAAGATTTTTACAATCATAACTATTTTGTTTACTTAAGAATATATAATAATGTTAATGACTATAATTTAACGTAAATCTCTTGTTGCAGCGCACCAGTCAACCGAGCAGTTCAACAAACAATGTAACACGGGGACTACTAATAAGTGTATCGATTTATCAGTTTTAAATCAATCAATTTGTGTCATTCATTTATCGGTTGTGAAGTGACTGTGCCGGGATTTTTGGAGGAGGGGTCTTGAAGAAGGTGTGTTTTACCTTGGTAAGTAATGTTATATTAAAAAGGTTTTGTATTTTTCTACATTTGCAGTAAAATGTCTATTATCTTTCTACCATCTGGGTTAGTCTTCTTATTTAATTTAATTAAGTATAGTGCACGTAGTCGTTAAATAAGAAGCTTTTTTCAGTTTGAGTGTTGTATAACTTACCTATAATAAGTAGATTAACATAGGCATAACCTCTAATAAAACTGATGTTTTGTTATTATTCCAAAAGTTTAGTAAACATACCTACCTAAAAATGTATTTTAGAAACCCGTTCGAATTATAAAAAAGACGGCCAAAAATATAATTCCTTTTATTACGCCTTTAACTTAACAGAAAATTAAATTAAACATAAAGCTGCATTGAACATGCGAAGATGAGCTAGAATATTCCCAGAACGAATGCTATAAACTTGATAAACATTTCACATAATATGAGACAACCTTTTTGCGTTTTATTGTACCGGTTCGGGCATCCGCCATCGCTTTAAAACTCTTTTAAAACAATCCTTTTTGTTCGACACTTGAAAGGTAAAGAAAGAAAAAGTTTATTTTGTAAATGGAATGTTATTATGGCGCGCATCGTCTTTCCATAAAGTTTATTTAACTTTCGAAACGGCAATATTTTTTAGGATTATAAAAAATGACAAATTAAAAACTAATTTAGCAAAAATAAACTAACTAAACTTGCAACTTAACAGATAGTTATCCAACTACATATTACGTTCAATCTCTTTTTTGACAGATGTTGACGTTGCAATTTTCCCGCGTTTTCATTAATTGGCGGGAAGCCGCGTCACCGTCAAATGTCACGATGATGAGAGTGTTCCGGCATCACCGATGTGATTAGCGTCCTTGTCCACAATCACCAAGGCCATGGACAACATGAACATAGTTTTTTCACGCAAAATTACATTCAACCGTATGGAACTCATGATTTTATGATGATCATTATTACTCAGCGCAAATAGTTTTGTTAAATTTCATTACCGCAGTTTAGTGCTATTTCTAAAACCATCACATCATTTTCGACATACACATTCGAATCTATTTACTTTGTAAGGTACATTTATCTACTCGTATACTAGTAGTGGTTTAACCCGAATGGTGACCTATAACTTATAGTAGCCCATATATAACCTTCTTCTTGGATATTGTTGCTATACAAAGCTGTGTGACCTTCCATCCCGTACGTCGAATGTTAAAATCTGAATAGAAAACTGCTAGCTAGACCCAACTCTGTCCAGACAAGTCATAACTACTACATATATAATAACAGTCCTCTATCTTCCACCTGTCCGCCATTTCTCAATATGACGTCACAACACTTGTGAGGTCTTTGATACGAACTATTTTTATTCTGTGCACCAAAATGGCGTCGCCCTAAGGCGCGAACAGGGAAAGTATAGGGAGTGCCTCATATGTATGTACGAGGTCCATAAACAGTGCACATAACGTTAAGTTGATTATGAGATGGAAAAGAAAAGTTGTTTAAATAATGAGAACCTGTTCAAGAATGAGATTCGTTTATATTGCATGTATTGGTATGCACTTCGGTACGGGCTTGTGTGTCTACTTGAGCACATATTATGTAAAGAGCATACATTATATCTATGTAGACTTAACTACGGGTAAATTTACTTTTATGTAGAAAAAAATACCGAATTATTTTCTTTCACAAAAATTCAGTATTAGCCTGTAATTTCCCTTTGCAGGACAAAGGCCTCTCACATTATTAAATGTATACGAGTAGTACAGTGATGAGGAAAATAAGAAGGAATTATTAAAAATAACTAACGCTTAAAACTCATAGATATTTTCAGAAAAAGTTTGTATCCAGAATCAGTACCCAAATCCCCCACAGAAATCTTCAAACAATTCCAACAACATTCAATTTCTAAATCACTCAACCAGTACACAATGCTCTATGGCAACAACTCTATGGTGGTTTGTACTCTATGGAAGTATCGAGGATCATGCGAGGGCAGGGACCGAGCGAGACGCACGCGTCGAAAGCTGCGCCCGCGCACCCTACCCGACCTACTGCGAGACAACCTGTCTTACAGTTTACATAATACGACTCTTGCTCGCCAACTGGCTAGCTACACTCAGGTCGTCCCTACTTGTCGGTTGTCGGGTCCGTTTTTAAATGACCGTCTTTATGGATTTTTAAATGAAGTTATTCAAACTTTGTCAGACTTCGATTTGTTTCGACTTCCACAGAAACTAAACTAAGACAATGTTATACTGTGTTTTGTCTCTTTTGCTCTTCGGAAAATTGCGTATGTCAGAAAGTGACTAACCACTTGATATTTATTAATATGGCCCCACTAGGGGCCATATTAATAACCGACTAGGTACTTTGGTTGGACACTAGTCCAACCAAAGTACCTAGTCGGCTTCGTTTTCGGCCACTTTCGGACAAAATTTCCACAAAGTGGCAAAAGGAGGTGTGAAATAAGTGAGATGATCGGAATCATTACTTCTTAAAAATAAATGACTGATTTGATAACACAAAAATACGATAAAATAACCAACCAGTATTTATTGCAACGCAAATACTTAGTTACGAGACAGTTTTAACTTATGAGTATTTTAAAAGGCGGATGTGAAACTGGAGATATTATTGTTGGACCTACATCGAATATTTATATGAAAGACTGATTAAATAAAGATTTTGTACATAATGGTTTGTTAAAGCAAAAAGCACATCATATTTTTAATAAAAAATCATTACGAATGTAGTGATATCATTTCATTTTTCATTTTAATAGACCCTACATGGTGACTACAGCTTTCAATATACTGGTAATCTTCAGATAATTTATGAGACTTTGGCTTGCAAGGGAATTACAACCTTATGAAACATCTAAAGGTTTTAAACTCGACTTATTTCAACTCGACTAAAGTAACAATGATCAAACAATCTATAAAAACAGTTAAAATCAACAAAATAATGGACAAATAATTTACGGAAGCGGCTTACAATTTTTCTATAAAAACTTGTGTTCAAAGAAGCAATAGAATGCTTATTAAATTTAAATAATAGCAACACCAGAACTAATCGGACAAGACAAAGTTCAAAGAAGATTACATGACAAATACAGGCAAACGACCTCTCGAGGTAATTTCCAACGATTATGCACAAGAATCGAAAATAATTACCGATTTTCAAGGAAACGGGCCGTTTCTGCAGCCTATTACATCAATATAATTGACCTTTACTGTTTTTTTAGTTCAACAGCCTCGAAAACATTAGTGGTTTTAGTTGATGGTGTAGTTTTGAGTGCTACTCGGTAATCAGAAAATGGACAACTAGTACTTGTTATATGGTTAACTAGCAGCGCCCCGCGGTTTTACCCGCGTTGTGCCCGTTCCCGTGGGAATTTCGGGATAAAATGTAGCCTATAGCCTTCCTCGATAAATAGACTATCTAACAGTGAAAGAATTATTCAAATCGGTTCAGTAGTTTCTGAGATTAGCGCGTTTAAACAAACAAACAAACAAACAAACAAACAAACAAACAAACAAACAAACAAAACAAACTCTTCAGCTTTATAATATTAGTATAGATTTAAAATAAATGGTGCTTCAAATAAATAAAAAACTATTGAACTGGTTGTTCCAGAGATTAGGACAATCAAACAAATTACCAAAATCTTAGGATGCCTGTCCATTGATGCGGAGCGAGACTGCGGAGCGGAAAAACGGACGAATATAAACCAATAGGATTGCTTAAAATCTGTGCTTAAAATAAAATAAAAACTATCGAACTTTATTTCGTACAAAAAGTTAGGATAGGTATAAGAAAGAAACAAAGAACCTCCAAGCACTGAAGTGTATTATGAAATAAAAACTGCATTTCCAAGATACCAGGACATCAGAAAGTTGGAGGAGTGGTTCTGCCGAATAAGGCCGTAGTAGCTTTCGCGGCAGCCGGCTTGTCTGCGGCGCAGTCACATCCATGGAAAACGAAGAGCAATGAACGTTCAGCGAACGTCAACAAAGATAGGCGTCGTTTAATAGGTGCGAGTGCGCGAGTTTAATAGAGCGAACGCGACTGTCACACACGCACATGTCAAATTACTTTCGCTCATTCGCGTTAGATTTCGCGCTTGTAAACTAGCTTAATCTCAACCACTGCCATGTACGAATCACTCTGACAATTTATTGAAAATCATAATATACTCATTGCATCATTCAATTAACACACCACGACACTAGGTCTGCGATCGTGATACCATCCTTAGCAAAATAAAATATGTTTCACGTAACTTATTGCAAAAAATGATTATCAAGTGAAATCGCTAACAAAATCTAGTTTCACTCTCGTGATATTGGCTTCGTCTTTGAAACGTGTGGAGCAATATGTGCCAATTGGCTAGGAGTTACGATAATATGTAAATAATACGTAACGTCCATCATATTAAAGTCGCGTTAGCGAATTTTATAATCGTTAGCGATGCCGACATAATGAATGCATGCAACTTGCTTGACTAAAATAATATTTGGTAGGAGCGGCATAGTTTGAAATGCTATTTAAATCAAATATTGCATTAAGAAAGGTTATCCATACAACGTCCTCGATTTATTTTTAATTACATGAGTAACCAAATTACATAATATCAATATTATTATTATTTAAGGTTATCCATGTACTAATTACTTTATTGATTATAATTATTCTAGGCCGATGCGCCTTGATATTTATAAGCAAAACTAAAATCTTCTTTACACAAAGTGCTCCAAAATAATGACAGTTGATTTCTTGTCACAGATAACTAAAAAGTTAAGTTTATAGTCAAACCGAAAATTAATATAAAAAGGAACGTTAGTAAAAAGTTTAAATAAAGAATTTGGATTAAAAAGATTCTTGTTCAAGTTAATAAAGAGTACAATTGTAAATTGCAAGGGTCATTATAGGTTAAACGTCTCAAGTTACAATTTTCATTTAAAAACAAATATTATTAAAGATATTTACACAAAGTCAAGTTAAATAAACACTCGAAAGTTAAGTGAAAGTAAATGTGGCTCATTAGTTCATCTTATCACCTCATTACGGAGATGACTTTTTATTTGTCAACTTACATCTGTTTGGGAAAAGTGGTTTAAAAGTTAACCAATAGAACATTAACATCAATGGAAAACTTTTTAATTTACTTTTATTTCATGACAGCCACTTACTTACTCTCTATGGTTTGGATCCATTTCTGGTTTATGGAAAGAAAATATTGACGGTGAAATGATTGTCTATGATTATGATACACTGTTGTTTTATCCAAAACTAATTTAAGTAACAAAACATTTTATTGCAATAGTAACAATTACAATCCGTTAGGTGCTAAAATTAACAATAAAATATACTTGCATATACTTGTTAACCGTTAGAGAACACTTGTATCTGTAAAGGAAAATCCTTCTTCCTTGTTCGCAATTGTAATAAAATAACTTCAATGTCAAGGCAATTTCATGAAGAAAGATTAAACTAAATAGGAAATCCTGCATGTTCAATACACGGAATTTAATTACTTTATATCTTACCAGGGTAATATAACACGGTTTTAGCAATAATAACCTTGAAAAATAATAGCAAAAAGGCGTCGCGGTAATACGCTGAGATAAACCCAAAATAATACGCCAATACCGGCCACCAATCAATCAAAAAACTGCCCCAACCGTTGCTTAACAAAACAAAAAATAGCAATAAACATTACACACAAATCTCAGCCCAATTAACATCGAATCACCTATCATTAACGGCTATTATCGCTTGACAACTGAACCGTGAAACCAACATTATGTAAAGGAATTGGCTCAATTGACCGTAACAAGTGGATCTTTACAAACATGTGTCGTAGAAAGTTCAGGAGTTACGTAACATTTGCAGTGAGTAGAGAGCACGCATTACCAACACTTCACTTAGGCTGCGTGTCCACCGGAGATGACAAGGGTGTATACTGTATAGCTTGGCATTTGTTACATCTCTTTCATACTTTCGCAAATTTTACAGTTTATTAACGTTACTACAGGTTTTTTTGCGAGACAAAAGAGGTAAGTGTAAGTAAGATGTGAGCTAGTATTGACTGCTTAGTATGAATGCAAGAGAGCAACGAAGAGCCCTCAGCTCCCTTGCACATCTTTAGTAGACGCAGTATAGTATAGCGGTGCGGAGCCCGATTCACCAATCACGGCACATTTGGATTGCCACACAACGCATTGACATTGTCTAAATCTTTACGTGGTGCATTGTCATTGGTCAGTTGAACTCCGCACAGATTCGCTCTGCTTCAATCTTCTTCTTCATCGAGTGGATCGTCACCCTGACCAATCCTGGTGTCAGAGTTATTGAGTCGCCAAAGGCCTCTGACATGGCTCATATAACGACTACTATCCGTAGAAAGTAACCGGGACCGCCGGCTTATCGGGCCCTCTGAAGCACGGAATCATTTTGCTTTTCGGACAATCAGGTGATTCAGTCATCCTGCAATGCCCTAACCAAACTGAGGACAGTCTCACCAAGTGATTTTTGTGAGATATCCCCACCGGGAATCGAACCCGGAACCTCCGGATCGTGAGCCGGGCGCTCAAACCACAAGACCACGGAGGCTGTTGAACGCTGTCCGCTTCAATAAAACGCACCTTTATACTTTGCTTCACTTATACTTATACAATCGCTATTGATTGCCGGCCCGACCTGTGTGACAGGATTTTCAGCAGTGCACTGCGTATGTAACAACTCAACAGCAATTTTTTTTCTCAGCTTTTCGACCCGGTTGTTGTGTAAAAGAATCGTAATTCCTGAAACACTTTAATTAGAATAATAAAACTATTGACCAGTTCAGTTATACATATCATAGTTGAGTCAGTATAAAAAACTTTACTACGTAATGTGAATATTGGGAAAAATATTTTTTTAGAGACAGAAATGTCTCAATAGTATTTTTATAAGGTTGCATTAAATACTTCAGAGTCTAACAAAGACAACACGTTGTACACTAAAATAAACTCAAAGCCACCAGTTAAGACGGAGGGAGACCCTTGCCAGCAGTGAAGGAGTTTAGCTTAAAAAAGCTTTAAAAAAGTCAATCTTCTTTAAACTTAAGAGCTGGGCTCTTGTCGATGGAGTTCTTTCCACTTTTCTCTATCATCTGTCATTCTCTTCAGCTGCTGGTACGACACCACTTTTGCTCTTTCCTTCAGTTGGTCTACATATGCCCTTCTTGGCCTTCCTCTTCCTCTCCTTGCCTCTATATGTCCTTCTGTTATAGTTTTTATAAATTCGTCGTGTCGTAACAGATGTCCAAACATCCAAAAAAAGTCAATATACCTCCGATATTAACATAAAGACGTTTAATAAAAGCGCTTACCAACTTCGCTTTAAATGTGCATTCACTTTCATTCAGCCAACTCTACATTTTAAAATCACGTTCAAAAGATCATACCAAAGACTAACATAAAAGAAACAAATCTCTGGTCATAGACAAAAAGAAAACTAAACTACTCTTGTCTATTGCCGATGATACCGAGTTCAATAGCCGTTACACTTGTTTTATTAGTGACTCTGTTTTTTACCGAGACCAGTCTGCAATCAATTTGCCTTTATAAACTAAATTGGTATCCGTCGGTCCGAATAACAGTAAGTAACCTCAGCTTTTGGGTTTTTATGTGAGTGTATTAAACCAACGTGTTATATCCAATGACCTATATTTATTGTGTGTTTAGTAAAGATACTTTTGCAAGTAAAATCAACTAGGTACAACTAGATTAGACTATGTTACAGAAATTGTAAGAAGTTGCAATATAATAGTTAAGTTTTCAGATTCCCTACTTAAAGTTATACGAGTATTTCTAAGTACCTAGTACGTACATACGTTACAAACAAGGTTGCGGCTGTATCTTTTCGAGTCAAACTCACTAGTTGGACTTCGATGACAGTATCCATATTTCATTTCATAACTTAGCATAATCAAAAGTCACCTTATGTAACAGAAGTCAAAACATAGCGCTGAGATTTGCTGTGTGGGATGGCAAAGTTTGATAAAATACTGATTTAAAACTCAAATTATTTTGTAGCTAAATATGTTTAAGAAACAAAAGCTTTATTCAAAATTGTATTTTATGTTACACAAAATAGAACACAATTTAAAATGAACCTCATTTGTTTATTAAACTTATAGGTGCTAAAATAAATTTTAAATTCGAATGCAATCGGCCCTAAGTATTCAAACTTTATCTCTGTCATATATCGTAAATCTATTTACCGTTTATACTCGACATTTCCTTCAAATCCCTACGTTGATCAATGACAGTCGACTGTCACCTATAACTGTGAACATTAGTTCCACATTAGAATCCATAACAAAAGGTCTATTTTAACATCACATTAACTTTGAAGACTAGCGTATTTAAGTGATCTGACATTGAAGTTTTCACGATCCCCCTACGAGGTCGCTTTTTGTCCGTTACTATTACATAAACATTCGTTTTTATTAATCCATTAATTAATCTATTGATATACAAAACAATGGGTTTATAATTAAACGATTTTATTTGTTTAAAGTCAAGGTTTATTTTGAGGTCAATGAAAAGTTATTGTATGTGATTAAAACGTATGTTAATTTGGTAATTATGTTGCATATAAACTGCCTAATTATTTATTTTGCTTTGACAGCGAAATGAATCTAAGACGCTTAAGACAGGTGTCATCCTAATACAATTTCAATAAAATTAAAGTGAAAAGTAAAGGTTTCGGAACGATAGCTGTCATTTCCATGTTATTTCATTGTAGGCAGTGTAGTCAACAGTCAAACTATTTATATTATTTACTGCATCCAAAAACTAACTCATAGACGTTGTTGCCCCTTAAATAATTCGAATTTTAATTTAGTGTATTGAAAAATAACTCTAGGGCGAACCCTACTTACGTACTATTTTAATTTTTAATAAGTACTAAGCATTCCCTCCAAGGTTTAAACAGATTAGCGAACAAACCATACTAGTTATTCAGCTCCTATGATTATACATATTTAAGACCATTTGCATCCTTCGTGTGTCAACACCAACAACCGCCACTCCTACGAGTATATAATTTATTGTAATTCATACATGCAATATATTTATTAACATTAGTATATAGTTTTATATATTTTTCGCTTGTTGCATTCTTGGCACAGTTACGAGTGTGTTGGTACACTGAATTTGATTGCAGCGTTTTGTAAGAAACAGTTAATTTGTCAGTGCAAGGTTGACTTCCATAAATGTCTAAATTGAATGACTAAATCTGAAACTAGACAATCTAAATTATATAAACGTAAGTTTGTTGTAAAGTTTTACATATAACATGAAATTTATTATACCTAAACTGTCCGTTACATAATAATCGATCATATGCATCATTTAATGAAGTGAATGAAATGAATGCTTTCGATATATTATGTAGGTTAGTGCTTAACCCTGGTGACCGAGTTCTTGAGCTGCCGTTTGACTTCCGACATGATCAATGATTAAAACATTTGAAACCAACAGTTTAACTACTAATTTTAAACTTCCAAAACACCTGCGACCCTCTAACAGCTTCAAATTATGCTATTAAAATATTTATCAATCGCATACTTCTTACTAACAAACACAGCTATGAAACGACCGTGTCAAATTAAGTAATTGTATTTATACAAACATCAAAGCTCGACCCTCCAAATTACAGTTGACGAAACAACTCACCGACGCAGCCTTTCCAATTATTCTGTTACGTGTTTCAAAATTTAACAAGTTCGTAGGCAGGTTAGCTTAATGTGAGGCGGCCTTATACTGTCTAGTCAGTGTTAATGCCAGAGGCGGTGCTTCACGGTCACCAACCACCCACGTGGCAGCAGGCACTCTCGATTTCTAAATCCGAGTATCTACTTAGCCTAAACGACGATTAAACTGATTTGAATTAGACGATGAATTTATGAGTAGGCATCAACATACTCGATTTTGGACTGTGAATATAAATGTGAGGTTATATAAACAATGAATATTTAGTAGAACTTAATGAAGGAATATTCGTTGTGGAAAAATAAAAGGCGAGTCAGTGCGGAAAGTTTAATGTATTGAGATTTCTTTACACTGTAATTGGAGATTATAGGATTAATACTAAATATTTTACTTTTGGTAAGATGAAAGAATTCCTTGTCCTGTATAGGAGGTCTAAATGTCTACGCTACAGCTGACCAAACGAAAAAACGTTACATGAGCCATGTCAGAGGCCTTTGGCGGCTCAATAACTGTGACACCAGGATTGGTCAGGTTGACCATCCACTCGATGAAGAAGAAGAAGCTGCCCAAATGTCTACGCTTTACATAATCTGAAACAAACACATTAACATTGTAACGTGTAGAATATCTTGAAAAAAATGTGTCTTAAATGTTGTCTTAATGTATATCATCATAATCGATGTAGTACATTGTACATATATACATGTAGGTACATATAATACTTTGCATACTTTCTTATTTTAAAGCCAAAAATAAAATACCGTGATTTTTAACAACACTTATAATCAAAGTGATTACATTTTATTATAAAAACTGATTTTATCTCAAAATGTTATCTTAAAATTGTGCCGATATCAAGAGAACTCTGTGAAAGTTATAATACTAAGTGTAAGCGGTATTGCATAAAGTAATTTCGAAATATTTATATGGTTGATGTAACTTTACTTTACGAGTATTTCGGAGTCCTTTGAACACATTCCATTCGCTAAGAAACAGTCGCTGTTCCGTAAGGTAATTAAAACAACACTTAAATATATAAACAATAATATATATTCTTTCAATTATGTGTATTTCAGTGGAGTGTGTGTTTTATTTTGTTGAGAAAATAAAGTGTCGTTTGCGAGGTATGAGTTCTTTGGTTCTCAAACTTATCGATACCAAACTGCATTACAATAAACATTATCAACATCCTTCATCAAACACATTATTCATATTAAAACATGTATAATCTAATTATACTTAATTAACGTCCAAGTAACCTTCATCTACCAATACAGATTGTCTATTACATAAATAGATTGTCTATGAAATGAAATAACCGTTCACATTCGATATCCGGTTGCAGCGGAAGTAACGGTGGTACCGACGCGTGCGCACCTTTAGATACGGTCTTCAAGAACTACAATTATCATTTATTGAATATCGATATTGTCTGTGTTCGATTGGATATATAGTCTGTGTGTGGTGAGGAATGAGGATATATCAAATTTCATTGGATCTACTATCTATTGGACAAAGCTTTAAAATGTTTTGTCGGCAAATGGACTGAAAGCAAATAAGATACGTTGAAAAACTTACATTGGCAATGTTTCTTTTAACCAACTTCTGAAAGAGGAGGTTCTCAATTTTGTTGGTATTTTTTTCAATGTTACTTATTCTATAGTATGTTTTTTAATGACCATAAATCTACTCTAAATATTATGTGTATCTTAAAATCAATTTTAAAACATCATTCCACACATTCCACAGACAATATTCACCTTTAGTTCTCATTTAAATTACCATTACAATACAATTACACACTCATAGGATAATATTCGAGATAATGGCCCTCCATTGTGCCATACCAGAGGTTACGGCGGGAACCGCGCCCAAATTCTTGACTGTTGACAGATGTCAAATGTGACAGTCGTTGCATAATCGAAGGAAGTATAACTAACGTTCCATTTTCAAATTCGCATATAGATTATTTATTTGTGGCCAGTTAGTTTAAGTACCAAGAAGGCAAATCAAAATTAGAATTATAACAGAGATTTGCAAGTCAAAGATGTATTTCTGAGTCTTCAGAATAATTATGGTAATGATGCTTTTGTAATATAAATTATATGTTATAACAGATGAAGATTTTAAGTACCATCAACAAGATAATTAAATTCTTTTCTTCGTTCTCTCGAACAAAAGACATCAACGCGCGACTATAATTCGCTGTCAATATAAATTACTTACTTCAATGTACTATGAAGCGAAATTGATACTTAAATGTTACTTAGTCGAACGGTCAAGCACCTAAATTACGTCTAAGTTAGTGCACTCGATTGTACTCACGTTGCTTGAGGTATACTTTGCACTGCAATTCAATCGGAATGCGGTTTTTTGGCCTTGTTACGTTACGTAATGTATCTAGTCACTTTTCTGTGACTAAATGATAACTATTGAAAGTCTAGCAACTAGTGTTATTAATTTGACTCTAAATTGAGCGTTAAGGTGTTAATTTAAGAAGGATCAAATGAGGTAACATAAATGCCACGTCAAAAACTTCCTTAGCAGAGATTTTGATATATGTATTTTGAATGAAAAATTACAACAATTAGGTAAGCAGCAGGTGCAGGGTGCAGGGTACAGCAGATTAAGTGAACAACTGTCACCATTTAAATGTTTGCTATAAAATGCGCAGAGAACACTTGTAGTCATGAAAAATGCTGAGCAAAAAACATTATTCAGTTGACATCCTGCTCAAATTTATACCATAATTTGAATGTCATAAGAAGTATATATTCGTATGATACATTTTGTCTACAAACGGCAATACGCGTCCTATTTTTGTCGCTCGAGAGAGAGACATAAAATCTCCCAGAAAAAGTAACAATAGTTCTTCAATTACATGTCTATCATTGATTTCGAGTAGGTTAGTTGCCAGCCACGTTTTTAAACCGTCCAAAGGCCTCCGACATGGTCTTACGATTGAAACAACCACGACTGACACATTAAGGTGCTCTCCGAAGCACGGCAGCGCTTAGATAGAAATGCCACTATCGGACACCCATCCAAGTAGAAGCCTCGCTGCACATGGCTTAACAATCGCAATGAACTAACCTTGCTTAGTCAAACTACACCATGAGCGCACGTATGAAGGAACGCACACTCTTGATAAGAAATCAAATTGAATTCTGTGTCCTTCACAGACTAATTTACCAGTAAGACTTAAGAGAACTGAAAACTATTGCAAGACTAACTAAGACAAGTTTATTCGCGTCAAACTAGTCAGTCCAAAGGCTGCAGTGACTATGACTGCAAATTCTCTTCATTGAATAAACAACTATTACTGCGACCTTTATTTCCTTTAATGTTTATGCAATTACATTAAACAACAACGATTTACAGTTTCTCTGAATCATTTTACGTATATAATTCTTGATAGTTATATTTAAAGTTCTTGTTATATTGTCAATGATTCATAAGGATTGGTATAGAATGGAGACGATAGTCGGCTCTTAGTATGTATGAGATGCCTTAATGCCTATGGGCACTTTGTTATGCTGGAATTTTTCAGGAAACATATTTTCGCTCGACCCGAGAATTAAACCCAATAACTCAGTCTTGGCAGGCGAGTGTACATACTATTAGACCACCGATGCTTACGTACTAATTCATATACATTTTGTGAATTTACTGCCATGAGAGAGAAGACAAACTTCATTTCTAATACCTTCTAAGAAGAATACCTACAATAACAGTTTACTTTACATAAGTGACAAAGTCCTAAATTGCTTACGTTTTCACTTACTTACTGTACATTCGATTCGGACGCCTACGCAAGCCATTCACCTTCTTAATAGATAGTATCACTGGTACCGCTGACCACGGCGCAATTACTGCCAAAAAAGGAATATCATATCCTTTAAACTAAAAGTACGAACAGATATAATAAGCAGTGTATACGTAGAGTACCAAAGGCAAAGTATTAGCCTGTAATGTCCCACAGTTGGGCAAAGGCCTCTTATCACCCTGAAGATATCAGTACAGTGAGGAGGATCAGGCATAATCACCACGCTTGCCTAATGCGGGTTGGTGATCTCAAACCATGTATGAAAAGTACAGAGAGTATATGAATTATTAAATATCTACTAAGTTATACCGTAATAATAGTAATAGCCTGTAATCAAATAAAGATAATGATGAATTCTATTAAACTCGTTGTTACGTCACTTATGTCAAACTAATGATTACTTATGATTAATCACATCCCTCAGCTTTTGAATGCACGCGAACTAAAGGATGCTTTAGTATATTTTGTTATATATTCGTATTAAATCTTTCGTAATTAACGACCTCTAAATGTTAATGTCATAATCATAACTTGGATATACAAAGTTAAGCGCTAATAACTTAGCATTATTCAAAATATAGTGTAAAACAAATAATCGGTGAAACGGAAAATTACTCGCTACCGGTTTTGTATTTGCCTAAGGAACACATCTGCAGTCATTAGCAATACTTGTCTTACTTACCTATGCACAGTACTTGGCAGAAATTGTTACCCATCTGACTTTTGGAGCAAGGATTTAATTCCTTAAAGCGATAACTGTCACTTTACCAATGTATAGTATATTGCTGGTTTCTCAGTCGTATCAGAGCTTCGAACTTCACACCACTTCATAATTCTGTGTGCAAGTAATAAAACTAAACATATTATGTCCCGAATTGTACCTAAAATCCATTTCGATCACATATAAAAACTATCTCATAATTGGTCCTTTCGTTTTGGTTCTAATATGCTACCAATATCACTCAGAAATGTCCAACTTATACCCCTCTTTTTGCGTCGGTTGTTAAGAACCTAGTCGACAATCCTCCAAAAGTGTCATAGGTAATACCATCCACCGCGTACTGTACGTACTCAACTGTATGTACTATCACTTAGCTATGTACTTAACTTATGTCATCAGAATTATCTACTTGCTTAACTCTTGTAATAAGGAATCTCAATGCTTGATTGGACTTGACGTAAGCTCTGACACGACTGACATTTTGTTATCATTTTGTAACTTTTGTTTTAATTAGCAGTTAGACAAATACAATTTAGGTTAAGCAAACGATTCGTCAAAGTTGAAATCGGTCTGTACTTGAGAAGGTTTGTTAATATAAATAAGAAGTAAAGACAAAAATAAACCTAGCTTATGACTGAAATTGTATATCACTGGAATAATATGTATGAAGATTAACTTACCAGGTTCTTAAATTACTGTATTACATCTATTGTCGACAAGTTGAGGAACTAATCAGTAGTAATGGGGTTTTCATTAATCACGTCAGCTGATGGTCCACGGAGGGCCAAGAGGCCTAGGGTAGGGACGGCAAATCGACAAGGAAAAGTTTGAACTGTAACTCAAGAAACTGAGACCTCTAAAGAGATTCGATTTATTCAATCGTAATTTCTATTCACCTCAGTCTACTTTTCAACAGCATTGGTTCATTTTCCTCTCAAATGAAAACATGAAACCAAATCGAACCCGCGCCGAGGTCGTCTCGTCACGACCGAACCGAGGGCGAAGAACATTCCTTATAAATAAATACTGTGTCTGTCTGTGTGACAGTTTTATTAATCGCTTTGTGTGCTTTTTGTATCAAGGTTTCGACGTGAGTGGGTTAAGTTTGACGTCGGTTAAATTAGTCATCATAGGAGACCATGATAACGTATCACGGATTTATTATTGAGAATGAATACAGATTATAGTTTTCATTATAAATAACAGTGCTCTGCATTACCCGCGTTGTACCCGTTCCCTTAGTAATTTCGGGATAAAAAAGAGCTTATGTGTTTTACCAGACTCTACTTTATCTCTTTGCCAATTTTCATCTACATCCATTCCGTTATCTTTGCTTTAGAGTAACAAACATCCCCATACACCGCCGGTTAAGTTGTATTATGTAACAATAGTTGTCAAGTGTCATTCGACTCTTAATAAGATCTTTAATAAGGTCATCAATGTCAGAGAACGTAGTTTTCAATTATTTAGGCTCAGTGTGGGCTTACGATCCATGGAGTGAACACAATGCATTAGATCCCACGCTAATGTGCACTCAAGTATAACTTCAGCACTAACTGTATAATCACGGTTTAACTTCGCAAGTAATTAACGTGCGAATTAATCGTAGTTCATGTATGTGATTAAGTGTTTAATTATTTGATGATGGTATACGTTTGTAAGTTTAAAGACGTCCCACACGAATTCTCTATTTTAAGTCGTTAAAACATATGTTTAATTAAACTATACGAGTAGATTAGTTAGTTAAAGCACGTTAAATTATCGGTTCCGGTTGTTTCAATCGTTAGACCATGTCGGAGGTCTTAAGGCGGTCTTAAAGCTCCGACTCCAGGGTTGGTCACTAACTTAGACGAACTTACTATATACCAAAAAAACTACTTTGAACCTACCTTTGAAACATCGCCTCCATATTGCAAACCAAAGCTAGAGTACATTCAAAACTACGCCTAGCCTCAAACCGTTAGCTTCGTCTATAAAATGAGACGCTCGTGAGGTCAACGGTTCGTTCATCCTTCCTGAAACATAAAACAAGTGCGAGTTACTTACTGTCTCTTTCGTTTTAATGGGGTGTGAGAGAGAAAGCAGCAGAATTTTGGTTGTTATTGAGAATGTGAAAGCAAGAGTATTATCGGGATCCCTTTTTGAATCTTTTTACATGGTTTGCAATGCTATGATTAGTATCGTCGTATCGGTATGACACAGGTGAAGGTACGATTAAATATAACGCAGTTAACTAATATCTATAATGGATGTGCAGAGGAAAATTGAGGAAAGATATTAATATATACATTACGTATCTACTATACTAAATGTATGAAGAGGAATATTTTTGCCTACTTCACAAAACGTAACATGACCCTACTAAATCTGAGAAAATAACGTAAACCCGATCTACAAAGTTTCCACTCCAGCGCCATCTACTGCATCAAGAGTGGAACTTCTGCGCAGAACAGCTAGTTGAAACATAAATACCTAACGCAAGTAATTCCGTTTTACTTGTTAAAAGATTTAGATAAAGATCACGTTCTTCTAAACACAATCTGAACGAATCGAAGCCAATGATATCGGTATTTCACAAGTTTGGTGTTTCCCAACGTTATGGCTGCAACGCGCGATGTCGTGAATCTAGAAGAGTTGACCATTTGTATGTCTACCAGAAGGTATGGTAATATACCTTCCGGCCTTGAGCTGCACATGCGTCGAATAAGGATTACCTACCACATCTGTTTTTCAATCACTTTATCCTGTGCCTTTAAATTGATTTCGTATTCAGAGGTAAAACAACGAAGTGAGTATATTTGATCAAGCAGTAGAAGCTAAGAGTGGGTACACACGTACGTACATGCGCGATGAGCATGTTTCATCCGAGCATGACTATCTACAAACATGCTCGATCCTGCGTCTACACGTAAAAGCTTGCTCGAAGAACATGTTTAATGTGCGTTGAAACTCTTCGAGCAACGGACGTCGATCAGAGAAAAATTCGAAAGATATTTTAACAACGAAGGAGCTGTTGACTGGCAGGAAAATATGATTACATAAAGCATAAATAAATACCTGTGTGTCTGGAGGATGAATATTGCTGTCATAGTGGGATGATGTTGATTCTATGTTGGATAGTTTGAATCTTGTTCGAATCGAACATTTTGGTTGGCTTCGAGCATTTGTCTTGAGACTTGCATGGTACACACGTTCGTACTTGCTCGAGATCGAGCAAGTTTATCGAGCAAGTACGTACGTGTGTACCCACTATAAGTCGCTATCCTTTGTTTTTCTTTATCACAATATTAGGTCTGTGGTATCTGTGTTATTTTGTGTTTTAAAACAATAAATGTAGTTTTATTTTATGGTTGTCATCAAATGTCAAGTAAATAAGTTAAGGATGGTGGTCTATCTATACTAGTCTATACTAATATTATAAAGAGGTAAAATTTTTATGTTTGTTTGTTTGTATGTTTGTATGTTCGAGGTAATCTCAGGAATGATCAATCCGATTTGAATAATTCTTTTTGTAATAAATAGCCACATTCAACGGAAAGATTATAGGCTATTTATCATCCCAAAATTCCTGCGGAAACGGGTACAACGCGGGTAAAACCGCAGGGCGCTACTTGTTAGTCATATATTTGTGTCTAATTTTAATTGAAATTGGACAATAAACTGAGCGACTTTATCAAATGAGTTTATGAAAAGCGGAGTTGTGCGGAGTCCAATGGAGTCGATTGGTCGGAGTCCGACCAATCCAAACTCATTACGAAATGATTTTGACAATTTAAATGCGTTGTTCGATAATTTCTATGCATTGTGATTGGTCCATTGGACTCCGCACAGCTCCAATAGTAAAGCACCCATAACCAAGTAGTAATATTAAAAGTGAGAACAGAACATCAAAAGCTTTCCCATATAAAACTTGTGAAAAGCAACATTAAAATGCAATAATCATTACGATAAACGTCTTCATTTGAAATAAGTAAAGATCTTGTTTTGATGTTCACGAGGAAAAGTTATTGAACACCTTTTCATAACCTTCTCTTCAAGGCAACTAATAGAGACATTTGTGGAATAAGTATTATTAGAGTTGGAATAAATGGAATTAGTATTCAATTGTTTCTATTGTACTGTTTGAAGATTTTATATAAGACTAGCAGTGCCCGCAGTTTTACCCGTGTTGTGGCCGTTCCCGTGGGAATTTTGGAATAAAAAACCTTTCCTTTTCTCACTGTACTGATATCTTCAGTGAGATGACAGGCCTTTGCCCAGCATTGGGACATTACAGGGCAATACTACTACTACTACTATAACCTTTCCTTTAAATGAATGCCATATTTAACGAGTAGTTTATAGGCTATTTTGAATAATGACTAAACACCGTTGTCTAGGGAATTTTGAGATGAAAAATGTGCCCGAGCTCAACGCGGGTAAAACCGCGGGGCACTGCTCCTATAACATATATTCTGTACTAGTACTGTGCACCAGTACATGTTGATTGTGTATAGTTATTGAACCAAAGCGACGCCGGCGATTGTTCGCGGTGAAAGGTAGGTCATGAAGACGACTCGTTTGGGCCAATACGAGGCTAGTTTTAGGATTTACGTTCAATATGAGTTTAAGATTATCCCAGACCAATCAAACAAACAACTTTTTTTTTCTTATTGTATAATTTGCTCAGACTTATAATACAGTCTTCCCTCGATTAGTATTATAACGCAAAATGTTATACATTTAAATTTTAAGTTTCAAATTCGCGCCAAAACGCTCGCCGGTGTCATGGCGTCTTCATTACGTCACGGCTTAACAAAATGCAGAGATCGCGTATACGCTTTAACGAAACAAAATGACGTTTACTGAGACGTGACGTAATTTCTCTGCTTGGTGTTTAAGCTATCATGGCGGGTTGTTGTATTTTGTAGATTAATTTTAACAAATAAATTATTAAAGTCGACATTACTCGTAAATAAGAGAATAAAATATGTATTTTTCAAAATCTTTGAATCTTATAACATTACATCAGAAAATATTTTGTCGATACTTGGTCTATCTATAATATAAAAATGAATCGCTGTATATGTTGCTAAGCGCATAACTTCAGAACGATTTTGATGATTCTTTTATTAATGTGTTCCTTATTGATAGGAAAAGGTTTTTATATAAGAAAAATAAGGAAAAATCTAAAAATTCCCACGGGAACGGGGACGCTGCGGGTGAAACCGCGGGGCACTGCTAATTGTATTATGTATTGCACGGAATAGAACATTATTTAAAACGAACGTCATTTTTATATAAAAATATTAAGGCACTAAATAAAATTAAGAATACTTGTGCCATCCACCCTAAACTGTAGTAAATCTTAATTACTATAAAACGTAAATCCTTTATGTAGCTTATGATCAATAGGAAACTCCCACAGGACCACCCTTGGCTGTGCACCATTTGATAGAGATTCTTGGTCAATCACATAGTTTTAATATGAATATGTATATCAATGTATACTAATATATTCAAACGACTAACTTAACTATAGCTTCTTAAGTTATATGTGTCGGAATGGCGTCCGCCATTATATTGAAAACACCAAATCAGTCAAAGTCAACTATCTTTATTCAGGTTTGAATTTACCACCCATTCGGAAGAGCATCAGCAGAGAAGAATGGGCAAGAAACTCTGCTGTCAGCTTAATCTTTTATACACGGGTTTATTTCATAACAATCATAACGTGTGCACCGGGCAACCGACGTCGAACGAGTGAGACGTGTTTCTGTTCACATCGCCTTATATAGGATCGAAGTGGTGGGGTTAACCGTTGCACGTGTTTTCATCCGATGAGGTTAGGCGCCGTCAAAACGTCCATCTCCGACACGGCCATCCTGCTAGCACACGTCCTCGTGTGTTAATCTGCAACCAAAAATCACGAGCGAACAATTCCGCTCGGCCATACCTCTTATTCATGGCCAATCTTGGGGATCTAGCCTTCATTGGCTCTTAATTTATTAATTAAAGGACCTTACTCATGATTACTAACAACTCAAATTCAGATTAATAATATGATCAAATAGCGTAAGAAATCACAAAGTAAATTATGATAACGTCTCGTCTACCAAAACCCTGAGGCCAGTAACAGTGACATACTCTGGTTCATTATTCACACACAATTAACAATTTAATCACAATTGATTTACTACTGAGTCTTTGTTCGTGGTCACAACACAAGATTTAGCAAACGCATTTGCCCTTTATGCACTTCCATTTCGGAATGCCGAGTCGTCCCATGACTCTACGGTCTTCGCTACCAGGCAAGACCCGACCACACTACCCAGGGCTACCGCCTACTGCCTACCCACGGACTACTACAAGTAGTAGACACCGATTTCTAACGGGCTACAGCTACGGCACCCTGGTGCGGTCTCAGACTGACCCACCGACATAAAAACCCAGTAACAATCAACAGCTTAATCAACCTCACTGTCTCCACCTTCGTCTGAGTCAGCTGTTACCCGCCCCACAGGCATCTTCCTAACGCGATCATGTGCATACTTGTAAGTACGTTTAGAGTTCAAAGCTTTTCAACGTGTAACGATCACCATCGTTCGCTCACTCCTGACCTAAATAACTCTACTTCAACAAAAGACTTAGTAAAGCTCAAACTATTATTCTTTTCCAATCAACAATCTTAACTATCTCAATATTCATAATCACATTGCTTATCTCAACATAATACTAGAACATCGTCAGGCACAAGTACCCATTAAAAATCAAATTAATCTCAAATCAAAGTAAAAGTAAAGTGTGTGTGTCTCCATTGTCCGGCTATCCCCGTAGCCCTAATACGCAGTCATCCCTGTGACTAGCTGTGATCATCCCAGTGATCACCCATAAACCTGATCATCCCTGTGATCAGTCACTCCCGTGATCATCCCAGTGATCACCCATAACCCTGATCATCCCTGTGATCAGTCACTCCCGTGATCATCCCAGACTCAAGAGGACACGCACAACTATACCACACAGTCAAAAGTGACTACAGTTCATCATCACAAGGCTCAGAATTACTAACAATGGGTACTTGCCCTTCAGGCATTTTCCTATACCAGTCAATGACACTATATTGTGTACTCGTTCTCCTCTAAACCTCGCGGCCACAGTAATTTGCACTCGCTCGGTCAACCTGACTATTCTTCCTTAAATTCTTGATTTCAATCAAAAGTTAATTACAATTATTATCAATCGGGAATCTTCAACGCTATGTAACACATGAATACTAGGTACCACGTCATTTTCAACTTTAACTTCAATAGACTATTAATCTCAAATGCACATTACAATATGAGCCATGAGTAAGTAACATTAAGCTTGTCTAGTCACGGCAACCAGCCGACCAGCAATCACATTGCTCAACAACACGCGGTCTCAGCAGACCACTCCACAGTACGGTCAATCCAGACCACGACCATCGCCGAGTTCGAACATTGAACTCAAGAAGTCACAAAGTCACATAGAAACCCTTACTCATACTCTCATATTTTACAACGGGATAAACATCCAAAATACTTTCAATAAGCTTTCTACTTTATCAAGTGGTACGAAGATTCACTACAAAACTCAATGTTAACTGACTCAAATATCACAAAATAGCTCACCGGATATTTCCCAACAAACCAATCATTACCGCAATACATCACCGATTTAACATCCAATGTGAATTTGTCGTGATAGATTCTTGAATAATTTGGAATACCGCAATCCCTCATATTCCTCAGGTAACAGGATTGAGAAGAGAACCACGTTCTTCCCTGGACGAGGTTCATCAATGCTCACAATAATTACCAGCATTGAACCAACATGAAAGTAAGAAAACATATTAGAACATATCACATTACATCACAAGATTACACTTGACTCATAATTACCTTCTTAACTCCACAATAGAATAGAGTACTAACTAACTATACTCACAGAACATTCCAAGTTTTATTACCAAATCATTGACCAATTCAAACATTCTCTACTGGTGGCTCAGTGGGCAAAATAGCGATCTTTATCATTCTCTGCTGGACGCTCGGTGGGCAATAGCGATCTTGATCATTCTCTGCTGGACGCTCGGTGGGCAATAGCGATCTTGATCATTCTCTGCTGGACGCTCGGTGGGCAATAGCGATCTTGATCATTCTCTGCTGGACGCTCGGTGGGCAATAGCGATCTTGATCATTCTCTGCTGGACGCTCGGTGGGCAATAGCGATCTTGATCCCACTTCTGATGTCGGAATGGCGTCCGCCATTATATTGAAAACACCAAATCAGTCAAAGTCAACTATCTTTATTCAGGTTTGAATTTACCACCCATTCGGAAGAGCATCAGCAGAGAAGAATGGGCAAGAAACTCTGCTGTCAGCTTAATCTTTTATACACGGGTTTATTTCATAACAATCATAACGTGTGCACCGGGCAACCGACGTCGAACGAGTGAGACGTGTTTCTGTTCACATCGCCTTATATAGGATCGAAGTGGTGGGGTTAACCGTTGCACGTGTTTTCATCCGATGAGGTTAGGCGCCGTCAAAACGTCCATCTCCGACATATGGTTAAGCTGTGGAATGCAAGTTTACATAATAAGTAGCAAGACTAAGCTGCGATGCCGAAGATATCGTAACTCACTGTTGCTTAACCTAACTTGAACAATTCTATGAATTTATCTATAGATAGTTATTGGTTTTAAGTATTTTTCGAAATAGTTCAACTTTACTAACGTGTTCACGTAGTTTACTATAATTTTCTTTAAATATGGAACATTCGTAATAATTACATAAATAGGCATTCAAATTCATATCAAAGTCTGTTTGAGCTATATCGTTGAATTCAACTTTCAAGCTACGCTTCACTACATAGTATAAAACAAAGTCGCTTTCCACTGTCTGTCTGTCGGTCGGTCCCTATGTATGCTTAGATCTTTAAAACTACGCAACGGATTTTGATACCTTTTAAAATGAATGAGTGATTGAAGAGGAACGTTTATGTGTATAAAAATTCCCAAAGTTCCCACGGGAACGGGAAGAAAAAAGCGGGTAAGACCGCGCGGCGCTGCTAGTCTATACTAATATTATAAAGCTGAAGAGTTTGTTTTGTTTGTTTGTTTGTTTGTTTGTTTAAACGCGCTAATCTCAGAAACTACTGAACCGATTTGAAAAATTCTTTTTGTAATGGATAGCCACATTCAACGGGAAGGTTATAGGCTACTTTTCATTCCGAAATTCCCACGGGAACGGGAACAACGCGGGTAATACCGCGGGGCGCTGCTAGTACTTTATAAACTATTTTAACCTAAAGTGGATCAAATAACTTTTAATTCCTCGCACTGAATCCGATGATTATTTTGCAACTAATCTTATTGACACCATTTCCATTCGTGTCAAAGGTTTCAGAACAATTTCGATGCTAATTAAACAATTTACTCATCTTGTAATTTTCCATTTCAATAATTTGTGACAAAGAAAATTAACCTTTATTCCTTTTATGACAAGAGTTATAATGATTTTGCTGATTTGTGTCAAAATATTGAAAGAAGACCTTCAAGATTAGGTCGGTTTGAAATATCATCAGAAATCATCGATTAATTAGGTATAGTATTTTGACATATACTTGATCTAACATTGAGATAGGTACCACTTTTCCATTCATTCATAATTTCAAAGAAATTCCCCATTCATATACAACTTCACTCGCTTGCTACTTGAATGGGTATCATTTTTGTTTGAGAGCTAACTGTGCTTGGAAATGACCATGTGGGAGGCCTTCAGGCGGTCTTGAAACTCCGATATCAGAGCTGGCCATTATCCTATACTTTATATACTTTTTAGTTTCATTTTTTTATATATATATGTATATACAACTAGCAGCGCGCCGCGTTGTACCCGTTCCTGCAGGAATTTCGCAATAAAAAGTAGCCTATGTCCTTTCTCAGGCTCTGGACTAACTGTGTACCAAATTTCATTCAAATCGGTTTAGTAGTTTTGGCGTGAAAGCGTAACAGACAGACAGAGCTACTTTCGCATTTATAATACTAGTTAGGATTTTACATAACATCAAATTTTACATTACATAATTAAGCCGAAATTTCATGAAATATCTTAATTCGTATACACTTAAAATCAATGACATTTGCGCCCAAATGCGAATAAGGTATTCTTTACACCGTTGCGGTCACCGCAATGTTCATGCGGAGACTTAATGTAATTGTACCTTTAGATAAAGGAAGACAGCTTGTATATTTAACATGTATAACAAAATATTTTTTATATAATGATGTAAAGAGAAATAATAACTGATGAGCAATGAACACATGTACACATGTTCTTTGAATAGGCTGTATTTACAGATATTCTTGTACCGTGAAGTCATATAAACAAATAATTTTATACAGGGTGAGTTCGAATATACGTAGAACACTATTGGATACATGTGTGACTTACCGGAGTGGCACCCAAGGGGGTAGCATCTATGATACAAGGCAAAATTCTACATGAAGTTTAAAATATTTCAACGTTTTCCATTGCAATGACATATACAGTTCAAAAGATTAAATTCTGTCGCTGTCACTATCGAAAACATTAACGACTAACTGAAATCGCACCTTATTTAAGCAATGAAATACTTGCGACGAATGATTTACGGTAATCGCACCTTAATTGATTAAAAAAATGTACCAATTAGAGATCCCATTTAAATCATGTGAAAATTCCGTTTCAATAAGAATTAAGAGAAGAAATGAAACATAATAAACAATTGAAAGCGGATCATCCTGTATCTATCGATTATTATTGTTTACAAGTCGAGTCGTCAACGCGTCGTCTACGTGTTCCAATGAAACCGCGCGTCAGTTCACATTACAATCGGAATCAATCACACATTTTTAATCCATTAATACGTCAATAAAAACTCGAAGAAAAATCAATAAAATATTATATTTTTCAATACTTAAAATGCATACAAATATGCCAATAAAAACCATATAGTTTTAACCATGTAGTTAATAAAAAAGATTATACTCAATCAAATAGTTCAACACTAGTGCGACATTTTCGTTTAGTGAAGGGTGAGTTATGTGAACAACCAAAATGCCTGGCGGTGGTAACTTAGTGCGTCTCGAGCGGTACCGCAAAGGGCCTCGGGCCCCGAAGAGCACGCACAGCCGGTACTACTACACGAGGTCGCTGGTGCTGGACACGCCGATCAGGAGGAGGGTGCACCATCACCCTCAGCCGCCTACCAGGTGAGAGGGAGAATGTAGGGCCAGAGTGTATAAGGCGTAAAGCACGGCGAGTATGGGCTCAAAAGTGTGTAAGGCCCTTAAGCACGGATAAGGCCCAAATGTGTGTAAGGATCTTAAGCACGGAAAGGGCCCAAAAGTGTGGAGTAAAGTACTAAGAAAGAGAGGGCCCAAATGTGTGTAAGCCCCTTAAGCACGGGAAGCGCCTGAAAATGCGGTGTAAGGTCCTTGCACACGGCATGGGACTGTAAGTGTGAAAGGCATTTAAGCATGGCATGGGCCCAAAAGTGTCCAATGTCCATAAGCTCGGCATAATAACTCGGCGTAATCCTTCTAAAAAACTATAAAATATTTTGACAGCTAAGGTCCCATTTGTCGGTTGTTATTTGTAAAAAAATGCCTACATAAAGTTAAAGGCCGACTAGTAACGAACAGTTTGACGGATTTTAATTAGATTTCAACAGCCTGTCAGCCCGAACTAGACGTTCGGGCGCTTTAAGATATAATCATTACATAGTATAAAACAAAGTCGCGTCTGTTTGTCTGTTTGTCTGTATGCTTAAATCTTTAAAATTACGCAACGAATTTTGATGCGGTTTTTTGTAATAGGTAGAGTGATTCAAGAAGAAGGTTTTTATGTAAAAAATTCCCGAAATTCCCACGGGAACGGGCACAACGCGGGTAAAACCGCGGGGCGCTGCTAGTATATTATATACCCGGACAAATTCACACTCGTAAGATAATACATATGTAAATGAAGTTCTTCCGCTCTTCATCAATTTTGAATATCCCGCGTATTAACTTAAGTCTTAATTATCTATACCTAATAGACTAAAATGTTCATTCTAGGAATATTAATCTGTTCCGTTCAATCACTCATTCTTTTCACTTGGTTGTTGTTAGAAAAAGCCAAAATTCGCCAAAATTGCCTAACCTTGAAAGCGGCAAAAACGCAGGGTCAGAAATAAATTTAGTAACATACTAATATGTTTCCTAATTTTTAAACCTAGCTCGGGTTTAAGATCATCAACCCGCATTAGGCAAGCGTTGTGATTATGCCTGATCCTCTTCACCGTACTGATATCTGCGGTAAGATGAGATACTTTTGCCCTGCTGTGGACATTACAGGCAATACTTTATTTTACATACAACTAGCAGCGGTTTTACCCGCGTTGTGCCCGTTCCCGTGGGAATTTCGGGAATATTTTTACATAAAAACCTTCCTCTTGAATCACTCTACCTATTACAAAAAACCGCATCAAAATCCGTTGCGTAATTTTAAAGATTTAAGCATACAGACAAACAGACAAACAGACGCGACTTTGTTTTATACTATGTAGTGATGATTTTTCTTTTGGCCCTGAACGCACTGAACGAACCATAAAATTAGGAACAACTATTCTACCACTAGCAGTGCCTCGCGGTTGAACTCGCGTTGTGTCCGTGCCCGTAAGAATTTTGAGATGAAAAATAATATCCATTGAATGTGGCTATCCATTACAAAAAGAGTTATTTAAATCGGATTGGTAGTTCCTGAGATTAGCGCGTTCAAACAAACTCTTCAGCTTTATTATATTAGTATAGACTAGCAGCGCCCCGCGGTTTTACCCGCGTTGTGCTCGTTCCAGTGGGAATTTCGGAAATTTTTATACTTATAAACCTCTTGAATCACTCTATCTATTAAAGAAACTGCATTAAAATCCGTTGCGTAGTTTTAAAGATCTAAGCATACATAGGGACAGACGGCGGAAAGCGACTTTGTTTTATACTATGTAGTGATGAAACATGCACGATTTTCCTTCTCCGTACATAATATTCTACGTATTACCTCACTTCACGGTTAATTAACTATTGTTGAAAAGTAAAACGTTAAGTTCCTTGCCGTTAAGTTAAATGGCGCATCCTAAATCAAGATGCACGCATTCAGGTACTTATTGCAACATTTAAGAATTTCTGCGAAAGGTTATGTTGTACTTAGAGTCATGGCTGTTTCAATTGCTGGCATTCATCTTCTCCAACTGAAGTATTTGTATTGATTGTACTTATTTTCGTTTAGGTCACTGACATACTTAAGATCTACCTACACTATGTAGGTACTTAGAATGGAGGTAAACTTGTTGAAGCTTGAATAACATTTAACCGATTTAACGAAAAAGGAGGAGGGCTGTAATCAAGTCTGCTTCTATGCATCATAATAAGTTTACATTTTTAACAAACTGAAGCTTGCATTTTCACAAAATAACCAAAGTATTTATGTCAGTTTTTTTATCTATAGTATATCAGATGTCGTTTGTTTATAATAGTATTTAACATTGAAATAGTGATCTCTATAACAAAACCTCATTATTATTACTCATTGTGAACTTTATTAATTGAAAAACAAGTTGTTCTTCATAGTTCTGTATACTACATGGATTAATGTCCATTCGATGTCCATTGAACGCTCATAACATAATGACCACGTAACGCCTTTGTATCGAGACATCTTAGTACGTATCTTATTTACAAATATTGTGAGATTAAAAACAATATAGTGATCTCACTCAATTATTTCTATTACAACTTATTCAAAATATTATTAAACAACTACTGAATATGTGTCATTGGTTCCACAATAAGCATTTCTTCGGCCACAACAATCTATGAATTCTTGTAGCATTTGTTATAAATTTATATACATTTTAAACTCACACTATTTGCACTCATTATTAATAAACGAATCGGGTCTATCATAATGTTGCATTCAAACTATAGAGTTTTTTACGTTTCGAGCGGATTACACCATTCGTGGTCATGGGAAGCCTCAAGCTTGAGTCGTTGAGACCATGACAAATTTATTTATAACTAGCAGCGCCCAGCGGTTTTACCCGCGTTGTACCCGTTCCCGTGGGAATTTTGAGATTTTTTATACATATAAACCTTCCTCTTGAATCACTATATGTACATTTTAAAAAACCGCATCAAAATTCTTTTCGTAGTTTTAAAGATCTAAGCATTTAGGGACAGACAGTGGAAAGCGACTTTGTTTTATACTATGTAGTGATGCTGATGAGTCATTAGGATTGTGTTATGACAAACAAATATTTGTATTTCTTTGCGTTCTAATGATCGATTAGTGATGTTTGTAAATGGATTCTTAATATCAACCAGTAGGCAGTCCTACATATTTATTCGATCAAAAGCACTCATTCATTAATTCGATTCGAGTACGTTAGTGGCCGAAAGCAGTGAAAAGATAAGACCCAACTATATTCTTAGATTAGACAGATCTCGGAGGTATATTAGCAGTGTTGATCAAGAATTCGATCCGTCGACCTCTAAACTCGATATTCGACCCTGCGCACTATAAGTACCTGCACAATGTGAGAACAACACATACGAAGTAAAAGGTGGCTTGCCTCGCTTACACTTCTCTGTCGATAATCGGGATTAAGGACGTTGATATGTTATATTATTGTGTTAGCAACGAACTATTACAAACAATTTGTACTAGTTCCGTTAAGAATGTTCAGATACTTGTAAGTTACTTTTACATCATTTGTAAAAACAAATGACGTTCGTTTAAAAATAAACTTATTTAGCCGCTATGTTTGTAATTCACCCTAAATGCCGTTAGCATGTACGTAGATATGAAATGTATAACGTAAATTATATGCATGACATCTTATGGGGAGGTGTTAGTGCATCATACAAGTTGGAAACCCGCTAATGCCAACGAACCAATAGCCAACCAAATAGATCATCATATCGGTTACGTAAACCGTCGCGAATCTCCCGATTTTGTCCATCTATCACTACTGAAGGATGTGTAATGCAAATCCTTTATACATAGTTCCTCGCACAAATTGTAAGTCGATCTTCAGTCACAATAGTTTGACAGGCCGCTTCATTAGTTTTTTGTTCTATGTATTACAGAACGATATATGTACTTTTGTTAATAAGTGTTGTAGTTGTCGACATGCATTGTATATCAGTCGATCATACACGAGATCCGTCAGCCATGACAGATTACCGCCATTTTGAGAGGACATTTCAAATTGCGTTCTAAATGAAAATTAAACACTTGACTACCGAATGTTATGCGCAAACTTTGTACCAATATAATAACGCCAGAGTTTTTTGTTCCGTTTGAATGCTCTATTATTTGAAACTAGCAGTTTTTACAAAGATATTAATAATGATAAAATATAATTATACAGTATTTGAAAAAATATTGTTGTATATGAGAGCCACATGAGGGGAAGGTTAATAGTACTCCTCAATTATCACGGAAATAATACGGAAATTAAAACACGGGTAAACCCACAGCACGCTGCTAGTATATATCCTTATAAACTTGTTATGATGTCTTTACACTTACTTCATACCTTCATTTTTGGATCCATGTGTGTGATTACGTGATTGTACCAACATGGTGTTGACCATCGATTAACCTCATAAATAATACCAAATTATCTTTACTTTTAAAACACCGGTAAAACACGGCGATATTTATAAATCTTTCGATACATGACATACTTTCTACTTTCACAGTGTAAAGTCTCTGCCACATTAATTATATTCAACAACCTTGGGGTTGTAGTTATAGCTACAACCCTAATATATTAGGGTCCTGCCCCTCTTTCATAGTTAACAAACATACATGCAATAGCTTCTGCTGCAAGACTCTCTGGAACTTCTTGGAAATATAATTTTCTTTTAAGAATCCTCTTCAGTGTACAAAAATCTTCAGTGAGATGCGAACCCTTTGCCCAGTAGGGCATTACAGGCGTACTTTTACTATTACCACTTCATTTTCAGGCGGTCCAAACAATTCGACACTTGTTGGTTGGCTACTAACCTACTCGAAATGAATGAATTACTACATTTCATTACAAAAAATCTGTTATAATCTGTTATAATACTCAGCTATATCTATTAATATTTTTTTGTCAACAGATGTCAGTCCGCTCCAAAAGTGATGGATAGCCACAGTAGATCGGCATCACCGCGCGAGGCGGCGCGGCCGCAGCACCGCCCGCCCTCGCCGCCCGCCGCCGCCTCCCCGGGCGCCTTCGTCAACCGCGCCTACCAACACGACGAGGACCCTAACCACAACGACTCCTTCACCTCTAACGGAGCGCAGAACACTCAACACAACACACAGAACGGACACAAGCCAAACGGCGACTCTAAGACGCTCGAAGCTGTCAACTTAGAGCTCATAAACCTAACGCCCAGGAATGGGGCTAAGAAGAAAGAGGTGGAAGTAGATATGAACGCTACTAACCCTTATGATGAATACTTCGTGCCTGTCAATGAACATAGAAAGTTTATGAGGTATGTGGGATTTTTTTAAAGTCTAATTCAGGGCTGGTAAAGTACTCGCTGATGTAGGACTTTTGTCCTAATCTCCCGGAAAATATTTTTAGTATTAGACAAGTTTAGAGTAGTTTTAACGATATAGCTTTTACGACAACGGACAATTAAGTATCCGCAGACAAGTATCAATCCAATCGTACAATTAACTATGCATGGTAATGAACTAATGAACCAATTTCATCGACTTTAACCATAATAGATCGTATTTTCCCATCTATTTGTCCAGTATTATTGCTGTCATAAACAGTAACTGGCTAACAGGTGCGACTAATAACAATTTGAATGGAATTGATCGGCATTACGAGATATCTGGAGCACCGTTGGTTCGCGTGGGTTTTGATCTACGGCGGCCGCAGGGCTTACGTTTTGGTTGACTGGTTCAAGCAACAGGAAATATAGACTGGTTGATGTATTTTGAGACTGCACTAGTTCTGTTACAGTATACATGTATTGACATGTATTATTGTGAATTCTGACGCATAAAATATTTTGTACCTCTACACACAGATTTAAACTATGTGTAGGTAGAGATAATAACATCAAGATACCATATTCATTGTGTTTTCTGTCATAGCATAAAATAGCAATACTTTAAATCGTATTTTATTTAAAACAGGCAATACTGTTGTAATCCACAAATTATTAGCACATTTTCATCTGCTTTTTCACAATCACGAACGGCAATAGTCCAAATTTTCGAAATACTGAACTGGCGACATCTTTATGCCATTCAAATTGTCGTCCAAATGGTACAAGACAAGTTCAACTATCGATGAATCATAAAACCCGCGAAGCGTGTCTTATAATTAGTCACAGCCCGCACATAGTTGCTACTTTACGAACTTTTAAACTTTTAAAACGACCTTGAATAATTCGAAACAGGAAATCGGTTTAATTGCATATTGCCATCTTATAGGTAACAAAAAGGTAACATTGACTATAACGAGCGTTACGCTTCGGATAATTAATATGATATGGTATAATGTTTTCAATCGAAAAACCGACTTTATACCAGACTAGCAGCGCCCCGCGGTTTTACCCGCGTTGTGTCCATTCCTGTGGGAATTTCGGGATGAAAAATAGCCTATGTTACTCTTGGATAATGTAGGTTTTGAATGGTGAAAGAATTTTTAAAAAGGGTCCAGTAGTTTTTGAGCCTATTCATTACATCCAAACAACCAAAGTTTTCCTCTTTATAATATTAGTGTAGATTAAAATGAGAACTACCATCTTTTATGAATTAGTTAAAAACGGGACCATTATCATGTACAGAAAAAAAATGGCTCGAGTTTGATATCACCAACCAAGCGTGGTGATTATACCTGATCCTCCTCACTGCACTGATATCTTCAGAGAGATGAGAGGCCTTTGCCCAGCAGTGGGACATGACAAGCTAATACCAATGATCATATAGGTACTTGAACTCACGGAAGAGCGAAGCACTTACTGGTTACTGGCTTACTTCTCTATGTCTTGCTCGAACATCATTTTGTACTTTAGCTTGATTCATTCTGTCTTCATGCAATGGGAAGCTGAAAACGTTTAATGTACTAAGTTCAAAAACCAGGTATCATTCTTCCTTATTAAGTTCCTAATCCACAATATCCATGAAATTAACTCCTTTGTTAAGGAATTAGTGTAACCAATAGACTCTTATGAGAATAGCGATTAGTAACTACGCGAAAATAAATACTTGGTAACAATGAACAATGAAAGTCTATGATTAGAAGATGATTAATCAATTTACTATACCTATTGTTTGCTAAGTACCTAAAGTAATGAGAGGTTGATCAGTAATGAAGCTTATTCAATTGTCATAAAGCTGTTAATTGCAGTAAAATATATCTCTTTTAAGAGCCATAAAAAATAACCCTTCATTAAAATAGATTAATAACTATTGCAATAATATTTTTTAACGTTAAAATGACATAAAGAAATACTATTTTCAGTGATTTAAAAGGGTTTTGCCCCGCAGTGATATTATACGGGATAATCACTGTGCTTATACTATTTTTACTACAGAATAGGTGTATTTTTACAGAAATATCCTACTTCGTTAGTTGGATAGCACAAGTATTGCGCTTACAAACTAAACAAGAAAAACTAATAGGAACACGACTTTAGCAATGTTTGTCCTAGGAATCATTTACGAAACCAAGTATAAAATTTAAATCGTTAATAGAATAACGTAATCAAGTTTCTCTTTCTCTCATTCCCTCTCTCTGCCTAACTCGCTCAAACTAAAGCCTAATTTATCTAAAGCCTTAAGGCGCAACAGATGTTAAACACATCGTTAATTAAATGATAAGTAACTTGGTCAGTGCATAATACTAGTTTTTCACTTAATAAGCATTAAATTACTAGGTTTAGTGTATGTGGGTTGGTCGTGCCAGTCGAATGCGGTCGCGTGGTCAGCTTATGCAACGATTGAGTTTGATGTCAGTGATAATTAGACGTTTTGACGATAGTATTATGATTGACTAGCAGCGCCCTGCGGTGTTACCCGTGTTGTGCCCGTTCCCGTGGGAATTCCGGGATAAAAGGTATCGCATGTGTTATCCTGATGGATAACCTATATTACTGTAAAGTTTCATCCAAATCCGTCCAGTAGTTTTTACGTGAAAGAGCAACAAACTTATACATCCAAACATACGTCCATCCTCACAAACTTTCGCATTTATAATATTAAGTAAGGTAGGATTCGGTGGTAAAGGTCTTGACATATAGACAAACTAGCAACGTCTCGCGGATTTCCCTGTGTTGTAACCGTTCCCATGGGAATTTCGGGAATTTTATACACATAAGCCTTCCTCTTGAATGACTCTATCTATTAGCAGCACCCCGCGCTAGTTATAAAAGCCATAGAAAAATTATAGGTATTATAGGTAGCCAGGTTTTATATGATTATTACGAACATAAAAAATGCATAGTTCTGCAATAACTTAGTAGTGCTTTAGCGTTGGGTTTAATATTTAAAATCCTTTAAATCCTTATTAACATTGTCACGATCAAGTAAACGTTAAAATGTACTCAATTCAAATTTAACTTGATCGTGTATCGCTATTTAAACCTTATTACAATACACATAAGAGTCCCGCATATTAACTTTGACCTTGAGAAAACGATAGTTGTTGAATACTTAACACCATAATAAATTCTTATGAATTGCAAATCACATAATCGCCGGTGTTTTTTGAATTCTTTGCGACACATTCTTAAGAATATTACGTGAATTGGCTATGGTATAGAGACCATAGATTCGTGACAGATATTCTGATAACAAAGGATTACCATAATTGTGTATTGATATCGTCTCATACAATGTTTCTGATACGATAGAAGATACATACATATGTAATTATGATAAATGTTGCTTGATAACTTTATTGTAACATTTTATAACCACTGTACAGTTAATAGCCAAATCGGTATTAAACCTCCTCCTTTTTTGAAGCCGGTTAAAATAATCCTTATGCATATTTTTCTATTCAAAGTATAAGTAAAATATAAGTACCTAATTTATATTTAATTTATCAAAGATGCAACAACGAATCCTCATGCATACTGTATGTTACAAGTTAATTTAAACATTTGCATTTACTTAACTCAAGTTTATCATTCATAGAGCAAAGAGTTGGCTTGTGGAACAAACACAAACGCTTTTCACAATGACAATGAGTAACATTCAGTTTATATTTGACTAGCTGACCCGGCGAACTTTGTTCCGCCTTAATGGCAATAAATAAGCAGATTGTTTTTTTCTTTTTGGAAAAAATACAAAAAAAAATTAAATAACTACATTAATCATTCATTATTATTTCTGTATTTTAGTACATAGGTTGCTCTTCACTTAAGTACCTTGTGATACACGACATTTTTTGTTTTATTATCAGGCGCAAAAACAAACAACGCAGATGGTCTTCCGACCCGTGAACATGCCACGTATAATTGACCATGTGAAAAACATGAATGTTCTAGATTTAAACCACAAACTTTTAAGGATTGGCCTTGTGATTTGTTTATGGTCATGGCAAATGCAAGACGTATCGGAAATTGAAGTCTTTTAAATTCAAACGGCATATCGGTTGGGATCATCGGGATCCTCGGAATGAGAACTTCCTCACCTTTGAATTTTCCTATCATTATCGTAGCGTAAATTACATTGTTCATCAATTTACTAACCACCAAACGCGTACCGTTGCACAGTTTTGGTTGGTTTATGTTTCGAAGCATGATTACTACGGAGCCAACCTTTAGGCGTAAATTGTGCGGTGGTAAGCCAGGCACGTCCAAAGAGTTTAAAAATTCAATTGGATAGTTGGTGGCTTCATCTTCATTTGTGACGCAGTCAATAGATTTGAATGAATGCATTGTTCCAATGATCTTATTTTGAATTATGTAGTTCAGGTCATCTACATCTTTATTCTTAGCCGCTAAAATTGCTCGCTCACTCAACCATTCATTATTTTTGTAGTTAGAAATAATATTTGGAAATACATTGTTGATAAGTTCGTCTTTTGATGAGACAAAATTACAGAAATTATTTGGAAATGATATTAATCCGCTCGATTCATCGACAGGTACTTGACCATTACCGATAGTCAGCAATTGCTCTGAAAAATCTTCAGCAGATGTATCATTAAGCAATGTAACTCTCATGTTTGTTGTCAGCTGCAGTTTCTTTACATAGCGCCATAGATTTGACGATTTGAGGCAAGCGTTTATTTCATCGGCAGCCGTAGATCTTGGAATTACTGGCAGTATTTGGCGGAAATCGCCAGACAGTAAAATCATTGCTCCTCCAAAACATCTCGAGTCATTGCGTAAATCTTTTAATGTTCTGTTAAGTGCTTCTAATGCACGTTTATGCGCCATTGTGCATTCGTCCCAGATGATGATTTTCGATGCCGCTAAAACTTTGGCCATTGCTGAGTGTTTTGCAATATTACACGTTGGTTCTTCAATAGTTTGAAGATTTAACGGTAATTTGAATGCTGAATGAGCCGTACGGCATCCTTCTAACAATGTGGCTGCTATTCCAGAAGAAGCAACTGCAACCGCTATGTTGGATCTCGCCCGAACAGTTGCTAAAACTAACGACATAAGGAATGTCTTGCCAGTTCCACCAGGGGCATCTAGGAAATATAAACCACCATTTTCATCAGCGATTGCCTTCATTAAAGTATCATAAACTTCCTTTTGTTGGTAATTCAACAGGGGTACATTCCTTTGAACTACTAAATCTAATTCCTGGTGATCATATTCACGTTCCCGTTCCAATTCTCGATTAAAATATTTCACGGCTTCGAATGCTACGCAACGTGCTGAAACACCTCCAGCAACTACATTGACCAGTTTTTTTGCAATCTGCCAAAGCGATCAGTTTGCACGAACCTTGCTTTACTCGGAGATGGTTAATTATTTATTTAATAGAAATAGTTTTAATATTGATTTCTATTACGTCAATACATAGCTGTCATTTTACGTCAATTACATAGCTGTCATTTGCGTTTTGTTCACTGACCTCTACTATACCTATGGTATGGACTGGCTGCAGTCTTAATAATGTTCTGCCTATTTGAGTGTCGCCATTTTGGCGCTGTAGGCCACTGTAGGCAGATACGAATTTCCATGGAACTAAAATTAGTTATGTCATAAGTCGACTGTGTACCCATATTTGCTTGCAGTGAACGTCAGAATTAGTTCTCGGGAAACTCGTAGGGGCGCTTCAAATTGCCAGAGTGTCGCCATTTTGGCGCTGTAGGCCACTGTAGGCAGATACGAATTTCCATGGAACTAAAATTAGTTATGTCATAAGTCGACTGTGTACCCATATTTGCTTGCAGTGAACGTCAAAATTAGTTCTCGGGAAACTCGTAGGGGCGCTTCAAATTGCCACAAACGGGATAAAAAGTATCCCTATAAGCTACCTCCCTACCAATCGAACGGGATAAAAAGTATCCTATGTCCATCTCCTGGCTCTAAGCTACCTCCCTACCAATTTTCAGCCTAATCTGTTCTGCCGTTCTTGAGTTATAAGTGGTGTAACTAACACGACTTTCTTTTATATATATAGATAAAATTAGTTATGTCATAAGTCGACTGTGTACCCATATTTGCTTGCAGTGAACGTCAGAATTAGTTCTCGGGAAACTCGTAGGGGCGCTTCAAATTGCCAGAGTGTCGCCATTTTGGCGCTGTAGGCCACTGTAGGCAGATACGAATTTCCATGGAACTAAAATTAGTTATGTCATAAGTCGACTGTGTACCCATATTTGCTTGCAGTGAACGTCAAAATTAGTTCTCGGGAAACTCGTAGGGGCGCTTCAAATTGCCACAAACGGGATAAAAAGTATCCCTATAAGCTACCTCCCTACCAATCGAACGGGATAAAAAGTATCCTATGTCCATCTCCTGGCTCTAAGCTACCTCCCTACCAATTTTCAGCCTAATCTGTTCTGCCGTTCTTGAGTTATAAGTGGTGTAACTAACACGACTTTCTTTTATATATATAGATATCAAATAGAGGTAGTGCGAGTAAAGTTGAAAAACCTCTTTGGAGTTTAACTTTTGCTTTATTCTGCCATAGTAGATAGCCATATGAACAAGCCTGTGAATTGTTTTCTTCGTGGAACAAATATGTCTAATTAAAATATTAAAAGCTTTGTAAGTACCTATGTAAGTTTTGTTTAAACCCAAATAATTGTTACCTACAAAGAAAACGACTAAGGAGTGTAGTAACACATTTAATAGCTTAACTAGCTAACAAACATTTAAAAAAAGAACAGGTAATCTAAGTGTATAGCACTTAGATATCTAAGTGGCTAAGAAAAACTTAACTATGGTAGGTTACTATATCCCTTAACTTGTAACAAAATTACCACAATTTCCCGTACGCTGATTGATTAACTACCCATAATTAAGGAATCCTTTTAATTACTTACATTTTTTATGCCCTAGCGGTTTGTTCACACATTATAACGTTAAGAATTAGTTTTGCAAGGATGTTGTCGGTTTGAAATCATTAATTTATTGCACTATTTCGTGCAGTTCGCTGAAACGGAACTGTCTAATTATACATTTTATCCATAATTTTAGAAACTTGCCGTTTATAAATGGTTCGTCCGGTATCTGACATTTTGTGAAGTAACTAACAGGACCCGTCATCCAATATAGTTACTTAATAAATTAATTCAGATTTCTTAGTCTTGGAATTCTTAGTTATACTAAAGATCAAGATTATATCTATATAGGTTGGTCAAATATTTTTGTTTAGTCTCACCTCCTGAAATTTAACACGTTCAGATTGATATTTTACAGAATTCCTACTTTTCACTTTCTTTTTTATTTTCATACATGGCTTGGCTTTGAGAACCAGCAGTAAGCAAGCGTGGTGATTACACTTAATACTCCTCAATATACTGATATTTTCGGTGAGATATTGCTTTTGCCCAGTGGTGGGACATAACAGGCCAACTCAACTATTACTTTAGAAGTAAGAAGATATGGTTGGTTTCGTCTCAGTTTTAGCATGTTTTGTTGGCGGATCCTTGAGAATAATCTTATAGAAACCCGTATAGATTCGATATCACTATACCCGAAAAGTTTACCAATATATTTAGCACCAGATAGTGCTAAGAACATGTACTAAATATTTCTAAAAACTACTTTATTTTTCATATTTATTAATTCTAGTAAAAACACAGTTCGTGTCGCTAATGACCCCACACTGGTTCGCAGCTGATGAAAGGAATCTTAATAATAGATCGAAGGCTGAGATACCTGTCCCGATCAATTTCACGAGACAAGGTCGAAATGCTTAGTTCAAAACAACCGGTTAACCGCTCACTTCACCAAATTAGACACTAAAGAGTTTAATTAACAACTGAAAATAGGCATTGGGTAGTTAGTCGAAATTAAAGGAAATTGCGAAATAATTGAAAATAACTACCTATTTTAAGAACGTTTCGCGTTTTAGGTTCGTTTCACGTTTTGCAAGTTTTTTTTCTTCAACTTAAATAAGTCTGTATATTAATTTAAATACTTAGTTCCGTAGTTAGGAGTGTTACAAAAATAGTTTTTTGAAAGTTAAGCAGTTTGACCTTTAAATGGTTAATAACTTAGTTAACTTTACGTCTCACTATGTCTTTATTTTCAACTAGCGACCCGCCCTCGCTTCGCTTCGGGTAATCAAGATTTCATGTAAGAAAATCGGGATAAAACATTGCGTGTCTCCCGCAGGAATATACACAATCAAAATTTCAAGTGGGAAATTGGGGATAAAATATTACATGTCTCCCGCGAGTATATATGTATACACAATCAAGGTTTCATGTGAGGAAGAATTCGGGATAATACCTACATAGCACGTCTTCGTCGTTCGTAGTTCGTAGGTAGGTATATCCCCGCGCGCTTTGACCGCACGAAACAGTAAGTAGCCATAAGGCCCATCGCAGACGACAGACTATCCGTGACGCACTTTTTAGTCTGTGAAAATAGAACCTATGTAATTATATGCAGTAACGCACACGACGCGCAAAAAGTCCGGCGCACAAAAAATCCGTGAATTCGGGCAGACCGCACCGCGCCGCGCCGCGCCGCTCCGCGCAAAAAGTGTGTGAAAAAAATTGATGATCTTTCCGAAGGTATATGATGTACCCAAAATGTTCTGTTTCTTCTTTTTTTTCTGTACTTCATGTACATAATGATACTTCGCGATCTCTGCACGATTTCCATAGCATCTACGTCCCTACAGCTCTGCCGACAGAATCACAGATTACTAAATAGTTACTACGTGAAAGATGTGCGTCGTGTGCGTTGAGTGTGAAAAATCCGCGACCGACTTTTTGCGCGCCATGCAGACTTTTTGTGCGCCGCAGACTCGATCGCACAAATAGTCTGTCGTCTGCGATGGGCCTAA
This sequence comes from Cyclophora punctaria, assembly GCA_951394245.1. Classification (NCBI taxonomy): domain Eukaryota; kingdom Metazoa; phylum Arthropoda; class Insecta; order Lepidoptera; family Geometridae; genus Cyclophora; species Cyclophora punctaria. The sequence continues at coordinate 2,904,440 of OX596171.1, read as the reverse complement.
GAGACCCGCCATCGAGCATTATTATTTTGTAAGCAGCGCCCCGCGGTTTTACACCGTTGTGCCCGTTCCCGTGGGAATTTCGGGAATTTTTTTTTACATAAAAACCTTCCTCTTGAATTACTCTACCTATTACAAAAAACCGCATCAAAATCCGTTGCGTAATTTTAAAGATTTAAGCATACAGACAAACAGATAAACAGACACGAAACAGAGACGACTTTATTTTATACTATGTAGTGATATTTCTCATCATAACTCTGAAACTAACTGTCCGATTTTAATAATTTAAAGAGGTATACAAAGAAACATAATTAACCTTGATTGTAGAGCCATTTATTTTGATGTAGATTCATATCATCATAAGAATATCATCAACTTAAAATTACACTCCTTTTTTAACTAATTAATTTTAACTAAAAACGGTTATTGTGGCTTAACTATAATAGTTAGACATATGCCCTCGCGAACTTATTTGTTCGCAATGATATGTACTTTGATTGTGTAGAACATTGTTTTTGTGTATCATCAATAGATTTAGTAGCGCACGCCAATAATCAATTTTTTTAGGCATGTTTTTCATACCTTAGGTTACATATACCCGCGTTGTGCCCGTTCCCGTGGGAATTTTGAAAACTAAATATAGCCTATGTCACTCAGGGATAGTGTAGCTTTCGAATGGTGAAAGAATTTTTTAATTCGGTGCAGTAGTTTCAGAGCCTATTCGAGACAAACAAACAAAAAATCAAACCTAATACCTAATATAGTCTAAAAAGAAATATGTATTTATGTGATATGATATTGACCAATATGAAAACATAAAGAAACTTATAGTACCTACTTTAATTGGCTTATTTTATGTTCAAACTTTTGACAGTTGCTGCAAAACTGCAATTTCTAGGTTAGGTTAGGTTAGTTTAGTACCTTACTCCAAAAGTAACCCAACAAGTTTAATAATCATTAAAACCTGTCTCGTTGATTAACTAACTACCTAATTGAATCCAGTTTTGTATAAAACTCGAGTTCTTTCACTAATTATGTCATTACTTTGTAGCTGAAACAATCATGCGAAAGTTTTTGTACTTCAAGTATTCTTATGTATTAGTAAGTATTATACTCGTTGTTTACGTAACACACAATACGTTTATTTTTACTTATAAAATATTTGTGAAAACATCTTATATATAAAATTCACAATATTAGTTACCACTTACCATACTCATTCGAAACGGCTTGACCGATTTAAATGAAATTTTATATGCATATTCAGTAGATCTGTGAATCGGCTACTATCTACTTTTCTTATCCCTAAGTGATAAGGGTGAACAACCCTTATTTTTTATATGTAAAAATAACGTTTGCCGTCTCAGCTATTGTAATGTTATTTAAATATACTTACTGTTTTTTGAGATAATTTATATTGTATCTACATACATTATATTACGTCAATACTTATATATATTGTTCAAGTTATATTATAACAGTAATGATAAAGTATGATAAAGGAAAGTATGAGCCAAAATGTCCGACAGTTCGGACAAAAGTGTTGAGATCTTATTGTGGTAATAAGTTAAATAAATATTTACAACTTGGTTTATTCAAATAAAGCTTCACATGGAAGTCAGGGGCACAGATATTATATCGAAAAGGCGGCAACACGATGACATAGACAATGACAGTTGACAGATTACACGTCATAGACAATTAAATACTAAAATTTGGCGCGAATCCAATATTACTAACAAACAATCTTTACAAAAAGTTATAGATAACAATTTAAAAAGTTGTTTAGGTTAGCTTTAACCCAGGTGCTTTCCAAAATTCCATAACCGTTCAATCAAATAATTAATTAAAACCAAATTATAAAATTTCACACATTATTTCAGCAAATCAATTACAATGGTGAATAAATACAAGGTATTACTTTCACTAGACGTCGGCAAATAATGACAATGTGTAATATACGTTAATATAATGAAGATATCCCACGCCTGAATGACCGGAAGCGAAGTTCGTGATTCCATGATGACTGATGAATGAGGCAGAAGTCGTTGACTCCATGTATATATGAAGACGCAGACATATTATTTCTTACGACTCCTAAAGTTAGATTCAATATCGATTATCGATTTTCCAACCACAGACAATTTCCTCTTGTAGGAAAGAGGAATAAGCATAAAGATATCTCAATATCGATTGTCGATTTTTCAACTAAAGACAATTCCTTCTGTAGAGGAAAAGGTTTTAGTGATTTCATTCCATTCTTACGCCACTAGATACTTACTAAACCTTCAACAGACGGTGAGGTGTAATCAAAATCAATACGTTCAAGTTTATGTACTTATATTCCGTCCGTTCCACTTGTAATAGTCTTTCCCTATTTTTGGTGTTTAGAAACATTATAATCCAAATACATTTATTATTTCAATTAAAAATAATCAATCCTTCAAAAAAGTTAAAATACACAATAAAGAAACAACCGCTACTTACACTCTAAAACATATTCTCATAACGAACCTAATTATATTGAAATAAGCACTATATAAGGCACTCTATAAGGCAAATAAAATAAAAATAAAGTTAGGAATGCTCAGTTTTTGTTGCGGTGAATTAACTCTGTAATGTATTCTACACACATGCAAGCATTAGTGAGTCTAGTTAGACTCTAGCTCTACGCAACGATTACATCCTATGCGCTATAAGCTCTTCTCAGGTTACAGTAAACATAGATTTTAGTCATTTGTAGATAAGACTGGTTCTCTAGTAAGAATCAAGAATTCAACGATCGCTACATTGACTCTACGTTACTCAGTTCTAACTTTGACATACTTAATAAGTACCTATGTACAGTCGGGATATGAAAATGTTGACCGTTTTTAAAACCTTGTCACATTAAAACTTGTTCAATGACTACTAACATATCAGTGAGATTTTAAAATTTAAAACGACTTGAAGTTTTAAAGTGTTTCATATTTTCGTAGGTTCCCCGATTTCGGTCACAGCGACTTTTTTTTTACTTTACTAATGAGGAGGGTCTCTTATGTTCAGCCCGACGGTGAATGCGATCATGACTGGCGTACCCAACTTTTATTAATTACAGGCGTTGTAAAACTAACCTGAAAACGGTATCTAACTGTAGCAAACACGAACAAGATTCATCAAGTTTAATTATTCTTCGTATTTTACGACAGCTCGTTAATGTTAACTTTTAAAACGATAAAAGTATAAATTAATGAATACTTGAAGCTATAGACCGCTTGCCTTCAATCGGAGTACCATTGTTTATGTTTAGATACCCATTATAACAACAAAGGAGGGAGTTTGCAAATTGCCAATTGAAGATATCATTATGTTATGATAGTTAATTAGAAATACTATCCACGCAGAAATACTTGTATATTTCTTCCATTAAATGCAAGTTTTAACCAACATGGCGAAGAATCTATCACTCGATACTCGAGTTGTAAGTGCTAAATAGGTATGTAGGTACCTACTTACTTACCTACTTTACTTTCAGCCGATTCTTTCAGCAGACCAAAACAAGCTGTCATATTACACAATCGAAAATCATGACTAAAGACTAAACCCAACAGAAAGTTTTGAAAACCTCTTTTAAAACTATAAACAAAATACTGTCACTATTGTCTTTGGAAAGTTTACTATTCAAGGAATGCGCTGTAAGAAGGTTGAATAGCGCTGATGAGTCGATGGACCGAAAAATACTTTTCAAATGAGACTTAACTGTTGTTAATTGTGTTCAAACTTATTGTTATTATAAGAAGAACATTTGTTACCAGGCATTATGGATGCATTAACGGATCTGTATTGTTTTTTAGAAAGATTTGCAATTGAACTGTTATGTTATGACGTTACTTACTTATCTTAGAGCATTATTTGGTTAGTGTTGCGTTGTGTCATGATTTATGCAAATTTTGAACAAACTCGTAGATTATGTGAGAATGTTTTTGATAATAGATAATATTGTTTCATAACGTGTCACTTTCAAAAAGGTCTGATACCATCTTCTCGTAGACACCTCCATATATCCTTTTAAAGTATTTGTGTATGTATATGTAGTAGTATCAGTTAGATTCCATAATACAAGCTTAGAGCTAAGTTTAGGTCTAATGAGGGTTTTCACGAAAATGATACTTTTGACAGATTTCTGGACCTCACGTCTCAGTGCTGCCGCCTAGTGGGTGTCATTTCAGAAAACTTTAACCGTGTGTGAATTTGTCCGGGTATATTTATTGATTTATTTTATTTATTTATTCTCCTCTGGCCTCAAGAAACGTTCTTCTGTAGGGTTTTAATTCGATACGTACAATACGTACATACCCACTCATATTTGTTTAGTGTTATAAATTATAATGCAAGTTAGGTACATTAATTTAATAATGGAACCGCTGACGCGCATCACTACACACCAAGAGGGCTGCATCAGCGATATACAACACCAACATATGTAGATATATACCTACTTACATTTATCCGATTTTGTAATTAAAAGTTTATTCTTTCATTCTAGTTCACACTTCGATCTAAAACACTTCATATAAAGTAGTTTTATTTTAGTTAAAAGTCACATTAAGTTTTACGACAAAATTGGTGTTTTGGCTCTTGTGCGAATATCCAGTGCAGTTGGTATATGATATCTATGGGATAAATTGTGTCGGTCTATAATATCTCCGGTATCGCGGCGCGAGCTTCTTAACACCTGTACTACTACGGATCAATAACTTACGGACATCTACGGACCAAGAAACCTAACTACCTATCACGGAGGATAGAAAATACCAAAATGAATAGCATGTGAGTGTCTTGATCAAGACTCAAGTCAGTCCCTTCTTATATTTAAGTCCTAAATCTTTCGAGTTTCACTCTAAAGCTTCTAAGTCTGAACAACCTCAGACTCTCGATACAGAAGCATGAAGCTCTCTCTCTCCAACCGATAATTGTTATGCCTGGTTTTTAAATAATTTGTTTGAGTAATAATGAAATATTTATTTTCTAAAAACGCGTATAAGTAAAGGTGGTAAAATATGTAAGGGTAGTTTCATTCAACATGTTTGGCCTTAGTTAGGCAAGTAGGTATTCAAAAATAATGTAATGAAATAATGTTATTTATAGATGTATTGCTTTATTAATGTTGTACTGACTGATACTGACGTCACCAAATTGGCCCCAATGGAAGATCAGCGCCAGCGTTAGCTAGCATATGCTGAATTGGGGACCATTTCACAACGTGATTTAATTTTTTTATAATTTTTGTTTTTTGCGATTTTGCTTTCTTATTTTTTGTATATCGTCTCTTTTATGTTGTGAATAAACGATTTCTATTTCTATAAAAACAAATGTATGTATATTATCTACGAATACAAAGTTCATATCTTGATAGTGAAACATGGTTGTTACTGATGTTACTATAACATCTTGTAATACCTTTGTTTAGTAAACAATAAATTGAATTGAACCATCTCAGGCTTTGGCGTCATTCAATTCATTTTAGAAAGTACTAAAAGGCAATTATGTCACCACTGGTGCCGTCAGATGTCGCCTTGAAGCTAAAAATCGCAATGGACTCTGAGACTCAGTGATACTGATAACATTCATTGTGCTTAAATATTTAACATTCAGGGTGAAAGAATAACTCACAGCGAGTCTACGGAAATCAGTGACTCAGATATACCGCCACGAGGCAAGCTGCGTCAGCGATATTCAACACATACATACCTACATACATTTAATTACATTGTTAGGTATATATATAACTAGCAGCGCCCCGCGGTTTTACCCGCGTTGTACCCGTTCCCGTAGGAATTTCGGGATGAAAAATAGCCTATAACCTTCCCGTTGAATGTGGCTATCTATTACAAAAAGAATTATTCAAATCGGTTCAGTAGTTTCTGAGATTAGCGCGTTTAAACAAACAAACAAACAAACAAACAAACAAAACAAACTCTTCAGCTTTATAATATTAGTATAGATTTAAATTGTAAGGGCCTTATTCATAAATACCTACTTATTAACAGCGTTTCAAATGTAAAGGCAGTCTTATTTATGTTTTTACAGTAACTTACATATGCAATTTGAGAAGGTGTAACATGTCATATGTAATAGTATGGAGACAGTTGACTAGAGAGTTCAGATTCTGGACCGAGGAGAGAGCAATTTGGCAAAAGTCTGGGCCAGAGGGAGAGGAAACTGGGCCAAATTTGGTGCTAAAGATGGTCTAGCTAGATAGTTTATACTAGGCGCAGAGTCAATAGATATTTAATGGTACCAGACGGACACCTAGTTCACTGAACTTGATCTGTCTGATGACTTCTTATTCCTTATTCAAACAATAAATAATGCAGCTCACAATCACGCAACAGTTAATTACACAGTTGTTTTAAATATTCCATTCCACGTCCAACGTCGCCCATGTTCCCGTGTGATCAAATAGTCAGTGGCACTTATAATTAAGGGAATAGAGTTCATTATAGCACATTAATTCAAACCCAGTGATTTACTGGAAATAGCTGAATCTTATTACAATAAGTTAAAGTTTATATTACTAAGTCTAAATTTTAGTCGATTTTTTTGTTATTTCTATTGCTATGAATATAAAGTTCAATTTAAGTTGGTTTTTTGAAGTTGTACTTAGGTGGTAGACCTCACACGCCGCCTTTGTGGGTCCATATGCATTTCGAATGCAAACCAGTTTCGTTTCCCATGTTATCAATACAATGATGATTATTTATTGATACATATTCGTTGTTTTATACAAATTGCCGGTCTTTTTAACAAATTGATGAAGACTGATTGATACAAGAGGGGCGCTTTTGGTGTACTTATTTAAAATATAGTCGACTGTACGTTGAGTTTTGCAACCTTATGTCATTGCAGTAAGATGATAATGTGTAAACGATATAGGTACTCGTCGACCATAAGTACTAGCCTCGCCCCGCGGTTACACCCGCGTTGTATCCGTTCCCGCAAGAATTTCGGGATAAAATATATCCCATATGTTTCTTTGATGTATAACCTATATTACTGTAAAGTTTCATCCAAATCCGTTCCATACTTTTTGCGTGAAAAAGTAACAAAAACATACATCCATACGTACCCATCCTCGCAAACTTTAGTAGGATAGGTCCTACTAATATTATAAATGCGAAAGTTTGCGAACGTCATATATCCTAATATATGACGATGAGTGTACCTATTTACCTTATTAGGTAATAATTCCCATTGTGGTAAATGTTGTGAATGATAATTGTTGATGGTCGGTCTCGGATGTGTGTGCACTCCAAACGTCGAGGATGCATCAACCGGATCTCATCTCGTAAACAATGGATAATTTAAATAGCTAACAGGCCTTAACATAACTCAATTCTGTATTATCTAATTAGCAAGAAACTGGTCTTAACAATCACTAATTTTCAATTAAATAAAATAAGATATAGGTATTTTGAGGAAGGAAGGAAAGAAAGAAAGGAAGATTGTTTTGATCAATACAATGTATACATAACTCGATACAGTCTTGTTTCATTTAGTAAAAATATACTTTTCAATTAGTTTTTTGAATCCATCTCGCAACGTTTTGTTGTTTTATTGGCTTATTTAAAATCCTTCCTATTGTACACTTATTTATAAGTTTCTTTTAGAACCAAGATGGGGGTACTTATATACACCCGGACAAATTCACGCACGTTAATGAGACCCAAACTAAGCTTTAGAGCTTAGAGTTAGAGCTTAGTTTGGTTAGAGCTTAGTTTGGGTCTTATTAACATAAGAGTCTAACTGCCTTATTTATAAACGCTCTCCAACTAAAACACTGTTAGTGAGTGTTTTGTCTCTTTTGCTCTTTGGAAAACAGCGTATGTCAGAAAGTGACAAACTATTTGATAGCTAAAACGCTGTTAGTAAGCGTGTATGAATAAGGCCCTAACTCTATTGAATGTAACTAAAGTGTGAACTCTTCGCCAAGAGAGTATACAATGTACCTACCCGTTTTGATTTCATATCTCCGTTGCAACCGGTGATCTATAACACGTTTACCATAATTTCATTACACACGCTCCTCCATGCCTAGTTACAGCACCATTATACAGCCATTGTCAACAATATGTTGTGCAATCCTAATGGCATGCTGATTTGGGCCCATTCATGATTCCAATAGCATCGCTTGCCCAATGACTCGTACACACATCACGATATTCACTGTTTGAAACTGGGTCGGTTCTGTGTGTTGGTAAAACAATCAGGTTTGGATTAATATTAATTGACTGAGACAGTTAGGTAATTACTATAACCCTTGTTGTTTAAACTGTCAAAAGCAATTTATTGTCGAAATAGACTTGGGCATTTGTAAGTGTTGATTATGAACGCCAATAAGCGAATATTATGCCTTTTCCAGTTTTCAGTAATCCCTCGAAAGACTGTAGGCAAATTAATCTCTGATAAGGCTTTGTATAAGTGGTTAGGTATACTTGGTGGGTAAAATATATAAAAACTTTTTCTAGATTCTCAATAAATAGGCAAACACTATTACTACACTGCTTTAACGCGCATACATACCAGAATACTTTCACATTTTCATAAACAAGAGAATAACATTGTTAGTAAAGTAACAATAATCCGCAGGTGCTAGGAATATTAATAAGTAAAACACGCGGTGTTCAGAGCAGAGCAAGCCATCTCGGGTTGTACAGTCGACGCCATATTTATGTTTACACTTTTTCACCTTAATACAATGGCATAGAGGTGTCAAGTGTATACATATATGTGGTATCAAGTGTACTAAGCGAAGGTTCACGATGGGAATAACCATAACAAACGGTTGGTTCCGCCGGGCTCCCTGGACAAAGAGGCCGTTGACCCTCGCCGACCGCGCTCGCCTGGACGTAATCAGGACTTAGGATTTTGGGGCCCTTTGGCTCTAGCAATACAAATATCACGAGTACAATTAAAATCGTGCGACCGATTTAAACCATTTGAATTACAAGTAAATCGGATCTTACAGTACAAAAAGTATTAGAGAAACTTAGATTGAACTGATTTTGTAGAATTGCACCTTTAGTAGAGTGCCTTAAGCATCTAGAATTGAAAAAGCTCGGAATCCAATTACTGTCAACGAATTATTATGAGACCTGTTGGATTGTATTGTTGATAAGGTATATTAAAATGTTTACCAATTAAAAATCGTTGCTTTTTATTTAATAATAAAATAAATAAATTAAGGCATATAATATAAGACATTACGAGCTTAACTAATTCTTTCAACCCCTAATTTACCCTCTTCGGGGTGGAATTTCCAAAATTCCTTTTGTAATCTTTAACTACGTTAAATAAAGAACCTACATGTAAAATTTGAAGCAAATACATTAAAGGAATTTAAAAAGTCATACAAACTTTCAACCCCTAAATTACCTTATTAGGGGTAGATTTTCCGAAACTTTTTTAATTAGTGGTTATTTTCTTTGTATAAATAACCTACATGCAAAATTTGAAGCCAATACATCAAAGGAATAAAAAGTTGCATATAAGCGATCATCCCCTATTTTACGCTCTTAGGGATGGAATTTCCAAAATTCCTTTTGTAATCTTTATCTAAATTAAATAAAGAACCTACATGCAAAATTTGAAGCAAATCCATTAAAGAATTTTAAAAAATTGTAAAACTTTCAACCCCTAATTTACTCTCTTAGGGGTGGAATTTCAAAAAATCCTTTCTTAGCGGATGCTTACGTCATAGCATCTACCTGCATGCCAAATTTCAGCTCGATCCGTCTAGTTTGGATATAAATATCAGTATTTCTTGAAATTAGTGTCAAATTAAGAAAAACAAAAAGCAACGAAAAAAAATTGGTAAACTTTTTAGTAATTTATGTATAAAACATAATGCAGAAGGTCTCACATTAATACATTGACAGTAATTGGAGTCCGAGGTCAAACTCCCCAAGCACTCTACTACTTAACATATTACTGGGATTGTTAATATTTAAGAAGCTAGTAAGCCATTACGCGCCAAGTGTTATTTACGTTCATAACAACGATTAATTATGCACCTATGCATTTAATAAATATTAATGATGACTGCGATCTTCATCAGTTATGAGAATACAGATTAAAGAATTGTTATTCATAATAACATCATTCTGCAGAACCACACATTAATGCATTCTCGAACGTATTCTAAGTGTGTACAAGCTTTTATTTTCCTTTTAAACAGCATTCCAATTGTAACTGATCATATCAATAGTTATTTACATTTTATTTTCACACTAAGTACTTCCTAAGTGGCCCTGTTTGTTTTAACAAAGGATCCTGGGTACGGCCCTGTGCATTGTTACACAAAAGATTATAGTTAGGTAAATTTGTCTATCGGAGAAACGTCATAATCTATACTTCTATACTATTACTATTATTATAAAAGCGATTTGTTTGTACTTATGTTCGAGATAATCTTAGTCCGATTTTGTTTTGTATTAGATAGCTTCTTTCGAGGGGATGGTTATAGGCTAATTTTCGTCCCAAAATTCTCATAAAAACGACCACAACTCGGGTAAAACGCGGCGTGCGACTAGTTTTATTAAAAGTTGAATTAAGACTAAAATAGTAACTACTGAAGAATAATTTCCAATCTGTGACGTAGGTATACGAATAATAGAAACATTTTGTGAAATATATATTTAGGTACCTAGCTAGTATCTATCCTTTAATCGATTTAAAGGGTCTACATTCAATTCCTTGGTCTACCCACTACGCAAGAATTCGTCAACAAAACCACAACTTAAAAATGTGTTTAACAAACACAGGGTTTATAAAGAATCCGACAAAAGCATAGCTCAGATATTAAATAAACTCTTTCCTTTTATTATTGACTTAGGTGCATCTACTGAAGCATAGGTACAGATACTTTGAACAGCGACCCGCTGTGAAAGTTCCTTAGTTATATTATCGAAATGATAGGTATTCGAATCTAGCGTAAAGTATTAGCTGTGGTATTGGCCTGTAATTTCCTTCACTGCTGCACAAAGGCCTCTCATCTCGCTGAAGTGAACGAGGATTATGCGTAATCACACCCTTGCCCACTGCGCGTTGGTGATCTCAAACCTGATCCGTATTTATGAAATTTTCTAAACATCGTCTAATCTAACATGTACAAGAACTATTTTATTAGTAACTTCCTGAACCGGCGAACCTTATACCGCCAATAAAAGTTGTCTCTTACCTTTAAAACGTGTCTTAAGTTTTCCGTGCGTCGCGCGTCGGAGGGCACGTTAAGCCGTCGGTCCCGGTTACTTACTACGGATAGTAGTCGTTACATGAGCCATATCAGAGGCCTTTGGCAGCTCAATAACTCTGACACGAGGATTGGTCAGGTTGACCATCCACTCGATGAAGAAGAACCTTTAAAACTTTATTGGACTTCTACAAAATCAAATCGGTTCAGTCTTTCTTGAGCTTTTACAAGACTAACAAACGTCAATTATTTTTTATATAAACCATGGACCAATACATAAAATAGGTTCTCTTTGACCTTGCGTCGGAGGGTTACGTTAAGCAGTCGGTCCCAGTTGTTTCAATCGCTAGCCCATGGTGGAGTTTTTAGACCACCTGAAAGCCTCCGCTTTCAGGTGGTCTAAAAACTCCACCTAAAGATGCACCTCCCGTCTAAAGACACCAGGGTTAGATTTAACCTATTCTTAATGAATGAATGAATTACTCGTCTCGTCTCGTGAAGGAAATCATATGTATACAATTTACTCACTGACTTTTCATTCGTTGCAGAGGCGAGAAGCTGTATGTGACAGCTGACAAGCGCGGCGATAAGGGCGGCTGCAAGAAGCCCCTCTGCTGGACGCTGCTGGTCCTCGTGTTTGCAGCCATCATAGCCATCATTGTATTGGGAGCCAGTGAGTACTATCTAATATAGATTATAATATATGAAGGTGTTCGATTCGATTTTTTGTTTGGTTGGTCGTTTGATCGCAGGAACTACCAATCCGATTGGAGTATTTTTTTGTATCGGATAGCCACATTCAAAGATAAAGCAATAGGCTACTTTTAATTCCGTGTAAATCTGCGGAGAGCTGCTAGTAGTACCATACCCTTGCTTTGTGGTTAAAAAAACATTGGAAATAATGTCAAGTGTTACGGGTAGGGTTAAAACTTTTTCGGCTGTAACGAAATTTCTATTCATCCTGTTCTTTCCCACTTTTCGTTGCTTTGAATTCCTATTTGATTGAATTGCGGAACACGATTAAGTTACTAATGTAATTGTTTAACTAGAGGATCTTGTAGGGTTATAACCAACTAGCACCCCGCGGTTATACCCGCGTTGTGCCCGTTCCCATGGGAATTTCGGGATGAAAAATACTCCCGTAGAATGTGGCTATAGATTACAAAAATAATTATTCGAATCGGGACGGTAATTGCCGAGATACAAACTTAAAATAATTACCTCTTTATAATATTAGTACAGATACAATCATATTTATTTTTCTTAAAGACCCATCGTCTTTAAGAAAAATATATATGATTGTAAATGTTTGCGTTGTTTGCATCTGTAATGTACCTATGTCTTAATTTATTAAAAGTTGGTAAATTAGTATAATATTTATTAACCATTGTTTTTTTTCTTTCCAGCCGGCATACTATTCCCCAAATCCCCAGCTACTCTCCAAAGTTTCAACAACGTGACGTCAGCACGATCATTTGGCGGCATACTCGACACGAGCCATGACCACTCGAAACATGTCCACCCGATGCAGAACAATTTCGACCAATCCGCCCATGACCACTCCGACCATGAACACACCGAGAATGAACTTAGTCATGGCACTCTTGCTCATGATCACGAACATGACCACGACCAAATGGACTCTACCCATGATCATGATAGTTCAGAGGCTAACCACCCAACGAACGAGGAAGAACACGAAGAAACCACTATTTCCGAAAAACCAGAAACGCAAAGCGATGAAGCTCCATTGACCAATTCGTTTGAGGATACGGATATGTCTGTATATGGTAAGCGTCTAATCATAAAATAATGATTATCTCCAAGTATTCATGCTGCCGGCCTTATATTTCTAACAATTTATCTTTCATAATTACAGTGCCAAGAACAGTAGAAGGCCAGCTCAAGATCGATAACGAAGAGTTTACTGCAGCTCTTAATGACCCCGAGAGCACCGAATACAAGGAATTCGTTAGCATCTTTACAGAGGGACTAAAGAAAGCGCTTTTCAAGAATGAGGATTCAGATATGACTATAGAAGTGATACAGCTAAAGTAAGAATCACATTTACTACTATAACTAGTGACTTCAATATGATAAGATTCCTAACAAATATTTCGTATCAATACAATAGCTACCTATATTTGAAAAGATCGCTCGTCTACATACTTTTACTAATCACAAACAATATATTTTCAGGAGAGGTTCCGTTCTCGTCACGTACAGAATTCACTGGCCGCAGAAACGAAGAGACAAAATGGACATCACGTTATCACCTGAAACTCTAAAAATGAAACTCGAAGATTATCTCTCCAGCAACAGTCGAATGATCAACGTATACCACATAGCGGAGGACAAGTTGGTAACAAAACCAGTCCTCAACGTTTGCCAAATGGATAACAACCTCTGCGAATACGGATGCGAATTCGATCAGGCTACCTTAGATTTCACGTGCACTTGTCCACCCGGCCTCTTTTTGGATGTATCCGATGCCAAAACATGTGTTCAACTGTTAGACACGCCTTACACCAAAGACGGTCAGCCGAGCAAGGAAGTGAGCACAGAATCACTTCACCCAACTGAAGAGAAATCAAAAGAAACAACTGTTACGGATTGGACTAGCCAAGAGACAACGGTGGATGACGTAAACTTCTCGCATATTTATGGGAATAATGAAGAAGGTGTAACGGAAACGAGTAAAATTACTCCTACAGCTGAGCCCGAGCCATCATCTGAGCCTGAGCCGACAGCCGAGCCGGAGCCAGCGCCTGAGCCCGAGCCTTCTCCTGAGCCAGAACCATCTCCCGAGCCAGAACCTTCATCTGAACCAGCCCCTGAGCCTGAACCGGACACCATATCTTACTCGAAAGACATCGAACATAAGGCGACCACAAACAAAACTCCCACGGAAGATAACTACGCCAGCCTTGAAGTGATTCCTTCGTCGAAAACTAATACACACTTAGAGCCATCTACTATGTCTATTTATGATATCGCACTTAAATCTAAAACAGAACCTACTACAAAGCCAGCGTCAGAACCATACAGTACCCCCGAACCGGAACCCACATCGGAGCCAGCGCAGAAAGAAGATACAAACTCAGAAAATATTAAACCGGAACCCGAACCAACTTCAGAACCCGAGCCGAAATCGGAACCAGAACCGACTACAGAGCCGGAACCCAAATCTGAACCAGAACCAGCTGCTGAACCTGAACCGAAGTCAGAACCGGCATCCTCTTCTGCGCCAGAGCCAAAATCAGAACCGGAACCAGCTTCCGAACCAGAGCCAAAAGCCGAACCCGAGCCTACTCCCACACCGGAACTAATCCCTAACCCTGAACCAACTTCAGAACCAGAACCGAAATCGGAATCAACCACGACCTCAACAGGACACAGTATGGGTCTTTTATCACTTTTGGACTTGGACACCGAAAATACTAATAAGGAAACTGAAACAACGACTGAAATAATACCTACCCCACTATCAACTGCCAAGTCAGATTTCAGTGACTTCGAGCAGTCAAAGTCGCAAGATGACTTTTTGTCTATGAATGAAGAATCAACTACAGGCAAACCTTTGAAATCTGATTACTTAAATATGAATATGCCTGAAGACAAAGACCTCTTTATGAATCATGAAAACGAGGCAGTAGAGATCACAACAGATAACTTATATTCAACATTCCGTGAGACCTCACCCGATGTGGTAAGTATCAGAAGAAACAATTTGAAATATGCACATACTGATACTGAGCAAACCACAATAGAGAAAACCGACGGCGTTGAGCCAGAATCAGAAACAACTAAAGAAGTTACGACCCAAGAAAATATTGATGAACCTAAGGACACTACTACAACAGAAGACGAAAATAAAGTATTCAATACAGAATCTCCTTTGAATGAAATTATCAATAAAAACATGGGCACTGAACAAGAAATCAGCAATGTACAATCAAGAAGCTCCAAAAATGAAACTGAGGCAAGCGAACACTCTCTGAAGGGACTTATGGGCTCTGAGGAAGAAAAACGATTAATCAAGGCTCTGAGCAATAATAAAGAAAACGAAACCGTCACTACTACTGAGGATAAAATTGATGAAAACCAGGACATAACTTTTGACGTCATCAATAAGATGCTGTTTAATAGATCCTCAAAATCAATTCAGAACGAAGTTACTACTGAACTAATAACTGAACCAGATTATGTTGTTACAACTACAGAAGCAGATTGGCTATCGGAACCCATAACTGAAGTTACCTACAATGAAGCCGTGAACAAAATGCCCAAAATGATGGAAACAACAGAAACCTCGATAGATGTAGTAGAAGATATCATCAAAACTGGAATCTCTAAAGACGATTTTGAACCAGATTATCTAAGTAATATGAACACACATAAAATGAATGATCATGAAGAACCACTTTATTCAATGATTCATGACTATGATACTGAAGACTCCAGAACTAAAAGAGTAAAAGAAGATACAATTGTAAGATCAAAAGAAGATACTGAATCGATTGAACACGTAAACCAAAATCATACACACTTGGTTGAAGAGCCAATAGAAGCTACAACAATTGCTCAGTATATCTATAAAACGACATCAATGTCTTCAGATGGAAAAGATACTGAGAGCGAAATCAATACAACAACAGAAAAGTTTGAGCCAGCACCTGTATGGGAGGAATCTGAAACCGACTTGACAGTCAAAAAGTTGCCAAAACAAAAAACAGATATAGAGCCGACAAACCAAGAACATGGAGACAAAATAATTAATATAGACGAAATTGAATTGCCAGGAGCCACAACGGAAAAGTTGACTACAATGACGCCTTCAGACACACTAGAAACGGAGCCAAATACAGATAAGACACTGTCCAACAGCGACATTATGGAGGAAGAAAACGGTAGTCAACCGAAAAATTTGAATGTAAACATTTATGAAATTCCTAATCAAAAAGGTAACACTACGCCTAAAGATGGGACTCCGCCACCCGCAGTATTCGATGACCATGAAACTGAAATGAATCCTTTCTTACCGGAAGTTGAAAATAACAAGAGTCTCGTAAAGAAGCTACAAGAAGGACATGACTTGGAGCCAAATAATGTTAATGAGACTCAGAACGATAATGCAGAAGAACATAAACATGTTATGGTCGAAGCAACAACTCAAGCTATTGCAAGCAATGATGCTGTTGTGACGCCCCCTTCTGAAACAACGACTGCTGCTGTTATTAACTTGGGGAAAGAAGACGCATCCCTCAATATGAAGAATGCTTCTTCAGACTCAAAGGTCGTCAATAGAGAAGATAAGCCAGTGGTTACCACTTTTCTTCTAGACACTGACGACTTGGACACTACAACTCGGAAATCTATTGAACAGCAAGAAAAGGAAGAAAAATCTTCGTCAGCAGAGACGAATGAAGATGACGACTACTTGAGCGTAGTTCCCGTTGAAGAAGAAGATACAGCACTGAAGAAGAATTACAATAGTGAATCGATAGAAGAACTTAATGACATTACCAGCGTAAACAAAAACGAAAAGAGATTAAAATTCAATTCGGGAATTAACAATGAAGCGTAGAACAGTAGAATAAGTTTACAACTTGTGTATATTATTAGGTATCCTGTGATGCTATCAATTCAGTAGAATTACTATTCTACGCCTGTTCTTTGTCAAAAATAATTCAAGATTAATTATGTAATATTTTGAGGACTTGTTGAACAAACATATTTTTATTAGACTAGTCAAACTACAAAAGTCATCTTGAACATTACATAGACTTTATTTATTACTTCGCTCTAGAATATTGCGAACATCAATGAAGAATTATAATCTGTAATATCGTTTAAGATCAAATATTATTGTACAGAATATATTTTATGATTGTAACAATTATCGTGTTTTAACTATATTTAAATGTATCTTACGTTTCCTTTCCATTATTTGTTACCATAGCTAGATGTTTATGTTAATTTACTTTCATGTCGAAATTAATGAAATTATTTCAGTTGGTAAATGTCCGGAATTGTGATGATGGATTTCTCGTCTGCCATGTCGTTGTGATAGATACATTCCGTATAATATAGAGTAACGTAGCGCAGAGGGTCTGATGTATGATAATAACTTAGTAGGTACTTATTTGTTAACTAAATATTTGTATAAATGGTTGATATTGTAAAAATTACATTGTAAATAAATTATAAGTTAATAATTAACTGTCTTTTTATTAAACTCCTTTATAAAGATGAAATATATTCTATCCTTTAAAAAGATAAGATAGATTTAAGATCTATCCTTAAACATGCTAGATCTCAGATCTATCCCTTAAAGTAATAAGATAGATAAATTAAGGAATTTTATTTTATTTAGGATAAGTACATATTATTCAACAGTCAATAAAATAATACTATTTGAAATGATAACGTTAAGTACTTCTTTATCATTAAGTACAATCATGCAATATCAGTCTTAGGATGAGGTGTAATATCTTCAATCTCCTGCGCCATAGCCTGTTCCTCATCCATAATCATTTTTGCACAAAGGCAGCCTTCTCCGTTACCCCCTACTATACATTTACCTATCACATCTTTACACGTACCAAAAGGAACAAATTTATCACTTTCCACCTCAAAATCTATATCAAAAGTATCCTTAATTTTAATAACTCCGTCATCACCACACGAAATTATAGGCGTATTATTATTATCTTCGTATTTAAGACTGTTTATAGCACAATTCATTTTGGCTTTATCGTTGCATATACTCGCGCAGTCACAGCTTTCGCAAGCATTACTTGGAAATTGAATATCTTCTATGGCTATTCTTTGATTACTTTTGTCTGCAGCATATATTTTAGTATCTTCATTTATATTGACTTTCTTGATTTCGTCAATAATCTCATCCGTATCAGATTTTTTGGTTTTATTAATCTGTTCACATATACAATGGTCGACATCTGTAATACATGAACCTAATACTGTTTTACAATCATTAATATCTATAGTAACTTTCTGATCATCTGTTGGTTCAGTATTATCTTCTAGTTTTAGACTCATATCACCAACTCCTCCGAGATCTAAATCTGTTTCACTATTAAAAGTTGGTAATTTTTTTCCATAAGAAGGGCTTGGCATCAAATCTGAAATGAAAATATTAAACCTATAAAATATACAAATTTTGAACGACGTCGACGATTAACGACGCTTTGAAATTGCAACGAAAATAATCTATACTTATACATAATTATAACAAAGCTGGAGTTTCATTTTTGTTTGTTTGAACACTTATCTCAGAACTACCTATCCCATTTCAATAACTCTTTTTAGGAAATGGATAGCCACATTCAACGGGAAGGTTACAGGCTATTTTTCATCCCGACATACCTGCTGGTAAAACCGCGGTGCGCTGCTGGTAAGTAATATTTGTCTTACCCTCAATAATCTCTTTCATATCACCCGATGTTATATCCGGAGACGCCAATGAAGACACGGTGCCGTCTAGACTGTCCACAACATCTAGAAATAACAACCAACAACTGAATTCGTACCATTAACCACTTTAACTTAAACACTGCTTAAAAGTGTTTTGTCTCTCTTGCTCTTTGGCAAATAGCGTACATCAGAAAGGGACAAACCATTTTTTAGTTAAAGTGCTGTTAATAATCGTTTATGAAATCGGCCTTAAGACTTTGACCTATGAGAAATTATGGCTATAGTCTGCTTTCATAATTACGGGTTCGTAATTGGCTACTAAAGAAGAATTATTTTTCGCTGTTTCGTAGTTAATTATTACAAGAATTAATTTGCTGTTATCGTAATCTAATATTTGTTCTTCGTACGTAGTTAATTACAAAAACTCATCCCCTTCTAAATCTCAAAGAAAATACTCAAAGTACTCGTAAATACATGCAATTCAGTAGGTTAGGGTTATTTTTTTTTATAGTATCTTAGCATATCAGTACGAAAACAGTAAATAAAATCTTATTTCGTAGTTAATTACGAAACTCAATTACTAAAACAGAAAATGAAGTCTTGTTTGATAATCAATTATGAAACAGTGAAAAATAATTCATCTTTCGTAGCCAATTACGAAACTAAAATTACGAAAACGGACTAAACGAAATTATATTATCTCGTAGGTAGCTTCTTGTAAACTTAATTATCTATTGTCAGTTTTAAATGGACTACTAAGTCAATATGCTATTGAATTTAACAATAAGATATATATTAAAATGTACATGCTTGCTTTGATTAATTTTAATGTATGACATCATCATATAGTAAAATACTTAGATCATATCTTTAAAAGAAGGGTTTTAAGCGTCACATAATTTGAAGATGTCAGTGAAGGGCATGTAATAAATGTATAGTAGTAGCAGTGCCCCGCGATTTTACCCGCGTTGTACCCGTTTCTGTGGGAATTTTGGCATGAAAAGTATTCACAAACCTCCCTCTTGAGTCACTCTATATGTTGGTGAAAACCGCATGAAAATCTATTGTATAGTTTTGAGAAAATCAATTTCATACAGACAGACAGACTTTTATATTATGCATATAAGATACAATACATAATCGATCAAAAACTTATCCCTCATATATTCTGAATATTTTCCTTACCATGTGTTACCATATGTTGGTTCCTGGTGTATTTTGATGAAAACCTCTTTTTACAACCAGGATATTCACAGTAATACCACCCACGAGCGGTGTGGGTCCTCATGTGTGTCTTCAAGTGGTGGGATTGGATGAAACCTGTCAAACAAATATAGTTATTAGATTAACATATTGAGTACTAAGTTAAGCAATAATAACTATATGAAATGGGTCAATGTTTATGAAATAACTTTTCAAAAAAGTAAACCTCTTGCTAAAGCCAGCGCCCCGCCTTTGCTTCGCTTCGGATGAAATGGTTAGGGGCAGAATTTCACAAAATTCTTTCCTAATGTTCATATTTTTTTTGTCTACTTAATTTTTATCAACCACCCTGGTTGGTCATGTCAGTCATTTCATGAAAGGAACTTGAAACAAATTTCCAGGTACAGTATAGTTTCGGCTGTACATTGATATATATGAGTCAGTGAGTCAGGTTTGCCATTTATTTATGTACTAGCAGCGCTCCGCGGTTTCACCCGCGTTGTACCCGATCCCGCAGGAATTTCGCGATAAAAAGAGTAGCCTATGTCCTATCTCAGGCTCTAGACTAACTGTGTACTAAATTTCATTCAAATTGGTTCAGTAGTTTTGGCGTGAAAGCGTAACAGACAAACAGACAGACAGAGTTATTTTCGCATTTATAATATTAATTAGGATAAGTGGTCTGGTCCCATATTATATTCAAGTTGGTCTAAAGTCTGTGTTTTTTTCACCTTTTCCACAAACACTGCAGTAATGCTGCTTAGCATTAGTATGAGTCATCTCATGGTGCTTCAGATGATGGGAGAAGTTGAAGGTCTTGTCGCAATGACTGCAGCGGTACTGCCGCTCGGAGTGCGGCTGGTGTGTCTTCATGTGTGTGTTGAGTGCGGGCTTACTATGGAATGTTGTGCTGCATTTCGGGCATGTGAATGTTCCTGGAATTGGTTTAAAGAATATATTAATTTTTAGCTGGATTTTGCCAATTAGCAGTTTGCCAATTACTGTGGGATAATTAATACAAAGTCAGCTATAAGGGGCTGAGACAAATCCGAAAAGTCTAATAACAAATTTTGTAGCTAAGTTTATAATCTATCACTTTACTTACTCCTATAAATCTTACAATATAAAGTAGTGGTTTATTCTATGAAGCATTAAATGAAACAGAACAATGACTTAATTCAAAACAGTATAAACATCTCCCAAGTGACTTATCACTCCTAGGTACTTAGTACAAATGTACATATTTGCATTGGTATCATAAGGCCCATCGCAGACGACAGACTTTTTGTGCGATCGAGTCTGGGGCGCACAAAAATTCGGTCGTGGATTTTTACGCGTCGTGTGCGTTACTGCATATAATTACATAGGTTCTATTTTCACAGACTAAAAAGTGCGTCACGGATAGTCTGTCGTCTGCGATGGGCCTAAGTAAGGTATATTAACTGATTTATTTACATAAACTATTTATTATTAACCTCAATTTAATACAGAGACAGAAATTAGTCAATAGACAAACCTTTATGAGCGTATTCTGTATGTCTTTTGAGTAATATTTCATCTCTAAACTTTCGGTTGCATTTCTCACATATGACACTCTCTGTTCGGTCATGTTGTTTCTGATGCCGACGCAGTGCCGATCTGGAATACATTGTTAAACACATAGACATTGTCGGAATTAGATCAATAGTAGACACAGATGATAAGTAGTTTTTACAAAAATATATATTAAAAATATTGGGCAGTTTTTATTTGTATCACATTTTATTATATTTCTAATATTATTTTTTCATTTGATTGTTTTGTAATTAGGATGGATAGTTAATAATGAAGTTCAGATATAAGTCTAGATTAAATAAATGTTTAATAACAAACAAGCTAATTTAGACCCAATAAACCTAACTTTTGAACTCATTATCTGAGTACACTTGTAACTTTTTTTAACATTACTCACTGAAAGTTGAACTTCTTGGTACAGATCCCACATTCAAACAGTTGATAATGACTTATTTCATGTCGCATTTTCTCACTTTTGTATTTAAATTCCTTAGGACATTTACTGCATTTTATTTTAGTTTCTTCTTCCTCTGATTTCATGATTGTTATAAGTTTAAGACATATCTGAAGTGACTTGTTTCGTTACGGGAAACCGATTAAACACAGCATGCGAACTAACTTTATAAATTAGTGATATGTTTTATCAATTTTGCCATTTTATCACTGCACTTAATGCAGCACACAGCACGACATTTGAAAACAATAACAAAAAGTCCCTAATTTGACATTTGACTAATTTGACAGCATAATATCAGTACGAACAGCTGTTAATTCGGCGTTGACATTGATTGACTTTTCACTTTCAGGTAATTCTCAAACATCAATGTCAGAGTCAAGTTAAAGATGGCAGGACAGTTAATAATTTGTTTTGATTTTAATCAGCTGATTGGTAAAAAATTGGCGAATTTCGCGATATAGTATTCATTTTATTCGTGAAAACGTAAAAAAATTAGTCAACCGCAGCAGTCAACATTTTTGCGTACATGGAAATTGTATACGACATGTTCCTCTCGCTTTGGAACAAATTCAATAAAGTTCGACCTTAGGAGGTTGTGTAATGTAGAACTTACTTCGTAGTTCGTAGAAGCGAAGTCACAAGAAGTGCATGTTTGTTACGTGTAATTACGTCAGGTGATTTTAATTAAGCATGTTCAAGATTCTTTCATTGCCGGCCGGAGCAGTCGCGGCGATCAGACGTCCGAAGTGTTACGTGGAAATATCGCACTTAGATCCTTTTTGAGTATCATTGTGACTCGGAAACTTTAAAAACTATACGATACTGGATTAAATATGCACGACTGGATCAAAGTTACGTGTATTCTGTGCGCTTTCGGCGTTTTACGGGAAATTCGACCTTCGGAGCCTTTCGTTTCGGAGTTTCTTCTCGGAGAATGGAGGGAGATCACGGAAGAACAGCTGAACCGAGATGTGTACCCGCTCGGGACATACTTCTATATGGCCCTGCTGGTTGTGGTGTTCCTTATCACGGACTTTCTGAGATTCAAACCTGTTATCATCCTCTCTGGTAAGTTACAAACTAAGGACAAACTTAATCATAACCTTTCTGTGTTTTTATCACTTTATTAATAATATAATAACAACTGAACTAATTCGCACATGGTTAATTAGACCCAAACTAAGCTCTAAGCTTGTACTATGTAATCTAAGTAACTGATACTACTACATATATACATACACAAATACTTTATAAGAATATATAATTGACACCCAGACATCGTAGCCAATAACTATGTCTTCACATATTGTTGACTCTGGGCGGGTATCGAACCCACAACCCCTGACACAGTAAGCACTCTCACTGCCACTATCCTTATTCTTATACATATAACCAAATTCACCATTTCTATTTTAAACCACAGTCAACTGAACTCCATTTAATTTTTTCGTTGTACCCGTTCCCGCAGGAATTTCGCGATAAAAAGTAGCCTATATCCTTTCTCAGGCTCTGGACTAACGTTATTTTCCATAAATGTAGGAATAAAATAAATAATAGTAATAGTTAGTTCCTATCTGCTCTATATCATCTTTATGATGCTTAATAAATGATAAGAGAAGACGAACAGATTAGTGAAAAGAATAGATATTTTTATTATTGATTTATCTGTATACCTCGTTTACCAGTTTATCTATTATATTTGTAAATATTAATCTGGATTCAATAACATTTATGACAAAAGCAGATAATGTAAATACTAATAAAAAGTAAAAACTATAAATAAATATTATGAATGATCCAATGATCCCATTTTAAAAATAATCTATATCTATATATATATATAAAAGAAAGTCGTGTTTGTTACACTATTTATAACTCGAGAATGGCTGAACCGATTTGGCTAAAAATTGGTGGGGAGGTAGTTTAGAACCAGGAGACGGATATAGGATACTATTTATTCCGTATTTCCTACGGAAACGGGTGCGCTGTGGGTGAAACCGCGGGGCACAGCTAGTATTAAATATCTCTGCTCCAAAACATACTGGTCCAGGTTTTTGGGATAAATATTGAACTACACCTATAATCATCTCCAAAGTCTATTCTTTATCTATGTCAAAATTTATCAAAATTGGCTCAGTGGTTGAGATGCTAGATGCCTTTGAATAAATTACTTTTCCAATTTTATAAAAAGGGAAGAAAATTTCCTGATTAATCGAATGAATTATAATTAAGCTGTTGAGAGTAAGTTAATAAGAAGACTTTGAATAATTAAAATACTGGAAGAAATATTAAAATAGAATGCCTCTTTGTAAAGTCTAGTCAACATAAAAAGATTTAATGAGGGGTCAATTGAAATAACCGAAGCTTTGAATCAGCATACATATCAAGTTCATGGCCAATATGTCAATATATTACTGTTATTAATTAAATTTTTCATGGCTTTAGTCTCTTTTAGGGTTCCATAGCTGAATGCTAAAAGACGGAACCCTGTTCTAGATTCTCTAACTATACGACCTTAAGAGAGTTGAGGGTGGAGTGGAGGGGTTGTTGGAAATAAACTATCCATTGGTCCCTTTGTAGTTATGTGACTTAAGCATTTGTTAGAAACTTTCAGTTAGTTGTTTCGCCTGTCCTGATTTCTGTAATCAAATTTAACCTACTGTGTTAACCTGCACATTCCCACTTATGGACAAAAATCTTCCTCAAAATTGTCCTTTCAATGTAATATATTTTAAAAAAACATATTGTGTATTTTTAAAATTTCAGGGCTCAGTGGAATAGCAGTATATGCAATACTTCTGTGGACTACAAGCTTAGCGTGGGTTCAAGCTTCACAATTCTTCTATGGGCTGTACATAGCTACAGAAATAGCTTATTTGACTTATATTTATGCTAAGGTAAGTTTGATTTTGTGAAATCACTATATTTTTCCTCTATAGAAGGTGTTGTCTTTGGTTGTAAAATCGGCCATATTTGTTTGTATTCTACATTAACTAAGAAAATAGGGGGGAAAAAATTGTTGTTTTGTAATTGGAGAATTATATGAGCAGTCAGTTCTAATTAAATTCCATGTTTCGTGGATAGAAGCGAGAGCGAAAAGCTAGTACTGAAGTAATGTGTAAATAATGATATAGGCACGTATATCCTTTCTTATGTTGGTGTGAATTGTAAACATGCAATCTGTATTATGACACGGTAAATGCTTCTCTAAAATACAATGTATTTTTAGTAGGTACATTATAATATAACCCGATGTGCATTTATGATTTTCCGAAAAGATACATGCATTCGCCTGCCTCTTGAGTCTTGATTCCCTTCCAGGTATCTACAGTTAGAACGAAGTCCGTTTATGATTTGGTTTTCAAACATCCATCATCACCAAACTGTTTGTGTCTTTAGCATTTTTACAAACATTGTGCTAAGTTTGAGATCACCAACTCAATACCTATACTGTTTGTTTTTGTTGCACTTTTCAAACATGACTCGAGTTTGAATTCACAAACCACGTACAATCCTCCTTATTGTACCTACTGATATCTTTAGTGAGACGAGAGGTCTTTGCCCTGCTGTGAGATATACCAAATTTATTATTTTTAACCGACTTTAAAACGTGAGGCAGTTCTCAATTCTGATGTTTGTTTCTTTTATTTTATGCATGTTCGATTAGGCAGTTTTTTAAAACAGGTTTTATTTTGAATTAGCAGTGTTCCGCAGTTTTACCTGTTCCAATGGTTTTCAGATACATTTTCAGATTCAGACCTGACCAATATTTTTGCGTGAAAGAGGATTAGGTACTTATTATTTTTTTTTGACATTTTGTCTTCTCAGTCAATGGCTGGTATGCACTACATTACGGGCCTAAAGCCAATTTATTATTATACTAGCAGCGCCCCGCGGTTTTACCCGCGTTGTGCCCGTTCCCGTGGGAATTTCGGGATAAAATGTAGCCTATAGCCTTCCTCGATAAATAGACTATCTAACAGTGAAAGAATTATTCAAATCGGTTCAGTAGTTTTTGAGATTAGCGCGTTTAAACAAACAAACAAACAAAACAAACTCTTCAGCTTTATAATATTAAGTATAGATTATTATTAGGACATACTTCCAAACATCCCCACATACTTACATATCTATACTTGTCTGCATGTAATCGATTTTATCAAAAACTACTCAAAGGGTTTTCATGCTGTTTCTACCAACATGCAGAGTTATAGGTTTGTGTCTACTTTTCATTCGAAAGGAACGAGTACAACGCGGGCAACACCGCGGGGCACCGCTTGTTTATATTAGTAAGATTGGTCTCATTATGAGACCAATCTGATGAGACTCTCATATAAACATTAAAATCGGTTAATGTCTTATCAAGTGCTTGTTGCGTATTTCAGGTGGACCCAGGGAAGTATCCCATGGTGTCGTCGTACACGCGCATCGCGGCGCTCACCGGACGAACGCTGTCCGGCATCAGCGCGCAGATCCTCACCCACTACAACCTCATGAACTACAGGGATCTCAACTACATCACTTTTATAGGTCGGTTGAGGGGTAACTATACTTATAGTTAGCAGCTAGCAGGGCCCCGCGTTTTTATCCGCCTTGTGTCCATTCCCGTGGGAATATTAGGATGAAATAAAGCCTATAAACTTCACGATGAATGTGGCTATAAATTAAAAAATAATTATATTCAAATCGCGTTCAAACAAACAAAAAAATTAAACTCAAATGAGGACTTACAGTATTCGATAATGGAGAATATTTATTGGCGCATAAGTACCTAGGTACCTTCCAAATTTGTTAGATTATACAATTTGAAAATGTAAATTTTCTCAAGATCTTAGTAGGTTTAAACGTTCTTTGGGCACTCTGTAGTTAATAATTTAATTTGTATATACATACATTAATTACTTGTAAAATGCTATCATAAAAATTATCGTACCTATGCTAATCTCCTTAATAGGAGTCTTGAGATAATGTAAATCCCTAGCAATTGAACAGATATAAACCTAGGTACACGTCTTAAATACCTAAACACAATTCAAAAGTTCAACCTACTTTGTAGTACACCTGCTTATTCACTTCCTCTACTAGCATTCACAAACAATAATAAACCTTATCGCGTTATCTCAGAAGTCATGATTTAACGTTGCGGCCACAGAACACATAAACAGAGGTTAGAATGGCGATCATGCGCCGTTCGTATGAAAACCGGTGTCGCCGAATCCGCCCCACCTTTCACCGCCAGTGCATCTGTGCGTAATAAATATGAAGCTTACGCACATATTTGCAATTTCAAATCTAGCCTATCTTAGCGCCGCGCCATCACGCGATTTCAAACGGAACCAATCATGCGCATGCACGCACACTGATGCACATTTTATAGCTTATCGCGTTGTACAAATATGAGCGTTCGCTCATATCCTTGGCGCGCCTGCCCCGCCCACATCGCCTTTCTAACCTCTGTTTATGTGTTCTGTGGTTGCGGCTGTAGGACATTAATCACGCAACACATACGGTTTCGTTTTGTGTTAGTATTTATGGACAAGAGACATATTGTCTGTCGATTAAGGCTAAAATCGCTTGCACGTTAATTTATGTAATTCATGATGTCAGTTTATTACGCGATGAGCGGACAAGCTATTTTCGACCTAATGTAGTCGATAGCTATCTTTTACGATCGTAGGTTACCTAGGTACCTATATCTTTAATCTATACAAAAAATGAATCGCCGAGATATCATAAAATATCATACATATCTTCATTCATTTAAATTGGGTTTTAGCCATGAATTATTTTTTCTTGGCGGCAAAATTGAATTAATTGTAAATTATTGCCAATTAATGAAAGAACAGATACATAACGAGTTCACGTTATCTACAGTTCCATAAAGTTAATAAAAGGTTTTTTATTTTATTTTCAATTAGGTATGTACTTAATATAAAAAATACAAACATGTTAGGTATTTAAGTAACTGAAAACAAGATGAACCCGAAGAGGGTTTTAAGTGCCAAACCCCAAAATAATTGACAGTCCATCCAAGTAGAGGACTAATAGGCACGTTTCCAATGACCTAACAAGACTTATCACAACAGCTCAGAAATTAAAATGTTTCTGTAAAAATTCAGCTCAAATCCTGGCAACTTTGGTGGCGTTCCTGCTGCCTTCAATGCAGTACGGCATCTACTTCCACAGGCGAAACTCCACCATCAACGCGCCCATAGACAAGAAACACGGAAGCCCTGAAGAGGTTAGTTGAGCCTTTAAAAGGTTTGAAGGGTTGACCACTGTAACTTACTGAAGTATAAGTACTGACTGCTAGCCGCGCCCCCGCGGTTTCACCCACGTTGTACCCGTTCCCGCGGGAATTTCGGGATAAAATGTATCCCATGTGTTATTCTGATGTATAAGCTATATTATTGTCAAGTTTCATCCAAATCCGTTTAGTAGTTTTTGCGTTATAGAGTAACAAACATACATACATACATCCATCCTCACAAACTTTCGCATTTTAATATGAGTAGTAAGTAAGTAAGGTCACAAGTCTTTGGCGATTGCTTCCTATCTATCTATGCCAATTTTCATCCCGATCTATTCAGTGTTTTATCTCTTTTGCTCTGCGGAAAATTGCGTATGTCAGAAAGTGACAAACAATATGGCCCTTATTGTATTTCCAGAAAACGTTCTCGGGCAAGTTCCGCGAGGCGTCCGTCCTGATCGCGAGCCACGCGCGCGCCGCCTACGCGCGGCCCAAGGTGGTCGCGTGGTCGGCGCTGTACGCCGGCGTGCTCGCGCTGTTCCTGCAGACGCAGACCTACATGCAGCTGCTGTGGAAACAGATCAACGAGGAGACTGGAGTGCCAGTGAGTTGAACACGGCTATATCATAGAGTCGCTAAGAGTTGAGAGTGATTGATCCAAACTATTATTATACTACTATTATAATAAAGTGTTTAATTTGTTTGAACGCACTTATCTCAAAAACTACAAATCCGATTTGAATAATTCATTTTGTAATGCTACGGCTACACTGTCGCGCAATAATTCCTGTTCCGTTGTCGCGATAAAAACTTCGTGTTCGATCTATGACGAAGTGCTTGGCCACATATTCACTACGTCGCGATAATCAAGAACGTCGCGATAATTCATTTCGCGGGAAACATGGAAGAGGCGGTTGCGCTGTGTCACATGGCGGCTAATAATTATATACTACATCTTTATTACTTGAACAAAAATTAAAAGGTTAAAAAGAGGAATAAAAGGCGATGGTGGATGTTATCTATACACAAAAATCATAATTTCATAATTTTGTATGAATAATAATATTTTTTCATTACTCCAATCCATGACAAGTTCGCTGAAAATGTTTAGTTTTTTGTTTAATTGAAACACGTTCAAACCGCTCGGAGTCTCGCAGTCAACTAAAGCGCGCGATGTGTAGCCAACCGCACGAACTTTGTCGCGACAAAACCCTTTGATGTGCGGCAATTTACCGACAGCGGCGCGAAGGGCATTCGTATTCGCGAAGATGATTCGCGATAGGACGAAAACTTTGGCCAGACGTGTCGCGACAACGCAAATCTTCGCGTTATCGCGATAGTGTGGCCCCAGCATAATGCATAGCCATATTCAACGGGAACGTTATAAGCTATTTTTTATCTCTAAATTCCCAAGGCGGCACAACGCGGGTAAACATGCGGGGCGCTGCTAGTACTATTATAAATACATATATAGAATACAAGATATAGAAATTTTTGTAATAATCTTATTAAAAAACTAAAAAGACAATATGAAAGAGAACTGCTTGCTAAATCATTACATAACAATAAACTACTTTGGAAGAATCTAAAATCAATAACCTACTCTAATAAATTAAAGACTGAATGCAATGACCTTTTACACACAGCATCATCCCCTGTAGAATCTGTCAATACAATAAATAAACACTTTGCGAATATTGGAAAAAATCTAGCACAAACAATACAACAAAAGCAACATTTTGTAGATCATCCGTCAGTAGAATATTTGCCAGAACAATTAAATTCCTTTGTACTGTTAGATACTGACAATGCAGAAGTTGATATTACTTTAATGAGTTTAAAATCCGATAGTGCACCAGGCTGGGATAATATACCTACACGCTTTCTGAAGCACGTAAAAAACGAAATAATACCCATAATAACGCGTCTAGCGAATCTCTGCTTCGAAAAAGGTATTTTCCCATCAGGTGCAAAGAAATCGAACATAACTCCAGTTTACAAGAGTGGGGATCGGGACGACGTAAATAATTATAGACCGATATCTGTTTTGCCTGCTATGTCAAAAGTTTTAGAAAAACTAATGAACATCCGCTTGCTTAATTACTTGCGGCAATATAAAATAATATCACCCTCACAGTACGGCTTTAGGGAGGGTTTATCAACTGAAGATGCAGTTCTAGCCCTAAGCAATTTAGTTTCAGAAAACTTAGACAAGGGAAATAAAATATTAGCAGTCTTTTTAGATCTAAAAAAAGCTTTTGACACGGTTTCAATCCCAATTCTTTTGAATAAACTGGAAAAAGTCGGAATCAGGGGTATGGCACTTCGTTTATTAAAAGACTACCTGTCCAATAGAAAACAAAGGGTTAAAATTGGAGACTATAACAGTGAGGACGCAGATGTATCGTACGGCGTACCGCAAGGAAGCGTATTGGGCCCAACACTTTTTCTTATATACATCAACGATCTCTGCAACTTGAACAACATAATAAAGGCTAATATACTTTCTTATGCTGATGATGCGGCTGTGGTCTTCACTGGAAAATCTTGGAGCGACGTTAAGAACCGTGCGGAAGACGGACTGAAAAGTATTGCAAAATGGTTGGAAAATAACCTTTTAACGTTAAATACTATTAAAACCAACTATATGTGCTTCAGTATTGACATTCGCACCCAACCAGATCATAGCTTCAGCTTGAAAATTCATCACTGTAGAAATGCTAGTTCTGTAAGTTGTGAATGTCCTACAATATCTAGAGTCAACAACACCAAATACCTAGGTGTTGTATTTGATTACAGGCTCACTTGGTACGATCATCTAGAGTATGTGAAAAGTAGAGTTAGAAAACTAATCTGGATGTTTAAAAATTTAAGACATGTCGTACCAAGACCTGCTGATTTCCCTCATACAGACAACAAATATTTACTTAACCAAATATATTTAGCGCTGGTACAATCGGTAATTATATATTGCATACCAGCGTGGGGGGGTGCAGCTAAAACGCAATTCATTATGTTAGAGAGAGCCCAAAGGGCTCTCTTAAAAGTAATGTATTTCAAAAAATTTAGGTACTCAACTCAAAGTCTGTATCAGATTAGTAGTTTACTAACAGTTAGAAAACTTTATATTATGCAAACAGTTTTAAAAACACATAAAACTTTAACATATGTCTCTAACACCAAGGAAAACAGACGTAAAAAAGCAGTAGTCAATATTCCTAAAACAAGATCAGTTTTCGCAAGTCGTCAATTCTTTATACGTGGACCTAAGCTTTATAATTACTTTGACAAACATATAGATATTTATAGGAAAAAATACTATGAATGTAAGAATGCTATAATAGAATGTATCAGACCAATGAATTACGATGAAATTGAAATGATGATGTAATGGAATAATGATAAGTGAATGAAAAATAGGTATGTAAAGTGATTTAATTAATTTGTTGTATATTAATCTACTATGGGCATATAGAATTGTATAAATGATGAAATACGAAATAATGTCCATATTATTATTTTTTGTAAATGTCTATATCTCAAATTTCAATTAATTATTTATTTGTTCATTTATTTAATAAAATAAAATCTGTATACTAATGTAAAACTTATGTTATGGAAGAGCGGGTTCTCCTGGCACAGGTAATTTACCTAAAAGGAGATCCCAACAACTATATTTAAGAATTCAATGTATACGTTTTTGATGAATAAATTATTTTATTTTTTTTATTATTTTTTAATACATCCAATCTTGGTCACTATTCTATCTATAGCGAGAATTCTTTATAATGAAATTTTTCAAGCCGACACTTATAGTACGTTACGTTACAGGTAGCGTACAACGGCGCAGTGGAAGCGACTCAAACGCTGCTGGGCGCGGGCGGCGCGTTCATCGCGGCGTATGTCGCGCGCGCGTCACTGCCCGCGCCCGCCGCCGCTATACAGGGCGTCGCGCTCTTCATAGCGACGTATTTCACCAACATATACGCCTCGTATGCCGGCTACATAGTCGTTGGAATGCTCTTCCATTATTGCATTACTTTGGCTAGGTATGTATTGCAGATAACGTATTCATTAATCATTTTTGCCGTTTTTTAATGTACGTAACCCTCCGTGCGCGAGTCCGACTCGCACTTGGCCGGTTTTTTGTTTAATTAATCTATATACTTAGTATATTAAAGTTGTGTTAGTTATACCATTTATAACTCGAGAACGTCCAGCCGTTTTCGAGTTATAAATGGTGTATGCGATTTGAATAATTTTCTTTATTTTATTTATCTTGGCCAAGAAAAGGATAATTAGAATCGTTGCTATACGTGTGAAACCGCGGGGCACAGCTAGTCTATTAATCTTCTCCCACCCTGTAACTAAATCATTAATTAATTTCCAGCGCCAAAATAGCGAGTCAGCTGAGCGACGACAGCTGTTTCGGCCTCATATTCGGTCTCAACACACTCATAGGTACAGCCTTGCAAGCGATACTTACTGCCATAATAATACAAGGGCTTCACCTATCGATATACGCTCAATACTACGTCGTCAGTGGCCTCTACATGTTGCTAGCATCGGGATGGGCTATTGGCTGGATGGTGCAATCGTGCAGGCAAAAGCAATCGGCTAACTTAGGCACCATTTGACAATGTTTCGACAGAACCACCGATAAGGACAAACAAATTAGAAAGACTACTAAACAAAGAAACTAGAAGTACCGATTTGGGCCGAATGTTACAAGTGCTTGCTTTCTTCATAAACACTATAACTAAAACAGTGTTACAAAGTGTTTTCTCTTTTTTGCTGCTTGGAAAATGGCGTATGTTGGAAAGAGAACTATTTAATATCTCAAATGCTGTTAATAAATGTGTAGGAATAAAACCCTTACTGCCTTATTCATAAACGCTTTCTAACTAAAACACTGTTAGTGAGTGTTTTGTCTCTTTTGCTGTTTGGAAAATAGCGTATGTCAGAAAGGGACAAACCATTTGATAGCTAAAATGCTCCTAGTAAGCGTTTATGAAGAAGGCCTATAATGTCCAAATGTTAAGACTAAAATATTAAGACTATGTGAAGAGATCCTGTTGTTATTATTTTCTGTTTTAAATAAGCGTTCTCACAGTAGGTATTTGTGAGAAGGCTTTGCTCTGTAGTGGTATTAACAGGCTGATACTCAGTTCAGTCTATATTGTTATATATTTACATAACTATCTATGGATTATTTTTTACCAGCTGAATGGTTTGTTTTTGTTTTATTATTTACTAGCCGCGCCCCGCGGTTTCACCCGCGTTGTACCCGTTCCCGCGGGAATTTCGGGATAAAATGTATCCCATGTGTTATTCTGATGTATAACCTATATTACTGTAAAGTTTCATCCAAATCCGTTCAGTAGTTTTTGCGTGAAAGAGCAACAAACATGCATCCATACATCCATCCTCACAAACTTTCGCATTTATAATATTAAGTAGGAAGTAGGATATCAATAACATCACCCTGTACTAAACATCCCCTATATACTTAAAAGAAAGTTGTGAGCATAATATGCACCAATATTTTTTTCCCATTATAGCTCAATTCCTAATGAGATGGTCTCATGTTGTACTTAATGTTTGAGTGACTATTACTTACTATTAGATGTTAAGTTTTATTAGACTGTGATAGATTGCAACTGTTGACTTTGATATGATAGGTATGAATTTGTTTGTGATTTTTATATGGCAATACCTATTTATAAAGGGTTGAATTATTTGAAAAGGAAGTAATTTATTCCAAAACAAAAAAAAGATTTGCAAGACTTCTTATTAGTGCTAATTTTTTTTAAATAAACAAATTTAACCACATATATTTAACCCATACAAAACCACACATATCAGTTGAATATTATTAATTCTAGTATTTATTATAATAAGATGGCAATGCAAATGTTGTGTTTAAATACTTAAAACTGTTTGATCAAGTGTGTACATGAATGTTAAGTAGCAGATAAGTATGAATTAAATATATTAAAACAGGTTTTTATAGAGAAATTTAATTTGGTATGCAAACTAACTTATCTATGTAGTACTTACCTACCAAGTATTTCATTTTCAACTTGTTATCCAAAAAATAATTTCTGAATAAAGACCATTACTTTCTATGCCATATCATTTTATTTACATTTAAAACACATGACATTGATATGTAACCCCGGAATGATTAAGTACAGTACCTTGAATCCCACAATTTCTTCACAACCTTAAGTTTAATTTAGTATTAATTACCATAAAATATATTAATAAAATCAAACAGGTGGACATTTAACACTATTTACAAACTTATTGCTATTTTTTATGCGTATTGCATCGTCGTGGGCCTTGTCTTCAGGTAAACGTAGAAGCATATCAATAGAAATATAACGGCGAAAGTAGGCAGGACTATCGTATGTATTTGCTGCCTCATCTTGGCAAACTCCTGTTTTCTCTCCCTCTTCTGCCTCGCTGTCTCTTTAACAGTCCCTTTTAACTTCCTCATGATGAAACAACTAAAACAACACCAACAATTTACTGCCACGTCCAAAGTTACGGTACATTAGCACAAATATCAAATAGTTTTCCGAAGTTTATTTACAATTT
The DNA here is from genome assembly GCA_951394245.1 of Cyclophora punctaria. Taxonomy (NCBI): domain Eukaryota; kingdom Metazoa; phylum Arthropoda; class Insecta; order Lepidoptera; family Geometridae; genus Cyclophora; species Cyclophora punctaria. The sequence continues at coordinate 2,869,706 of OX596171.1, read as the reverse complement.
TTCACAGAAACTATATTTACCAGGTAATTAAATCGTTGGCTACGTGTAAATACTGATGTTAATGGATCCAAACTAAATTATTTACGTAGCGGCTTCCGTGGTATAACAGTTTTTCTTTCTAGAATAAATAGGTATAAATTTCGTTGCGGTGATAACAAAATTGGTTTGTGTACGAAAGTGGAAGGAAGGAAACTGGAAAGTCGACAGTGTGACCAGATTTAAATTGAGCATAATGCTAGCTGCTCGGGTAAATTCTGCTAAATTCTGCTAACGATTGATTTTGTATGAAAATTGAATATAATTATGTAAAATAAAAACGCTCATGACTCATGACCGATTGTTTTTTATCTATATCTATACACTTTATAAAGCAAAGTCCCCCGCCGCGTCTGTCTGTCTGTGTGTTCGCGATAAACTCAAAAACTACTGAACGGATTTCCATGCGGTTTTCACCTATGAAGAGAGTGATTCTTGAGGAATGTACACGTGTATAATTTGTTATGTTTTTTTGTAAATTGGTTGAAATATACCGGGCGAAGCCGGGGCGGGTCGGTAGTTATTAATAATAATCACAATTTAAGTATATTTATTTTATTAATAATCATAACTCTAACCTATTAATTTGGCATATTAACATCTACATTTTTATATAGAGTCTTTGAGTTTCCTGCATTGACTAACATATTTTTGGATGGTGTTGAAATTCTGCCAAAATCTGCTAACTTTTTCTATTCTGCAGTATAATCTGCTAAGTATCAAAATGGGGTTCAAATTCTGCCAAAATCGCAGAATTCTGCTAAATCTGGTCACACTGAAAGTCGAACTTTATAAGATTGACGATAAAGGATGACATTTGACATTGACAGTTTTGACGTTTCTGAACAGTAAAGTTGCTAGTCTATAAAATTTGGAATACCTATGTTCACAAAGGTGGAAGTGGTGTCACACACACCACCTGTGCACACCACTCAGCTCAATCTCTATGTTCACCCGGAGAACTTGAATACCCGGTTATTTTTATTTTTTGTATCAGCACATAATAGCATTCCAGTTTTAGTTGAGGAGCTTATGGACTATATTTGAGAAAGGTTCTAAGTATGCAGTAACATTGAAATTAACACTAACATTTGAAAGCCCAACCACCTACAGCAATCAATTATAATTATTGTGACCGAGTAAGACCTGACATGCCCATTCTGTGATAGAAAATATTATTATTTAATTTCATAACGATAACGCAGGTTAATAAACCAAAACAACGATTTCATTAATAATTTATTAGCTATTATTATTAAATTTACAGTAAATTGTTCATAAAATCAGAAACAAGGGTTCAATAAGTTTTGGATTATTCAAAGTTAACACTGCTCCAAAATAACATATAAATGCTCAGCCTACTAAAAGATCTCATTGCTATGAAATAAATATGACCTCATGTTATCAAAGTAGTTTATATTATTAGGTCATATTTAAACCATGGAATCACTACAAACAGTATGACACAACCAGAACTCAATAACAAAAATTAAACATGATAATCTCCTCCGTCCAGCTTTTCATCAGTTATAGATGACAAAAAACTGGCTGATGTACTTTGAGAGAACCATATGACGTACATGACTAGGCCTTCCAAGATACCAATGCCTGCACCAGCTAGTACATCTAAAATGAAGTGCCTCTCGAGTAAAACCCTGGAAATGCAAATAGAAGTGACCCAGGCAACCAGCGGGGGGTACACGAACATGGTAATAGGATCAATGTACATAAGAATAAATGCAATCATTGTAGCTCTGCTCGCATGGCCAGATGGGAAGGAGTACTTGTCGGGACCAATGGCTGAGAGTTTATTCATGGGGATGGGTCGCCTTCGCCGTACAATTGCTTTAATAACTGCTATTACTACTATGTCTAGGATCAGAGCTGAAACAGAAATACAGGGGTTTAATGTGGTTCAAATCACTTATTTAAATGTAACCCCCCAAATTAATGTTAATCAATGAAAATATAATTAAAAGAACTTGGTGAAACATTTAAAATACCTATTATTGTCATAACCTGACAGATTTAAACTCACCAATAAACATATTGACTTGTAGCTGGTACAACTCCTTGTTGTTGAAGAACCAAATAAAACTGAGCCATCCCGCGAGCCACACAATTCCATGACATGACACCTGCAATAAAAAGTCCCCCATAAACATTCAAAATATATTTTAACTAGTAAAAGAGGTGTACATTGCCTCAGAGATAGTAACTGAACTTACTGTTAAAATAATTATTTTCAGTGCTACAGATTTTAAGCTGTTATTTTTCTGTGAAAAATGTTCAGAAGTTATAACTTTTTGATCAATCAATAGGATGAGCCCAAAACTTTAATATAGCATGCGGCAGCTATTAGCGACATTTACAGGAAGCCAATTTATAAGAGTTCATTTGCAATTTTCAATGTTTCCGATATTTCAAATTAATGACATCATTTTTTAGTTACAGTCAATTGCAGCACTATGTGGTTACAGCATATCACCAAATGCTAAGCACAGGTCTTCTTTAAATTATTTCTATAATATAGGCTATTTCTTTTTGATGAAATAGTAAATATTAATAAATAAAAATTAATAAACCTAAACATTTGTTCACAAGAAAACATAATGACTAACAATAGTGATTGATATCCTTAATGATGATCACACAATGACAGCACACACTTACAGTTAAAAAGATAATAGAATAAATATACAGCAAAAAAGATAGATAACAATTTGCTGGGGGATTATGTCAGTAAATAATATTTAAATGTAGTTCCCGATGCACCAAAGATGTCAGGGAATAATAAAATTAATTTGAATAACAATAGTGATTTGCCAAAGTAGTCTGGTAAAATCTTTTTAAATTGTAATGAGGTAAATAAACTCTGTCACCAAATCTATAAAAGCTAATTTGATTATGAATAAGTGAACTAGCTTCAGTAAATCCTTCATTCCAGTGACAAAGGAAACAAATTCTTACTCACTTCAAGAAAGCGAGCATGGTTCCTTAGGGACCGGAGTGCAGTAATTCGCAGAGAACAGTCCACGAACGACTTCGTGATCTGGACATCATATCGCAATAATTTCCTCAACATTGGTGGCACTTCACGCTTAGATTCTTGACCTAGCTAAAAATAGGTTGAACCATTAACCATTTATTGTACATCATATGCCACAAAATGATAATAACTGTACAGAAACAACAAAATTACTTACTAAATCCATGATGCAGTGAACAGTTAGTTATCTAGGCGTCACACAGTACAGAACAATACCCAGGCATATGAATAACTATGTACAAAGCACTTGTGTAAAGCCAAACCGAACTGCAAACAGAAATAGATTTTTTTTGGAAATTATTGAGTGTTTCAGCAATAATCATGCAAAACTGATAATCCAATCCACTAGAAAAAAATAAAAGTTTAACCTTGAATTTCAAAAGGACAATCCGCTAATTGTATTCTTTTTTCGGTAAGTAAATCTACAACAAATACAGAACAGAAAGAAATATTTTCTATTTTGTTTGTTGTTCTTTTTACTTTTTATTTGACAGACTGGACAGTGACACACGTGACACAACACAGGCAGACAGGCACAGCGCACCACAGACTATGAACAGTATTATAACTTTCGGATCGAAGCATAAAGGTACTGCCAGACGTGCTCATTACTAGCACATAAGCATGCTTTTATTGAGCAAGTGCTCATTAGTAGCACGTGTGTAATGTAATGAGCATGCTTATTTAGAGCATGCTCAAGCATGCTTATTTAGAGCATGCTCAAAAATCAAACCAAGTTTGATTTTCGAGCATGCTACCTGAGGCGCGGGTAGGGGGGGGCGTGATCCGAGCACGTCTGAACATGTTTTATGCAATTAATTGATGTAATTAATTAAAACAAGCATGCTTATTTCTGGCAAATGTGAACAGTTTGCAGAGCATGCTAATTTTAACCCTCTGTAGTCTGTAGCATATAGTAGACTGTAAGCAACATACTGGTCAAAGCCCTCTAACTTGAATAGAATTGATTTCTTAACTTAATCGCGCATTGTAACCCATAGGCTACACTCCTGACTAAGGAATAAATACCAAAAATTGCCACAAGATGGCGTGACTTGTCTCAAATTGAGATTGTTGTTGTTGGTTTGTTGTGCGAGTTGATAATTACGTAAAGTGGCGGTTGACTAAAATTTCAAAAAGTGATTAAAAATAGTAAAGCGTGTTTTTTGTTGCTGTTTTGGATAAGTTGTAAAGGTAAGTGTTTACACTTTATTGTGTAATATTATTTTTGAATACTTTTTATGTTTTACTTAGTTTTTTTGCCAAATTGTTTGTTTGGTTTGTTGCCCGTAAGCTACATTAGGCGTAAAGGCGTAAGTTGCCTGCAGGCAACACTCCCTATTTTTGCATTTTTGTTGGAAAATAATTGAAATAATAAAAAACCTAAAAATACGTGTACTTTGTTTATTCGTTTACTATTCCATTCTAAAAAATCAAACAAATCCCTGTTCATGAGTGATAGAGGGTTAAGCAAGCTTATTAGCATGCTTTTTTAGGGTTCCGTAGCCAAATGGCAAAAACGGAACCCTTATAGATTCGTCATGTCTGTCTGTCTGTCCGTCCGTCTGTCCGTATGTCACAGCCTTTTTTCTCCGAAACTATAAGAGCTATGTTGTTGAAACTTAGTGTGTAGATGTATTCTGTGAACCGCATTAATATTTTTACACTAAAATAGAAAAAAAATAAAATTTTAGGGGGGTCTCCCATACTTAGAAATGAAAAAAAATTTTTTTTTTTCATCAAACCCATACGTGTGGGGTATCTATGGATAGGTCTTCAAAAATGGTATTGAGGTTTCTAATATCATTTTTTTCTAAACTGAATAGTTTGCGCGAGAGACTCTTCCAAAGTGGTAAAATGTGTGTCCCCCCCCTGTAACTTCTAAAATAAGAGAATGATAAAACTAAAAAAAATATATGATGTACATAACAATGTAATCTAACACCGAAAATTGGTTTGAACGAGGTCTAGTTAGTAGTTTTTTTTTTTACGACATAAATCGTAAACCGCAAAAAAATACTGATTATTCATTCAATAACTCAAATGTAAATAAAAAAACATTTATTTCAAGAACTTCTTTATTATGTTACTCGCTGCTACGGAACCCTTCATGGGCGAGTCCGACTCGCACTTGGCCGCTTTTTTTTGAGCACGTCTGTCAGTACCTTTAATGATGATCAAGGATCATCAAGGATCAAGTCATCAAATCAATCAGTTTGAAATTGACTTCACTCACTTAAATCTTAAAGTTTCCACGTTTCCATTATAAATAAATATAGCGCTTGTAAATTATTTGTAAAATCAATTACAATGGAGTTTATGGGTTATACTCGTTTTGGTCCACAAAATTATATAAAAGATTTAATGAGAGACGAGTATGAAGAGCCAATGAAAGCTGAAGATGTTGAACCCTTGCTAAAAAAAATAGAACAATATTCTACGTTGCCTAAAAATGTAAGTTGTATTGTTTCATATTATAGTAAGTTCTATTGTTGAAAGTGGGTCATGATAAATCCGTGTCAGACGCAGTGCGACTGAACAAACCTTGCAGCAACCTAAATGACCTCATGTGCACCAACAACAGGGGCGTAGGGGTGGCACGGGAGCGGGCTCATCCAATTTTTTAAAATATGCAATGAACACGAAGAAGAAGATATTTATGTATCTACTATATAAATATAAGATAAAAGATGCTTCTAATTTCGCTGTTTTTAAATCCCTACGCTCACCAAATATGTACGTTTATTTGTATACAATATGGTTACTAACTTTGATTAAAATTAAAATTTATGATTAATTAATTACAGATTCAACGGCCTGAAGTTCATGCAATTAGGCTGATCGATTGTTATATAGGACGTGTTAATGGGTTTGCTTACGGTTCTAAGAATAGGTTTCTAAAAATGAAGCGTAAAGGCGTTATAAAACCTGCTGGACCCTGTGATATGTATAGATTTCCAGCTGCTACTTCAATTGAGGTGGAAAATTTTCTTAGTATTTGCTTTTAAAAAATGATGTATTTTCTAAGATATTAAACTTTCAAAGTTAATAACTCCTTTGCATTTCAGTACGGTTGGTGGATGCATGACCCAGCACTCCAAGGTAAAGATTGGTACATAACCAATCCCAGATTCCCTTCACCTATGTCTCCAAATACCATAATTCTTGATACTGTGCGCAAAAATAATAAATATGCTTCTTTGTTTTAAATTTTGGTTTATTTCTTGCTTTCATTCAGTAATATTCATGTATACGCACTTTTTCCTTTCACCGCTACTATCAGAGTGTCAATAGTGTCAGTTGTCCATATTTGTCAATCTGACATCTGTCATTGTCACTCAACAGTGCACATACATTCATTCATTCCATTTTATTTTCTTTCTTTCTTTCATTTGCCAATTGTTGAAGTGAGAAGAGGTTTTCTCGGCAACAATGTCGTAAGTAATCGAATCCTAGTAAATTTGACAAATCACGCTTCATAACTGTTTTATTTTATTCAAATTATTTTTGTTAGGAACACAATATTTAAGTCTTTATGTTATTTTATGGCTTAAACATTGTCGACCAACATAACCTGTTAGATTTGTCAACATGGTAAACTCATGTAAATTAATCATTTTAGGTCAAAAGTGTCTCGTGATACACTCTATGAGTGTGTTAACGCCGTTATCCAGTCGTCAAAGGATAAGAAACGTAACTTCTTGGAGACTGTGGAACTCCAGATCGGTCTGAAGAACTATGACCCCCAGAAGGACAAGCGTTTCTCCGGCACCGTCAAGTACGTTTACCTGGAAAGAGCATTTTAGTGGTATATATTGACTGTTAGCCACCAAAGTGAATCTGGACAGGGAGTCGGGGAAACCTGACGGGACTTGACCCAGAGTCTTGAAATAATGGGTAGGTAGGCCCCGGCTTACCGACTAGGTTAACGCTTGAAGCTACTTGGTGAGGTATGCTTCTCATTACATTACTCTTGATCGAAATACAGTTGTTTTGTTACCTTAATCTTGTCCTAGACTAAAGTTTAAAAGTTGTAGTTTTGTGATCATGAGGGTAAACTTTAGTGTTTAGTGAGAGTTAAATAGGTTATCTAAATGATGTGTTTAAAATAGCATGTATTATCTGATATTGATGAAAATCATTGGTCTGATTATAATATTATCATCTCCATAGTGTATGTAGTATCTATTACTTGATCACTAATAACAGGATAATATTTTTAGGCTAAAGTACATTCCCCGGCCCAAGATGCAGGTGTGTGTGCTCGGAGATCAGCAGCACTGTGACGAGGCCAAGACCCTCACTGTCCCGTGCATGGATGCTGAAGCACTTAAGAAATTGAACAAGAACAAGAAATTGGTGAAGAAACTAGCAAAGAAGTAAGTCAACTTGCTTATATTGTTTCCAAAATTTTCAAATTTCAAGATAAAATTAAACAAATTTATAATCGAATGATAATACACACTCACAGGAGACAAGACCTCTTTTTCACTAAGTCACTAAGCTATAATTATAAATTTCGTTTCCCTACTTCCAGATATGATGCTTTCCTCGCATCAGAGTCCCTCATCAAGCAGATCCCCCGTCTCCTGGGTCCCGGTTTGAACAAGGCCGGCAAGTTCCCTGGTCTGCTCTCCCACCAGGAATCCATGACCCAGAAGATTGATGAAGTCAAGGCCACCATCAAGTTCCAGATGAAGAAGGTAACATATTAAGGCAGCTTAACTAACACCATGTTGTGGATTCATCAGCATTGAAATCATCATTGGAAAATTTATTGAAATGAAGTTAATTTGTTAGTGTGAAAGAACAACCAACATTTTATCATTTCTTCTAAAAGTTTATATTATATATATCATACATGACTATTAGAATTACTGATTTAATAGACATACCAATTCCCTTGTGTTTCCTCTTACTTAGATCAGTCTCCAATCAAAGTTTTCTCTTTTGATTCATCTTTATTCATCAAACTTATGACCTGTTTTTGCCCATAGGTGTTGTGCCTGTCCGTCGCCGTCGGCCACGTCGACATGACCCCCGATGAGCTGGCGCAGAATGTCCATCTTTCCATCAACTTCTTGGTCTCCCTGCTGAAGAAGCACTGGCAGAATGTCCGATCACTGCACATGAAGTCCACCATGGGGCCACCCCAAAGATTGTACTAATTGACAATATACCTCTGACTTAAGTGTATCTTTGTTTCATTATTTATACCTATATTTTAAGACCTAGAATTATTAGCCTAGATTTTATAGAATGCTTGATCATGTTAGGATTTCTAATAAGGGTTCATTTCTAATAGTGCTTACTAGAAACGTAGCGTATCGAACGAAATTCACCCTTGTCTAGAATATTTAGCACGGAATCAGATGGCGGATTTATCTTAGACGAAATTAGCTTTACCTGGAAATATTGATTTTCAAATTGACGCTTCACTTCGTCGTGCCGTGCGTGGTGTCCACCTTATACATAAAGAAAGGTAACCTGCACCCGGTTTTCACTAAAGCAGAGTGGAAACTAGATGAGAGAAGCTTGCTAACTCGAATATACAATTCGAGTACCACTCGGTATAGATGCAAGTACTTATCGGAATAGTACTTCTATACCGAGTGGTGGACCAGTGCAGGCGACTTTCTATTTATTATTACCTACTCTAAACAAAAGACCATGCTCGAGTTGTGACAAGACTAACACAAGTGATAAAAATAAAAAAAAAACAGTAAGATTCAAATCAAATTATATTTGACTCATTCAACTTACATTATACTTATCAGTTATCACACAATATCACTTATACTCCTAGAATCAGGATTTAACATATTTTCATCATCACTTTCGCTCTCATCATCCTCAGGCAGCTGTTCATCACCATCCTCATTGGATTCATCAATTTCTATACTTTGCTGTGACGCTATAACTTCACCATGAATATTTTTATTCTTCAGATTACCCATCCAAAATGCTTCGGAACATTTATTTGCCGCTAACGCAGCCTTTACTTTGTAAATAAGAGTTTCTAATAACTGTCGCATGAATGGCACTTTACTCATAAGAACAGAGTCCTTTTTCAATCTTGAGTGGCAACACAAAGATTGCAGAAATCTTGTAGACTGTTGAAGTATCTTCAATATGTCTATCACCTCTTGAGTCTCGTTCTTGAACTGGATTTCAAGAATGGGCATGCCTTGGGACAGGAATAACTTGAGCATCGGAATTGACTTTTTGAAAAAAGCTGACAAGTTATTTCTGTTTTCTAATGTTTTAGCAATTTCAGACATATATTTCATAACAGTTGCAACTTCTTTCCACAAACCAAGGTGTTCAGAGTTAGTCAATCCTTTACTCAAAGAGCTCTTCGTAGCTTCGTACAAAGCGGTACCGAGATTTCTGTACAGTATAGGAAAATTACCTTTGTTTATACATTTCATACAACTGAGAGTGTCATTCCGACCTTTTAGCAGCATGATATCGTTGGTCAATTGGAGAGTCAAATTCTTTAGGGCTAATATCTCGTTATTAATTAAATATATTGATGCTAGCTGATCCACTCCTTGGTTGAAGTGTATACCCTTTTCAGGAGTTCCTTCAACTGTTTTCCATTGTCTGGACATAAACTTCTGCGCCATAGATTTTATTATTGCTAATATGTTTTTGCTGTCTGAGAAACTCTGTATTGCTTTCAAGATTTCAATTAAATACAAAGCAGTTGAGAACAGTAAGCAATATTTGTCATGCTTTTCAAATTTTCTGGCTACTGCTAGTAGTAACTCTTTTAAAGAAATTATGGCACTATCAGAATTTGTAACAGATCGTAATGATGTTTTCAATAAAGCATTGTGATGGTTTTTGAATCCTATCCATTTGAAGAAAATCGTGACCATACCGTAAATTGTTTCCAAGCATGTTATGTAATCTATTATTTCTGCTGTGTAAAGGAAACTGGAATCGTTCTGTGAATTCGTTATATTTTGTTCATCTATATGTGAAGTGACAAAATCTAAATGCTCCATTAATTTAGGTAATATTTCACTGATAGACTTAGCTACATCTTCTGCCTTCTTAGGATCATAAAACACATTCTCTTGTTTAGTCAAAAATGTCTTTCTTTTTATCTTAGATATCAAAATATTTTCAATATAGCCATTAGCAGCTTTTAGTAAGAATATTAGTGTTTTTACTGTTAGTTCATTTTCAGATACACTTTCGGATGTCATGTTTGTTTTCAGCAGGTTGAGGAGGTTCAAATTGAGTTGTCTAAATGTAATATTATGAGCCGTTTCTAGCTTATTCTTGATTGTGTTCTGTGTAGCTTGAGACCTGGCTGTATCAGGCAAAGCACTCTCATCAGGTGCATTCTTCTTGGCTTGTTTTTTAGATGATTGAGGTTTAGTTATCTTCTTCTCCACTTCTCCTTTATACTTACTTATATTCAGTGAACTATTAGGAGGCTTGTAAACTATGTTAGTCTTAACAATAATTTCGGTAATAATTTTTTCTATTTCTTCAGTATTTCCTACTCTTTGTAGTATCTTCCCTTTAAGTGCTTCATCATTTTGAGATGCAAATGCATTGAGTAACTCTCTGAACCAATTTACACAGTGAACTAAGCAGTCTAAGATGCTGCTTATATTTTTAGAGTCCATATCATCAATTAAATCTATATCAAAGTTTGGCATAACAACAGCACAGCCAAGTAGCGCATCAATACTTGAGAGGTCACTTCCATTCTGCTTACTGTGTAATGTTTGAACTAGTTGAAACAAAGGTGATAGTATATCAATACAAACTTCATGAGGTTGTAATGCTAATCCTGCAATATTAATAGCAATAACTTCATCCATTTCACTGTCTGTATTCAGCCCATATTTCATAGCAAGCTTCAAGTCTCCAATCTGGTTGTATTCTAAAGAATCAACAATGAAATTCTGCTGCAAATCATTGGTAACTGCGACTGTTAGCCAGGACAAGAAGTTAGGATTTACAAATGAGGCAGATGACACTATGAGAGTCAATTCATCATAGTAGAATGCAATCATGTCTGGAAACTGTCTGGTGCTGCGACTAATCATTTCTATAATCTGACCAGCTTCTCGGAGATTGCCTTCAGCTAAATGAGTAACAGAACTGTAGCTTATATCATCAGGCATGTCTCTGTTTTCATCACCATCCCTTGTAGTCATCAGATATTTCACAGCATGGATTCCTGCCAATATTCCTTGTACTTTTATCTTCAAATCAGAGCTGCTGAGTTCTTTTCTTATAATCATGTGCATATCATCTCTAATGACTGAATTTTCGAAGGTGTATGCCAAACCACATAGTAGATTCATAACACCTCTCACTTCAGTGAGGGGCATGTCATCCATTCGGTCAAGAAGGGTGAGCATTTGAATACTTTGGGGTTTTAATATAGACATATCTTTAGCTGCAATGTTGTTCAAAATTTGTAGGATATTCATAACACACTGTTTAGAGTCTAAACCTAACTGCAGTAGCTCGGCTACAATGGTTTGAGAACAATCATCAAGCTCCGATAACATTATTGCATAAATTGATGAACCAAAGGATTCAACGGCTGGATCATTCTTAATTTTCATTAATGAATTGGCTAGTTCAGTTAAATGTTTTAAGTTCTCTTTCAGTATTGGTCTGTACTTTTCAAAGGCTTGGGTTAATAGTTCTTCTCTTAATATGTCTAATTTTATTTGTTTTCGAATCAAATTTTCGACTTGTTTTTGTTTTTCTTCAGATGTAGAATATAATATTAATAGTATAATGAAGTCTATTGGCTTGTGGTCTGTGTGGGTTTTGCAGATTGACACAGATTTCAGCCAAGCATTCGATATAACTTTGGATGATATCATTGAGTTTCTTATAGCCGTTGCAGTGAGAACTTGACTGGAAGCAATCTCTTGGGGCTTTGCCATAGAAGTTGGCCAGCATAAAGCATTTCTCAATCCCTGCACAGCTTCTAAATATGCAGCATCAGACATCCGGTTAGGTAATAGAAGGAATTTGATAAAATTAGGAAAATAGAAGCATTTTGTAAGACTCATAAGGATTTCTAAAGTTTTCTTTTGTAATAGTTCATATTGCTCATCAGTAAGACATAGATATGAGAGACAGTCCAGTACAGCAGGTATTAGGTCATGATCTTCACTGAGGATCCGACTTATTTCTGTAGAAATATTGTTGTGTTCCTGGTCTCCGATTATATCTGGTATGGCCGTAATAATTTCTAATTTAACCATCTTCTCAGAAGCTATATCAAGAAGATTTATTAAGTTTGTAGACAGTTTGTCACCATCCACAATGCTGTCGAGGCTCGAGAAACATTTTAGAATCATTTGAATCCACGGCTCACAGGCTGACTGGGCAGCCAAGTCTATAGCCTTCTCAAATATATAGTCAATTAACTTGTTTTGCAATATTGAAATGCTGAGTAATATCTTAATAACACTGTCGCTTACTGGATACTCGTCGTTGCCATCTCCGGTGCGAACTATAGTCGGAAATAAGTAATGTTTGAAAATATTCACATCTTGACATTCCTTCTCAAAGTTTGAAAACAATTCAGCAACATTTCTAGGGTATTCAAAGTGTTTTTCTAGATTCTTCTTAATGTTTCTAATAATATGAATAGTTTCCTCTGAAGAAATACATTTTTCTGGCGGATGTTTCAGTACGAGACCACTTTCTTTCAAAGTCTTGTGAAAATAGTTATTAAAATCAAATGTCTTCGCACGTTTAGGAGATTTGGAGTTAGAAAGCTGGGACATTGATCTTTTGGAACTCATTATAAGAGAATATCTTCCTCCACACAAACAAGCAGATTTGCAAAAATAAAGTTTTTGTTTACTTCGAATGTCGGTTGCTTTGTTGATGTTTGTTTTTTTATTTTTAAACTATAATAATCGGGTCCCTTCCTTCCTTCCCGCCACCGCCCGTCAAATTGCTGACTTACTTGACGTTGCCATTTTATTTCCGTCAATCTGCCAAATGAAAATGCAAGGTAAATAGTGTGAGTGAAGTCAATAAACTGTCACTGTCATTCTGTCAAATTCTGTGAGTGTGATCATCTGTGGTGAAAATTCTAAAGGAGTTTCCTGTGATGAAAGTATTACCTATTTATTTTCCAGATTTTATTTCAAAATTACCCATACTAACAATATCAAGAGGAGAATAAAATACAAAATGAATTTAAATATAACAAATGCTAGTAAGTTTATCTGGAAATCTCAATCGGTTGCTGGAGTTAGCGTAAGTTGTTTACAAATTTTTACATAACTTTTGTAATAAAACACTTGTTTTAAACTGAAAACTGTACAAAAATTATGTTAGAAAGACTGATAATTTTCCTATTCTACTTTTATATTGTAATTACACCTACGAAACATCCCATTTATTATACTTGAGTAATTACTATTTTACATAACCTCCAAAGGAGAGAGATACCCAAAAAATGGTTTTAAGTACCTAAGTACTTTTACTTTTATTACAGTACCAGCAAGTCCGCAACAAATGGGCCAACTGGATGATGGTTCGTGATGTGAAGAGGCGCCGGATGAGCGCCGAGAACTTTCTAGAAAGAACCCGCGTTAATGCAATGAGAAAGAACGACATACTGCCTGTAGAAATAAGGGAGCTGGCCGATAAACAAATAAACACCTTTGAAATGAACGCTATTCCTTTGAGGATTAACCAGAGATGTGCGATAACTTCAAGGTACGTAATGTTCTTTTTCATCTAAATCCTTTTTCCAGGAATTGATTTACAAAAAACTCCAATAAATCATTAATGTAGATTTGTATTTAATAATTGCTGCTTGCTTTTACGACTTTTCTGTCATTTGTTTCTAATTTCTTATGTGTTACATGTTATGTGGTGTATAATTAAGTATTAAATCTATCTTAATGTTGGTAAAAGACTTTACGGTTAAAAGTCATTTTTCCACTTAAAATACTTAAATGGTAATCATTATGTAATATCCCACTGTAGAACAGAACATTTTTGTTACATGTAATACTATTTTATTGTTCCCAGACCTCGTGGTAACGTCCTGTCTTGGCGTCTGAGTCGTATCGTCTGGAGATCACTTGCTGACTACAACAAGTTGTCTGGAGTACAGAGGGCTATGTGGGGATAAATTAATAAGTGTTATGTGTTTAGATATTATATTAGTTAATTTAATTCATTTGGTTTTATTTCACACCTTTGTCGAATGGTTGGTAAAATATTTTAGAGGGAAAAAATATTACAAGTTTGATTTGGTAGTTAATACTGTAGTATGGTATATAAAGTCGTAAGTGATTTTTACACTATCTTTATAACTTTTGATTAATATCTTAAAGCTACCCTTAACCGATTCAGTGCGGATGGCACCGCAGAGGCGCCATTGAAGTTACTGGCGTGTGGCACCCGACGGGTGCCAAAATGTATACCTTTACAACTCGGTTTAAATGTTGTTTTCCAGACGTTTTCCCTAAATAAAAGTGTCTTATTTCGGCTTATACTGTATGCCTACAGTGTTCGTTTGTTAATTTTGCGTGTAATAGCAAACTTCAGGGGTAGTAAACCTTTTCAAGAGAAATATTAATTAGCTACTTACAGTAAACATCATACAACAACACAGAAGAGATTGTGTATTTTATGGCAATATGTAGAGTTGTCGTAAAATCTAAATTAGAAAAAAGAAGCTTGGTTTAGACGAGTACCTAATAGTGATATGTAAAATAATACCAATTAATTATTTATCACGTCTGAGGACGCGGGACGCAGTTGTCAATTTAGGTTTGACACAAAATGTTTATGACTTCTGATAAAACTAAGTTACATACCTTCCATATCGATTAATACACGATTCCTTCACTTTTAATCACACAAAATCAATAAATCGACCGCTTATGATCAATTTCGGATGGCAACTGAACTACAAACACGTAAAAATAAAAAGAAAACACGATAAGTATTATTCATGGCGGATGGCGCCCCAGAGGTGCCATCATAGTTCCTGGCGTTGGGCGCCTCTGAGGTGCCACGAAAATTTTGTTAGCCGCCAGGCATAGAAGTTTGCTAAAATGCCCTCCGCATTGAATCGGTTAATATAGCATAACAAAAATACCTAGGCAATAGTTACCAAGTTGCATCATTTGATCACTTCAAAATGAGTAGGTTTATATATTTAATACTAGCAGCGCCCCGCGGTTTTACCCGCGGTGTACCCGTGCCCGTGGGAATATCGGGATGAAAAATAGCCTATAACCTTCCCGTTGAATGTAGCTATCTATTACAAAAATAATTATTAAAATCGGACAAGTAATTCCCGAGATTAGCTCGAACATACAAACAAACAAGCAATCAAACTTACAAATTTTACCTCTATAATATTAGTATAGAAGTATGGATAAAATACTCTTTACCATTACATAATTTATTAAAACAACCAGTCGTATTCGAAAAAGTATTTTTGTATCAGCTAGCTTTAGGCCACTTCTTATCCCGAAATTCCCACATAAACGGGTACAACGTGAGTGGAACTGTGGGCATACTAGTTAAGATATAAACGAAATTCTTAGTGATGTTCAATGCAACATGCATGATATAATGAAGTGAAATAACCAGTATAATCTATGCGTCAATTCCCATGGCTGTATTGATTAGGCGTCTCGGTACTAATCCGTGAAGGCAGCACTAAAATACGAATAGCAGACGTCCGCGACTGGTCCCTTGTACCGTTACTCGAATAACGATAATTACATTTAATAACTGTTAGCAATCTCTAGACTCGCCAGATTAGTGCCAAACTTATTGGACGACGTTTCTTAATCATCGATAAGGGCGCTTTTGCTTTTGGTGGAGTTGTCAATGTCATACGATCAACGGTTAAAACTTCCGAATTTTGGTACCTTTGATTCAATATGGCGGCTAACGCTCACATCCCCCGATGTCAAAATTGACCTTTTATGAACACCATCTTTTATGAACACCTAAGTAATATAAGTACGTTAAAAATACGATTAATCCACCTTTTGCAAGGTAGAACTTACTATTTTTCATGTATTTACCGTACTATTAAGTTTTTTCCGAATTGTTTGTAGTACTTAACTAACTGAAGGAATAATCTAATTGGTTCTTATTCATTCATTTCAAGTAGGTAGGTTATTGGCCAACCCTGGTGGTAATTATAAATGCAAATTAATGAACGGATCTGGTCCAAAACTTGGTCCAAAGACAATTTTTGAACTCTGGACTATCACATGAACTTTTCCGCCATGGGAAAGCGACTATGTCACCACGACGCAACAACTCGTATAAAACTCTAGGATGCTCCTAGTATATACTACCTATCTTCTTATATATAAAATTCTCGTGTCACAGTGTTCGTTCGCGTACTCCTCCGAAACGGCTTGACCGATTCTCATGAAATTTTGTGAGCATATTACGTAGGTCTGAGAATCGGCCAACATCTATTTTTCATCCCGAAATTCCCACGGGAACGGGTACAACGCGGGTGAAACCGCGGGGCGCAGCTAGTATTGTTATAAAGAGCTAAAGTTTCTAACTCTATTTGTTTGTAAGGTCTAATCTCAGAAACTACCAATCCGATTTGAATAATTATTATTGTAATGGATAGCCACGCTCAATGGGAAGGTTATCTCGTTCGTTACGCGCACAACGCGGGTAAATCCGTGGGGTGATGCTAGTTGCTTGTAATGAAATTACTAGGTATCTCGGCCTGTGTAAAATTTATTTCATTGGCGATATTTAATTGATAGATACTTATCTAAACTTCGTGTGATAGCAGAGGAGATTAATATTAATTTTATAGGTAAGTTCTTATTAGTTTCTATCTACCCCTAGTAAGTATTGCAATACGAGTTTATTGCATATTTTATTTACTAGTCTTAGTTAATTGTTTAATCGACAATATATCTACAAGTACATAAAGGCATTTATTTTTGTTTGTTTACAAGAACCTGTGGGTGCTAACTTCCAATCGGATTCATAAGTAAATTTTTTTGATAGCCTTTTGGATTAGCCTTATTGGATGAGACATTTAAGAGGAAGGTTATGGGCTACTTCTTATTCTGAAATTCTCATGGAATAATCTACAGTGCAGGCAAAAAGTGAAAATAACTGTACAGAGTAGGTAGGTATATAATATGTATGTTTTTTTAAATTATTTATAGTTATACTTATACGTAGTGTAGTAGTTCCTTAGGTTCTCAACAACGAAGGTTACCTGTCAATAATATCCCAATTTAATGTAAAAAAAAACTAAATAGCCAAGTACCCATACCTACTGGATAAGGTAAAGATTGACCTACCTACACACAAAAGCATTAGCTAACCTTTTGACCTATCTAAAAGTACGCAGAGCGCAGACCCATTGTTCGTGAAAACAATTCCAAATGAAATTAGACGTTACAATAAAACCAATCACAAAATATAATTGACTATTAGGAAGGTACATTTTTCTATTGTCGGCTTTAAAATTTGAAGTCAGAATTGTTTCTTTTATATTAATGATAAGAAGAAAAAGTGTGATTTGTACTTATAATTTTTTTTAAATAGATAGCCACATTCAACGGGATGGTTATAGACATTTCATCCTGAAATTCCCTCGGGAACGGGTACAACGCGGGTAAAACCGTGGGGCGCTGCTAGTTTAAACAATATAAATAACGTTTAATTAGTTCGTATAATGCTCCTTCCTTATCAGTCATTAAGGAACATAACTAATTATATCTGAAGATAATAATTTAGATAGTTAAGCAATTTGTGATAAAACTTGTTTCCATACAAGTTCTTTATCAGAACTACAAATAATTCCAATATTAATTCAAAGGACATGACTAAGGAAACATGCACTTCTAACTGTGAAACACATTACCCCCGTTCGAATGGGTTGCGTAAGGCATCTTGCTTGATATGTAGATAGACTGGCATGACGATGGTCCCTTTTTTCCATTAGGTGCAATCACCGACTGTACACCTTGACTGGTTAAACCGAGTAGCAAATTGAGACATACGGACTGTCCGTTTAGCTAACTTGGGGGGCTGGGATAAGATTGAAGAATACTTAATAACCCTATTAAATAATTGTAAATAGGTACATAAGAATTATCAACGTATAACGTCATCATGTTAACAGGTAGTCCTAGAGGCGAGTTGAGGCAACCTGTATGTTTTATAATGATTAAGGGTGTTCTTCATATCAAGACCTTAGTTTAGGGCCAAATTCACCGTTTCTCTCTCAAACATGGTCGACTGACCTCGGTTTAAGTGAATCGATTTGTAGTTTTCTCAGTATAAGCTCGAAAACTATTAAGTTATCGAGATTAAGTTGAACTGATTGGGTTCTGGTGAAATTAGGGCTGAGGCGGTATTGCTGCGGTACGAGATACAAAAAGCTCACTAAAAGCTCTACCTTGCTGTCCATCCTCAAACACCGTAAGTATAAGAGCTGTTAGTATAAAACGAGTACATAGAGTGTATTCGCGTGTACTCGCGCAAGGTCAAGTGCGATCGACAGAGTCATTGCTCTGAGGGACTCGCATTGCTGCGCCTGCGCACCTGGGAGTCGCGCGTCTCACTGCAACCAATCGGTGAGTAGGGATTTTGTAATTTGGACGGGAGATTATAATTGTTGATATAAGATTTTTACGTTGAGAAGAAATTAGTTTTTAGCATTTCTTTAACCTTTACCAAACGAATTTATTGTGTTGTGTAATGAACAGTTATGAAAAGTTAGGAAAAATTTTTGGAAACTGGAAAGTTATGCCTGCGACATTGTTTGCGGAACTTTATTTTAGTGCAAAACGATTTTAAAAAATATATATGGAAAGGAAAGTTGAGGTAGCTTAACTAATTATTGTTAGCTACAAAGTTATATAATGACTTAATTGGTGGTAACTATTAGTGCCTTCTTAGCTAAAAGGAGAGAACAAGAAAAATAGTCAATTATTTGTATACCTACATAAAGTATTGCTATATTCAAAGTTATCAAATGCTACAACTTGAAGAATTATGCAATCGAGCTTTTATAAAATCATTATGGTATACTTTACACATGTGTATTATTGTAATTTTATTTGGCAATATATTTTTTGAGAAAATGTATTTATAAAATTCTTTATAAAAGTAAAAAGTAGTTAAATAACGTGTAAGTAGACAAACAAATATCTAAAAACTGAGTACCTTCGATTGAAGCCTGAAAATTAATAATTTCGCTTAACCACCTTTTAACGATGGTAAATAAACGAATTAATTATTTATTAACTAATTAATGGACGAATTATAATGGATACCTAATATACTCAGATGTACTCTATACACAATAGACCTTGAAACTAGCCAAAATAAAATCTCTTATTGAGTTTGTAACTTTCAAACAAAAAACTAAATTGACATCTACGATCTCCTTAAAGAGAGATCGGTTTCAATCGTTACCACAGACAGACAGACCAACAGATAAAGAAAAGATAAAGATAAACAGAGACGTTAAACTCATAATACTTCTCTTTTTGCGTCGAGTACCAACATTATCCAGTAGACCTGTTTGAATGTAAACTGTTAACTCGTTTGAACGTCCTCTTTAATTGGTTAGGACTTAAAAGCATAAGCCAGTACCCTATTAAGCTTATAAACCAACAACGTTCCGTGGTATTATCCGCTTTGTATCAGTGTGGTAAACCGTGAAAATTGCGGGATAAAAAGTATATCCTAACCAAATATTACCTTCTTCTTGAATATGGTTATTGAATACTAAAACTACTATTTTAATAAGACGGGTAGGTCTAGAGATTTACGCGACAAACACATTTAAAAAAAAACTTCCTTCGCAAAAAGAGCTATACCGATATTTACCATACATACATAGCTAACCACCCGCAAGGAAACTGGCTATGATATGAAGAAACCGCACCGAAATCGATATATCCCTTCGAGAGCTACGATGCCACAGACATACACAGACATCGTCGTCAAAAACGAACACCCCTCTTTTGCGTAGGGAGTTAAAAAGCGAATAAAACCACAGACAAAACAGCTTTATCATGATAGATGAACGTTATCCTGTCAAACATAATTCATAAATTAAATTTTACGTCTATGTAAGATATTCTCTAGTTTATTTCCTAACTGTACCTTCGGAGACATAGCACTAAAATTATACAAACGAACCGTAAAACGTTTGTTGCCTACCTATTATTGATGGTCACTGAAATTTACGTGATATTTCCAACAAAGTTATGTAGCTAGTTCTAAGTAATACTTTCTAAGTTGAATAGCTCTCGTGGCGTTGTTGACTGAGCAGTGTTAACTTATTGCGATTGTTAAGTAACGTACAGCTCGGCCCATACTTGGATGGGTGGCCGATATGGCATTTCTATCTGATCGCTACCCTGGTACGGAGGGCACGTTAAATTGTCGGTCCCGGTTGTATCAATCATCCGACCATGTCGGAGGCCTTTAATGCCCGTTTTCACCGACATCCCCTAAACCACCACATAAGTATGGGACCCCTTACTTAAAAGGTCCTCTAAACCAGCCCCCAAGTTAAATTTCGTTTCACCATCATTCCTATCACCTAACTAGGGGACACATAGTTAAGTGACGTTTATTTTTCGATATTAGTGACGTGTTAGTGACTGATGCACGACTGATGCGTCTTTGAACTTGTCGATACTTTTAAACACTATAGTTTTTTATCAAATTCTCTAAAGTACATGCACATATTGATAAAGTTTATGATAAAGATTGTTTTAATAATAATAATTAATATTATTTCGTTCATATTTTTAATTAATTTAATATGTTCTAGCATATTTACTCTATACATGCATAACGAAACACGCATTTAATCTGTGGTCATTTGTATTTGACGGTTGAGTTGACACTTGGATTACCTACTTTGTTAATTGTTTGTTTGTTGTGATCCTGTGTTGTGATCTACGCTACGGTTGTGATCGTTTCTTCGTACTTTCATCAATACTTTATTCGTCAATCGTTACTACTAATCGTTCTCATGAGGAGAGGAGGACCATCAACTGCAAAAACAGACCCAATATTGGACCAAGTCTGCGATTTGATGGCTCGAGGTTGCAGTGGTACTTCTTGCTGATGTTTTAGACCACATACAGATACCACAAATGAACTAACTAGTGAAGAATAGGCTATAATTTTAGATGCTGAACCCATTACTGTAAGTACTGCCAGATATATTATTTACAAACTTAAATTATATTGCCCTAGGCAATTTAAGTACTGTACTATTGTAATAAATTGTGAAAGGACTTGTCTATCTTTTTGTTTAGCATATATCTAGAAATAGGGCAGGTTACTTATCTATCTTTCTAATATCTTTAAACAAGCAATGCTTGCTATATGTAATCTGAATCTCGGAAATGGCTCTAACGATTTTCATTAAATTTAGTTTGCAGGGGGATTCAGGGGAGGTAAATCAATCTAGCTAGGTTTAATTTAAAAAAAACTTCAATAAAAACCAAACAAAGCTCGGTCACCCAGGTTCTGTTAATTATTCCAGATAAAGTCGCAATAACTTAATATAATAAAAGTATTCTGGTAAGTGTTTTAATATAATTTGTTTTCAGAACATGGCAATAAATGAAAACGTGATAGAAGACGAAAGTGAGGTAACACCATCACATTCAAAGATACCAACTCCTATATGGAAAAGGCGAAGGCCAATATTAAAAGAGCAAAACCATCCACTCAATCAAATAAAAGGTATGTTATCACATAAGAACATTTATTAAGTTATTGTTATGTAACAAGTTATCAAAATAATTTGTAATTTGTGATCGTCTAAATCCATATGTGTTCTGGGATGTAGTTGTGGTTGTGACATTCCTTATTATTTGTGCTGTCCTCTTGTCGTAGGATTTAAGTAAGGAGTCAACAGATGATTCTGAAAAGAAATAACATCTCTACTTTTTATAAGTTCATAATACTTATTACAATTTATTTACTTTACAGGTGGAAACTTCAATCTGAAGAATTTATTTGGTGTACCAAAGAATGACTAGAAAATCTAAGAGAAATTGTATTTTTAATAATAAATAAATTGATTATCTATGATAAATGGATTGTATTATTTATTATACATATATGTATAAATTGCTATTTTGATAAATAGCCGGGTCATGTGTTGAACCTGGCCAACGTGCCACAACATCTCTTATTAACAAATTGGCTGATGCTACCGTCTCAACATTTATAGACATATATCCCTTCCTGTTTCTGAATAGCTCTGCATCATCTCCACCTTAAAAAGTTCAAATAACAAGTTTAGTTTAACTAAAAATCGGAATTTTAAAACTAATATAGGTATAATCTTGAAGTTTCACCTGGTGAATATATAATAAAATTAATTACCTATGCAAATGAAATGGGAACACACAAGTGTATCAGAAACATTGACGGCGTAGACTATAAGGAAAAAAATATACTCACCTAATATCAGGGAATTCTAAAGCGTGTTCAATCTTTTCCAATAAATACAACACTGACGATTTACAAAACATAAATCTCCGAAAAAAGTCGGTTTCGTCAAAACTTTCGAAGTAATTTGGTCATTTTCGATATACGGCGATTATTTACGTCGAATATAGTAGAAACATTTTCTAAATTATCTAAAAATTCATATAAATCACTATCCATCTTCGTTGCTTAAAAGACAACGCACTTATGGGTCGGTTTATGTGCCCAGTTGTCGACCACCTAAATTTAGGGGACCTTTTAGCGTTTAGTTGACCCCTAACGGTTGGTGAAACGGAACCGCCCCCTAAACGGCCCCCTAAGCATGTTTAGGGGATCCCCTAAACTTAGGGGATGTTGGTGAAAACGGGCATAAGTGATCTAAAAACTTAGCTTGGCCACTAACCTACACGAACTTACGTATTTAGTTCAAAATAACGTTGTAAAGAAAAAACCTTTTTGCTCGCTCTGATTTTTATCAAAGCGGTGCAGATAGGTACTAAGATTTATAAAGTCAGATGACGAAATTTGTAAACATTTTCTTCACTTTTTGTGAGTAAAAACTCCAAGATCCATTTCTTCAATAGCATGTTTACACGACATTTTGAATTGGATAGTTGTTTCGTTTTTAGCTTTCTTTCATTTTTGTTAACAAAAAAGTTTATTTGAGGAATTGAAAATGGAACTCTTAGAAACCATTTTTATTTTTTAAATCTGGAGCATCACTGGTTGAAAGAGTTTGTTTTTTTAAGAATTTGACGTCTCTATTTGACATTTCTAATTCTCCGATTTGACTATAACAACTCAAATCGGTGATGGCCGAATTAGTGATGCTTCAATTGGACCGATTAATGTTTTCAAAGTGTAATTAACCTGCGTTTTAGATTCCGTTGTTCATGATTGATAGGTAACATAATTACTGAGGTTGTGGGGCAGTCATTTGGCGTGCAATTAAGAACTTACATGGTAGTGGGATATTAAAAATAAATCATAAGGTTGGTCATCAAACTCTTCAGGCTTTCGGAGGCCATTAGCCTATTTTACCATGTTATGTCGAAGAGTTTTACCCATAAGGAGGTTTTTACTACCCAGGGGTGATGCTAAATATACTGATAAATTGTGCAAAAATGCAACTACATACTCCCGTAAGAGAAAGTGAACTAAAGTCGGAAAACTAAATAAATCTTGTAAACATTGGTGATTATGCTTATCCTTCTCCTCACTGTACCTACTGAAATCTTCAGTGAGATGAGAGGCCTTTGCTCAGCAGTGCGGCATTACAGGCATTATATATATATATATGTATTTTTAATTGGTAAACCATATTTTTTTATCTGTACATAAATTCCCTTTTAATATTAGTAGGTAAAGAGCCTATACCTGAGACAATCTGCCTATAAGTAGAGGACTTAATTCACACACGGTCACTCAAACCCAAACAAACTTTCAGCAACGAGCATTAACGGAAGTATTAGTATTATTACCTAACTAACGGATATTATTCACTTCACAAATTTTTATTAAATAATTACAATAATAAAGGCATCAGAATTTAAACCGTAGAATTATGAGTGGTGTTAAATGTTAAGATATTATATTGTAAGTGGAGGCACCGTTATGAAAATGAGTTGCCTTTGAGCGCTCCGGGTCTCATAACGAAGCTTAGAGAACGGTTTCATAATATTATGTTCGACAACTACTGTCCCTAATTCGATGTGGTTAGTTGCGAGTGTAACACAAAAAAATCTGATGTAGATCTTCGACTATAAATTGAGGGAAGGTAAACATGAGAGCTATACTTACTTAAATTACTATAAAACCCTTGTTATATTAATACTTGGTTTAGATAGAGATTTCTTTATACGGAATCCTATATAGAATCTAAAAAGTAATGAATGTGAATTATTCCTATAAATATTTATTAATTAAAATACCGCGGTTTTACCCGCGTTCCCATTACAATTTTGGGATGAAAAATAGCCTATAACCTTCACGTTGAATGAGACTATCTATAAGAGAAATAATTATTCAAATCGGGCGGGTAATTCCCGAGATATTCTCGAACATAGAAACAAACTTATTTTACTTCTTCATATAATAAGTACAGATTTATTTATTTATATTCCGCTGTGAATTTCGTAAAGAATCACAGATCAAGTAAGAACGCCCACTGGTACTTAGTGAAGTGTAAAACTCAAATGAATGCTCTACAATCATACCCGAGCATCAATTTGAGCTATCATTATGAACTAACCACGTGAAATAATGAATCATTTCTTCAACGGTAACGGTGCTCGTAATTTGCCACATCCATTCTCACGTAAACTTTTATTGTTCTTAGGTTATGTCTTGGAAGGAAATTGTCGTTATTCGTAATAGACTTGAGTAAAGAAAAACTAGGGTTTTGAGACCACAAGGTGCTGTAGGGATCTGTTAGGGACATGTTGTAGTATATAGGTTTGTAAATGGATAAGCTATTAAGCTTTTGTCCTGTGGTTGATTATTTAGATCGATCGGTATTCGTAGTAGCAAAAGAAAGAAAGAACTTTAAGAGTTTAAGGGTATTCTTAGACGATTATTAACAGCACTTAGCTAATTAATGGTTTGTCCCTTTCCGACATACGTTATTTGCCGCAGAGCAAAAGAGACAAAACACTTTAAAGCAGTGTTTAAAAGTGCGTTTATAATTCTAGGTTGGTGAATTTAATACCTAGAGTGACTATTACATATATTCTTAAGTTTAGTCTACTCAGGTCTAGGTTACTGATTTTAATACCTACTGTGGCTATTATACTCTTGATGTATAGTGCGATAGCTTCAATTAGCTCCCTATAGTCAAACAATCTCTCGAAAACTGTAAATGTTTACCAAACCTCTCGGTGGAAGAACTTTCGAACCACGGCAGAGCTTACTACGTCTTCTCTATTTCATGTTTCCGACAAAATTGTTCATTGTCTTTCTCTTGTATAGACTATAACACGGAGATAAAAAACTACCCTTTAAACCTGCTCATTACGTATTTAGTTAAACTATGTGAATGAGGAATGCCAGTGATTATTCAGTGAGAGAGTTGAACCAACGGAACCTACACAGTTAGCATTGGGTATTTATTTCCTGTCGAAGTGACTGGCTGCTACTTTACTGCTTGTAATTGACGTCTAGTAGGTATTCTAATGAGGAAGACGCCATTTTTATGTGTTAAAAGACTGAGATAGTTGTACACGTTAGGTTTGTCGGCAATAATTCTTGGCTCAAGAATATAAACTTTTTATAGGTTTAGCCAAGGCTATACTGAAATTAATCTTAACGTTTGAGATATAAGTATTTGGGGTGTTTCCGTAATTTTTAACTTTCTTCTTTGAAGATAGAGTAAATGTTACGTTACTGAAAGCTCCAATACGACGAACTAGCTATTAGTCAACGAATCTCTATTAAAGTTATAAAGAAGTAAAATTTGTAAGTTTGTTTGTTTGTATGTCCGAGGTAATCTCGGGAATTACCAGCCCTATGTGAATAATTATTTTTACACTGGATAGCCACATTCAACGGAAAGGTTATAAGGCTATTTTTGATCCCGAAATTCCCACGGGAACGGGCACAGCGCGGGTAAAACCGGGGGGCGCTGCAAGTTAATATATAATTATAGTATCGCTTTCTACACTAAGTGGCTAGTTAGACTGTGAATAATATAATATATTACACTGAGGCTTTTATACATTTTGGTAATGAGTCCTAAAATTAAGGTTAAACACGGACACAAGTAAATGTTTGTCCACTGCGGCAACGTGCAACCGGTTTCAATACTTTTTATTGCCATTTCGCTTCCTTTTGGAGATATCGGCAAGTTTACGATAAGTACTGATGCTGTGTCGGGTCTTACACGAAATCACGTAATTGGCGCTTAAATTAACGTTTTAAAATATATGTTGTTAATTAGAGAGATGCATTAAAAAAAGTCATTAAGTTTGAGTTTAAGATTAAGCGTGTTTACCATAACCGCGACGCTTTCCTTGTTGTTACTTACATACAAAGATCATAACAGTTTGTTTGTACGACTCGTCCTACTAATATTATAAATGCGAAAGTTTGCGAGGATGGATGTATGTATGGATGGATGTATGTTTGTTGCTCTTTCACGCAAAAACTACTAAACAGATTTGGATGAAACTTAACAGTAATATAGGTTAAACATCAGAATAAAACATGGGATACATTTTATCCCGAAATACCCGCGGGAACCGATACAACGCGGGTAACACCGCGGGGCGCGGCTAGCTAATCATAATACAAAAAAAATATGTACTAAAATATTATAGTTATTTCAACGAAACTTAATTCAAGTGGTACCACCACGAGTACCACTTGATTTCATACGTTTTGAACAATAGTCATCCGCAAGATAGATTTTATGTAATCACTAGCAGCGCCGCTCGGTTTTACCTACGTTGTGACAGTCCCCTAGGGAATTTAGGGATGAAAAAAGCCTTTACCCTTTCCGTTGAATGTGGTTATCCATTACTAAAAGAATTATTCAAATCGGATGGGTAGTTTCTTGGTAGAGTTCAAACAAACAAAAAAGCAAACACTTGAGTTGTTTTTGATTAGTAAAGATATAATTTTATATTCGCAGATAAAGTTGTATTTCAATTTAGCATTAAACTTATAAACGGAAGAATACGTAATTAGCAAATTATTTTATGCTTCTCAGTTTGGCCACCGAAGCGTTCATACAAAAGACATCGACGAGTTCAAGAATCTTATTTGAAGTTGTTTTTACAACTTCACCGTTATTTAAACAATTAAGTTAAAGATTAGTATTTGTGTATTTTATTTTAGAATAATATTATTGTAACTAGCAGTGCCCAGCGATTTTGTCCGCTTTGTAACCGTCCTCGGGAAGAAAAGTATAGTATAAAACCTTCCCGTTGAATGTGGCTATCCGGTACAAAAAATATTATTCAAATCGGTTTGGTAGTTTTTGAGATTAGCGCATCCAAATAAACATAAAAACAAAAATATCAGTCTCTTCAGCTTTACTTCAGTAGATTATAGAAAGTAGATGATAGTAGTATATATCTTCACAGTTAAGATAAAATGTTGCGTTACTTTTTCTGAATTTAATGGGATACATTGTGTCAAGCAGGAAATAATATTCCTCTTTATTAAATTAGTATAGATATATGAATGATAAAAAAAACCTTAATAAGATTGTAGAATATGCCCGTAAGTACATGCTATAATCCACACATTCATAGATAAAATTATAAGAAAAGACACAGCCATAGACACTCGGACCAGACTAAAAAACGATAGATCCACATTGAGTTATATGGTACGTTAGTACATATAACTCAATGTGGATCCAAATGTTTTTCTCACATAAAGTAAATCATTAAAATGGGAATTACTAACAATTATTTCAATGTTGTTAACACGACAACAGTTTTAAGATTATGTTAGTTCTCATGTGAAAATTACACACGATGGGTACTTGTGTGTATAATTGAGTGAGGTAATTACATCATCATTTCCTGACACAGGCCTGTGACCATAGACGTAGAAACCTCTTCACTGCGATTCAAGTTCTATGCCATGTATACTTGGCAATTAAAAAGACGTGTGGCACTCGGGGACTGCCGCGGTGAAGCTATTACATAGCATTTTGTATCAACTTATGCAATTATATTTGATATATTTGATATCTCTTCTCTCTCACCCCACCCGCCTCCTCTCTCTCACCCCTCCCGCCTCCTCTCTCTCACCCCTCCCGCCTCCTCTCTCTCACCCCTCCCGCCTCCTCTCCCTCTCACCCCTCCCGACGCCTCTCTCTCTCACTCACCCCTCCCGCCTCCTCTCTCTCTCACCCCTCCCGCCTCTTCTCTCCCCTCTCGCCCCTTCTCTCTCACCGCTCCCGCCTCTTCTCTCTCACCCCTCCCGCCTCCTCTCTCTCTCTCACCCTCCTCTATCACCCCCCTCTCTCACCCCCCTCTCTCACCCCCCTCTCTCACCCCCCTCTCTCAACCCCCTCTCTCAACCCCCTCTCTCAACCCCCTCTCTCAACCCCCTCTCTCAACCCCCTCTCTCAACCCCCTCTCTCAACCCCCTCTCTCAACCCCCTCTCTCAACCCCCTCTCTCAACCCCCTCTCTCACCCCCCTCTCTCACCCCCTCTCTCAACCCCCTCTCTCACCCCCCTCTCTCACCCCCTCTCTCACCCCCCTCTCTCAACCCCCTCTCTCACCCCCCTCTCTCACCCCCCTCTCTCAACCCCCTCTCTCAACCCCCTCTCTCACCCCCTCTCAACCCCCTCTCTCAACCCCCTCTCACAACCCCCTCTCTCACCCCCCTCTCTCAACCCCCTCTCTCACCCCCCCTCTCTCAACCCCCTCTCTCAACCCCCTCTCTCAACCCCCTCTCTCAACCCCCTCTCTCAACCCCCTCTCTCAACCCCCTCTCTCAACCCCCTCTCTCAACCCCCTCTCTCAACCCCCTCTCTCACCCCCCTCTCTCACCCCCCTCTCTCAACCCCCTCTCTCAACCCCCTCTCTCAACCCCCTCTCTCACCCCCTCTCTCACCCCCCTCTCTCACCCCCTCTCTCAACCCCCTCTCTCAACCCCCTCTCTCAACCCCCTCTCTCAACCCCCTCTCTCACCCCCTCTCTCAACCCCCTCTCTCAACCCCCTCTCTCACCCCTCTCTCATCTCTCTCTCTCACCCCCAACGCACAATCGCACACAACGCCGTGTCGAAGACTGCCGAACTGAAACGACGTTAGACGATGCACGGCCTTCAAGCCACACCTCCTTCCCGTCGGATCGGGTAAGCGTCAGGTTTTTTCGTTACGGAAATTTTGGATTTGGTCCCCGCGCTCAAGGCCCGCGATAGAAGCTATGCAATAGCTTAAAAATAATAGATTTTTATTGCTGAGTAAAGAGGCAGTAGGTATATTGCGATTTTACATCTTTTGATAAACAACTAGAAAAGCTGTAATATAAGTCTTATAGGCGGCAATAAAAACTGTTTACTCTACGAGTTTACTAATACTGGCTACGCCCCGCGGTGTTACCGCGTTGTATCGGTTCCCGCGGGAATTTCGGGATAAAATGTATCCCATGTGTTATTCTAATGTATAATCTATATTAAAGTTTCATCCAAATCCTTCCATTAGTTATTACGTGAAAGAGCAACAAACATACATCCATACATCCATCCATCCTCACAAACTTTCGGATTTATTATATTAAATAGGATAATAAAGGTAAAGAGTGTGATTTTTGTTGTTGATTGAACTCGCTAATCTCAGGTCGATTGGAATAATTCTTTTAGTTCTAGATAGCCATGTTGAAAGATAAGGTTATAGGTTACTATTTATCCCAAAATTGTTATGGGATCGGGCACAATGCGGGTAAACCGCGGGGAGCTGCTAGTTTGTTATTTGATTTGTTAGAAGTAATAAAAAGTATGTACACAACTTATACTTACAGTTATTTTTGTAGTTAACAATATATTTTTCTTTATGATATTTATTTTATTTCAAATAATCTATACTAATATTATAAAGCTGAAGAGTTTGTTTTGTTTGTTTGTTTGTTTGTTTGTTTAAACGCGCTAATCTCAGAAACTACTGAACCGATTTGAATAATTCTTTCACTGTTAGATAGTCTATTTATCGAGGAAGGCTATAGGCTATTTTTCATCCTGGAATTCCTACGGGAACGGGCACAACGCGGGTAAAACCGCGGGGCGCTGCTAGTTAGTATATAAATACTGTATTTAATCTTTCTAAAACTATACAATTTGAAAATTAAATTTATTTTTTATGATTAGGTTATTTTATGGTTGAAAACATGGCATAGAAAGACATTTAATTGAAGTTAACTAATTACCCATTTGTCTGTCTTGACGGCAGGATATTAATAAGTGTTCTGAGACTTGGTCGTTATTTATGTTATGGTCATCGCACATTATATGCTCTATGATTTTATAGTAGCTTAAACGTTATAATTAGTTTATTTGTTGGTGTTATAGTTTAATGAAATCACAACCAAATAAAGATCTCTAACGTTCATACTCAGAGTCGTCAAATGCTTTTTTAGTAGGGATTTAATGAGTGATTTTGACATGTAATGTATGTAACATTCCGCCAATTAAGTGTAGGTTTAATGAACGTTTCTGAGTACGGCAGTTAGACCTTTATTACCTATTAAGATCTAAAATAGAGTTTATGGGTATAACGTCTATTTTTTAACTTGACTAATGCCCGTGCTCAGATGCTTCTTATAGCTTTACTAGCAGCGCCCCGCGGTTTTACCCGCGTTGTGTCCATTCCTGTGGGATGAAAAATAGCCTATGTTACTCGTGGATAAAGTAGCTTTCGAATGGTGAAGGATTTTTTAAAAACGGTCCAGTAGTTTTTGAGCCTATTCATTACAACCAAACAAACAAAGTTTTCCTCTTTATAATATTAGTGTAGATGAGTGAATGCATGTAAGTAACATATGAATAAATACGTCAATTAGTTAAGTGCAGTTCTCTGAGTGGGGTATTAAGTTTCGTCTAAACAGTAAACACCACTTCATGCGTTGGGGATGAAAATAGAAAAATGAAAAAGAGTTGTTCTCTCACATTAATTAAAAAAGATTTAACCATAAAGATAGTTAACTACTGACAAACTAACCTCAGTTACAACTACCTACTTACCGCAAATAAACTCATATACTACGGGTGCTATTTACTTCCTATTATCCGACCGAATAAAAACGCTAAGTGCTATTGAATAGCGCTTGTTAAGTTGTTAGCGAGCCAGTGAACCTTGCGATTTGATTGGGTTACTCTACTGTGAAATTATTGTGAGAAAAAGTCTATTGAAACTATACGCGGTGGAATTTTGCAATTATCGTTATGTGTATACTAAGAGAAGATGACAATCAACCATATAAACAAGATGTACACTCAGGGAAGATGGTAATCGGCCTGTCATTTCGATGATTTATTGCCAATTAGCCATTGATATAATATAATTATTAAATTGGATCTTTAACACCACGAGACGAGATATAAAGATTATTTCGAAAGGTTTATATTTATAAAATTCCCGAATTTCCCACGGGAACGGGCACATCGCGGGTTAAAACCGCGGGGCGCTGCTAGTGTTTAGATAAGCTTAAGTTGCTTACGTTACTTAAATAGGTAATCATCGTTGTAATAAAGATACCTATCTAGAACGTCTAGACCTAAGATCTATTTATCCTAATTAAAGTCTGTCTGTTACGCTTTCACGCCAAAACTACTGTACCGATTTGAATGAAATTTGGTACACAGTTAGTCCAGAGCCTGAAAAAGGACATAGGGTACTTTTTATAGGGAAATTCCCGCGGGAACGGGTACAACGCGGGTGAAACCGTGGGGCGCGGCTAGTAATTTTATATATCTACGTATCGTTAAAAAGTTAACAGTAGTTTCCTGCAATAAACTCAAGTTTAAACAGATAAGTAATTACTTGATAATTTTATTAACTTGAATACAAATTAATTAAACTGCCACTCGTCGTGAAGTAGCTTCTTGTATCATATCTTATACTTGATCTCGAGTAAAGTTATTTTATAATTTACTCGCAGCCGTAAATAGAAATTGCTTGCGAGAAACGTGTACATTAATAATGATACCAATATCCGACGACCATAGATAATGAGCTTTATTTTTTCTCTGTGGTTAGGTTTTGTTTTTTTTATAACAGGTGGTTCTTTAAAGATGAGTTTTTGAAAATAGAATCTAATTTTTGAAGGTTCGAGTAGGTTGGTGGCCAACTATGGTGTTGGAATTTTTAGACCGCCTATAGGCCTTAGTGAAACGATTGAAAGGAACGGGAACCAACTGGAATCAACCCAGTAATGAGCACAAAACCTGAATGAAGTAATTTCTGATAAGCAATCGTAAAATACGTAATGGTTTGTATGAAAATCAATAATATGTATCTTACTGTGAATAAACCACGTTAGTCTGTCTTAGCTATTAATATATGTTACAATATACTGAGAATATCGAATTGTTTACGATTCGGTACTATTCATCAAGAGTACTTGAGCAACATTCAGGGAGCTAAGCTGAGAGCTCAAGCGCCTCAAAATGTAACTTCTTCTAAGTTAAGCTCTTGGTTCCCTAACCAGGGAACCTAGAGAAAACCCTGCAATCCCCAAATCAAAATCCTGGGTCCGCCACTGCCCACGAGTATTCTTTACCTACCTATATAAGTAAGAAGTACCTACCCATCTTACCAACGCACAATTATTCCAACCAGCTTACATCAATATTTTTTCTTACAACACACTCAATATGTGCCTATATAATTACTTTTCATTCACAAGCCTGTTATAGCCGAGATGAATGACCTTTCATATAAAATATAATATTTTATAAATTACTCTGCACTACTTTGTGTACCGACAAATTCAATTTGGATTTCGATTGAATAACATCACGTTGTTGTGATTTACAATTAAGTAGATAGGTAGAATAAGATTGTGGTTATCAAGTTTAACTCAAGTTATTACTACTAAAGAGAATAAGTACGTTTGAGTGACCGTCATGGGTAAAGAGTGTCAGAGTTCTTAGACCACCTAGGCTAGGTCGTCTTGGTCCTAGATCACCTACGTCGGACATGGTCGATTGATAGAACTAAGACCGTCGACTGCTAAATGTCGACTTACCCAAAATTTAGAAAATGTAACAGAATGAGAATTCCCACCCTTTTAAAGTAGGTTATACTTGATTATGGATAGTAAGACTAAGTGGATATGTTTTTTCCATCATCATTAGCAATCCCAAATATATTTGGTTGGACTCTAACCAAAAATATTTGCCGATAATGTCCTGCTGGTGGGCAAAGGCCTCTCATCCCACTAGGATATCAGTTCAGTTAAGGGATAACGGAATCATCTAGTTCGCTTAATGCGGGTTGGAGATCTCAAACCCGACCCATGTTTGAAAAATAGGAAATAAACAGCAAGCTCGTAAAGATCCTGAGTTAATATGCATGGAAAAAACAATGGTAGAGTTTGTTTACATACTAATACGTGTTCCGTGGTTAAGGTGTATTTATATAACGGTACCGTCAAATTAATTTATATAACGGCAGTAAAAGTTAACGAACTGTTAAAACAAACTGTTAGGAATTAAATGCTTAAATTGCGAATATTCTTGGTACTTTAGGTATTCGTTAAGTTTTATTTTACATTCTTAAGTACTTGGTGTATAGAGACTGTTATTGTTATTACAGCGGGGTTGATGAAAAAGTTGTTTTTTTTTTGTCCACAGGAGACAAAATGAAAAAATCAATACTGTTGATGTTAGCGCTGTGCGCCACGGCGCTGGCCCTGGATAGCGGAGACAACAAATTCATGAAAGACTACGCAATGTTAAAGGTAAAAACATTATTATTCTGTAATCTAGGGAAAAATAAAAAGATTCGCAGTCGGTAGGATTCGAACCTACGCTCCCAGAGGGAATCTGATTTCTAGTCAGACGCCTTAACCGCTCGGCCACGACTGCCTTGGTAACTTGTTTGAAATTAGTGAACACTATATATTATGCTTGTTTCCACTAAGAAAAAATGGGCTGGAATAGGGTTTCTAATGATTAATCATCACAAATAAATATTTCTTTCATTAAAATAATAAAGATTACCAGTATTTACAGAAAATAAAATCAGCAAAATTGGCCATTTAATGACGTGACAATGAACACCAATCAGTGAAGCGTGACGTCACGCTTGGCGATACGTCACGTTGTTGTATGGATGTTCAATTATGAATATTTAGACAATATAAATGAACGCTTATCGGGCAGTAAATATCGATATATATCGTGTCGTTATTTCTCAAATGTATCGATATAAATGAAGCGATCAAATATTCGAGATTTGAAAGTAAATGCACATCTGGCTGTTTGTAGTGTCTGTTTGGATCGGTTTTCTGTTAATCAACCATACCAATGAACTGACCAAACCAACAAGCAGTGTCAATGTCATGGACAAATAGAACAGGCAACCTGGTCTGTAGACTAGGCAGTTTTTATTTGTTTTTGAACTAAACCTACTTACTACCTACTTACCGCTTTTCTAAATTTAGGGGATCAGATTTGTCGAATGTGACCGCAGACAGCATAGCTTTAAAAATGTATCGATTTTGATATCCGAAAACATCGCGAATAAATATCGTTGAGTTATATCGATTAATTTCTTGAAAAATATCGGTATTTCGATCGTAATTTTTTATCCAAGCTTATGTTCTTGCTGTCATTTTCTTATAAAGTGACGTCTTGGCACATGAGTAAATAACTCGGCCGTTTTCGATGTCAAAGTCATTGAGTTATATGTACTACGTACTAGAGAGGCTACGTCGAACAAAAATCGTGAAGAGATTTTTCTAATGACATTGACGGATAGGTCTAGTTGAATGACATTACTCGGAATTTAACAATAGAGATTATAAAAATCATCGTAGACCGGACTCTTAGTAGAAATATGTACCTAGTCTTTTTTTCAATAATCTCAGAAGTAAATTTTTATTTTTATAAAAAGTATATGAAGAATAATAGCAAAAGGTTTTTTAACCGACATAAAAAAGGAGGAAGTTTCTCAATTTGTCCGTATATACATGAGTTTTTTTTTGTGCGCTCGCGGATGTATAATCCGTTGTAACTATATGAACCGATTTTCATGTTTTTTTTTTGAAGATATTTATATAAAAAACCCATTTTAAAAAAATCCCGCCCAAATCGGATCAATAGTTTCCGAGAAATGGCAGACAAAAAATAGAACTATGTTTTTAAAACTTAGGGTCGAACAAACCTCCTTTTTGAAGTCGGTTAATATAAAAAGATGGTTGATATATAATATCAATCGGAATTAGGAATTTATCAATGCTCGTCGATAGTGTCCACTCTGTATCTCATATCTCATATACTCTTTGTAATATGACCGTTTGTTGATGTAAAAATATTTATTTTTAAATAGTAATAGTAATAGATCATTTATTCCTCAAAAACTTAATCTAATTTACAAAACCTTTGACTCCCAAACTAGAATAGTCTGTGTCTTGGGAGCCAAACTCCACCTTCATGAACTTTGCGTACAATTACTGGAACTTATAAAGTAATATGGGTAATAAAATGAAATATTAACAATGTTGGAATGAATTACAAAACAATAAACAAAATGAAAATAAATACAAGGTTTGTGTGTCACCCTGTGCTTGCGTGGGAGTATGCGCGCGTATGTGTATACGTGCGTGTGTGTGTGAGTGCGTGTGTGTCCGTGTGTGTGCGTGTGTGTGTGTGTGTGTGCGTG
This sequence comes from Cyclophora punctaria, assembly GCA_951394245.1. NCBI lineage: Eukaryota > Metazoa > Arthropoda > Insecta > Lepidoptera > Geometridae > Cyclophora > Cyclophora punctaria. Next base: position 2,833,774 of record OX596171.1, on the reverse strand, counting down.
CGTGTGTTTGTGCGTACGTGTGTGTGTGTGTGTGTTTGTGTGTGTTTACTACCATTATTGTCTGGGTTTGATATAGTCTTCAGTTTTAGAGTAATCTAGCTTTATAAGTGCATTAGATAACATATTTTTGAGTGTGTGTCTATTTTTGTGTATTATATGTTCCGATTTGTCTATTTGTTTGTATAAATAATAGCTAAGGAAGGGATATTGGTGTTGTGCAAAAACAGTTTTTGTGCCTTGCTGGGGAATAGCTGGTCTCCTGCGGTTAACATTACCATGGGTTATAGGTACTGTGGAATGAAATTTTAAAACTACGTCTCGTATGTATAATTGGCGTACTGTTAGTAATTTGACCTCTTTATACAGTGATTCTGTTGAGTACCGACGCGGCTTATTTGTCATTACTTTAATGAGAGTACGTTGGGCCCTCTCTAGTTCAATCATGTGGGTCTTTGCTGCTCCTCCCCACACTGGCAAGCAATATGATATAAGCGATTGGCATAATGCAATGTAAACATTTTTCATCATGTTCATATCAACCACTTCCCGTAAATTATTGAAAACTGGAATCAATTTCCTAATTCTTTTTGTGAGAAGTGATATGTGCCATTTCCAGCTAAGATTACCATCTATTATTACCCCCAAATATCTAATAAACTTCACTCTCTCTAGTTGATCACATACGCAGTTGTCAATATTTTGGTCTAGTCTGTTACATGGAAACATATGAATAGTTAAGGTATAGTCATCTGGAGGTTTAGAGTGCATAGTGTTATGGAAGCATATATATTTAGTTTTTGCCACATTGATCGTCAGTAAATTATCTTCAAGCCATTTAGTAACTATTCTTAAACCTGCCTCTGCGCTCTGCTTTACTTCCTTCCATGATTTACCATGAAATAAGATTGCAGTGTCATCCGCGAACGCTATGATATGTCCATTAGATATGTCAAGACTGGCAAGACTGTTGACGTACGCCAGGAATAGCGTCGGTCCTAATGTACTGCCTTGAGGTATGCCATATGTGGTTTTTGCTACGTTACTTAGCGTATTTTTGACCTTAATTACCTGTTCCCTGTTACTTAGGTAGTCCCGGAACCAATTCAAGGCTAGACCTCGCACTCCCAACATTTCCAATCTGTTAAAAAGGAGGGGTAGGGACACCGTATCGAACGCTTTTTTCAAGTCAAGAAAAACACCTACACATTTCTCTTTGTTATCCACGTATTCAGTTACTTTGTTTGTGAATGATAGAACAGCATGTGTCGTAGATTTATCAGATCTAAAACCATATTGGTGGGTTGATAGTAATTGGTTTCTTTCTAAATATTTTATTAGTCTATGATTTACTACTTTTTCTAGAATTTTACTAAGTGAACTTAACAGCGAAATTGGTCTGTAGTTCGATACAGTGTCCCTATCTCCATCCTTGTAAACAGGGACCACCACTGCCAACTTGAATGAAGTTGGAAACATTCCCTGGCTTAAACTCAGATTGCAGATGTGAGCAATTGGCGAACACAGCGTTGCATGATACTTTTTAAGAAAGTAGCTAGAAATGTCGTCTATTCCAGATGCACATTTGCCTTTTAAATTAATGATTATTTTGTCTATTTCTTTGTAGTCTGTGGGATAAAGCATAAATGAATGGCTGTTTTTATTATTATTTTCTGCTAGATTGATTTTATGTACTAGGTCTTGTTCCGTGGAGTTAGTTTTATTTAATATGTTATTTGCTAGATCCAACCCTATGGTAGTGAAAAAATTATTTGCTACATCAAGAGATTCTTTGGGATTATTTGTAAGTTTCAATAGATCTGTTGCTTGTGTATTTTTAACTTTAATATTGCCAATTTCTTTTATGGTATCCCACATATACTTTTTATTATCTAAATTTCTAAGTAATTTTTCCCTGTAGTATTCTTTTTTTAGAAATTTTACTAATCTATTGCAATTATTTCTATAATCTATATATGTCTTTTTCAGTTCGTAATTGTTTGGGTCGCTCCTGGATTGTGTGTGTAATTTATCTCTTTTACGGAAGCATTTAATAAGGTTATAAGTTATCCAAGGCTTAATAGGTAGTTTCCGTTTTGAGAATGTCAATGTTTCTGTATTTTTAATAATTATTTGTTGGAGTGTAGTGATTAGGTGATCAACTGCTTGGTTAACATCGGTAAGTTCAAATAATGCAGACCAATTTATTTCATTAATATCAGTACGCATAGTTTCAAAATTTACTTTAGTACGTGTGTAGGTGTTAATCCAGGGTGTGCAAGCTGGAGTTCCAATGATAGATAGCATTATTGGAAAGTGGTCTGTTAAATCCGTGTCAAAAACAAGACACTCACATTTGCTTGTCAATCTAAACATAAAGTGGTCTAAACATGTACGTCCGTGGGTCGGTATATGTATAGCTGGTTGGAGGCAATAATAGTTCAAGGTGTCAATATAATTCAATGTATGATTTTTTGTCATGTCTAAAGTATCAATGTTTATATCTCCTGTTAAAACAACATTTCGCGATCGGTGGGTAGTTAATACCGTGTCCAGTGAATTAATAAATATTGAAGGGTTCTTAAAACAGTCTGGTCTGTATATCCCAAAGACTGACATGTTAGCAAATTTCGCAACTAAACAATTCGCTTCTTTTATATCGATTTCAAGGACACATGCATTAATCTGGCTCTTAATATACATTATTACTCCATCATTTTGGTTATAACTCCTCTTTGTCGAATACATTGTATAGCCGTCAAGAAGAGGGGGGACAGACGACTCGTCGCACCAGCACTCAGTAAGTATTATAATATCAATATCAAGATGAAGTCTAGAAATGTATACTAAAAAACTGTCAAAATTTCTATTTATACTGCGTATGTTAAATGTAAGAATATTGAATCTTCGGCTTTGCGATAAAGGGTTGTTTATTGTTCTATCGAGGTCACTGATGTCTCTTATTACATTACATGGTATAGTACACGACCTGTCAATATCCTCAGTTAGTGTTTGGTTATTGAATTTAATTTAAAATTACGCATTAACAGAAATGTATCCTATAATTAAATAAGCAAGTAAGTTCGAGTAGTCCAGGGCCAACCCTTAGTTCAACGACTGTAACAACCGGGACCGACAATTTTACGTGCCCTCCGAACCTATAAATAGATATGTGTATGAAAGTGAATAAAGTTAATTTGAGTACCAGATTGTGTTCGCATACTGTATGGAGTAAATATGTTTGATGGAAGTGAGACGTATACATATATAGCTATCATCAATATAGTCGGTAGTAAAATTATTGTTATTGTAAGATACATATGTTTTGTTTTGTTAATTTGCGATTTTAAAGTAAAGCAATTATTGTTACTGTTTGTGTGAGTGGTTGTGTGTATATGTTTGTTGTTTTGTTGAGTATTTGGTGTGCGCGTTATTAGGGTAAAATGTAAATAAGTAATATATTGTTCAAAATATTGTTTGCGGATAGGTACACACCGGATTATCTTTGAGAAAACCTTTGAAGTGTTACTGCTAGTCCTTAGTCATCCTATCTTCAAATTCTCGAGGTCATTTTCGTTCTTAATTTCTAGGCGCTGGTCTCCTTCCGTTTTCTTTATATATATTTTCCCAAAATTGGTCCAACAGTATTTGTAGCCGCAAGATTTGGCCGCCTCGCGGGCCAAAGCGAATAGCTTACGGCTTCTGGTGGTCAAGCTTTCCGATACGTAAATGTGGGTCTCCGGTCCAGGTAGCCCTACTGTCTTGGTAGTTAACCTGTTGGTCGTATTCTTCTTATTATATTCCTTCGAGCTTCTAATAACTTGGTTCTTTGTTATATTCGACGTGAATTCGGTAACTACGGTTGTGGTGCCTGCCCGTGTTCTGACACGATATACATCTTTAATATCGGCTACATTGATATTGGTTGTAAAAGCATTACAAGTTTTCTGTACGAGGCTACACAAGTCTTGCTGTGTCTCATATTTTAAATCTTGTGATGTACTAGGCAGATTGCGGAACTCAACAACTGTGGATTTTAGCTTTTTTTCAAGATCTTCAACTTTGCACTCCAGTGTTGAAATGTATTTAAAATTGTTTTCGGAGTAGAAAATTATACCTACGAGTGAAAGGTCACTTCTTTACTTCTATTTGTGTTTCTTAAAGTATTTTTGCAATAACGCAATGCACATGAGGGCATATTTTATTTGAAAAAACAATAGCTGTAACACATGTAGTTCTGGCCAGAGCTGGCCATCGACTAAGTGAACACTGGACACCTGTCCGGTGCGAATCTCTCACGAAGCTTGTTTGAAGTGGCTTCTCTAGTACGTAGTACATATAACTCAATGGTCAAAGTGCAATTTTGAGTTCATTTCTAAAAACGCAAAATTCCTGTGTAAAATTATTTTTATTAATAATAATATATTTTTGGGGTAAAAAAGACACCAAGGTATATTTTTAATCTCTTTTCCAATTCCAAATTTTGTCAACTAGCCTATTGTATTGTTATTCTTCCGAATCAATTTTACGAACTGACTTTTTTATCTACAGATTTATGAAAGTTGTTTCGGAACTGCGCTGCTGAAACAGATCGCTAAAGAACTCAAAGATGCGTACGCCAAATGTTCAACAGCGCCACCTATGAAAGAACCGTCGAACTCGCACGTACCGCCGATTCTATTAAGCAAACTGCCGCCCGGATTCTCCATGGACCCGAACACGCAAACTATCATCAAGCCAACAGATGGCGCTGTTCTTAATAACCAAGATCAAATGCAACAAGACCCACCTCAGCCTCAGCCTCAAAAACATCCTGTATTTGTTTTCAGACCTCAAGAGGTAAGAAAATAGAAAAATAAATAAATTTAAAAAATAGATCAAAATAACAAAAACCATAACCAATGGTATTTTCATGCCTCCTGTGAGGATTGAACTCACGACCCCTGGTTTACGAGACCAGTGCTCTACCACTGAGCTAAAGAGGCTGTTAAAAGGATGGTCGAAATTTACATACTATTTGTTAAATAATATTTGAAATGATTTTTTTTACTGACTCGTGAAACAGGAGTTCTGTGTTTGACTGAAATGTGTGCAAGCTTGCATATCAGCGATTTTTTAGAACAACTGATTTGATTCAAATTGGATTTTTGTTACAAGAGTTTCTTATTTTATCGTAGCCGCGCCCCGCGGTTTAACCCGTGTTGGACCCGCTCCCGCGGGAATTTCGCGATAAAATGTAGCCTTTGTCCTTTCTCAGGCTCTGGACTATATGTGTACCAAATTTAATACAAATCGGTTGAGTAGTTTTGGCGTGAAAGCGTGATCAGACAGACAGACAGAGTTCCTTTCGCATTTATAATATCAGTTAGGATTTAATTGTTATATTTCCGATCTGTATAGTTACTGAGTATAACGCTTGTGAGAAAATAGCGGATAAAGAAAACACACACACACACACACACATTAATGAATTATTACATACTCCTAGTACAATACTCCTTTTTGTGCAGTCGGTTAATAAAAGCTTGTCCTTAGCAGGCGCCCTACAGCCCCGCCCTGAACCCGTTCATGATGGGCGGCGGGCCCCAGCTGCGGCCCTACATGCCGCAGTACCCGTATCCCCCCGGGATGTACTACCCCCCGATGCCCTACAACCCTTACGCGTACCAACAGCAGTACCAACAAGGGTTCTACCAGCAGCCGTATGTAGGAAGCAATAGGATGTCGGTGAGTGGAGATATTATTACAAGTATGAGTGTGGCTTTACGATGCCGAACAGACTTTTTAACTGTTTTACAACCAAGTTTTGGTGATTTTGCATATATTATGTAGTTTTTAACAGTGCCCCGCAGTTTTACCTGAGTTATAAATGGTTTAACTAACACGACTTTCTTCTTAAAGAATATCCTTTTGACAAATGATTTATTTTCATAAAAATAAACTATTATTATGGATATAATAATAATATGGGTAGTTACGTATCTAACTAGTTCACTTTACATAATCAATAGGTTCGGTTTATTTCAGTTCACTAAGTAAGTGCAAAACGTTGGAAACAAAACAAAGAATTTAAGTGTTTTAAAATGGTTAACAAATTACTTTGATTACCTTGATTACCTTATAGTGCGATTTATCAAATTATTTACCTTTATCTTATCATTTGTTTTACATTATATCCAACAACAGAAAAATAGCAATTCGATTGTATAAGCACGGGTTTCAGCTATTGACTTCAATTTTAAACCGATTCAAAAAGCTTATTATAAGATACTAGCAGCGCCCAGTGGTTTTACCCGCGTTGTGCCCGTTCCCGTGGGAATATCGGGAATTTTTATCCATAAAAACCTTCCTCTTGAATCACTCTACCTATTACATAAAACCGCATCAAAATCCGTTGCGTAATTTTAAAGATTTAAGCATACAGACAAACAGACAAACAAACAGACAAAAATAGCGACTTTGTTATATACTATGTAGTGATCAGTATTGAAAAGCATAGTCTTAAATCACCATGCCTACTATTGGTTAGTGATCTGATATGTTGATCTAATCTAATTGTTTATAATTGATTGATGCACAATAATAGAGATGACACACTAAGACCTTCGTTCGTCCGTGACTTGACGTATATAACCTTTATTTCCTAACCTCCAGCGTCAACTGAGCCTGCGCACGCGCCTCGGGCTGAACATCCCGCGTATGCCGCACAGCCACAACGTGACCTGCGTGATGCAGGAGCTGGGCTACATTGATCACAACCTGGAGCCCAACTACGATCAGATCACTCAGCGGATCAATAGCCTTCCTGTGTCTAGTGATCTTAAGTCGGATATTCAGGAGGGGTTGAACTTCTGTCAGAAGTTTTCGGTGAGTACTTTACGATGATGGATGGCGTATCAGTGCTTTCAATGGATATTTGTTTTTAGCCCTTCGTCATTACTATTTTGAGTAGGTAGTAACAAACCCTGGTGTCGGAGTTACCCTAAGAATCCTGTTTTATAAACAGTTACTGATGTTTGTACAATATATTTCTACAGTTTTCATTCAATTAGGAAATAAAAGTCGGTCATCATTTAGTTTGACTGAAGCGATGTTAGTTTATTGCGATTGTTAAGCTTGTTTAAAAGCGTTTATAAATAAGGCCTTTAGAGATAAAACGTGTTCTATCTCAAACACTGACTCCAACTGATTGTGATGATTATGATCCTATTCCCAGCAATGCGTGCCTGAAGACAAGCGCGACATCGTGCCTCGTCCCCAAGAGCAGATCAAGGCTATATTCTTCTTCCGTTGCTACAAGGTATGAAAAACAAACAGGGAACCTATAACTATTTTATAAGTATTTATATCTTATTGTTCAACTAGCAGCGCCCCGCGGTTTTACCCGCGTTGTGCCCGTTCCCGTGGGCATTTCGGGAATTTTTTTACATAAAAACCTTCCTCTTGAATCACTCTACCTATTACAAAAAACCGCATCAAAATCCGTTGCGTAATTTTAAAGATTTAAGCATACAGACAAACAGACACGAAACAGAGACGACTTTATTTTATACTATGTAGTGATGTATGTTAACAACTCATATAGTAGGCTTTAAGCCTGTAATATCCCAACACTGGGTAAAGACCTCTCATCTTATTGAAGATATCAGTAGTGTGATGAGGATTAGACGTGATCATCACGCTTGATTACTACAGGCTGAAAAGTAAATTGAAAATAAATGTACTGTAATGCTTTGCAAAGAGCTCCGTTATTGTCAAAACTGAACAAAAACGCAACTTTCCTACTATCTTGAGGTTTGGACTGTCATAAAGCATATATTTCTGGTACAGCACAAGAAGCTGGAGGCGTGCATCATGAAGGACATCAACGAGCACTTCACCAAGGACTACGTCATCGACACCGAGGCCGAATTCGGGTAACTATCACCTCATGACGTAATTCCTTTGTAACCCACGAACTACAGAATGTAGGTACTTACGTTTGAATGAAATGACGCTTAACATTTAAGTAGGTAGGAGGATTTTACATAATCTATATCTTAAATCTAATTTTTAACGAAAACAAAAACTGGGGGTAGAATAACCCCAGAATTTTTTTAAGAAGAATTTTTCCTTACCTTCATAAACCATTCCACATCAATAGAGAGAGTTGTCTTTGGTTGGAACGTATTTGTTACACTACTTAAATAAGCTGAGTATCATTTCTAACGGGTTCCCTTTAACAGTTCCCTCTCTAAATATTGTACTATAATATCCAAACCCTTAATTTCCAGTACCTTCTCCCGCGCCGGACGGTCGGCCCGCGACGTGCCCTTCAGAGACCCCAGCGTGGAGGCGCTCGAGGAGATGGAGGTATACCTCTACGACTACCTCAGCGGAGGCGCGCCATTCGACTTCGACCTCTACATATAAAATGATAATGACCTCTAAATTTAACACCTTAGAGTTTCACCTCTTTGTATAACAGCTCAGAGACTGACCTCTACGCCTCAAACCTCTTTCCACTCAACATTGTTTTCAAAGGAGTTCTCCGAAGAAGGAGGTTCTCAATTCAATCGGCTTTTTTAGAGCCCAAAATGAGGTTTATGATTTTTTTCTCTTTTGTTCAATTGTGCCGGTTGTACAGACTTTGATGTGCAGTAATTTGGGCATAATTCATCGAAATTCAATTAAAATCGGAGTTGATTTAAAAAGTTTACTAATTCACTATTTTGTAAGATTTTTTTGAAAGCATTTATTACGAGTAGTATACGAACGTTTCTAATGATACTCTTTGGAGATTAAATACTCATTTAATTGAACAAGTTTTAAGTTAAGTTAGGGTTAGTAAATGGATAAAGGTTTTCATTGGGAGATTTTGCTGAAACGTAACAAATAATATAATGCCAGTAGAATTTAGAGTCAAAGAAGATGGAATAATAATCAAGTCTGCAGGATGTGTATATCTGTGTGAAGCTCAATAAAGCATAGAGGTTTAATTCCGTTTTTCGAATCGATATAAAACGTTGGTATTGTGTACTCAGTATTAAAAAACAATGAGTATTGCATTGCTTATCTACTGGTTAATTCCAAATAAATTCCTGTTCATTTGAATACTCAAACAATTCAATGTTTTTCAGTTAACAGCTTACGTAATACACCTAAAATAATATATTGGTTTACCTGTGCCAATCAGTTGATATTAATAAACATCATTATTTCATACTTTGGTACAAAATAGGTACACATTTATTTTGAAATATGAAATAGTTAGACCAACTAGTACTTTGATTTACCTTGTTAAGTGCAAACCGCAATATGTATTATTTTGATTTGATTAGGTAAGTACTAGCTGTGCCCTGCGGTTTCATCCGCATTTATTCCGTCACTGTATCGTTTAAACCTTCCATTACGACAAACATTTCAAAATCAAAATCAACTAAATCGGTCTCGAGTTTTATCGAGACTAACGAACAACGATTGATTTTTATATACCTATATACAGACTTACTAAACTTGTCAGTTTAATAATCCTATCACAACATACCCACTAGCTATGGACCCTATTTCTTTAAACATTAAATTAAAGTTATCTTTAAAAGAAATATAGTACCTAAGTATCAATTCATGTATAAAAAGCCCAGAAAGTTACGTTTTCAGCAAATTAAGTTCTTGTCCAAAAAGCTCTCATATGGAAAGCTTTTTCGACGACAACGTTAGAATTTAGTATTTCATAAGTTAAGAGAAATCTTTCGTATTTAATACAGGAAAAGTCTACTGAATATTGTTAGTAGTTTGTGAACACAGCATTTCTAGGTTTATCTATAGAATTAAGATTACTTTGTAATTTAGAAATAAATTATATGAAAATTATATCTACTCTTTAAATTAATACACACCGTAATTACCAAATATTTATTATATATGTCATCCCTTAATTGTTAAAATCCTGTGAACCGTAATACTTAGAACTACAGTCATACAACGAAACATAAAATATTTATTATCTAAAGACTTTTAATTGATCATAGTATTAATCATTTAGGACTTCATGATTCCATAGACAGTCACCTAAAACGTATAGCTAACCCTTATAATTCTGTGATTCCAAAGACAATCACCTCACCTTCACCTTCCCGTCTTTGGGTAGCACTTCAGTGCAAAAGGACAAGCATAATTTTCCCCTAATATAATAAACTTCATATTTATAGTCAGTAAAATATCGCATTCATTTTTAAGTAACAATTTTTGAAAGAACGTGCTTCAAACGAATTGAAACTCTTATGGCGTCAGTCACTCGGAACATTATTGTATAAATATTATATGAGCACAAAGCTCGCGCGTGTCAAACCACAAAGGGCAACGTCAGTCAAATCAGTCAGTCAGGTCAATTTTAATGTCAAATCATTTTACGTTCGTTTTGGATATTTTGGTATTCTTTGTATTTCTGTATTAGAGAATAATAGGTTACAGTTTACTCTTTATTATTAAAAGAAACAACCATTAAATCGATACTCAAGTAATTGACACAATTTATCATAGATTACATGTCAAAATCACTCACTTAATCTCTATTAAGGAAGCATTAATCTGAGAATGGGTGTAAGAACTTGTCAATGTTAAACTTCAAAATAGTGACTTCTTGCAACTTTTTACACGTTTGATTATTAAGATACTTATATTATATGACTGATTTTGCTTATATGTACTCGTATTTGACGAAGAAAATTAGTGCCAACTAGTTAGACCAACCGAGAAGGATATAACAAGACGCCAAACAGCTTAGGATAGAAAAGGATGTCATATCATACCAGACAAATGATTTTAACATATTGGAATAATAGACTGCTCAGTGCTCACTCAACAACTTTAACAAATAACAAACGAGTTGAATAAGTACCAGCAACAGATGCACTCTCGAACATATGCTTTCATACATATTAATACTTATCTATCAAAGTTTAAAAAAAATTGCATCTGTCAGTGAAATCTAAAACCCTTTTGTGGACGAATTTCGGAGAAAGGTCCGAATTTTTGTCAAAAATCACTCAAATCTATAAAAAAAATTGCTTGAACACAGAAAAAGTTGTATTATGTGTTTGTTCGCGGACGGATTTTTGTACAAAACTTTCACCGGGGAGTCTTTTAGACCCGGATTTTTTGCAACCTCTTACCTGTAATTTTTGAAAGGGTATGGGAACGTAAATATGGGCAAAGAATCATAGACTTAAAAAAATAATGGACATTTGTTTGTGGAAAGGAAAAATTAGTGTAATTGCATGTAATTAAGGTTAAGTGAAAGATTTACCGGTACTTTATTGATAAAATAGTTAAATATTCAGCAAAAAATAACGCAAATATTTGTTATCCCACTTTATTAGCACCTTATTTTAATTATTAAAGAGGTTATAACTCAATATAGTATAATATATCAGGTTTCAATGTCTTTTCAGTTGTATTCTGAAGTGATAGCGCTACCTAATTCTATTCAAAATAGGTTCATAAACATATTGCTAAGAAATCAAGCTTTTTCAACTTATTGCAAAGTTTTGAAAAAAAAATTAGAAACCGTAAGAAAAACTATATAGTAATTCAAGTTATATTCATAATTTATATTTTTCCAAATAATATTGGCACTTACAAGAAAACCACTGAGTTCAAATTAGTGTAAAATTTAAAGATGTTTCAGATAAACCATTTGCAAAGCAGGTAAGGTGAATGCACCGAATAAAAGATATTGTCAAATAATCGCCTGCGCAAGTGTTATGATTAACAATAGAGTTTTGGGAGAAAAAAGTCAAGATGGGAAGGATTGATCTAAATGGTCGGTTAGCGGTTTAAATAGAAATTGCGATGATGTATTACAAGTTCGACATCCGCAAGGTGTTTCTAGCATGGGTTGTGACACACTGTGCCAACACTATTGTTGGCTCAGTGTGTCACAGGGAGTAAGATAAAAGCTCCTATGAGCATTTACCTTACTCTGTATTTATTTTGTACAATCATTTGCGTTTGCACCTAGTACAACCCAATATAGTGTACATATTACTAAATAGATCCATAATCCACATAGATCTCAAATTATGATGCTTAATATGCATAGACTCAATTTCAAGACAGAAAGGGACACCAACTTAAAGACAGTTTTTTATTGCAGTAACTTAATATTACTGCTACTACTTTTTTACGTATTACTAATCTTACACTTTGCATAAAAGCCTTTAAAGTATAAAAAGTATTTCAACGTATTTCAAACGTACTTTTAAATCATACCTATAAAACAATCCTCAACGCCCCACGGTTCAAATTCCCGCATCTCCATCTCTAAGTTACAACGCGCGAACATCTTCCTCTTTAAGTGTTAAATCCTGTTTCCTCAAGTTTGTAGTGTCCACGTGCGGCCGCAGGTGGGGCCCTAATGAACAAATTCCCACGGGACCCGCGACCTCGGAATCCCGGGAATTTCCTAACCAAGTCAAAGTTGGCTAATTAGGTGAATAACTTGACATTTAAGAATGGACTTAATGACTGTGAAATATGATTTTAGGTTGGGTGGTGCAATTAGAAAGAGGTATTGCGTTTGTTAATAGGCTGTTGGTACAGAAGGTGACAAGAAATACCTAGGTACTAACCAAATGCACCTACTTGATATACCTACTTGAGATAGTTAACAAGCTTCAAGCTTCTTTATGTTCTGTTACTTTTAAAAGTAGAATTCGCCACTTTGTATTTTCAAAACGATTGTTTGTGTCTATACCATAGTCATACAAACCTCATTCTTGTTCTATGGTCTATAGATACTTCCTAGTTGAAAATGTCGAATTTCAACATATTTAGGATATATAGGTAATAGTGTATGTGGATACATACACTATTACCTATATATCCTAAGATCCCAAGACAATTAAAAAACTTTAATATTAAACTTTTTTCGAAAAAGGTAACAAAACAAAGACACAGATAGATACAGATTCCATTATATGCTCTCACACCATCGACAAACACATCCAAACTGATAACGTTCTCATGGTAGTAACAGGCCACTTGTAAAAAGGTACGAAGGTGTGATATAAATCATGTCTTGTTTTAATACTTGGTACATCCAGTTCCGGACCCCCAGCCCCCTCCCGAGGGGTCAATAAGTCAAGCAATCGGAGAGCGCCTGGCATATTCCCAAAACAATCGTAATATTATCCGCCAGATAGGAAAAACATAAGTTTTTCATAAGAATTAGTTGGAAACCGTTTGTACAGGATATTAACTGTCGAAGATTCACGTAAATTATATGTTTCTTTTGTTATGTTTTAGGTAAATAAAGTAGATTATATCGGTGTAAAGGTAAACAGTATACAATTGACATATATATTTCTTTACCCTACTTGTAAAACATGGTTACTATTCTCTCTATCTAACACGTAACGTAAAAAACACGTATTCAAGAATTTATTAAGAAATGAACAGTTCTTGGGAAATAGAAAGGTATCTTCAAAGCACATGCCGGGTGCCTTGATTAAGAAATACAGTATCGTAATTGATTTAGTTCTATAGAACCGTAAAAATTGTCCGAATAACTTTGAAAGACTTTAATTTAAGTTATGAAACGACGCTTTATATTTCTCTCTTTTAACAGCGTACTCCTGAAATGTTTAACGGACGTTAGTTACGATAACCAACCGTTTGAAACAACCTACCCTTATAGACTAGTCATCACCACCGCCTTCCTAAACCGCGCACAATAAAAACAAGAAAATAATTGGCTCGTTAAACCGAAGACACAAAGCGCACGACTAAACGACAACTTCTTATTCAAAAAATGCAGTAACTGGATACCGTCGAAAACGTTGCGACTTGCAACAAAAAGCCGAATCTACGCCCCGACACTGCTGCCCGCCAAAAAGTTACATTTTCGATGATTTATGGTGCAAATTAACGAGTACATATCCTCATTCCTGAACGTCATTTCCTGGTAGAACGAACTTGCGGTAACCCTGAAGGAATTTCAGAAAAAAATGGACAAAATAACGTATGCTAAATGAACTTTTTTGTGGAAGTTTTTGGGGTTTGAGCTTTCTAGAGATGTTGGGTGAAAGAAGATCGTTTATTTGTGTAATTGTTTATGCTTTTCTTAACTGAGTCACTTTTGTTTATGGTCAAAAGTATGATGGTATTCGATTATCAAATGTTTTCATAATGTTCACATGTTTCTTTTTTCCAGGGCCTAGAAAAAATATACCACTATACTTTTTCTTTTGTGTTTAGGACGGATAAGAGGTCCACAGTTAGCAAAAACACACCTGGAATTCCAGGGTATTCTTCCAGGTTCCTAGCTAATTCCCAAATTTATTTAAAAAAGAGTTACATAGAGTAAACTGCAAACTCTGCTTATTAATTTTCGTCGGCTTCAGAATTCGCCAACTCACAGCTTAAAAACAAATTCAGTCTAAACCATGTTCTTCTAACATAGTTCCTTACTAGCCTAAGTATCTTGCACTAAATAAATATCAGTATAAAAACCCCAGAACTAACATCCGCATGCGACGCGGCTCGTGTTACAATGTCGCCGGTTTTATTTAATAAAAAAGCTTCATAAAAAACTCTACATGCGGCGGAACAAGTGCCGAGATGCAGATACTTTCCACCAAAGAGTATTTAAGGTAGAGATGGGATGAAATGTTATGAGACTTGTTTAGGTAGTTTATAGAATACCAATAAGCGTGTGTGATTTAAAGTATCGTAAAATACACTTTTGGAAGAATTACTTATAATTATGCATTTCAAACCTTTTCTTACTAGACTATAAAATGAAACACTATTTTAGAGTCAAGTTTTAGACCAAAATACGTTGTGTATTGTTGATCGAAGCAAAATACCACTGATGACAGACAAATACGAATAAAGTAACAAAGTCTAGTGGGAAATTTAAGCCAGATTATGGAAAGGAAAGCTGTAATTTATTCTATCCGGGGCGGCATATACACTAGCTTTTTATTAGCAACTTTATCAACTTTATCCTACCCTGTGTATTGTCTGTCCTATTCATAATCTATGACCTAGCTCGGTGATTCATTAGTCGGGTCGTTCGTCTTCATTGCATATGACGTACAGATACTTTAGTTAGGATTGATGTCCCGGCTTTAAAACACAAGCCGCCTTATTAACTCGAACTCAACTCACGCGCAAACGAATATGGGGGCGTGAAATTACTTAATAATAATGCATAACGCATAACTAACTTCCAAAAATTATGGATAAAAGACGTTGAGAATAGAATAGAATTGTCCAAAATAGATTATGACAATTCAAGCTATAACAACTAAAAACAACTGAAAATATTATTCGGTTTTTAAAAACAATGGAATGTGCAAGTTTGTTAAAACCTTCTTGTTTCATTCCAAAAAGGCCGAATACCACTGACGTGGACTGTCATCGTTGTCACAGTCAAACCCTTGTCAAATCTTGCCGAAATGCATTCTTAGATTTTTACACTTTGCTATCTTTCAACTGTTTCTTTGGTAGGTAATTAACGTTTTAGCAGTTAGACTTAAGATAACAATATTTCATGAAAGCATTATTTTAACGTTAGGGGATTCAATATTTGATGTCTAGTGTATTATTTTTGCGCGTTAAGCTTTTTATTTCACAGTTTAGGCTAAAAAGTTGAGACACAACTTTAAATTTAAAAAACGTTAATGTTTAAATGACCCAAAGAGCTTTTAACGTTAACAGTATTTTATTGAATAGGTAAAATTAACGAGGCCCTTCAACATAATACCGAGTCTCGTGTAATCTACACTTTCCACAGTCCGAACAAAAACCCGCTTCAGCTGTGCGCCATTAACATGGGGACATTTAGCAGACATCTTTTTACAAAAGCCCCCAAAATGACCAGAAAAAATCACACTCTTTTTACTAACAAAGGCCGTGATGCGAGGGTGGACGATCAATAATCTAAACAAAAAACACGTCCTAAAATAATTGTAAATTTTCTGGAAAGAGATTTATGTATGCAGTAGTCATTGTGGCATAATGCTTATCGCTTAGTGTCCGGTTGCAGATGTAATTAAAAAAAGCGGTTGTGTTCTGACAATCTTGACCGTTCCATTTTTGAATGTGCATCTTTTTTTTTGCTCCCACCACCGGTTTTTTAAGGCTTTCGAAACTCTTTTGTACAATTTTGATCATTTAGTTCCACTTCTTAGAAATTAATGTCGTTCTGTGAGTTTGTACAGGTTTAACAGAATTTTGTAAAAACGAGAAAGTTGGAGCTCTGTACCAGTAGTGTGATGTGTTTTATTCAAAACAATGATTTATTTTATTTTATGGCTACATAGTTCAATTCTAAATAGGTACGTATATTATACGGTTTTATTTAATGATAATAGTCTACAGACCGTCTAACACAGCCTATCATCGTCCCTCTTTTGAATATATATTCCCTAATTAAAAAAATAAGTTTGAGTAGGTTAGTGGCCATCACTAATCCAAAGACAAAACAGAAGAACATGAACAGAAGTGTCAATCACCGGGGTGGTCGAATGGTCATTTAACTAATACAGGTGGTCCCTTTATCTGTATAGGTGACCAGATCATAGATAAGGCAATTTGCCACCTCCATGCTTTAATTTTATTTGTTGCTTTGACAGATTGAGATTAATTAGCATTGTTACAGAATTTTTTGTAGAGCCTCGATAGATAATACAAACTTATTTAATTTAATTTGTCAATTATGATATTTTATCTGCGTGGAAACAAACGTTTTTGCAAAATGTTTCAATCAAAATGGACCCTCATCCCTTAATCTAAATTGCTTATCGAAATTCAAATCTGGGGGATACCGTTGATGATTATTCCCGCACTGATTGTAATCTTAATTGTAATTAAATTCGTTTATGTATAAAACCAAGCCAAAAAGTTCATACAAAATTAGGAATTTTCCGATTTGGAACTACCTATTTGGATCTACCTACCTAGGTTGCCTACGCAAAATATACGCTACTCTACCTGGGTACGCGAGTAGTAGTAGCTCGTACTAACAACTAACTCTACAAATCTTAACTGCATATGCCTTATCTGGAATTAACTCCTGAAATGTCACTTCATATAACTATGAACACATCGATGTCAAACTGACAGGTGCGTCACCAAAAGCGTTCTCTTTTTAAACCACATGTGACAGAACATAAAGTTACGACCAGCGTTCGATATTCAAACGGCAGCTGAAGATTCGAAATTCGAATAAATAAGGCGTTCGCCACGCGCCGCTCTCCCTCGTCTTATAATTATTACATTTTATTTTTAAATTGTTTTTTCAACTCCACAAGGATTCCCCTCTGTGTTGCCCGTTCCAAAACAATGTCCCCTCTGGTAGGTAATGTACCTAATGGCTGCATTCGTCTGTGCGTTGTTTTAAATTGGATACGGGTCCATAATAATAAATTGTCGGTTTCAGCCCGGCTTTGGTCGTGTGAGTAATGATAATTAAATTGATCTTTATTTTTATCTATTTTCAAGCTTGGAACGATTATGTATTCGAGCTTTATGTACTGTGTTTGGTATTTATAATGGGCGTTTAGGTTCTTTGAAGTTTTGTTTTTCTGTAAAACTCCGTTTGTAATGGTTTTAATCAAGAAATTTGAATTTTAAGCAAGTTTGTGGTTGGTTATTGCATTGTAAACAACTAGAGCGATATTATATATCAGCTGTAGTTTTCATGTACTAAAATATAACTTTTTCTTTGTTAGTTAATTTCTAAAACCCCACCACCACACCCCCAATGAAACGGAAGCCTCCGTCTTCCCACACACCCTACGAGTCTTTCGGCAGCCGCCGCCACTGGAGTACCCTCGAGCTCAGGTAAACACGACAATATCTAGAAATCTGATACCGAGTGTAGGGCGGCCCAGGCACGCGACACACAGAAATAGCTCCCACATAATGGTATATTGACAAATCTTACGGCCTCAGTGAACCAACACACGGTGTTATTATTAAAATCCCGAGTAACACCGGCAATACATCAAGTCACTCCCCTTCAGAAGGGAACGTTCTATTTTAAAAACTTCCCTATAGGTAGTTTATTTTATATTTTTTCCGCGTTATTTTTACCAACGACCAGTATAACAAGACCTCTGATCTAATACAAGATATGTAATACGCAGATCTTTTTATAATGGGTGTTTTATAATAAGTTACAGCCGCCAGTATGTTGTGTACGGTAGCGCGTGCGTTCATTTGAATTTGAATAAGGAACGCGTGCTCGCTCGCGCGCTGTTTTACTTTTTTATTTGGAGATCGCGACCAATCGGAAGCGTGTGTGAGATGATAAAAAAGTTAGGGGAGTTTTTTATGGAAGGAGGTGGGTTATGTAAAAAGTTTTTAGATGGGGAGGCGTGTTTTATGAAATGGGGAGAAGTGTTAGGTAAAATATCCACTCGAAATCTATTACAAGAGATGAATGTATCCATAATATCTATATAGTATTCAAAAAATGCTATAATCGCCTATTGCCTCTTCAGACAATGGTTAACGTTTCAACTAGATAAACTAAAATAAAAAGGTGAAAATATATCAAGAAAATCGTTCACAGAAGGTCAATTACTGAATAAATAAGTGGAACCTATAGCAAACAGAAATATATCATTTACCGAAGTAGTCTAACACGAACAAACAACCAAGCGATTCTCGGTAACTTAATATTTGGAAATCAATTATCCATAGGAAGTATTTGGCTGACGGAAAATAACGGGATTAGTGGAATAATGTACGACTAGCCGAGTACAGGCGGGGACAGAACGCAATACGGACTTACCTACTTCACTTACGGAGTTATGTCTGTCGTACTCAGAGGTGTAAATTAAAACGACAATTCACTATTTGACGTCATGCTTCATAGTTTACATCACTACATAGTATAAAACAAAGTCGCTATTTGTCTGTTTGTTTGTTTGTCTGTTTGTCTGTATGCTTAAATCTTTAAAATAACGCAACGGATTTTGATGCGGTTTTTTGTAATAAGGATGTATAATAATTCCCGAAATTCCCACGGGAACGGGCACAACGCGGGTAAAACCGCGGGGCGCTGCTAGTGTCATATAAACGTCTCCTATGGAATTATTTGACGTCTCAGAGTACGACCGTAAGTCTGAGAATTAAATGAAAATGAATGAATGCTCTAACTAAATAAATGTGATTCAATAGTTAATATACGTTGCCTCTTTAGGTAAAGAAGAAAACTAATAATTGCTTAACTTTGCTTTATATTTGGTACTCTATAAAATTTACCTATATTAAACGAATGTCACGTGATATTTAATTTGATAGTAGACAACCATAACCAAATAGAATGCGAACGCCACTTCACCACTTGTCTATTGGGATTTGTACATTACCAGCTCTATGAGCTGACCTCTACCATAGACTATATCAAATTGATTTAGAATACCATAGACTTGACAAAATATGTAAAATAAATAAATGTTGCTCACATAATAATCTTTGACGCGCTGAAGTAATCAGGAGGTACCTAAAATAGCAAAAATATATTCGCAAATGAAATAAAACACTAACTAACGCGACTGTACTTGATTGTATGAAATAAAGTAATAGAGAAAGTCATATCGCCAAGATTAATATCTCGGCTTGACTCATGTAAATCACATAAGTATGTTTTTCGTATTTAATTCTCTCATGCTTGCTCTCTAGTTGCTGTCGTAGCCTTAAGGGGCTGAGTTTTACTTCACAAGTCTTAGTACTAAGAGGAACGCACTAGGAACTCGTTGTGGTTTTACCCGCTTGGTCCCTGTTCCCCTGGATATTTCTGGATAAAAAGTAGTTTCTCCTTTCTCTTGAATCACTCCTTAAATATCTTCTAAAGAAGCATTTGACGTCTCTGAGAATGGGCGTTAAAACAATAATGTTTTAAGACCAAAATGTTTGCACTGAAGCCCACTGAAAGTACTTACCGATATTTACACAATCGTTAATGTAAGAATTCGGAATGGACAATCACATCGCCAAAAAAGTACTAACATGATTTAAATAGAGCCTAGAGCTTAGTTTGGGCCTAAGTAACCGTGTGTGAATTTGTCCGGGTAATGTATTAAGATTGTATTTAAAAGACACGCTATCCTAATAATGCGAAAGATTGTGAGGATGAAGGTATATATGTGTGTATGTATGAATTTATGTATGTTTTTTACTCTTTCACGAAATAACTACTGGACGGATTTGAATGAAACTTTACAGTAATATATGTTATACATCAGAATAACACATGGAATATATTTTATGCCGAAATTCTTGCGTGAACGGGTACAACGCGGGTAACACCGCGGGGCGCAGCTAGTCTTGTATAATATTCTTATTCTAATTCCTTCAATCCGATACGTTTCTTATGTATACTAAGTCCTTCATTTCGAGTAGGTAAGTGGTCAACCGTCGCAGTTTGTAGACCGCCTAAAGGACGTCTAACGATTGAAGCAACCGGGACCAACTGCTTAACGTGCCCTCCGAAAATATACATGCAAATGTATGTATACCTATATATGATTGTGACGCGTTGCTTAAAAAAACCGTCGTTTGGTCCGTCAACCGATTTGACAGTTTAATTTAAGGTCAAGAGTCAAGTTTGTGTCGTTAAACAACAATGAACATGTTACGAACAAACAGACACATGTCGGAACTGTTTACGTAAGATGTAATAATAAATAATTAATGTGTTTTGTCGGTAAGTGAAATGTCTTAAAAAAATTGGGTAAGTCGGTAATTAGCTTTCGACATTTATTTCAAAATTTTCTTGTTTAGTTCGAAATCAATTTGATCAAATTAGTTTTGATATCAATACAACGGTACATAGTTTAGGTAAAGAAAATAAATAAAGCTCTTAATTCAACTTTATTTTTACAAAAAGTCACCATTGGAAATGTATAAAATTCCTTTCCTTCAGTATTTTCATCAAAGCAATATCCAACATACCAGCACTAACACAAGCTACACTCAACAATATTCCTTCAAAATAGTAAAGAAAATAAACGTAAGAGGAAAGCTTTCACTTCCATAAAAATATTGATGCAGCTTTTAGCAGATCCATTCGGACGTGTGGGGGCGTTGCCATGGCGACGGGCGACCCTCCGAGGGGAAAAAACGGGTAAAAATTGCGGGGACGGACGAACGGTGATTTTTTATGGCGTCGTACATTTTTTCCGAAGGAGAGCGCCACGACGGCGGCTGGGAGTGGGTGGCGGGTACAGGGTGTCCCAGGGTTTATAGTTTTATTTAGTCAATAGTTTTATACCACGATGAAATGTAGAGTTTTCTAAAAATATATTTTCACCTACGATGGAATAGAGATGGAATAACTGATTCTACTGTTCTCTTCATCTCAAATGCTTTTTCTAATGTTTGCTTTAATATAATATAATATATAATAAATAGTAATCGCAACATGTGGTCAAGGTGCGATTACTATTAATTACGATACGAACATACGTGAAGTTGCGATAATGTTGCGATATAATGCATTAATGACAACCGGAAGTCCACTGTCTAACACATTGCAATACAAAATATCGTTCCTAATTTTAAATGTTCATTCAAGAATCAGATTGATTCGTATTAGTCTTTTTTAAACTTACACGATTTGAACACATAGTTTTAACGTACTCACACGGGTTTTTTCGTGTTAGAAAACTTAATAAAGCAAGTAATAACTTACTTTTTATTTCCCGACGTTTCGAGGGGATTGCACCTCTCGTGGTCGCGGGTGAACTGAAGACATTGGAGTTACCGCTGTGATGGGAGGGTAGACGTTCCAAGTGTTGGAAGTACCCTCACATGGTCAATATTAGAGTTTAAAGGTGCGTTCACATTAGACTGACACACAACACTGACAGTATCCTGGCACTTGGTCTTTTGAGCACGTCTCGAACACTTATAAGTTATTACCGGATTCCAAGCCGCAGAGAGTTTAAAACCGTCTTCACGATTGAAATTCGGATATTTCCTTATTTCAATCGCTTCCCGAATGATCCTCTTGTAGTAGTGCGGCTCGTTTGCAATAACTTTAGGGTCATGTAACTCGATCCAGTGATTGAGACCCGAGTCAACTAAATGTTCGGCTATAGCAGACTTGTTTATTTGACGGTTCTTCACAGCCGCTATGTGCTCCTTAACGCGTTCGGCGATCGTCCTCTTGGTCTGACCTATATATGAATGACCACAGCTACAGTCAACTTTGTAAACACCCGGCATCTGTAAGGGTATTACATCCTTCGGTGTTCGCAGCTGTTTGGCCATTCTCGTGAGCGGGGTGTAAATCGATTTTATTGAAAGACGTCTGAGTAGGTTTCCAATTTTATCCGTCACTCCTTTCACATAAGGTAAAAACGCCGGTTGTCGAGTCGCCTCAGCGTGTTTCAGCCTAGTGCGTTTCGTCTGCGGTCTGCCAGTCCTGTAGCCATTACGTTTCAGTACCTCCTGAACATGCTGTAGTTCGCTCTGTAAATGTTCAGGGTCACAGAGGTCATGGGCTCTGCGCGTCAGTGTGGTGACTACAGACTGCAGATGAGCGGGATGGTGGTGTGATGCCGCATTCAAATACCTGTCAGTGTGTGTTGGTTTTCGGTACACAGTGTGAGACAACGTACCGTCAGGCCTCGCCATTATTTTGATGTCTAAAAATGCTAAAGTCCTGTTCTCCTCCAACTCGTACGTGAACTTGATCCTCGGATGAACGGAGTTGAGGTACGCGGTCACCTCGTCAACACCTCTGATTCTTCTGTCCAGAATGCAGAAAACGTCATCAACGTAGCGCTTCCATAATTTTATACCACAAGCTGTCCAATCGATCAGTTGCTCAAAATGCTCCATCCAGATGTTGGCAAGTGCCGGGGCCACTTATTACTTGCTTTATTAAGGTTATTACTTGCTTTATTAAGTTTTCTAACACGAAAAAACCCGTGTGAGTACGTTAAAACTATGTGTTCAAATCGTGTAAGTTTAAAAAAGACTATTGCTAACCGGTACGGGCCGGAAATAGTAAACAAACTGTGTCATCTAGAATTTCTTCGGAATAAAGTTGTTCGTCTGGAAACATCCATTACGTTTTTAACGAAATGTAGGGATTGGGACATCATACCTACGTGTTGTCGAATTAAACCGCGTAGTGATATACAACATTCGGAGAAAATTCTAAGAAACGCGAGTGTCCGCCTGCTACGACAAACAATTAGAAACAATCGGTGCAGTTTAGACAAAGTGCAGTGTGACCTTTATGACCTTCATTTGGAATGCAGTGTTGTG
Organism: Cyclophora punctaria; assembly: GCA_951394245.1. Taxonomy (NCBI): domain Eukaryota; kingdom Metazoa; phylum Arthropoda; class Insecta; order Lepidoptera; family Geometridae; genus Cyclophora; species Cyclophora punctaria. The sequence goes on along the minus strand of OX596171.1, from coordinate 2,810,500 downwards.
TTGTCAGTGAGTGATTTTGAATTGTGTGACCGTGTAACGTATTTTCAAGCGCGTCGTAATTTTAATTTCTGTACCGAGCAACATGAAAATAAGTTCCAGAGATTGTTGTCTCGTGTCGGGACGGGGCGAAACGGAGTACTGTCGAGGAACAACAGTAAACGGAACAAAAATACGACCACGGTCATTAATTTAACCAACTCGAGTTTGGATGACGACACACAAAGCGTTCTCGAGAAAGGGTTGGACTTTGCTCTCACACCAAAACAAATACCGTATGAGGACGTTATCAGCAGTGTAGAGGAGACAATTATACGCAATAAAATACCACCTACGGACGCGGAATCGCTGAGACAAGATGTTTCGAGAGTTTTGCGTAATTGTCGTCCTCCGAAGCCGAACGTGACCGCGGGTGAGCGCCTAGCACTTAGGAACTTACGGGAGAACCAGGACCTATTAGTTCTTAAGGCCGATAAAGGAAACGCCACTGTGGTCATGTACACTGAAGACTACGATAATAAGATACGTGTATTGTTGAGTGACACTATGGTGTATAAGCCGGTATCGTATAATCCCACGGCCAGAGTAACAAGACGTATAAGGGCTGTTATACACGACTGTCAGGATCTGTTTCCAGAGGATGTGTTCGAACGGTTGCATAGACCGGCTATAGTTCAACCACCAAAACTGTACGGGTTGCCTAAGATTCACAAAGTCGATGTCCCTTTACGGCCCATTGTGAGTCAAATAGATTCGCCAACGTACAGACTGGCTAAACATGTCGCTGGTATATTACAACCCTACATAGGAAGAACGCCATCTTTTGTCAAGGATTCTCGCCATTTTGTATCGATTATTAAGGACATGAAGTTGGAACCGTATGACATAATGGTGAGTTTTGACGTCGAGTCATTATTCACCAATGTTCCGTTAAAGGATTGCCTTAATGTGGTCAGACGAATGCTAAACGACCACGAGTTACCCGACCAATATGTAGTTCTTCTAGAAAATTGTCTGGACGGGAACTTCTTTTTATACCAAGGTCAGTATTACCTGCAGATTGATGGTGTCGCCATGGGTAGTCCAGTGGCCCCGGCACTTGCCAACATCTGGATGGAGCATTTTGAGCAACTGATCGATTGGACAGCTTGTGGTATAAAATTATGGAAGCGCTACGTTGATGACGTTTTCTGCATTCTGGACAGAAGAATCAGAGGTGTTGACGAGGTGACCGCGTACCTCAACTCCGTTCATCCGAGGATCAAGTTCACGTACGAGTTGGAGGAGAACAGGACTTTAGCATTTTTAGACATCAAAATAATGGCGAGGCCTGACGGTACGTTGTCTCACACTGTGTACCGAAAACCAACACACACTGACAGGTATTTGAATGCGGCATCACACCACCATCCCGCTCATCTGCAGTCTGTAGTCACCACACTGACGCGCAGAGCCCATGACCTCTGTGACCCTGAACATTTACAGAGCGAACTACAGCATGTTCAGGAGGTACTGAAACGTAATGGCTACAGGACTGGCAGACCGCAGACGAAACGCACTAGGCTGAAACACGCTGAGGCGACTCGACAACCGGCGTTTTTACCTTATGTGAAAGGAGTGACGGATAAAATTGGAAACCTACTCAGACGTCTTTCAATAAAATCGATTTACACCCCGCTCACGAGAATGGCCAAACAGCTGCGAACACCGAAGGATGTAATACCCTTACAGATGCCGGGTGTTTACAAAGTTGACTGTAGCTGTGGTCATTCATATATAGGTCAGACCAAGAGGACGATCGCCGAACGCGTTAAGGAGCACATAGCGGCTGTGAAGAACCGTCAAATAAACAAGTCTGCTATAGCCGAACATTTAGTTGACTCGGGTCTCAATCACTGGATCGAGTTACATGACCCTAAAGTTATTGCAAACGAGCCGCACTACTACAAGAGGATCATTCGGGAAGCGATTGAAATAAGGAAATATCCGAATTTCAATCGTGAAGACGGTTTTAAACTCTCTGCGGCTTGGAATCCGGTAATAACTTATAAGTGTTCGAGACGTGCTCAAAAGACCAAGTGCCAGGATACTGTCAGTGTTGTGTGTCAGTCTAATGTGAACGCACCTTTAAACTCTAATATTGACCATGTGAGGGTACTTCCAACACTTGGAACGTCTACCCTCCCATCACAGCGGTAACTCCAATGTCTTCAGTTCACCCGCGACCACGAGAGGTGCAATCCCCTCGAAACGTCGGGAAATAAAAAGTAAGTTATTACTTGCTTTATTAAGTTTTCTAACACGAAAAAACCCGTGTGAGTACGTTAAAACTATGATTCGTATTAATTTAAAATTCTTCGGAATTTGAATATGAATACTCAACAAACACCGTATAGTCCATCGAAATGTTACATTTTTTAGGCCTAACCTTGCGTTTTTTAGAGGACGCAATTTTATTTTTTTGATGTGTAGGGGGGGTCAGTGTAAAGCTAAAAACAAGTTTGTGGGGTCGCCACCCTTGTCCCACGGCCGCAATCTTGAAAATAGGGGTTGAAATGGTTTTTACGATATATCTCTTAAACTATTAATTTTATTTTAAAAAAAATTTAACACTTTTGTTGCAAATTAAATTCTCTACAACTTTGGTCCACTAACTTTTTGTCGTAGAACTATAAATAAAAAGTTATAAGCGAAAATGTTCAGAAATTCGAGAAAAAAATATATATTTTTCGATGTAACTTTTTTTTTAAACATTTTACGAAAAAATGATATCAGACTATTTTTGTAGATCGTTTTTTGAGGAACAACTTTTACAAACAACATTTTTTCATTAAGTCAATAGCTAAGATTTTACAGCGCTCCGAAGTGAGTACTATTTTTCAGTACTCTTAACTATACCTACATATATTATACGTGTGTACTAATAATGTGTCATCAGTTATTTTTTATTTTTATTTATATTGTTGTTTAAATTGTTTTTATTATAAATTTTGCAATATTATTAATAATTAATTATAATATAAACTTTTTAAACTCACACGATTTGCACTCATTATACTAAATGAAACGGGTCTGTATCGCGTTAGATAATTAAACGTATTTACTAAAATACGTACCCGACGTTTCGAGCGGATTACACCGCTCGTGGTCACGGGAGAACTGGCTGGAGAGGCGAATATTCACTGCACAATATTGTTTTTTCCAATTACCCGCACAAACTACCCGCACTTAATGTTTATCATCAAAATTATTAGTCATTAAGTTGGCGACACACCACGCTCACTACATCCGAATTTTCGGTCAATTTTTTGTGTTGCCTACGACCATTAATTACCGGATTCCACATAGACGAGAGCTTAAAACCACTTTCCCGGTTGAAATTCAAGTGTTTTTTGATTTCCACCGCTTCACGAACAATCCTGGAGTAGTAATGTCGTTCCGTGGAAAGGATTTTCGGCGCATGCAACTCAATCCAATGGTTTGGTCCTGATGATAATAAATGGTCGGCAATCGCGGACTTTTCGACCTGGCGGTTTTTGACCGCTGCGATATGTTCTCTGACCCTCTCCGCTATCGTGCGCTTGGTCTGTCCAATGTATGAACTACCGCAGCTACAGTCAATTTTATAGACGCCTGGAGTCTGGTAAGGGATCGTGTCCTTCGGTGACCTCACTTGCTGTGCTATTTTCGACAAAGGAGTAAATATGGTGTCTATAGAATACGATTTTAAAATCGAACCAATCTTGTCTGTTACTCCTTTGATGTATGGCAAAAAAGCGGGCTGCCTGACAACACTCGTTGCCCTTCCCTTAGATTTCCTCCTCGAATGTGGTCTCCCAACGCTGTATCCATTGTTCTTCATAACCTTACTCACGTGAGCTAGTTCCTCATCTAAAAACTCCGGGTCGCACAACGCGTAAGCCCTGTTTATTAGAGATGTCTGCACGGAGCGAAGGTGTCGGGGATGATGATGAGAAGACGCGTTGAGGTACTTATCGGTGTGTGTGGGTTTTCTATAGACGGTGTGTTTGAGGGATCCATCTTCGCTCCGTGCAGACATCTCTAATAAACAGGGCTTACGCGTTGTGCGACCCGGAGTTTTTAGATGAGGAACTAGCTCACGTGAGTAAGGTTATGAAGAACAATGGATACAGCGTTGGGAGACCACATTCGAGGAGGAAATCTAAGGGAAGGGCAACGAGTGTTGTCAGGCAGCCCGCTTTTTTGCCATACATCAAAGGAGTAACAGACAAGATTGGTTCGATTTTAAAATCGTATTCTATAGACACCATATTTACTCCTTTGTCGAAAATAGCACAGCAAGTGAGGTCACCGAAGGACACGATCCCTTACCAGACTCCAGGCGTCTATAAAATTGACTGTAGCTGCGGTAGTTCATACATTGGACAGACCAAGCGCACGATAGCGGAGAGGGTCAGAGAACATATCGCAGCGGTCAAAAACCGCCAGGTCGAAAAGTCCGCGATTGCCGACCATTTATTATCATCAGGACCAAACCATTGGATTGAGTTGCATGCGCCGAAAATCCTTTCCACGGAACGACATTACTACTCCAGGATTGTTCGTGAAGCGGTGGAAATCAAAAAACACTTGAATTTCAACCGGGAAAGTGGTTTTAAGCTCTCGTCTATGTGGAATCCGGTAATTAATGGTCGTAGGCAACACAAAAAATTGACCGAAAATTCGGATGTAGTGAGCGTGGTGTGTCGCCAACTTAATGACTAATAATTTTGATGATAAACATTAAGTGCGGGTAGTTTGTGCGGGTAATTGGAAAAAACAATATTGTGCAGTGAATATTCGCCTCTCCAGCCAGTTCTCCCGTGACCACGAGCGGTGTAATCCGCTCGAAACGTCGGGTACGTATTTTAGTAAATACGTTTAATTATCTAACGCGATACAGACCCGTTTCATTTAGTATAATAATTATAATATACTCTTTTCCCCACCACCCACGAGGTAGAGTCTGGAGGCGCGTTTATTTTACGTGGTATCCCTTATAGGCATAGTCCACGGTGATTTTCTATATTAGAACTACTCCGTCCTCTGTCTTTTCGATGGACCAGGCTGCGGCTCAGCATCTGATCGGCCTTCTGAATTAAATATCAGTGGGAGAACTGGAGAAGGAAGAGGTGTTAATGTCGGCGGTTCATCATCAAAGTCATTTTCATTTATTAATTCTGAGACTTCCATTACGTTGCTGCAAGTCTCTCCAGAACAATGGAAGAACACTGCAGAACATTTCAGCCCTGCTTTTTGACATCCACACATCCCTCCACAGTTTCCTTTGCATTTGCAAAAGATCAATTTTAGAAGCTCAGGGGTGCTGGAGGTTTAGAGTTCTGCACTGAAATCAATAATTTTCCACATTTTTTCCAGCCCCAGTCTTCAGGATCATTATAATTACCAAGCCACGACTGGACCTGATGGTAGACTCGGAAAGTATGAAAGCGAGCTGTGTATATAAAAAAACTATTAACTCAGACTAGTAATATAAATGCTTGACTTTTAATTGGAGTCGAAAGTAATAGATCCATTTCTGGATCCATACTTTCCGAGTTTACCATCAGGTCCAGTCGTGGCTTGGTAATTATAATGATCCTGAAGACTGGGGCTGGAAAAAATGTGGAAAATTATTGATGCCAGTGCAGAAATCTAAACCTCCAGCACCCCCTGAGCTTCTAAAATTGATCTTTTGCAAATGCAAAGGAAACTGTGGAGCGATGTGTGGATGTCAAAAAGCAGGGCTGAAATGTTCTGCAGTGTTCTTCCATTGTTCTGGAGAGACTTGCAGCAACGTAATGGAAGTCTCAGAATTAATAAATGAAAATGACTTTGATGATGAACCGCCGACATTAACACCTCTTCCTTCTCCAGTTCTCCCACTGATATTTAATTCAGAAGGCCGATCAGATGCTGAGCCGCAGCCTGGTCCATCGAAAAGACAGAGGACGGAGTAGTTCTAATATAGAAAATCACCGTGGACTATGCCTATAAGGGATACCACGTAAAATAAACGCGCCTCCAGACTCTACCTCGTGGGTGGTGGGGAAAAGAGTATATTATAATTAATTATTAATAATATTGCAAAATTTATAATAAAAACAATTTAAACAACAATATAAATAAAAATAAAAAATAACTGATGACACATTATTAGTACACACGTATAATATATGTAGGTATAGTTAAGAGTACTGAAAAATAGTACTCACTTCGGAGCGCTGTAAAATCTTAGCTATTGACTTAATGAAAAAATGTTGTTTGTAAAAGTTGTTCCTCAAAAAACGATCTACAAAAATAGTCTGATATCATTTTTTCGTAAAATGTTTTAAAAAAAAGTTACATCGAAAAATATATATTTTTTTCTCGAATTTCTGAACATTTTCGCTTATAACTTTTTATTTATAGTTCTACGACAAAAAGTTAGTGGACCAAAGTTGTAGAGAATTTAATTTGCAACAAAAGTGTTAAATTTTTTTTAAAATAAAATTAATAGTTTAAGAGATATATCGTAAAAACCATTTCAACCCCTATTTTCAAGATTGCGGCCGTGGGACAAGGGTGGCGACCCCACAAACTTGTTTTTAGCTTTACACTGACCCCCCCTACACATCAAAAAAATAAAATTGCGTCCTCTAAAAAACGCAACCCCAAATGTAACTTTTCGATGGACTAGTAGAGCTAGCTAGAGCTAAGCACTGAAGTTTTCCTGAATGTGTAAATATTTTATAATTTGTATAGTATTGTCATGAATAATATCATTTTATCATCTAGTTATGTAATTTTAGAACAAGATCGGATTCAGTTATCTTTTCTCATTTCTTTGTTTATCTGTATATATAAAATTCAAAGTCCTGACTGACTGACTGACTGATAATCAACGCACAGCCTTGAGGCTGTTACACCTAGAAACATGAAATTTGGCAGGAAGGTTCTTCAAGTGAGAAAGGATTTTCGAAAATTCCTACGGGAACGGGCTCAACGCGGGCAAAGACGCGGGGCGCTGCTAGTTTTTGTTTTTTATATATTGATTAGCAGCGCACTGCAATTTTACCTGCGTTGAGCCCGTTCCAGTGGGAATCCGGGATGAAAAATAGTCCATAACTTTTCCGTTGAATGTGTTTATGCATTACAAAACGAATTATTCAAATCGGATTGGTGGTTTGTGTGATTAGCTCTTACAAACAAACAAAATTACAAACTTTACCTCTTTATAATATTAATAGTATGGATATATTTTGTGCTTATTCTTACCGTTCCCAACGAGATCACCCTGTAGAGACATTGTCCGAACTCTCCATGGAGTGCTAAGTCGAGTTTCGCGTGTGTGAGTGTCCAGATAGAGGAGGCTGCAAATATTATAAGTATGGATTTTATCCCCCTCACTCCCACACGAGGGGGTATCGCCATCCCTGTCTAGCACACCAAAAACGAAGGGAATCTAAAATTATTAGAGGAAGTTTCCTACTCGTTATATGAAAAGGAAAACTGAAGTCTTATCGCTTCATAAATCTCGCGATATTCATTCTTGATTCGATTGTGTTGTTGCAAAATATCGTATAATATGTTTGTTATGCTGTCTGCTTGTTTATATTGTGGGTTAGTTCTGGATTTATTAGCGGAGTGGATAGATGGATACCTAAACAAAAAATAGGTTAGCATAATAAGTATTTTAAGTACAGTTGTACACGGTGCAGGGACGGCGAGTGTGACTGATTTTGAAAAAAGAAAAAACAAAGTTATTTTTGTCAATAAAATCATTAGTCGCCGTATAAAACCAACTCCAGTATAGGTATTTCAAATAAACTTCCTTTGTTACAGGTTACAGAAGCCCTTCTCTCCGACGCACAGTAGGGTGCCGTGCCATGCCTCAAATGCCACTCAGATACACCTATCTAGGATACACGGAGTTCTAATAAAGTGCTAAGACAATTTAGACTTTTCTCCGTGATGCCAACATAGATTCAGCACAATTGGAAATTATTCGACTTTGCTTCGATAAAATATTGTAAGTTTTTCCTATTATTATTTCCGATTGTTGAGAAGAGGTTGATTAAGACTTCAGTCAAAGTAAAAAAATAATCAACATATAAATTATGTCTGAGAAATGCGCTCGTACTCAGACACGTCAAATTCTTCCTTAGTAGATAAGAGATTTAATAAGCGATTTTGACATGTAATGTTAGAAAAATTACGTCAATTAGTTAAGTGTCGATTTAATGTACGTCTCTGAGTGCGGCAGTAAGACATACTATCCACCAACATGTTCTACTCGTACATTGTATAGATAAACTAGTAGCGCCCGCGGTTTTACCCGTGTTGTGTCCGTGCCCAAGGGAATTTCGGGAAATGTTATACATATAAACCTTCCTCTTGAATCACTCTATTAATTTTAAAAAACCACGTTGCCTAATTTTAAAGATCTAAACATACATAAGAACAGACAGACAGCAGAATGCTTTGTTTTATAATATGTAGTGATAAATAAATAAGTAATACTAATAACCCATGACTCTTTCAAAATCGCAGCCAACCCTTCATTCACAGCTTGTTTCAAAATAAACACTTCTACACTTCACATGACATTTCTCTCATATGATACACCCCCAATATTTTTAAGTCTCATATTCACACGCGGCGGTCAATAAAGGGTTCTTTTGTTGCTCCTTTTGTGTTCACCCCTTTACTAAATCACTGCCACTCCGCAGATTAAAAAATATATAGCAACGTATATAAGGTAGAGTTTGATGTCTATGTATGTAGAGATTTAACAACCTCGGTTTATTTGTACTCGTATTAGTTAAGGTACTGACGTAACGAGGTGTAATGTAAGTTTCGCAACGAGCAACGAACATTTTTTTCACAGCATCAGCTACTCGTTGCTCGCTGCGAGCTCCATGTTTCCTCGTACTGGCTGCGAATGGTCGCTGTGTAACACGTTACATTGCATTTCATAATCCGCCTTACCTTAATGTTGCTCACTGCACACAACCTCTCCCGATTTTTTAACAAACACAACTTCTCCCGTTGAGTTTAAGGGTTCGGTGATGGGAAAAGAATAGAATGAAATCACTTTTCCTCTTCAGAAGTAGTCGTCTTCGTCAGGAAAATCGACCACATAGTCCATCATTTCAAATCTCGTTAGATGAAATAGTGAAATGGATACGTTTTTCATTATAAAACTGTAATCATACGTTCAGTAGGTAGCCACTTTTATAGAAACCCATGTGAACGAAACTCCCAATAACCCAAAGAGTGGCTGCAAAAAAAATCGATGGGCCACCCTCCAATCGCAATTCCTCCCTCGACTTATCGCAAAAAAACCTTCAGCAAGCAAGCCGGCTTCAGGGGGAGTTATATTAAAGCTAGAGAAAGGGTTGCCACCCCTCCCCCTGTCAAACGACTCGATGTTTTATTCATGTAGCGTCCGAAACGAATCAGGGATGCTGTATCGGAGATCTCGATCAAATCTTTTAGTTATTTACCTATTCTGTTGTGTAAATTCGTTGGATGCTTATCTTAAAATGTACTTGAGTGTTGGCTGAGTGCGGTCAAGTGGCGTCTCTACGTTTACGGCTGTTATTCCTATGCAAGACTTTGTGTCACTGATGATGGTACAGTCATGTCACATTAAAACTCACTAGAGTACAGTATAGTTCACAGTACTGTGAATCTACTCTGCCTTATTAATTCAACGCGGTGTAACAACACTGTTGGACTGTGTTTTGTCTCTTTTGCTCTTCGGAAAATTGTGTATATCAGAAAGTGACAAACCATTTGATAGCTTACATGTTTTAAATACGCGTTTATTAAAGAAAAATAACTTTTATTGTACTGAGAATCTCGGCCTAATCTAAGGCGTAATTCTAATTTTTATCTATTAATTTCGTTATTCGAATCAAATCCACCTTCTAATAAAATATATTTCATTAATTTGATCACTCACTGTATATTAAGTATATAAATGAGAGAAAAAATAAATATAAAATAATCCATATTACATATTTTAAATCCACGAAGGCAGAATTTATTTATAATTAAATGATCTACATACCTATATACAGTATTTAAAGTACTTACATTTATCATTGGTTTCACTCACCCTGTTGTTAAATTGATTCAACTTTGCCAAATAGAAACATGTTCTACTATATACCTATTTCTTCGTAAATTCTGTCGAGTACGGATATTTGCGGGTGTCAAATATTGTAATTTATTTCAGCAATTGTTTGATAATGGATACCTAAAATATGTAAAATAGCGACTCTAACTTTTCAGTCACGTGCCCTAGTCTAGCGGATATTGCAAATATTATTGCGAAATTGTAGTGTATTAATTGTTTAGTTATTCAATTAATTTGGTTCATTAAATGTTTTATTGTTAAAATTATATGAACTATTTTGGCGGCTTGAACATTATATTTGGCATTCATTTAAAACATTGAAACAATGTCAAGCCGGTAAAGTTCAATTATTAGGAACGTATTATAATTCAAAATATATAATGAGCTATTTTAAACGGGTCCGTTCTATACATACAACTGATAAGTGTAGATTTCATCAAATAGTTACTACTCCTTATGATTCAGTGCGTTTTTATTCATCTTCTGTAATTTACGTGCATCGTAAGACTTGACAAGGTAAGAACCTTCAAGCATATAATAATTATTATCTACTAGCAGCGCCCCGCGGTTTTACCCGCGTTGTGCCCGTTCCTGTGATAATTTCGGAATTTTTTATACATTTAAACCTTCCTCTTGAATCACTCTATATAGGTATTTAAAAAAACAGCGTCAAAATCCGTTGCATAGTTATAAAGATCTAAGTATACATAGGGACAGACAAACAACGGAAAGCGACTTTGTTTTATACTATGTAGTGATAGTGATTCTCACATTAACATTAATAAATACCAACTTGGTACTTAGGACGGAATCTTCTAAATTTTTTGCCTAAAATTCTTTGCAGGTGCAAATCCTCGTCATCGATCAAAATTGACATTTACACCACCTATTTACAACAAAAAGAACTTATCTAATAGATGTCCTTTAGCTGGACTACAAAAGAAACTTTTTAATACCAACCTTATAATGCTTTGATCTTTTTAACTTTTCTACAAAAAATGTCCTTAGTTTGTAATTCTTTGCCTTGACACAAAGGTCGAAACGCAAAAATGATTTCGCTTAAAAATCGAACATTAGGTAGGTAGTAGGGTGGGTTACCGTTGTATGAAGAAAAATAAAAGTTTGTTTTTTAACATGTAATAGCACTAAAAACTTGTGTTATGGTTGTAAGAACTAACACAGAAAATTTCAGGACAATCGGATAATTTCTTTTGCCTCCGGATTGCCCTGAAAATTTGGAAAAAATAATGAAAAAGTCTGATTTTTAAAACTTTTCTAAATGTTTAATATTATATTGTAGGTTGGATATAAATAATAAAAACGTATATTTAAACTATATTTTTATTAATTATTAAAGGAAAACACATATAGAAATAAGTTTTTACAATTTTACACAAAAATCCTTCTTACTATCAAATTTTGGCATGAGTTTTCGAGATTCAATCTTAGATTTAATGTAACCCTTTCGAGCTGATTTTGAGCACAGAGTTCCTGAAGCTTCCGTTACAGTTTTAACTGACCTTTCAACGGCTTGAGTGTGGAATGGTAATCGTAAAAAATCTATTTTGTTCTCCTCTCCTCGAACAATGAAACATTCAAGTTCCTCGGTAGAGATTTGCTTCAGGATAGGTGGTTCTGTTACTTGTTGTTGCCAGTTAATGAGGTCGTAATATACTTCTGCATTCATGTTTAGCTCCGGAACATGAAAAAGCCTCAAATCTTGGGATTGCTCTCTGCGAGCTTTCAGAATACGACGCAGCGCTAACTCTCTTATATCTCTTTTTCACTGTCTGATAACATTGCTAGCAGTAGGTTTTCAGGATGGGCGAAATAACTGTTGCGTTGTATTACCGGATCAATAATAGATTTAAATTCTGTCGTCAAGTAACGAGACCTTGAGATTAACTGCCATAAATGTCTTCCTCCATCTTTACAACTTGGATGGCTCTTGATGTGAAACCATGTCGGAGCATATACTTTAACCACATAGGTTGCACTCTAACATGAGATATAATTGGTATTGATGCTTTCTTCCATAACGTTTCTACTTTTTCGGTGACAATATTGGAAACTTCTTGAAAATTTGGTTCTTTTTTAGTGTTTTTAGACATTTTTAACTCAAATCTCGTCCACTCGTAGCACTTTATTATTTCTTGGTAAGTTGGAAGCATATTGTCTCTTAAATCACTTGTATCGCCAAATATAGGACATTTAAAAGCTTTTCGAGTACGATTCATTTTAATAATCACAAAAACACACCTTTGTATTAGCTAAACACAACTCAACTAATTTAATTAAAGAATCACTTTGTTGTCATAACTATACCCGAACGTAAACATACAATTAATTTATAAGTACCCACATCTTTGTTATTATTCGATATCTTTGGTAATAGTAGACATCAATTCTAAATAAACAACAGTTGTTTTAAGAATTTGAAGCGATATATGTACTATTACGGTTTCTTTGAAACATCAGATTTTTGAACAAAAATGTGTAAACTTTAAACCTAATCCGGAGGCAGTTACACTTATCCGATTAAAATAATATTTTATACACGTTATAATAGCATCAAATAACAACTAATTATCGCTATTACAAAGCATATTTAAAAAAAAAAAATTTTTGACCCACCCTAGTAGGTAGGTACATGAATTTTAATTAAACCTTCCGGTTTCAACAATGGAATTATGTATTAAAATATGTGGACGTTTCTTGTGTCTTATCAACCATAGAATACTTACCCAATTAATAATGTTTCAGCTATGTAAAGAAGTTGTCAAAAAATATCTATAAAAAATAAAATTCGATATCGCGATGCAGCTGAAATTACTAATAGCGCCCCGCGGTGTTACCCACTTTGTTTTCGTTCCCGCGAGAATTTCGGGATGAAATTTATCCCATGGGTTATTCTAATGTATGATCTATATCACTGTAAAGTTTCATAAAAATCCGTTTAGTAGTTTTTCCATCCTCACAAACTTTCGTATTTATAATATTGGAAGGATTGTCACAAGTTAAGATATCGTTCAACCAATTCACCTTTTGAACATAAAACAGGGTTATTTATAAATATGGGTACCGGGTGATAAAAATAGGTCCAAAATGCCTATTATTTATTAAATTGCCAAAAGTTTGGAGCATTTTCAATTTTTTTACCGCGTAATGATACCCAAAAATACACTCTTAAGGTTAAAACAATGTGACATTAAAATTCAGAAATAAAATGTCTTCGCATTAAAACTCGGAATGGAAAAACAAAAGATATTTGATTCCTACACGATGATCTATTATATTTAAATGAGTGTCAATAGGTGTTTTTTGTATTATAAAATAAATTCAATTTTATTTGTGCCAAAACATGTACTTATTACCATATAAAGTGTATAATTATTAAGTAAACTCTTTTTATTTATTTTTTCTTTACTTTTAATTTTAATTTTAGACTATAAGTCGTTAGTCAAGTATCTGCCGTCTTATTTGACAATTTTTTTATATTGTTAATAATTTATTATTAAAATATTTTCACTTAATTATTCAATTTCAATGGAAGGAAACATTTAGTAAGTAATCAATTTTATAAAAACTGGCCAAGTGCGAGTGGGACTCGCGCACGAAGGGTTCCGTACCGTTAGGTATGGGAGCCCCCTTAACTATTTAATTTATTTTAATGTACAGAATTGTTTATTTTTATAGTAATTATTAACCTAAATACTCGGTGAATATTTCAAGTTTCTACCTGTTTTCGCTATTATTATTTTAGTAAATCAACGGAGAAAACAACTGTCTAGCTATCACCGTTCTTGAGATACAGCCTGGTGACAGACGGACGGACAGACAGACAGACGAACAGCGTAATCCTGTTTTTACCCTTTGGGTACGGAACCCTAAAAATAAAAACGAATAATAAAACTAGTATTATAATTGGGTTGCTACGCGATAATTATTCACTAAAAAATAATAATATATGTAAGGTTAACGAATAAAATAAAAGTGCGATTACGTTTTCCACTAGGAAGTAGAAAATGAAACTATACTTAGAATGTACATAATATGTATGTGTGTAATGTGTAATGGGTAACCTTCAATAGCGTATCATTTGAAATATTAGTAATTTAGCAACGGACATGGCGGCCCGCCTCTTTAAATTACTAGCCTTTAGTCCGCACAAGAGTTGGACAATAAATCCAACAGTCAAGGGGTATTTTTGAGCCATTTTTAATTTATCTGCCCCCGGCCATTATTTTTGCCGAGGGGTCAACGCTAACAATGGACGCCATTATGTCAAATACATTTTATTGCATTTATTTTGAAAAATGTTTGAACATTTTTGAACCATTTACTGCAATTGTACATAGGTGGATACATATTAATCATCTTTGATCTCTAAAACACTGCTTGGTGTTAGCATATTGATGTGTCGGTATATTCGTACTTGTAATGTAAAAAATAAGGATAGCATAAATAACAATTTAAATGAGAAATGATAGTTCAAAATTCGCAACTACATACTCGCCTGCTTATGAATCCAATTTAGAGAAGTTTTATTTTATTTTAATCTCTATAATGATAACGGCAAATATTTTCGCCCGTAGGCAATGCTTGGTACAATATATTGTATGAAAAATTGTGACAATTATATCCAGAAAAACTGTAAAAGTTTTAAAATGTAGTATTGTAAAGTGATCTCGGTGTGAAGGGAGTCGCAAATTGCCACTAAGCCGGGGGTCAGGCACAATGCCACGGTCACACATATTGACACCCGGACAATACCCAGGGGTCACTTTTATTTGTTACAGAAACTTAATTTATAATCTTTTCACACACGCCATTAAGAAGATTACTAAAATCTACCCTTTTTCCTTGATAACAATTGTATATTGTTACATTTTTGGCGAAAATAAAATAAAATGTAACCGTATATTGGGCGGCCATTGTCCGAGGACCGTTGGCTTCGATTTTGACACATTTTCGAACGTCGAATGTTCGAACCTTTGATTTATGTTTTAAATTATTGAAATTCGAATTCTTAGGGAAGGGAAGATTCTGTTTAGGTTACGGGTCAATTCGGATCGATTGTGCTAAGATTATAAATTACATAACGGTCAGTAGGTCGCACGCTTCTTGGGAGCATAGGTTAACGGTCTTCATTCAAGAATTGTTGGCAACCTTAGTTGTAAGAGTTTGTAAAGGGACATGGTTTACTGAAAAAAAGGTAAAAGGTAAAATCGATGGACCGATGAAAATGCTGTGCCTTGGAGTTGGATTCAAACCATTTCCCTTTACATATAGTTAACTATTAACAAAATGTATTTTTTAAATTACAGGCTCAACACAAAAATAATACAGCTAAGACAAAAAAAGCTAACAACAGATGTGAAAAAAGGAAAACTTAGTAAATTTAATACATTGTAGTGGCTGGTAGAAGAATACATAATATGAATATTCATATTATGTAACAAATAACTTACGCATATAATTTGCCAAAATCTAAAAACATAATCAGTGCCCCTCCGCCATGTTGACCCCACGGCCCCAACAATGGCGGCCGAGCGTCTTACTCGACTGACCCTTAATAACTGCGCACATTGTATCGAAACAACATAAATTATAAATTACTCAAAAGGTCACTATTATATCACACATCATTGTCTGTCGGAACCGAATTTAATGGTTTTTCAAGCTCGCTTTTGACCCTGATCGCTCCAAAAATAATAAATGGACATCCCATTAAAATTGGGTGATTTTGATGTGTAAAAAAACTCATAAATTATTGTATCGGAAATCTTGAAAAGATACCGTTGGTGTCTAATGGTTACTGTGTGTATAAATAATATTGATTTTACCTTTTAACTGGTAGTCTTATAAGAACGGACGTGAGACAGTAGTTAGATGAAGACTGGAATGAACTTAGAAGCAGCTTTGGTCTATTTAGCCTGTATTATAATTATGTACCATACGTTTTATGTACATTACTTATCTACTTACAAAGAAAACTAAGCAAGAAAGAATGCAAAAAGTATGTATTTCATTTTTCATATCATATTTCTTAAATTCCGCCAACAACCAACACACTATTCTAAACCTTATTTTTCTATCAATAACATGATATGTAACTGAGCCCGCACCCCTAAAAAACGTTTAAATACTTCCCAAAACACTCCCCAGAAATCGGACTCCCTTTGATCGAATCAAATAAAACGATACAATAAAAAACATCCCTTAATAACCCCGAATTAACACTAACCGAACAAAACCCTGTTAAAAAACGTGAGAGAGATCACTATCAGTACAAAAACCAACCTGTTTTATAATAAAAAACAACCCTCGGGGTGTAATTCACCACGTTTTTAACCCCCAAAAAACCTGTACCGCTTTTTATTTACCTGTCTCACGATTTTTATTCGGAGGGGAACGGTTTTTTTATAGAAAGCTTTTTAATAACAAGTAGCTTTTTATAAGGTGTTGGTAATCCGATTGATAGTCGCAATTGGGGCTAAAAATAGTGAATATGAACAATTTTTTTATGAACTTGCAATTTTTATAGAAATAACTTTCCGTTTCGTTATTTCGAAATTAAAAGGATCAATTGTGTTCACTCTCCTTTATTTAGCATATTGTTTTGTGCAAAGTCCTTCTCGGAATGTATGCAAATCTGCTACCGGGCTTGCGACACCCACTATTTAAAATAATTGACAATAGAACAAAAAAATGGTTACTTTTAATTTCTATAGAAAAAGAAAACGCTGTCCATTAAACGCCAAAGTTAGTTTTTTTGCATCAAGTTAATATTCAAAATTGTAGTTATAAATACAGCGTTACTATCATAACTACGAGAGATCCTTGAGAAATTTGAGAAAAATACCGTATTTTATAAATGTAAATTATTAATACAAAAAATATTGAATTTTGTAAATATATTACTTTAAAAAACTTAGGTAAATACTATTGAATTCGTGTCATAGCATTATTTTCTTAACCAAATCTGTACAAAAGTTTTGTTTTTGTTAAGGCACATTTTGATTTCTTTGGCGACAGCCCTCGGGCTCGCTACTTTACATTTTTTCTCCGCCCGGAGAGGAAGCGCGGCAGCTGCGCCGCGTGCCGCCACCGCTTGCGCCCGCGCACCTTTTTGCATGCTCAACTAACTGCCATATTTTTTCATTATTATAACGTTTTTGTTTTCTATTTTAGTTCAGATACGTGTGTTTGACAAGTGTTGTTTATTTTTTCTTGTTTTCAGGAACTAGGAACTATTTTAAAACGTATCACGTAGATATGTTACGAACAGCTCATTCCATAACTCTTATTTTTTGGTTGAATTAAAAATAATACAATTATTTAGGTACATAAATAATGTGATCCGAAATATTTAATCTAAAACAATGCAGATATACTTGTCAATACAGCAACTTGCGTCATTGCCGATGGTAAAGAAATATATGTCAGTATAAAATGTTCAAAAAATAAGTTCTATAGGGTGGTCACTTTGAGCGCCGAACTGTTCAATACGTGATTTATGTCGCAGCAGCTGAGTCTGATATTTGCTGACACACAAAAAAACCGACTCACTTTCGTAGGTCATTTCAGGGTACAGGATGATTCGTTTGCAAACAGGTATACTTAGATACATAAAGCTAGGCAAGAAAATAACATTACCTATGTACAGTGTACACCATGTTACGTTTTGCATTTTTTTATCTTTAGAAACTAACGCCAACTTTTTTACGACACCCACCTTTGAGTCACCTAATCCCTCCCTAAGCCTAGGTAACACAAAAATAATTATCAAAGTCGGACCACCATATAGGATTATTTGATACCCGCCAATACGTTACACTTTTTAAGCGGCAGTTTAACCAAAAATAACAAGATTACATAAAACAATAGCGATAAAAATATGTATCGGATTATGTTAATAAATTGGTGCATTGAAAACACCCTGTAGCTCGTAAATTGGTCATAAAACTACCTTGGTAATGTCCGAACAATGGCGGGTCTCGCAAAACGTGGCAAATTTGGTTCAAAGGACCTACGGGGCTAGACAATCGGCCTCATTGCAGTGTTCGGTAATAAATTATCGTATTTTAGCAGAATACCACCACTCTCGCTTTTTGCTACTTGTTTTTTTGCTACTGTTATCTATTATGGAATAAATACGTGAATTGTTTAGTAACATAGTTGGTCTATGTATTGATAACATTTTCTGTTCGAGTCAAATTTAAGAAAAACCTCTTTATTTTTCCGAAGTAGGTAAATTAGCTATAGTCAGTCTGTATCACTTTATTCGCAGTGTGTTCCTCATTGTTTTAATCATCTGACTATGTCTGACCTAATCTGATCATGTCACCAGAAATTCTATGCTGTCACAGTTCAATACCACCATTGTTTTCTACCAATAGCTTATCAGCTATTGATTTTTTAATACTAATTTTTGAAGAAATTTCTTTAAGAATATTTAATGTATGTCTTTTACCGTTTCAAGACCAATAAAGAGTAAAAATTTTACAATTTGTAAAAGACTAATATGTATTCATTATTCATCTATCTTACTCAACTTCCTTAAAATCGTGTCACATATCTGGATCACATGTAACGACACGTTACAAGTATTTGCTCAAATGTTTTCTCAGTCAATTTTACTCAACATTTTATTTATAAAACGCTTTCCGTTTTTTTTTCCACTTCTTTGTTGATTGTAAAGTGCGTAATATTTGTTCAAAAACTGTTTGTTCAAGTGTAGATTATTTTGGCCTTATCTGTGTAAAAATACTGTAAATGAGATATAATTTTTTAATGGATTCAGCAATGGCAGTGCTATCAGATTTTCATCAAATTCAATCATTTTGGGATTCCGTGATTTGAATCCCTTATGTCAATCAAACATCAAACATATTATACCTAATGATAATTATATATTGCGGAAAAGGTTCTATTAATTGTAACCTTTTTGTAGTACATATATGCAACAATGAAAGATGGTATGGCGCGTTAAAATATATAATACTAGCAGCGCCCCGCGGTTTCACCCGCATTGTACCCGTTCCCACAGAAATTTCGCGATAAAAAGTAGCCCTCCTTTCTCAGGCTCTGGACTAATTGTGTACCAAATTTCATTCAAATCGGTTCAGTAGTTTTGGCGTGAAAGCGTAACAGACAAACAGACACACAGACAGAGTTACTTTCGCATTTATAATATTAGTTTGAATTAGGATATCGTATTTATTAAAATACGTTCCCGACGTTTCGAGCGGATTACCCCACTTGTGGTCACGGGATGACTCACATACATTTTCTAAGACAATCCGCCTTATTTTTAATGAAACCTTCATAACACCACCAAATTCGAACCTCAAAGAGCTCCAAAACACCACTCCGCCATAACACTTTCCAATAAATCGTGTGTAAGACGCTTCATCGATAAGCAAAGCAAACCAAGTCGTAGTTAAAAGATGGCGAGATAAGTCGGAGTCATTCATAGGAGGAGGGAGCGCCCCCGGGGATGGATTTGAAGGTACAATCATTTTTTATGCGAGGGAGGGCGCGGCAAGTTGGGGGCGCAGCGGGAGGGAATTCATGCACCGGTTACATAACAAAGACAGAGTTTCAGATGAGTTGAAAGTGAGACTTGTTGTGTTTAAGTGTGGTTGAATTTTGTCCTACCTATGTTTGAGTTTGTATCTGCTCGTTGAACATAGTAATATGTTCATTGATCTAGGCTAAAATGCAACCTATACCAACCCCTCTTCTTGTGTCAAACTGGGTTAAGAATGAACTGTTTGTAAAAATCGATAGCTTTTAATTTAAAATCAGCCATTTACATTTAAGGACATGTAAATATGTTGTTCGAAATTTGAAAAGTTTATACCTGGTACAGTGTTTTACGAAGAACGATAGAACGAATGAAACGACATCATCGACTTACATAACCCAGCCCAGTGTGCCGCCACCCTACCACGGTCCAGCCCACTGTAATAAAGAGCGTGTCTTGAAACTACCATAAAGCTGGACGCATTACTTTTTACTCGCGATAAGGGCGCGGAGGTTTTCCCGGGACCCTAACGACGGGACATATTTCTGTCCTTCAGGAGCGCTGACCGGGAAATGGATTCGCTCCGGCCGAGGGACCTCATAGCATAGCTTCTTACGACACTTTGGAATGCTATTTTGTACTTTTATCACTCTCTTCGGATGTCATAGGTATTATGTACTAGGAACATGTTATGTATAATTATATGGGTATTTATACGTTATACGGAAAAAAGCCATTATGCACCAACTAGCTGTGCCATGCAGTTTCACACGCGTTGGATAAAATGTATTCCATGAGTTATTCTGATGAATAACCTATATTACTTACTGTAAAGTTTCATCCGAAGTTTTTTCGTGAAAGAGTAACAAACATACAACATATTACATCCATACATCCATCCTCACAAACTTTCGCATTTATAATATTAGTAGGATGTATGTATATAAATCGACCTATATAAATATGTAAAAGCACCTACTAGTAATTTATAAATTTAGGTGTAAATTGTATATCTTGATCTACGAGTATATCTTAATTGGACTTTAAGAACAAAAATAGTACCAGTAACTATACCAAATAGATATATTTTTTAAATATGTTTGTATTAATATGGTGTATTTTCCCTGCGGAAAAAAACGGAAAAACCATTAGAGTTTTATTAATAAGGATGGTTGCTCTGTTTCCTTGATAGCTAAACCGTGTCCAACAGTGTCCAATCTAAAGTATCCAGTCACTCACATAGATAATTGAGACTTCTTTTAATCGATGCCGTAAAGTGATACTTTTGCTTTAGTTGGACTCTTTGGTTAAAAAAAACAGGAATAATAATAACATTTGACACTTATTTAAATAAAGTTAATTTTAATCAATTATTTAAAAGTAATAATTAGCATTATCACTCGTGGCGCCAATATACATTAATTGAATCGTTGTTAATTACCTATTTAAAAAATACTTTAAATATTAAAAAACTGATAAACGCGTCGGACAATTTGATCTTATAACGAGTTTTTTAGGTCCACGTTTGTATTCACCGCCGGTTTTTTAATAGTTTTAGACATTATTGATTAATTAAGTTTATTTTTGAACGATTAACTATTAATTTGTTGTTATGACGAGCATCGAACTGGGTACTAACAAAATAAGTACAATCATTACCTTGTACATACTTTGACCTGAGAGTTGTATAAGCTATGTAATCATTACATTATGTACATTATAATGCATAAGGTAATACCTAACAACTGTGTTAGCTTAGTACATGTAACCTTTTCGGATAATTCTAAAATTACGATAAATTAATTGGAATATTTTCCTAAATAATTTAAAATTAATCTAATATTTGTTTTCCCATACCGAACACAACAAATGAGTCAGACAAAGGGCGATAACTAACGAATTGAATGTAACCTATTTTTTTATTTACTTTCCTCACAGAAGTAAAATAATAAAATGTATAATTTAGATAATAGTGGCGTCAAATAGTCAATATTGTTATATGGACAAACAATATTAGTAACAACTTAGAATTAAGTAAGTTCGAGTAGTTAGTGGCCAATTCTGGTGTCGAATTTTTAGACCGCCTAAAGGTTGACGACAATGTTAGGAACGTTACGATTAACTAACAAAATGTACCTATTTGGCGGTAGCTAGATTTTAACGTTTTCTTGTATAGACGCACTAGCAGCGCCCCGTGGTTTTACCCGCGTTGTGCCCGTTCCCGTGGGAATTTCGGGAATTTTTTTACATAAAAACCTTCCTCTTGAATCACTCTACCTATTACAAAAAACCGCATCAAAATCCGTTGTGTAATTTTAAAGATTTAAGCATACAGACAAACAGAAAAACAAACAGACAAAAATAGCGACTTTGTTTTATACTATGTAGTGATATGTACATTTAAGCTAAGTATCAAGTAATTTCAATTCAAAATGAGTACCTAGTGTTAGCTTAAACTTAAGAAACATGTAGACATGGTCAATCTGACGATGGGACAATTTGACGTGCCCTCGGAAGTACGGTTACGCTCAGATAGAAATGCCACTATCACTACCATGGTCGGCCATGAATATATGTTGATATAACATGTTGAGAAGCCTTAAAAGTAAAGTAAAGTATTAGCCTATAATGTCCCACTTCTGAGCAAAAGCCTCTCGTCTCACTGAAGTAAAAGTACTGTGAGGAGGATTAGGTGTATGTAATCACCACGCTTGCCTAATGCGGGTTGGTGATTTCAAACCCGAGCCATGTTTGAATAGTACGAATGTCTAAAAAACATAGGCATAAACATGTCATAGGCCTTGTAAGTCTGAAAACTTCGACACCAGTGTTGGCCTTATCATAAGTTTAAATTATTTTTAATAATATATTTAGATTTATTTGCATAACATTTGAATATAATAAATTTGTAGGTAAGTAACTAAAATATTATTTAAAAATAATCGATTCATAAGCTAGGTAAGACTTCAAGTTTTAAATATGACTATGTCGGTACATCTATCATGTACTTTTATTTATGATTTTATTTTTTATTTGCCAACCTGCAGAATAATCTTAGTAAAATATAATTTTAATCCTTTAAGTAATAAAATATCATGATTTACCTGAAATCGGGTAAATGAAAGCATCGCAGACCTTTACTCGTACCCGTTATCTCCCGCCGCTACAGGATTACCGCTTAATTCAAAGAGGATTAAAATAATCCCCCAAAAATCGGAAAAACAAACAACATTTCGGAATTATTTGCAAAATCAAAAACAATAGAATCTCTAACGGTATAGCTCGCCGTTTTGTTTTGACAGATATTTAAACCATTCCAAATTATATACTTACACATAATCTACTTACATGTTTTATTAATCTGCGGCCTAGTTTTAAAAAATGTTCTTTTTAATTGGCCGCCGAGAATAGAGAAAAAGTATATGACGTTCCTTTTTTAATCGGTGGCTCGCTATTGGTTGATTCGGATGGCGTAAAAAGCTAACCGCCCCTCGCGACTGCCTTTCACGATATTTTTATCGGCGACTATTTCGAGAGCGTGTAAAAAATATAAAGAGGTGTGTTCACTGTGCGTTAGGGGAACTCTATGTATGTAAAGTTTAAAGGGAAGAGTAAATAGATAATTGGGCTCGAGTTACTTGTAGGTACTAGAACACGTTTCCAAGGGTAGTTTATCAGCTAAAGTTAAACATGGCCGCGGCGTCATTAACTTTTATCTAAGTAGTGTTATTTGCGGGCCTCCACGCATTTATTAAATGAAACAAACAAACATAAAAATCGCATTACACCATTAACGTTAGAGCAAAACAATATCATTTCCCTTTGTATTAGCGTTTGAGTGACTTATAATTCTGATAGTGTAATGTAACGCCTATGGTTTATAACAATAACAACGGCCAAAGCACCGAGGGATGCTTATTTTTTTATTATTAATATCGCATAAACAATAACTTAATAACTTGATACCCCTCCCACAGTAGCTGGCTTCGTATTGGTTCTCATGAAAATAGGCTGTGGGGGTGCGACAGAGACGGGTGTAGCGGAGACTCAGTCTGTCACTGTCTAGCGACGAAACCCGTCGCCTTCAAATGTGGAATACATTTATCGATGTTTGGAGCATAAAAATTGACAGATTTTTTTCAGTTCATTGTCAGAAGTCGATGTGACCAGACGTGCGTCGGTCGCGAAGGCACTTGGTTGTCACCATAAACAATATTAAAAATACTATCGTGGTTTAAAATATATTATTTATTTGTGTTTTTGATCTGTGAATCTGATGTATTGATGAGAACTTGTTGTGTTGTGATCTGAGCAGTTACGTTTCATATCTTGGGGAAGGTAATTATGAGTTTTGGATTTATTTAGCAATAATTTAGTAATATGCTGATTCTTTAATTTATTTAATAATATTTTTAATTTGTACCTAATCTGTTCGATTATACTGTATTATTGTACTAACTAAATGTTGCAATTAAGCACTTACCATGTTTTTTAAATAAAAATTAATATAAATAAACATTTTGAACAGTGCCACTTCTAAAAAGTGTTCTTCCTTAGCTCTATCTGCAGTTATTCGTGATTTTAAGTTACAACTTACTTTTTTGTTAGTGTTAACTTAGTGTCTCTAGGGGTCCGGGAGTTACTTAGTTCCTGACCAGCATTATACGTATGGGCACCCAACATTTAACTATAAGTAAGCGTCCTTGATATTGGGCTAGTTTACAAGCCGGCGAGTGAAAAAGAAAGCAAGCAACACATAGTATCTCTTGGCTAGCAAACAACCCTTATATATTAATACCCTTTTAGTTTAAAAAACAGGAAAAACACCAAACTATGAATTACTTTCATTTACCTCATTCATACTTAATCTATGACAAAGTAATATAAATAACAAAGATAGGAATTATAATAATTTCGTCGTAATTCTTATCAAAACATATTTTTGTCAATTTATGACCTAAATTAGATAAAAATACAAATAATATGATTATATTATTCATGAGATTGTTTACGATATTCCGCGTATTAGTGAAGTAAATATGTTTTTTTGTTATGTAACATTAGATACTAATCAAAATATTATTTATTAATTCTATTATGTACTACATACTTTCTAAATTACTTTATGTAGGTTGATCAACAATAAAAAGCAAAGTTTGATATTTTCGCTTACTTTTGCTTACGTGCAATATTTCATACTTGCAAATATGTACCTAATTATGTAATAGTTAATGTGTAATGTACAACAATGCATTATTCTTTTTTGTCAATTAGGTAAATCGTTTTAACTAAACCGATATATATTAATTAAGGTACATAAGAAGTAAAACAAACACACAAATCCAATTAAGTTATCGAGATCAAAGCCTAACAAAACATAAATTAGTTAATTGACACTAAAAAGACTAATTACTATAATTTGTGGTTCAAAAGAAAAATTGTTGTAATGGCCGTCGGCGTCGTTTGAGAATTAACTAATGATTTAATAATAACTAACCACATTCGGCCGTTTGTACGTGATTAAAAAGTTCCGCATTTTTTACAAACAATGTTTGCTGCACTTTACGTTTTTGCTGGTTAAGCACACCTACTTATATTTTTGAGGTTTAGTCGCAGTAGTCACGATTGCTTCGTCAGCAGTTTGGTAATAATGGTTGTTTTTGCATCAGATATGCTGAGCTGCGCGTCCCCCGCCGGCATGCCGCCCGCGCCCCACTCCGCCCACCCCCAGCCGTGGGCATCGCTACTACAACAGCCCACAGTCGTAAGTGTCTCACAATATCACAGTTTCCTGACATAATGTAGAAACTTCTTAATCTTTTTTAAATGAAAATATCTGGGATTATGTTATACAATATGTTTTCTTTTCTAGAAAACGGAACCCATGGACGAAGGCAGCTTCTCCAAAGAACAGACGAGTGGTTTCTACTCGGAAGGCTTCCACAGCGCCTCTCCGTCATCCTCGAGCAAAGACTCTAACGGGCACTCCCCCAGGAGCGTCGGCAGCGTCGGGGAGCCCTCGCCGTACTACGACTCCATGCCTTTGAAAGCTAAAGCCAACTTAGGTATGCATTTAGATGCGTTCCGCAATGGGCTCCCATACAGCCTGCTCACGCCGCCCGGATTCGAGCCGCGATCCGAGGGCCGCAACCCTTCCCCCGGGTACGAGTCCGCATACTCCCCGCGCGGCCTGGCGCCCCCCGCCCACGTGTCCACCCCGCTCGCCCGCGCTGACGCCACACCGCCGAAATCGCCCCCCAGAACGCCCTCGTCACCCGAGAGGGATAACGAGAGATCTTCGTTCGAACGGTTCCACGACTCCGGCTTCGACGGGCACAAACATGACGGTGACGATGGCCGCGACGGCTCCGGCATGGAGGAGGACTACGACGACGAGCCCGGCCTGCGCGTCCCCGCCGTCAACTCCCACGGGAAAGTCAAAACGTTCAAGTGCAAGCAGTGCGATTTTGTCGCCGTCACCAAACTCAGCTTCTGGGAGCACAGCAAGGAACACATCAAGCCCGAAAAGATGTTGTGTTGCCGCAAGTGTCCCTTCGTCACCGAATACAAGCACCATCTGGAATACCATATGCGGAACCACATGGGCTCGAAGCCGTTCCAGTGCACCCAGTGCTCGTACTCGTGCGTCAACAAGTCCATGCTGAACTCGCACCTCAAGTCGCACTCCAACGTGTACCAGTACCGCTGCGCCGACTGCAACTACGCCACCAAGTACTGCCACTCGCTGAAGCTGCACCTGCGCAAGTACCAGCACAACCCCGCCATGGTGCTGAACGTAGACGGCACGCCCAACCCGCTGCCCATCATCGACGTGTACGGCACGCGCCGCGGCCCCAAACAGAAGCCGATCTCCAAGATGTTCGAGCAGCAGCCCCCCATGAGCAACCCCGCGCCGCCGCCGCAGCACGCTCCCGCTCACCCGATCTTCGGCAACCACTTCCCCGTAAACCTGCCGTACCTTCCGCCGCTCCTCCCTCACTCGTTCCTCTTTCCGCCCAACAATAACTACGAACAGCGGATGTCGCCCAAACAGACTGAGATTACCGAGAAATGTCAGGCAACATCGCCCCCGCCTTCGTTGTTGCACCAGCGCCTGTCGTACGGTGAGCAGCCCGAGGCCGGTACTGTTTCCCCTCCGATGAAGTCGCCAATGAGTCTCCCGACCACCCCCTCGGCGCGGAATACCCCGCCGGCTCCGTCGAGCGACGCCCTCGACCTGACGAGCACTAAGACGAGCGACGCCGGCTCGCCGCCGCCCGCTGCGCCCACCACGCCTACCACCGCCATGAAAAACAGGAGGAAAGGGCGTGCCTTCAAGCTGCAGCCGGCCGCACTGCGGCTGCAGCACGAGGAGGACAAGGCGAAGGAGGGCGAGGTGTCCGAGTCGGAGTCCGAGGCGTCCGTGGAGGCGCCGGCCGCCAGCTCGTACTCGTGCCAGTACTGCGACATCACGTTCGGCGACCTCACGATGCACACCATCCACATGGGGTTCCACGGCTACAACGACCCCTTCATGTGCAACAAGTGCGGAGAGCGCAGCGCCGACCGCATCGCCTTCTTCATCCACCTCGGGCGCGCGCAGCACGCCTAGCTCCGCTCGAGGCACCCTCTAGGTACCCCACTCGTATACTATCCCTAGTCAACGCTCGCCTGTGGCTCGCCACCTAGACGCTGTTTGTTTTAGTTGTAACGATAAATTATTGAGTGTCTTGTCGATGTTAAGGCCAAAGACTACAGACCATGTCGGGCATTTTACAAAGTAACTGACATTTTATTGTAAATAGGTATTTATATTTAACAGTAGGTTTCATACGCGATAGTTGTATCGATGAATGTTTGAAAGATTGTAAATATTTTAGATGTAAACTGTGTAGAAAATTAAGGAATTTAGGTATTGTAATGCATTGATCAAAATAAGTATTGCATTTTATTGAACAATCAGTCTTTAAGCTTGAATAAACATGTGTGGATTTAGTTAGCGTCACTGCACTACGCAGCGTAGCGTAGTGATACCTACGCGCGTACTATATGTATGTATTGTTTAAACTTTTTCCGTAGACTTATGTTAATGAAAGTGACCAATGTATAAACAAGACTGTAACCTTTAAATAAGTACAAATTGAATTCTCTTTTAATCTCATAACTAGAAATAGTTTAAGCTGTAACGTGTACATTGAAAATGAAACGGTGAAAGTTACCTATTAGAATGTATAAAGATAATGTCAAATAAGTAAAGTTATTGTATAAACAGAGTGTATTTATAATTATAACGAAGTGTTTTATTTTATTTATTTATTAGATATTTTGGTACTAGTGAATGTAAGTCAACTTATACTTGTCAAAACTATGGGTAATATAAATTATATTAGTATTTTGTTCAAATTATTGTAATATGTCCGCGAGTTAGGACTCACCTCGGATTGCGTACATCGTAATGTATTGTTTGTGTGCTGAATTATGTGCTGAATAATAAACAATTCTAAGCATTTATTTCATGTTTTGTTATTTTAATATTACGTGCCTTTTTACGTGGAAGCTAAAACGATTCACATCCGGAGGGCCTGTAGGTCAATCGGTATTGACTTTTTGAGTATTTCTAGTCTAGTTTGAGTGTAGTTTATTAACACTTTAGTGGTCAACTTAATTCTTCACTAATATTTTATGGGAATGGATTGCTGGATAGATAAGATAGATAGACCAGAGACATAGGCTCTCGTTGACACCGAGGTTTGCAATAAAGAGCATAGCATTTGATGTCCTGTCAAACTCAAAATTGTCTCTCACCTGCTCGCTCAGAGAAAACGATGTTTTACGAGTAGGTACCTATATTATGGTACTATGGTTCTCTCTAATATTGAACTCAGTTATAGGAAATTAAAGCTCTTGAAAGCTGTTTCTTCCAACACAAATCGATGCTGCACAACTCTTAAATTTGACTTAAAGAATTGGATAAGAGAAGATGCTGTCTTCATTGGTACATGAAAGAATCAAAAACTTGTATTAACTGAATAGAATGAAAAAAAAACTACATTATTTTTTGTTTTAATATACCAATGAATAAAAATGAGCAGTTAGAAGAGAACAATTGCATTGCTATTCTTTATTTTTTGCCAAGTTCAAAGTATAATGCTAAAAGGTCAAGAATTTTGAAAAACGTTTACGACGGAAGCTAAATTATCGAAAAATCATGAATTCTTTAAAAAAATTATTTAATGGTAACTAGCAGCACCCTGCGGTTTTACCACCGTTGGTCCCGTTCCCGTGGGAATTTCTGGAATTCTTATACATATACACATTCCTCTTGAATCACTTAGTATATTTTAAAAAACCGCATCAAAATCCGACGCGTAGTTTTAAAGATCTAAGCATACATAGGGACAGACAGAATGCGGAAAGCGACTTAGTTTTATACTATGTAGTGATGAAAATGGAGTATGACTTATCCAAGTCGGCGTTTCAGTTTCACTTTCAATAGATGACTTACAAATGAAAAATTCGGACGGACTTCGCATTCCATAAATCTATTAACAAAAGTCTATGTATCTTCTGATACGTTGTATAAATTACGTGCATTCACAAACTATTAGTTAACAAGTTTAATGGAATTGCTTCTATGAAACTCACCTCTCGCATCATCGAGGTACAAACGACCACATTTACCTAACTCAAATTAGCAGCTCTTTCAAATTATACGTTTCCAGTCGTCCAACTTCGTGCTGTTATACCCCATAAATAGTCAGCCTTACCGCTATCCTGATGAATGATATAAATTTTGGTTGAGGATAGAGGTAGTCTGAATTCATATTTAAAACGGAACGATACATTCGAAAAATTACTTTTAATTAAAATAAACTTTTTCTTAGCTTTTAAAAATATTTTTTTGTTAATACGATTTCTATACTATCCGTATTACAGTACGTTTTATAATATGAAAAACAAAAGAACACGCGCGGATGACTGCGCACTACTGCGGCGCGTTGGACGGCTATAAATGCTTAAATTGAAAGAAGGTTAACATTAATATTAGATGAGGTTTTATGTTCCTAGCATTATGGTAAATCACATGCAAATTTAAACATGATACGCGCAGATACCTATATAAAAACGTATTAAACCAAAACTCATAGTCATGCACACCTTAGTTTTTGCCTTTTTATGACGTAAGTTGTCAATTGTAAAATATTTAGTACTACTTAGTACACAATTTCCGAAAAAAATATTTTGAAAAGTATTTTTCTGATACAATATAAACATGACTTTCAAAATTAGTACTAACTAGCAGTGCCCCGCGGTTTTACCCGCGTTGTGCCCGGTTTCCGTGTGAAGTTCGGTTTTTTTTACCTAAAAACCTTCCTCTTGAATTTTTCTATCTATTCAAAAAAATCGCATCAAAATCCGTGCAGTAGTATTTGAGTTTATCGCGAACTGACTGACAGACAGACGCGGCCTGAGACTTTGTTTTATGTTATCTATATCTACATAATAATATGGAGATGTGTTGTGTATGTTCGTATGGTTGTCGGATGGTAAATCAATGATTTCCATGAGTTACCTTCACACAATTAAAATGTGAAGTAAATAAAAATACGAACCAGTACGAAGGACTTTCATGATAGTTAAGCCTAAATTACATTACGAAATTTCACCAGTAATTTCACGTGTAAACGTTCAGTTTCACTATGCATGCATTCTTTCGTGAAACTAAATTAGTTTCGTGCCCTGCGCGATTTTTAGGTGAAATTAGTGTCATGCAATTAATTTCATAGTGTAGATGCAACGCGAAACTAGTGTCGCGTCAGCATTTCAGAGACAGCAGCACCAATAGCTATTGACAAGGCCATTATCTCCGCGATACTGATAATTTCACGAAACTATAATTTCAACGAAAGTAGTTTCACATGTGCTGAAATTACTTTCACGAAACTAGTTTCATCATGCATGACACTAGTTTCGTAATGTAAATCCCGCTTTAGTGTTTTCAAGCTCACTCATTCAAAGTTCGAACATCTATACAATTAAACATAACAAAGCTTAAGAGTTTGTTTAGGATTTTTTGTTTGTTTGATAATCTCAAGAACTTTCTGCCTAATGCGAATAATTATTTTTTTATTGAATAGCTACATTCAAGGAGGTTATGGGGTATTTTTTTATCCCAAAATTCCTACAGTAAATGGACACAAAACGCGTAAAACCGCGGGGATCGCAAGTCTTGCTGTACTTTTAGTGTAATCCATTGGTCAAACCGCGAATCAACACTATGTTAAGGAAATGATTGGGTCTTTTTTACATACATATATCAAGTGGTACAATCATAAATATTAAATTGTCGAATAAGCCACGTGTAGTTGTAATATGGTTCGTGTTCACATACTTCTTTTTTTTAAACTTGCGATTGTTAAGCAACGTTTAGCTGGACCCCTACCTGGATGGGTGGCCGATAGTGACATTTATATCTGAGCGATTGTTGTATCGATGGACCATGTCGGAGGCCTTTGGGCGGTGTCCTAACTCCGACACTGGGTTGGCCACTAATTTATCGAACTTACTCACTCACTTACTTACTCCTTATTTTATCCCTACGTAAGTCCCAAATACTTCTTCGATCTCCTGCGCCTACAGGAAACACCCACCACTTCTGAGATACCTCAAATGATTCTTTAGATGTTAATGAGTGACCTTTGACCTCTATGAAACCTTACGTCAGTAAGTTAATTGTACTTTTTAATTGACATCGCTGTTAGACTATGTTTTATTCAGAATAAGTATAGAATATTAACAAACCAGTTGATACAATTAGGAACTTATCACATTGTTTAATTGAGTGCCTTTGAGGTATGACACCTATATCGAATATTGAGTAGGGTTATATAGCACTAGCAGCAAACCGCGGTTTTACCTGCATCGTGCCCGTTCCCGTGGGAATTTCGGGATGAAAAAAAAGCTATAACCTTCCCGTTAATTATACAAAGAGTTATCTAAGTCGGATTGGTAATTTCTGATACTAGCACGCTTAAACAAATAGTCGGGAGTTCTTAGACCGCGTAGAGGCCTCCACCGTGGTCTAACTAAATTCTAAATTGAAACACCTGGGATCGACAACTTTACATTACTATACACCTTACGTATCATCACAAATCGTCATAGTCATTTTTTGATTATTGACATTTTTTTTCATGAGATTTCTCTATGAACTCTGAACTTTATACATACAACTTAGATATATTTAATTTCAAAGCAATTAAGTATATACCAAGTTTATTTAAAGGCCGTTGAAGATAAAACTAATTTAATCGTTGTTAAAAATAAACTCAGCAAGCCAATTACAGAACCAAAAAACTTCTTTAACAAACACACGCCCGTGTAAGAACACTCATTATTATGTAAATACACCACTCGGTATCACTCCGACTAAATGTATCTAAAAATAGATATATTCTTTTGTTTCGCACTTAATTGTTATTTATGAAGCCAGCATTTTTTAGCAAACAATACTATTTTTATGTCCCCTTAACGGGTAAAAACTGTATGAATAATTTAAATACTTAACCGTGCTATCTTCGTGAATTTTATGTGGAGTTTACGAGCTATGGACGGCTCAGTCTAAAAATATAATGGTTTCAAATGTTATGGGAATTGGGGGATGTTGAACTGCTTCGAACGAGTTGGAAATGTTTAAATTAGGCAGTATTTTTGAGAGAAGCGATTTTAATGACACCAAAAGCATTTTGAACATTTTCTGTAATAACATCGTAGTAGAAAAATAGCTGAATACGCATAAGAGAGCCTTGAAGGCCTAGTTTGAATATTTCAAGTACAGTATAGTGAGAGAATCAAGTACCGTTATAAACTAATTAAACATAATATGAGCATTTAATTGGTAGAGCAAGCTTTGCTTAATTTTAATTTATATCACGTCACAATGACTTTTTACATTTTAAATATGAAAATAGGCCTTAAAAAAGTTTTCATTGCGATCCTTCTAACTATGAATAATCTAATCTAACCTTACACATTATTTCTTAATAAACCTCTTTGAACCTATTCTCATTTTTGTTAATTCTATCTTAAAAAATGTGCTACATTAATAACGAAGTAAAAATAGGTATGGATACTGATTAAATAGTTAATACATACTTTATATACTTGAAACGAACATAAAATACTTTGCAAATAAGCCTATTTACATATGAACGGTGTTATTTTTAGCTCTCCGAGCACATTGTCGCCGATATACCAGTCTAATTATAATGTTACGGCACTCAGTCTTGTTGCTAACGCGTTGGGTTTACCTGACGTAGGTTTCATTTTACAAAATTATTATTATTATACTAAACTGACAGTGCCGTACTGGGAATTTCGGGATAAAAAGGCATATGAACTTTATCTTGAATGTGACTATTCTTGTAATATAATATAATATAATTGATTAATTCGAATCGGATCGGATAATTCAAATCGAACGCACAAATCTGTGGATCTGTGAGCGCGTTCGATTCGACTGAAAAATGAAACTCTTTGGCTTTATATAATACAGTAGAACCTCGATAAGTTAAAGTCCAAGGGAAACACAAAATAGTTTAAGTTATCGAGGTTTTAAGTTATCAAGGGTCTATGTTAGGGATAGGTTAATATAGAGGTAGGTATGTACATATGTATGTATGTACCCTTGTTCCTAATTTTACTCTAATGCGTCAGAATTGGTCCAATAAAATACAGAAATTTAAATAATTTTTCTTTTTTTTTTAAAGTTCGGTGGTCATCCATGCTTTTTTATTAGCTTCATAATCCATGGGCAGTAACTTTAGACCTGCGAAGCACCGAGGTTTTTTTGACTTGCCTATAATTAAAGGTTTCAGTTTTTGTGTGCCCGTAGAATTAGCACAAAGCAGAATCGTAACTCGTTCTTTGCTGTGCTTTCCTCCATGACATTTTTCATTTTTCAATGTTAACGTTTTGTCAGGAAGATATTTGAAAAATTATTCAAGTAAGCCGTTGTCTTAAGGCTCCGCCGCCGCAAAATTTTAAAGAATTTCGAAGAAGCAAACAATAGGTGACGTTATGTATTGTTTACGTTATTAATTTAACTATGTAGTGAACACGTGCAAGCAATAAATACCGAAACCTTTTGTTTTGCACACTCGTTCAAAATGACTCATTGACAAACAATTTTATGTTATAGAGGTTGTGGAAACATTTCTTTAAGTTACTGAGGGCCAATACAGAGATTACTTATTTAAGTTATAGAGGTTGCGTATTTTAAGTTGTAGAGGTTTTGGGCTCTGATGGGAAGGGAACATATTATTTTTTGAAGTTATAGAGGTTTTTAAGTTACCGAGGTTTGAGTTATCGAGGTTCTACTGTATACCTACTAGCCTACTACCTTCCCGTTGAATGTCGCTATAGATTATAAAAATAATTATTCAAATCGGATTTGTAGTTTTTTAAATTAGCCCTTACATACAAACAGTTAGAAATTGTACCTCTTTATAATATTTGTAGATGCTCGTAGAGCAGAAGTAAAGAGCAGAAAGAGAAAAATCGCGAGATTTGCTTTATAGTAGTGAGTAGTGAGCCTTAACTTAACATTGGTTATAATATAACGAATCATTTGTATATTTCTTTATTTTATATTAAAATGTTTTTTGTTAACTCTCATTATTATTCCACAAATTGCCAAGATCTAAACTGGATGAAACTAGTACCTTAATAAGTTACTTTCTAGTGGTTTAAGTCAGTTTATGTACATATTATCTATGGATAGTACCTAATGTGGATATTCAAAACAAGATATTTAAAGTACTTTTTTTGAAGTGAAAACTTCTTTAGCAGCAGTGTGGAGTTTTTTGCTGCGAAAAAATTAAACTCGCGTCAAGACACGTGACCTGATCGAAAATACGTAGGACGTTTTGTCGTTAATATTCAAGTTTTCACCTCTAGCAACCCGTTTTTTAAAGTATAATTTTGACATTTCTTCAAACACAATCTTAAAATATTGACATTAGGATGCGATAGTTATACCAAGGATAATTAGAGGATAGTGTGATACATAACATTGTGATACATTCTTAGATTTATACTTTGTTTTTTCCTTAGTTTAAAAAAAACTGTTTGTTTTCCAAATAAAATAAAATAAAATAAAATAAATAAATAAAATAACATAATGATCTTGAGGTACATGTACTAACGGCCGTACTCAGAGACGTCAAATGCTTTAGTAGACATTTGGTTAGTGATTTTGACATGTAATGTATGAACAATTGAGTCAATTAGTTAAGTTTCGTCTCTGAGTGTGGCAGTTAGTAATGAACTTACATGTAGATGACGTAAATAGTCTTCCGCTACATTTAGTATCTGGATACGAAAACAGATGTGGAGTTTTCCAAAACATATAAAACAAGACTCAATTAACATAATTATATTACAATAGAGACTTGACAGGTGCGGCCTCGGCCAGCCCATACTATTCTGTTTCGGTTTTTTTCTCATTTAGTTTCGCTTTTTCATAGTTCTAAAACAATTGAACTGGTAGATGTGTGTTACAAATGGCTGTTTTTGACGTAGTTTTCTTTAAAATATATAATATTTAATTTTTACGTGCTAGATTAAATATAAGTCTAAGATTTTTTTTACTTGTTTTCGAATAAGTATTTAGTTGTTTTCTTGAGTTGAATGTTCTTTTAAGTAGTTTCACCGCTTTGGCAAAATATTAAGAAAAAAAATCTTTTGTGAAAATTATTTTCAAAAAACCAAGCTTAATTTTTTATGGTCTTTGGCAAATTCTTTTTTATTTTATTTCTATTTAGTATTTACTC
The DNA here is from genome assembly GCA_951394245.1 of Cyclophora punctaria. Taxonomy (NCBI): domain Eukaryota; kingdom Metazoa; phylum Arthropoda; class Insecta; order Lepidoptera; family Geometridae; genus Cyclophora; species Cyclophora punctaria. The sequence goes on along the minus strand of OX596171.1, from coordinate 2,774,991 downwards.
ATATTATTTTGGAAATCCAAAAGTCACATTTGAATATTATATTCTTCGATTGTTTTTTAATTTCATAGAGCTAAGACTACGGCGTAAAATTCTCGTGACACAATGTTAGTTACCTCCGAAACAGCTCGACCAATTTTTATAAAATTTTATACGCAAATTCAATAGGTCTGAGAATCTACAACATATCAATTTTTTTTGCATACCTACCCCTAAATGTTAAGGGTGGTCCTTCCCTTAATTTTTATATGGCAAAACAGCTATTCTGTCTATAGTAAAAAAATAAATGAACAGAAAATATGAAGAGTGTTGTTCTAAAGGCTTTTCCACAAGGAACAGTGTCTGAATTCCGGATATGTCCGCGCGGAATTCCGGCTTTCTTCCGTCGGGTTTCCGGATGGTGACGTGTGGCGTCCGCATTCGTATTGACACTACAACTAAGTAAAAGGGTAGCGTGAATAAGTTTTTTGGAAAATACATAGAAATTGTGTTTGGATTTGAGTATTTTTTATCTATTTGAGTTACTCGATAATACCATTTAATATAATAAATAAATAGAAAATATTAAAGTTCCCCTTATTTAATTTACATAGGGGTATTCCCCTATGTAAATTAAATTACATATGTTTTACAGATTAAGTTAATAAATACACCCGGACCAAATCACACACGGTTAGTGAGACCCAAATGAAGCTCTAAGCTTATATTATGGAATCTAACTTACTAATAATACATACCTATACATACACAAATATTTTATTGGAATATATATGACAGAGCCAACCTCTCCTAAAATAAAAAGACCTAAAATACCCCACAAATGTTACCATCGCATCGACTAAAAAAGCGTCCAGTCCACTCTTCCGAGAAGTACCTATGGCAGTTGCACTTTTTCGCGTAACTGGTGATATTTTATAGATATTAAGACGCCATTGAGCCGGTGATCGAATGCGCCAATTGTCGCCTGACCCAAATCCAGCGGATGTGACATTCAATGAAAATCATTGAAAAAATCGCCTTAAAAAGAATTCGAGTTAACTCTGCTTCTACTCGGCACGAGGTAGCGTTAGGAACAGAAATGCGTGGAGTAGAGTAGTGTAACAAAATATTTGAAGATACATTTTTGCTATATTGCTACTGTATCAGATAACCACTTTTTTCTTGAATATGATATCTAATGGAACTTCCATTGAAAAATCTGTTAGTAAATAAATATGTACAGGAAAATATCAGAAACTGTTTTTTATTTAATTAGATCTCTTATTCAATATATTATTATGAAACTTTTTATCATAATTAGCCTTCTTTTACATTTATGCTTTTAATGTTTTTGACGTTTGAGTGTTCGACGGTTATGTAAGACGCATTAATTAAACAATTAGTCCAACATAAATTAGAAGCAATAACACCTCTCCAACATCTTTAACTTCACGGAATGAGACCTCTCCATGCATTTAACTTCGCTACCTCTACATTCCTATAAAACCATGAATCGGTATCGTTAACAATGTGCTACTTTTTTGCCGCGTCCGTGCCGCGCAGGTGACACCACGCAGGCTCCAAAAAACTCAACCTGTAGGTATAAAACACGCATTAAAAAAAAAACCTTTCATACATTTTAAGCATTATGGTCGGATACTTATGTGTAACGTGCAAACCTTTTTTTTCGCTCAAGTGTGTCTGTGGCCTTATTTCGCAGATGCATTTTAGGGGTGTTTGAAAGTTGAATAGGTAAAAAGGTATTTTTTAAACAATAATCAATGGATTATTTGGACTAATAGTCGGAACAATTAAAAAAATATCATTAAATATTTTTTTTATTCGATTTTATGTTATTTTATTAAATAACTCTCATATCATAACACTCGTTTCTTAATTCCGAAATCTGACCAGTAAAGCCTACCTACTATTTAACTACTTACCATTTAATAAAAAATAAGCACATTAACACATTCATCACTCCACACAAAGGCGCCTAAATGTTTCCAACGGTTTGCTCTCTCTAACTGCTAATTTGTGATTTTTCACACACACCTCTCAATTAAAACAAGTAGATGATTTATTACCAGTACCTACAAATTTAAAAAATATTAATCTTTTACGAAAACCGACTGTAAAAATTATAATTTTTCACTTTAGTCACAGCTTTACCTTTTAGTTAGATAAGTACAAATATTATTTTATTACTTAAACAAAATGATTTATTGTTCATATACGATCCATTGATTATTTTTTAATTTCATTTAAATAAGTATTTTTTATTACCGGGAACGAAAGAAAGATTTATTACAAAAAATCATGTCACATGCGTTTATGTAAAAACTGATTAGTTTGCAGTTACGTGCCACTGGCCTGATTTAATTCATCATTTAATAATACCATATGGTTGTGGGCAGAATGTGGGCTATGGGCTCAGCCTACCGTAAGCTCGCAATTAAAAAAAATTGCAGGTTTTTAACCAAGGAGGCGGTATAGAGGCGGCACGCTCCATGGAGTTTCAATTTTTTTCCAGCCAGCTGTTGTTTGATGACCACTCATGCTGTTATAGTTTTTATTCTTCGGCGTATGTTAAGTGATACCACGAATTTGGACTTCAAGTAGGTACCAGATGTTTTGTTCAGTTTATTTACAAGAAAAAAGTGTCTTTTTAATATTATTAAATGTACTTAGGCAAAATCAGTAACTCCTTTTACAACAAATAGACTTGTAATACAAACTAAGATGTCAAACTTTTTCTTCACTAAAACAACTTAAATTTTGTTTTACAAAATCCAAAATTAAATATGCACTAGCATTAGAAAATACTCAGAGAAAATTTTTGCATCTTTCAAACGGGTCTGGGTGTAAGAAACACAAAAACAAATAATTATGTAAATCCAAAATTACGTATCTTATTTTTGAACTGTCACTGCGAATTAAATCGAGCTAGTATTTGAAACAATAGATAAAGATTGTACGAAAAAAACATGGCAAATTAAAATTTTAAAAAGTATTTAAATGCAAATGTTAAAATGTCTTTTATATATTTCTAAACGATTTTGATCTGCACATCTGCTTTAAAACACGACCTTTTACACAAATCCTTACATTAAAAAATGTCGTAATCCCAAAACAAACCCAGCCTGCGTTATTTATTAGTGAAATATTGATTTGGCTCGTTCTCAGAACCGGAGAATGCAACACTTGCTTAATCTGCCATCAGACGTGTCTATGGTTTCTCTATTATTTCATAGACACGTGTTCCGCGTTAGTTCTATCCGTTTTTTATATTTCACTAAACAAATCCGTTTCTCTATGGTGCTCTAGAGAGCTCTATCATAGGATCTCGATGGGAACTCGACGGAAAATCACTATTAAAATGTACTTCGGAAAATCAGCAAAGTATATCAATTAAAAATGCTTGATCATAACAAATATTCGTAGTCTTTTTCCAGACTACTCCGTGTAAATTCATGTGTTTTGTGATTTGAACTTAGTTAAAAGTGTTAGGTATTTAAAATGTTGGTATTTAATTTACATCATCATTTTATCTAAAACCCTGGAAAGTTCATAAATCTCTACTTAGTTAAAGACAGTACTTATTATACAAGAGATTACAGGAAATTGACTCACCAAAAGTTTAAAAAAATAATCACAGATTACTATTTTAAATTCTAATTCTCGTAACAGATTAACAAAAGTATTGTGAGAATTTTTTAAATTACACAATTTTGAATTAAAACTAATCTCGGTTTATGTAACTACTTCAACTATAGAAGGATTTGAGACAAAATTCTGGCCAAAGCTTGAGCAAATCTTTGACATTTTGCACTACTTACTGCTCAACAACAGTAATATGTAGTGTTATTTGTTCTCTACTAACTCACGTTAATATTCGTCTCATGTTTAATTTGTCATGTTTGATATTGAGCAAGTTTAAAAGCTACAAGTCACCGAATTCAATAGAAAACGAGCGTTACACATAATTTCAAAATGTATCTTATCCTAAGGTAGGTAAGTAAGATTTAGATGAAATCTTTTTTAATCTTTTTCGTGATTGTCTTAACTATAATTCCATAACTTCATTCCCATAAGAGCTTTAAATATCTCGATCGGATAACGTTTTATGTGATTAACTATCGATAAACTCATACTTGATAGTACCCAAACTCGAGAACCCATAGTAGGGTCGCTTCAGTAATCTACCTTGCAATCGACACTTGAACACCAAAACCGCGTCACGCCAAGGATTACTTCCACAACAATAAAACGTTTCTAAACTTAAACAAATCGTAAAGATCCTGCCGATAATATCAGACACGAGTAAAAAATTGTTATCATGATGCCAAGTATTCAATGTGTTTTTATTTTTATTCACTACAAAAAAGGATTTACATAATTTTAAACATTTAGAAGAAAAAATCATTTAAAAACTTTTCTAGATTTATCTAAAAAGATTTCAAAATAACTACCGAGACGTTCGTATAAGGTCGTAATTCCCACTAAGTATTTAAACAAATAAGGTTGCGTAACGGTTTAAAATATAAAGTTAATTAAAAATTTAAATAACGATAAAAAACTCTTTGACTGAGTACAAAACCATTATTTTTATATTGTGAATGTGCGCATAATTTGGACCATAAAAAAGTGCCTCATTGTTATTCTATTTTATTAAACTAGTTACATAAACCTTGAGAGAATCAAACGTAGTGTCAGATGTAATGAATTGTTGGTTCTTTCTCATCTCAATTCTATTTATCTTCGAAGTGATTTACTGCGTGTAGCCATCCTCCCTCCGTGGTGCTTTAATAAATGCACTGATTGGAAATTCAAATGAGACTGCCCGAATTTATGACCGTTCTCCCTCTAGAAAACACCCTCCCTTACCTTAATACCTACGAAATGAGTAAACCTCTTTTCATTTTAGCGAGATGGTTTGTTTTTTTTCACCAAAGGACGAGCACAGGATGAACGTTACTCTGCCAAAAATATAACAATCAAATAAAAATCAACTCAAATATTGCCAATAATTATTTTACTTTGAATCCTTGTCAGGAGATGTCGGGATTATTTATTTAAAAGAAAGTTTTTATTGTAAAAAGCAAGGAAAGGAAATGCAAAAACGCGAGTACCTGCCTCACTGTCCCTTTACAGCCACATGCACATTCCATTTTTAAATGTTATTCCAGTGATTGCCATATTACAAAAATATCATTCATAGATCGATCTTTACCGCGCGTAAAAAAAAGTATTGTCATAATAGCGATTTCTTTGTCTGGAATGGTGAAACTCAAAAACCTATTTCAAATTTTAATCCTTTTACGTTATGCATGTTCTAAATTTTTTGCGGGTAATGTGTTGTCTGCACACAATGAGATAAACTACAATTCAAATTATTTTGGATACATAATAAATCAAAGTAATGTCTGCACCATAGTACGCGCTCAACTATCTAAATATAAGTTAGTAATTAATAGATGTATCCATTAGGTAGGTACCCAATAGCTCAAGAAATCTTAAAAGATTTGTTATTATTACATACGAATTATTATTACACATATGAGGTAGATAACGCAATTAAATATATTTAAATATGGGTGAAAACATTTTTATATTCTTAATGGTTCATTTTCAAAAGAAATGTTGTCATACGGGAAAAAATGCAGTCCAACACAAATACTGGTAATTGTCTTTCTACAAACCATGAAAGAAAACTATTCAGAATCTAAAAGAAACTGTACCCCGTTGATTTACATTTTATTATTTGAACTCATTGTCGTCGGACGTGGACGACATAAAAATTGTTAACCCGTCAATAGTAAAATGCAAATCTCACTGTTTGAATATGCAAATATATTAAGTTTTAGTGTTCTCAACAAAAGAGCGGCACCCGACGGCTTCGACTGTCGTAAAAAGCTTAGAAAAGTTACAATGACTGTGTTCCAAATATCACCGAGCTAACGGTACCGCGCCGACCGACATTAAAAAAAGGGTTGACTCACAAAAGTCGAAGTTTTTGCAATTCGAAATCCTTTTAACTTGATTAATGGACAATGGTATTAATTTTAGGGAATATTGTTTTTTTAATCTGTGTACACTGGACATAACGGGACGCGGTCACTCACTTTCATGTTCCGATTTCAAAATGTTTATTAAAGAAAAAAGTTTTAAGCCTGTAAAAAAGTTTCTACTAAAGTATCATCGAGATACGTTATACTTTTACAAATTAAAGTGTACCGACTAAAAAGTTATTTTAGATATCGCGGTATAAAGAAATAAAGAAGTCGAATAATGATGTTACAGCACCGACATAAAAAGTTTGCAATATTTCAATATCTTCCCCACATCTTTAACTTATTATTTTTCAAGAGGGTAACACACAATACCGGAACTACGTCACTTGACATTTGCCCGCCCTTCTAAATGAAACGCACGCGCCCGCCAAAAAACACGAAATTATTTATTTATAACTTTTTAAATTCACCCCGACGCGGAAACAAACCTGAGGTGGTTTTTATGCGTTTTTTAAGCAAAAAATTAGGCGTATAATTGAAAAGTTATCGGTTTTATTTCGTGATATGTTGATAGTTTTATCGGAGGGTGCGTTTTTGTAATGATTTTGACATTAAACTTTTTACACGTGAACTTTTTATGCGGTTTGTCGATTGGTTTATGATTGTTCAATTTAATTGACTTTTGAAACGCATGTTTGGATTAGAAGTACAGTTTTGATTTGCAGTATTATATTGTAGGGACCTTACACTTAAGAGCAAGTACATATTAAAATCAGTAAAGCTAATAAAATCACCATTCTTAGGCAACGTAGAGCAAAACTAACACTTGGATACGTGGCCGATAGTGGTTCTATCTGAACGCTACCGTGCTTCGGCGGGCTTTGCCCTCTTGAACCAATTTTCTAAAGATTTTATTTAGATTATAATTGTCACAGAATGAATACAATTACAGCTTTATTAAAAAGCAAGGTGTAACTAAAACACACTGTGCTTTGTCTCTTTTGCTCTTCGGAAAATTGCGTACGTCAGATAGTGACAAACCATTTGATAGCTAAAATGTATTTATTTAATACTCGTTTAATAATAAGGCCCCTAATGTCTATCTCGCCTGGGACTATAAGTTAAGTTAGCTACGCATATATTTACTTAGTACCTACTCAAGTTACTTACAAAATTATCCTAAAAAAGAGAGCGCAATAAAACGCATCCCGCCTAATATCGCTAAAAACTACAACAAAAGCGAAAAATTGCGGTCACCCACGTCGTTTTACCAAATTACTAATCGTAAACAGTACAAAAAACCATGTTTTAACACCTCCCTGACAATGGGATCAGGTTAACAACAAAAAAGCTCCCTCAGGCTCAAATTGGGGGGTAATTAAGATAGGGGAGATTTAAAAAGATTGGGGTAGCTTTTTATAAAGCTTTTTATGTATCAAGTGAGCTTTTTATCGTGAAGTGTGTCGCGTTATCGGATGAGGGTAGTTTTGTAATAGGTGTAAAAAGGATCCTCCCCTTAGTGATACCTATAACTAGTTATATAAGAGAATGATAAAACGAGTCTCTATGCTAACCGATCAGTATTGATATCGATTTTTAAAATTGATCGATGATCGACACATGCCTCATTAAGCCGTAAGCCACGTTAAATACTTTCCTTTCCTTTAAGTTAACATAAGTACTAATAATGTGTATCTAGATACAATATTTAACACCTACTTAACTAAATAAATAAATATGCCTTTGCACTCATAACCATCTGCCCAAATCGCGCACGTGTCCACGCAATTGAGTATTTTTACCCAATTTCATGGACACTGATATCTTCATTGCATAGATGTTATCTTCAGCTGATTTTCCGCATTCATCTATCAAGATGTAACGAATCCTTGCTGACGTAATCCACTATGGTATAGTATAGTTCGGAAAAAGTACCGTGGATGCTTTTATATTCAGAAGAAGGTTCGGTAAAGGGGAAGGGGAACCTTTTACGCCACAAATGGGTATATTTTCGATCGAACTGTAGTGTGATTCTCATATGTATTGTAGTTTATCTTCACCCAATGGTCTCGGTCAGTCAACAACGCAACTTTTTGTCCAGCCTTTCGACTTTAAGCTCACAATACGACATAATCTCCAAAAACTGACCCCAAAAACTCCTCCGAATTGTTCCCTTTCAATAAAGACCATCGATTTTTGGACAAAACTCCATAGTTAAATAGTCTATGATGAAAAAAATATCGCGTATTTTGTGGAATTTTTATTTTGTATACAGGGGGATGTGGAGATGTAATACGGGGAATGAAAAGATAGGTTAAATCGAATGGATAAAAAATTACAAATGTTTACCAAAAAATCTACTTACAGCATTAGTACTTTTGGTACAGGTAAATTTTATCATAAATATATTAATTTTCGGAAATTGCTAATAATTAATTGAGTTATATATTTTAAAACCAGTTAATAACAACTTGTTTTTTCCCTGTTATCTAAATAATTTGTTTAAAATGAAATAATTAATAGGTTAGTAAATATATGCATAATTTATGTCGTTTATAAATATCTGTTACAGGTTACTCACATTAGCAATACCATACCTATCTTTTTTAATTATAAACTGATATTGTTACGTGGCCAGTTTATTTTTAGATATCAGACCTAAGTTTAGCAAATACAATATAGCGTTTTAATAACTGCCAGTGTTGCCACAAGTGTTAAAAAATTACACTTGTGGCACACAAACAACGACCGACGTCAGAGAGATCATAATGAAGCTAAATAATATATCTAACCAGATCTTTTTTATGCAAATCACCGTAAAAAATTGTACCCGTACTTAAAGTATATTTTTCAGATTTATTTTTAAATGTTTAGCTCTCATTTACATATTTATTTATGGATCCAATTGTACTCCGCTAATATATTCAAAACTATAGTACCTATTTCTTAAAGTTATGCAATATTTAATTAAGGTTCTTTTTTCAATACGTGAGTAATATGATTTATTTTAATATAATTAAATAAAACCCCAATATGATAAAATATTAATAATAAATTATTAAATACATATTTCATTTTTCAGCAGGATAGTACTTAATTATAAGAAAAAATGTATAAAATAATGTTCAATTTCAGCGATGACAGGTAGCTATTATTTACGTGTCACATTTATCATATTATAATCTTATAAAGATTGAATTAGCAAAAAGTAATAATTAAAGTAAAACGTCTAAATAAGAAGTTGGGAAAAGATTTAATTAATGTGAATGATTTATTACGAAGGTAGGTAACCATAATATCATTAAGTAACCAAATATGTATTTCAGTAGGTAGAGAAGCCTATTAAGAAGGCCGTGATAGTCAGTGAGAGGCTGCCACTGAGGCTGTCTATCTAGTCTAGTGAGGAGACTGTCATGGCAATAAGGAAATAATGATTGGTAATGGAATGTATTATTTATTCCGATTTTTCGGTTATAAAAAGCAACCACTTTGTTTCTGTTATCATTGTTTCAAAACGGTAAGTAGATTACGCTCGTTCTTTGCTTTTAATACCCCTAAATTTGTTTGTTACTAGATTTGTCATTAAAGTCGCCGCCCGTTTAGCCTTTTTCCCGTATTACGACAAACTCTCTTGCTTATGCAAATTTTCGAAATATGTAACTATTACTACTTATTTTATTACAGTGCATATTGTTAGCACAGCATCACCCTGTATGCGGCAATGTGTTGGTAGCGCTAAGGACTGGCCAGCTTGTCCCGTGCTCGCTTCATAAAGGGATGGCTCGCATGACACACCTGCCCCCAAAAAAATACAAGAACAATATGGATTCTCGGTGGAGAATTAAAATATCAGTTTTATCAGCATTAGAATCTGAGTTGAGGATATAATCATTTTGCCAAAAGGATAAGATAGGAAGATTATGTTATTTTAGAGATATTCGCCCAATTTAATTATTTAAGGATTATAATTCCTTCAGTTAAAAATAGTCAGTCGCTAACTTATGTCTTATATATTTATTGCAAGCTTTCTACGCTTTATTTCATATCCAACCAAAGTTTTTCTCCATTTATATCAAGAATCGGAACCTGTGCGCTTTCCAACAATGTCAACAATACAACACATAACACAAAAGTTCTTTCAAAGAAAAGCTCAAGAAAATATTATAGAGCGAGCCAACAGGGCCGGATCAATAGGAGAGCGGCGTTCATCACGTCGATGGGAAAAAAGAGGAAAAAATACATAACTTTTTAGGGGCAGCGGCGTGGGGGCCCCCTCCCCCGGCGGCGGGGCAGGCGGGGGCCCGCGCGCTCGCGGCAAAAAAATATAAAAATATCGACGCGAACCGGCGCGTGCTACAAAAGCTCCTCTATAAAATATCGTATCAAATTTATATAATGGCCACCTTTGTTGGGGATTCTTTTGATACGACTCGAGATTTTACATGTTATTGTGTGCACACGCTGCATATTAGGAACGGATGAATGTTTAATTATGTTTGTTTTGAGATGTCTTCGAGATACAACAGTTCTGAGATTAGGGGCCGATTTTTATTTGTACGTCATAGATTTAATGTTATACATATAGAAATACTTTATTGACTTACCTAACTATTCATAAATGCTTATTAACACCATTTACAACAATCTATATCGTTTTTGGACTCAAAATTCGAAGCTATCAATAAGGAGACCGAGATACAGAAGAAATTGATCAATCAACTGAAAAGTGAAAACGAAGAACTTCTTGGCACAACACGCGATCTGAAACAACGTCTGCAACACGTTGAACAGTTGTCGCGCACTAACAATCTGGAGATTCAATGTGTCCCCGAGCACAACAGTGAAAACTTATACAACGTGGTGCAGCAAATAGCCAAAACTATTAAGTGTCCAGTCGCCGATGCTGATCTCCATTACTGCAGCCGAATTGCCAAGTTAAACACGTCCAGTCCTCGACCTCGCTTCATCTTAGTTAAGTTTGGTAGCCGCCGTTTACGCGATACATTCCTGGCTGGGGTCATCAAATACAACAAATCTAATCCGGCAGACAAACTGAACTCTAGCCACCTTGGTTATAGTGGACCGAAGAAATCTGCGGTGTTTGTCACAGAACATCTAACCCCTGAGGCTAAAGCTCTTCATGCTGCTGCTCGTCAGAAAGCCAAGGAGCTCAACTATCGTTTCGTGTGGGTTCGTGACGGCAAGGTGTTCATGCGGAAGACTGATAGTACTAGTTTTATTATAATAAAAGACAGGTCCACTCTCAATAATTTAGGTAATTAGTTTAAGTTTTATGTTATTCATTGACATTCATATTTAAATTCGATATTGCTACTGTTGCATGATCAATTTTTACTACCAAAATGTGAGAGGCTTGAGAACGAAAACTAACGACTTTTTCAATAATGTAATCTGCAATAATTATGACGTGATTGCTTTGAGCGAGAGTTGGCTGAACGACAGTGTTTTTGATTTTGAACTCTTTGACAGCCGTTATGCTGTATATAGAAGGGACAGGGAATCAAGTGGTTTCCACAACAGGAAAAATGGAGGTGGTGTTACTGTTTCTGTGTCAAACAGATTCAGTTCCAGACGCATTGGGAATTTTGAGTCGAAATGCGAGGATTTGTGGATAGAGATCGATTGCAATGATGAGAACGGCAGAAAGACTAAGCTTTTATTATGTGCAGTCTATCTCCCTCCTCCCATTCAACGTCATATTCTGGAAGAGTTTCTAAATAACTGTAATCGCGTATTTGAACAATGTAATTATGATAATGTTTTATTGGTGGGTGATTTTAATCTTAGTTCTATAACATGGGAACTCTCAGACGATTCGCCTGTCTTTAATACTAATCACAGCTTGTATGCTACTTTATTTACCGATTTTATGACGTTGAATGATCTTAAACAATTCAATCATATTGTAAATCAAAAAGGGAAAATCTTAGACCTCATCTTATGCAATAAAAAAGTAACTGATCTTAATGTCGTATCTAATGCCCTTTCGGTTGTGGATCCACACCACCCTCCTATTAGTTTCTACTTGAAGCTCACTAATGTAAAGTCACTTACTCCCAACAACGATAATCATTACTGCTTCTTCAAAGCGGACTATGATAAAATAGTTGCCTTTTTGAATGAAATATCCTGGGATAAAGAGCTGGCAAAGTGTGGCAATGTCGATGAAATGGTTCATGTTTTTTACAAATACCTACGCACAGCGATTGTAAAGTTTGTTCCAAAATACTACCGAAAAGCGAAAAGATACCCCATCTGGTTTTCACGCGAATTAATAAGTGTACTCAAAGAGAAACTAAAATATAAAAATAAGCTAAAGAAATTCAACAACAACCCACTTGATGAGATTTCGTACACATTGGCTAAGGGTCGTCTTGAACGTCTACTTTCTTCCTGCTACAGTTCTTATATTTCGCGGCTTGAAGATAGCCTACGCTCTAATTCTAAACTATTCTGGTCCTATATTAAGCATAAAAAGAAAGACAATAGTAACTACCCCGCTCAAATGTGTTTCGATAAAAAAAATGCAAATAATCCCACAGATATCTGCAATCTTTTCGCAGAAAATTTCTCCTCAGTCTATAAAAGCAATCCAACTACCGCCTCCACTAACAGTGTTAATCACCTAAAGAATATTTCAACCGGAAATTATTTAACGTCAATTAAATTCAAAGATGATCAGATTCTTAAGATTTTAAAAAGACTTGATTACCGTAAGGGTGCTGGTTCCGATGGCTTGCCTGCTATTTTCGTAGCTAAGTGTGCTCCAGCACTTACGCGACCCTTGTGCATAATATTTAATAAGTCTTTAGAGACTGGCATCTTTCCATCTGACTGGAAAACAGCCCATGTTGTCCCGATACATAAGGCCGGTGGTAAGGAACAGGTTAAGAACTACAGGCCCATTTCCATCCTTCCTGTATTTGCCAAAGTATTTGAACAGCTTCTCTGTCCTACGTTGTATTGGCATTTCAAACAGCTTATTGATCCTCACCAACACGGCTTTATGAAAGCAAAGTCTACTGCAACCAACCTGGTTTCTTTTGTTGACTACGTATTTAAAGAAGTCGATGCTCATTCTTCAGTTGCTGCAGTGTATACAGATTTTAGTAAGGCTTTTGATCGAATCTGCCACATATTACTTATCAAGAAGCTTTCATACTATGGCATTGGCGGGTCCTTGTTAAGTTGGTTCGTTTCATATCTATCCGGGAGAAGGTCCCTTGTTGTTCTGGGTGGGTGCTTTTCAGATCCTTTTCTGGTTACATCAGGTATACCGCAAGGTTCTCACTTAGGCCCTTTACTTTTTAACGTTTTTATTAATGACATAGGTGAATGTTTTCGAAACAGCAAGTACAGTATGTTTGCCGATGACCTTAAGATTTATAAAGTGATTAAGTCACCACTTGATTCATCGCTGCTCCAAGATGATCTTGACCGGCTCACTGCGTGGAGTAAGGCGAACAAAATCGATCTCAATGTTGCGAAATGTTTTGCTATTAATTTCTGTAGGAAATCAAATAAACCAAGTGTAGTTGATTATAACCTCTGTCACGTTACTTTAAAAGTCGAAGATCACATCAGGGACTTGGGGGTGATTATCGATGACAAGTTACGGTTCAATACACATATCGATAGTATCTGTACCAAAGCATTTAGAAGCCTAGGCTTTGTGTTACGTAATTGTAGAGATTTTAAAAGACCGTCAACTAAAATACTGTTGTTCAACACACTTGTCCGTAGTCACTTGGAATATTGTACTGTGGTCTGGAATCCATTTTATGATATTTACAGAAAGCGAATTGAGAGTGTACAAAAACGTTTTCTCTGGCATCTCACATTTTCATGTAATCTTGCGAAAAAAGTTCAATCTTACCAGGAACGGCTAAAGTACTTTGCGATGGCTTCCCTATCTGATCGTAGACATATGTTTGATCTCTCTTTTCTTTTCAAATTGGTTAACGGAATGCTTGACGTGCCCGGCCTCCTATCTGCTCTTAACTTCACTGTACCCTCTAAAATCCCTCGAGCTGCTCGGAATATGGCTGTATTGAGTGAGACTCGATTTTATTCAAATATTGGTAAAAATGCACCCCTTAATAGAATGACCCGCGAATTCAATGCCCTTGTGAAATTAGAAGATATCGACCTATTCGGGGGTAACTTTCGCCAGTTTCGAAAGGCTATTACATTTCATAAGCATACGTAGAGGGTTCATGTATTTTTTTTTTGTATGTATTATTAATATTATTTTTTATGTTTTGTTAAGTTGTATGTTTAGTTTTAAAACCTATGATATGTCTCTTTTATCTTTTTTTTTTTTTATGTATGATTTTGTAAAATTTTGTAAATCATGTTATTTTGTCGATAGTCTGTTATTTACCAAATTAAATTAAGCTTAATTGTTGACTATGCATGCAGTCGTCACCTATAATTGCAATGTAACTAACCTCTGTGTCTATTTAAATGTATTCTCTATCTTGTTTTAGTGTACATTGTGTTGGTGATCAATAAATAAATAAATAAATAAATAAATAAATTTACCTATCAAATGTTTTGTCCCTTTTCGACATAAGCTATTTTCCAAAGGGTAAAAGAGACAAAACACTTTTAAACAGTGTTTTAATTAAAGTACTTTAAGACGCTTATACTTTTCCGGTGATGTACCAAGATGTGCATCATTGACACTCGTCTTTAGCTACTGATGGTTGACCAGCATTTTCAGTGACTGATGATTTGGTCGGGATCTTCAACTTGTTAGTCCGACGCAGCGGAGACCTCCCCTCATTTTCCTCAGCCCCTCATTTCCTCCACCCTCTAACCATCAAGCTTTCCATGGTGTCTTCTCGATACATCACATGGCCAAATGACGCAGGACACCTGAAACATACAGAGAGTAGATAGGAAAGTGGTTCCGGCGGTCTAAAAACTCCGGCACCAGGGTTGGGCACTTACCTGCTCGAACTTACTTATGGTCACATTAACGGAGAAATTTTGTGCTCACTGTTCCTAGGTTATAGGCGATTCTGGATTCTGAGCCCTGCTCTGGGGATACCTACTTATATGTATGTGTCTTCGGCCCATGGCATGGCATCTACTTACTTATGTGGGATAATACAAACTTATCTGATGTTTTAATATTAGTTGAAATCTTGAAACGTAAGTACGTTAATGTCATTATTATTTAAACTTACGTAACTTAGGTACGACGGAGGTTGCTGTTATCTGATGTTACATAGGAAAAGGAGAGTAGGAAAATATATCTATCGCGATAACCCCTTTTCAGTGTCTAGTTTGTTTGACTTACCATAATATTAACATTAAATAATTATATTTTTAGCTTCATCTGTACAATCATCGCGTATATTTTTATCATAATGCGGTTTGGATCCATCTGCGACACGATTCACGAACCATTGAATGCTCATCGACTACTTGTTACAGATCATAATCAAAAGATTTTCAAAAAGGTCCAGCCAACGGAAACAAGCGTCACCCGTCACAACGGATATATCACTGGAACTCAAAATACATTGTAATTTTTGAAAAAATATCAACATCTGGCCATTGTCTGGCGCGTGGTCGCGGGGGAGTCTACCACCTATCAAAATGACTATATGTTCGTACAGGGTGGTTTTGGGGTAATATTAGTTATTACATTATTATTTATGCTACATAAATACATACCTTTTTTGCCCAAATACATTTTCAGCTTTCAGCAGAAGGACGACTGCTTGAAAATACATTTTTAAAATGCTGACGTTTCATTACAGTATACTCATTAATGCGTTTGATCTATTCCAATCCAACACATTTTTAACGTACGTCAAAAACTGACGCATGAGGTCGCAGTAATTTACGGTAGGTAACTCTTTAATGCTCTGCTGATGCCTTAATTGTATACTTACTCATATTCCATAAAGTTTTCTCTTAAGAAAATCTTAATAAGGAAATTCCTCCCAAGAGTACCTACCTTGGAAACACCCTGTACTACATATTGGGATACAAAACAAATAAATAGGTAACAAAACGCGGCTACCGCACGCGTCATTATTCAACGCGATTGACAGCCACTTCCACGGGCCACATAATAGGCAGCTACTTATAATAGGCATCGTTGGGAAGGTCACCGGTGGGTTCAATAATACGCCTACTTACCGATAACTCCTTGGTGTATGAACTAACGGATTTCTTCGTTTTTTCTAGTGCTTTTAGTCGGAGTCTTGATACTCTATAATCTACTAAAATAGAGTATACTCTACTATATATATAGTAGAGTATAGAGTGGATCCTCAATTTTTTCTCTGTCTCTATAGTGGTAGGAACATAGAATATAGGGACTCGCATGTTACAATTTCAAAAACTATACCCAACAAACTACGTAATAGAATAATTTAACTATTAGCTATCCACACTAGATACTGGTATTCACAAACAAGAAATGTCACACTCACAACCTTCAACGTTTTTTTGACTACCCACTTTTTGTTTTTTTTGTACTTACTAGGTAGTCAAAGACGTGTGCTATCAGCGCTGAGCAACTGTGGCAAATCGCTAAGATCATGAATAAATACAAATTTAATATTCCATTACAATGAAAAGAACGAATAAAAAGACGATATATCATAACTGTCGCTTCATTCAATACTGATGCTCTTTTATAACTTTTAAATAAACATCGTTTTTGGGATGACGTACAAAATGGCGCGTAGCGAATGTGATTTTTTTCAATAAATATTATTTTTTAATGCGATGGGTTTGGGACAAGGGGAGCTAATGAGTGGAGGACAGGACACCCACACTACGTGACGAGGCACTTCTATTATTGTAGTGAACAATGTTTGCGAACTTCTCACCAGTATTGCTAAATGGTAAGTATACCAAACCTACTGAACTTTTAGGTAAGCAGACACACCCATAAACAGACAATAGTTAATTTTATGATGGACTTCTTTCAAGTTTTCCAAGTAATCTCGAGAGAGTTTGGTGTTTATATTTTAAATTGTCATAAAATTAAAAAAATACTAACAAAACATCTAACACCTCAAATAGTTTAAGAAGACAAGGTCTAAATGACCTATAAATTGTGTTCACCTTCGAATTGCATGATAGCATACTTTTTTCCACTTTACGCGAACAGCAGAACAGCGAACATTGTTCTAATCAAAATTAAAAATTTAAACGCAAATACTTATATTCCTAGTCGAATTTATATATTAACTAGCTGTGCCCCGCGGTTTCACCCGCAGCGCCCCCGTTCCCGTGGGAATTCTGAGATTTTTATTCCTTATTTTTATTATACAAAAACCTTGTCCTGACAATAAGGAACACATTAAAAAAAGAATTATCCAATTTGGTGCAGTCGTTCTGAAGTTATGCGCTTAGCAACAGATTCAGCGATTCATTTTTATATCACTACATAGTATAAAATAAAGTCGTCTCTGTTTCGTGTCTGTTTGTCTGTATGCTTAAATCTTTAAAATTACGCAACGGATTTTGATGCGGTTTTTTGTAATAGGTAGAGTGATTCAAGAGGAAGGTTTTTATGTTAAAAAAATCCCGAAATTCCCACGGGAACGGGCACAACTCGGGTAAAACCACGGGGCGCTGCTAGTTAAAGATAACAAAAAGATATACTGTTACTTGTGTATACCTACTCTATTTTTTCTTACTTACTTGTCTCAAAGTGTGGACCCATGTCGTCAATTTTCTAGCCAAAAACGATTACTCATGATGAGGAAAAAGGTTTAGTGATTGTATTTCATTCTTACCCTATCTCTAAACCTTTTTCCTCTTCAGGAGTAATCGTCTTCGACAAGTAAGAAAAAAATATAGTATAGTTTAGTGCTGTGGAAAAAAATATTACGTGGGTATTTATAAAATTTATTTTGAAATGCATCATACTTTTAAGCGGGGAATTCACTAGACGGGCATGTCCGCGGGCAAGCCTGCAGGCAAGTCCGACGGGCTTCGCTACTATCATGTCTGTGCTTTATCAGTCAGTGTAGTACTCCCGCGGGCGGTCTGGCAGACTGCCCGTTGTAAGTCCGCGCGATCTCATTTTGTCTGCACAGACACCCACAGGTCCGAGCGTGAATGCTTAGTCCAGGCGGCCTGTGGACAGACCTGGCAGTGACAGCAACCCAAACAGACGTCCGCTTATTATCATTCGACGAGTTGTGGAGAATTTTTAATTTATAATGAGTTTTAATGAGAATAAAATATTCTGGGAAGAATTTATAGCTGAATACAAAACTTATCCATGTTTATGGAAGGTAAAAAGCAAGGAATTTATGAATAGTGAAATGCGTAATACATTGCATTGCCATCTTGCAACACAACTAATAGCGAAGCCGTTCTAAAACAAACTGAAGAGTCTGTGAAGTGTATTGCGTCGCCAGGCATGCCCGGACAGACTGCCCGCGGACATGCCCGTCTAGTGAATTCCCCGCTTTAGACCAAATCACATTGCTACCTATGTTGTCTGTGGAAATAACCACATATTAAAATTTAAGGTAAGTAAAGCTGTCTAATATGACATTGACATTCAAATAATTCATCTCTTTTTAATTTGTCAATGTCATGATCATGACAAACCATAATTTGACAAAATAAATTGACAATCAGTCAGACAGAAAATTGTTTTGCACTGCCGGAATTCGTAGTCTATCGTGACTTTCAAAAATCAAATCTTGAAATTAAAACATTAATAACTATTGTAAGTACATTTTGTATATACTATTTGTTGCAAGATAATAATAACCTACCTTTCAACTAAGAATTACAGTAATTAATGTATTTTCTAAACTGTTCTCTATGTGAACACAGGTTGTTCATTGTCATGACGCTAACAAACAAAACCTCTCGGCGTTTTCACTCTTAGCTGCTGAATAATGATGGTCTGAGACAATATATCCCCTGTACAAATCCCAATATCTGTTCTATATTCAACCAAAACAACTTTAACAAAATTGAAACTTCTTTGCAAATTTCAGCAACTAATGGCTACTAGGACCAATAACTTGATTGTACTCGGACTAAGAATCTCCTAAGTTTCTGTTAATTTACAGTATAATGGCGGCATCAGTCATCAACACGTACACAGACCCCTGCCTCCCGGATTGGATGAGCGCCCCTCACAGTACTGGTACTTCTATCATGGCTTGTGAGTTTGACGGCGGTGTGATCATCGGCGCCGACTCTCGGACCACTACTGGAGCGTACATCGCTAACAGAGTGACGGACAAGCTGACCAAAATCACCGATCATATCTACTGCTGTCGGTCAGGGTCTGCGGCTGATACACAAGCTATTGCTGATATTGTTACTTATCATTTGAGTAAGTATCTTAGCAACGATTTATTTGACATAATAACTTCATATTTCTAAATAAAAACTTACTTATGTTATCATTCTACTTTTTAGCCCTCTATGTGTTGTGTTGTCTGATTGATGTTACTTATTTCAGATTTCCACAAGATGGAACTCGGGGAACCCCCCCTAGTAGAGACAGCAGCCTCAATATTCCGTGAACTCTGCTACAACTACCGTGACTCACTTATGGCTGGTATTCTTGTAGCTGGATGGGATAAGAAGAAGGGAGGTAATAATCCTAAAATACTTTGTTTCATTAGCCTTTTCAAATAGTCATGATTTGTTCTTTTAAATTTTTTTGATAATGTCCAGTCATGAGAATGTAAACAAAATAAAAATGTTCACAGGTCAAATCTACTCTGTTCCAATTGGTGGAATGGTCCAACGCCAACCAGTCTCTATTGGAGGTTCTGGCTCCACTTATGTGTATGGTTATGTTGATGCCAACTTCAAGCTCAAAATGAGCAAGGAAGAAGCTATCAAGTTTGTAACCAACACCCTCACTCTGGCTATCAGCCGTGACGGATCTTCGGGAGGTGTTGTCCGACTTGGAGTGATCACCGAGGCTGGAGTGGAACGATCGGTGATCTTGGGTGATCAATTACCTAAATTCTTTGAAGGTTGAAGTATTTTATAAGGTTTATAATAAAGCATTTGAAAGAATTTATTGTTTTTCTTTCAAAATAATGGTTTAATTTATCTTAGTGTAGGGCCACATCTGCGGAACGTACGGCGCCGAACCTTCCGCTAAATACGCTCGTAGTGTATTTCAAGTTATCTATGACACATCAGTACGCGGCGTAATTTCTACTGATGTGTCATAGAGCGGAAGGTTCGGCGCCGTACGTTCCGCAGATGTGGCCCTACACTTAGAATGTAATAAAATTAGATTTTCATTAGACCTAAATCTAGGAACTCAATCTAAAACTTCAGGGCTCAAAATAAAAAAAAGTATTATTTTTGTAATTTATTTACACTTATTACAATATAATTTATAATAATAAAGCTTTGGACTTAAATGCTTACACTACATAATAAGCTAAATACATTTAAAATCATACACTGGTAGCAATAACTGTCATTGGGCAAAAGTGGGCATTATTATTTGATGAAGAGTTGAAAATAATGATTTATAGGAATGATTTCTAAATATTTAAAGCATTACATTCCATTATGCTGTGAGTAAATAACAAGAATACATTTGCGACACAAAGAATCTGTTAAAACATCATTCATTGCTCATAACATTGGAAACTGAATGTAACTAATTCCTTCAATGATTAAAATTTCATTTTAAACAATATGCCATGCTTTCCGTTAACCTGTTAATTTACATGTAATACACCAAGGTAACCAAGTAATACTAGTGTGATGAACCTAAGTGATAACTCCCAACTCCTCCATGGTGTCGAGGTCTCTCATCAGCATCTGCACAGTTTGTTTGGTGCGGGGGTAGAACTCGGCTGTTTCGTAGTGTTCGCCGAACGAAGGGTCTTGAGACTCCAGCTCTGAAAAAGAGAACCATTTTTGTTAACGTATATCAATTATTGGGGTACATATTTTCCCAAATGTTGATTACCCATAATCATCATACTTTTCAAAGTTTTGTGTCAACCCGTGACCACGAGCGGTGTAATTCGCTCGAAACGTCGGATACGTATTTTAGTAGAATACGTTAAATTATCTAACGCGATACAGACCCGTTTCATTTAGTATAATACCCATAATCTTACCATTACTACTTTCTCGCTTTACCAGAATCAAAGAATGTTGGGAATTGTTCAAAGACATCAAGTTAAATCTCAGAATTATTTATAGATTCACAAACGGATTACGCGGACACCTATCCGCCGAATACAGCTACATATACTTGCTTGGCGCATAGTGCGAATGAAGTCACGGTTTGCAGTTTGATACAATAAACTATTGGGTACTACGAGATACACACTGCTTTTATTTAATAGTCTCTTGACAGAAAATATTAACTCGAACAAGCAATATGTCTGTAGTCTTTACTTCTGCAGCAGTTTATTGTGCATGTCCTCACCTGCCACCTGCGCCTCGATGGAGTCGAGCCTGGTGTCGATGAGCGCCTGGCAGCGCTGGATGTGCTGCAGCAGGCGCTCGCGGCACACGTCGTTCTCGATGGCGGCCTCGGGCTGCGGCGCGCACACGCGCTGCCACTCCGCCGCGGCCTCCGCTACAACAGAACATTACAAATTATCTGTATCGATCACCTTCAGTGTAATAAAAAAATATTACTAGAAGTTGCTGTCTAGATAAGTAGACAGTGAAACAAATAATAGCCAAAATTCAATTAGAGTAACTCACCTTGCACTGATTTGGCGAGCCGTTCTAACTCCGAAGTGCTGATGGGCAAGTCGAGCGACGCGCCGCCGGGGCTTGATAACAGACCGCTGAGCAGAGACTGCGAGCCCAGCTGGATGTCGCGTTGTGGGTTGTATCTGTACATAAAATAAATTATTAAATAAAGAGTATTTTGAAACCTGCATTAAAATCCTAAATATACAAAGTCTGTCTTTTCGCAATAATCTGAAATTTACCCCGCTATGTGTGAAATAGACACACCATAAAGGTTACTTGCCATCCTAAAATTTCCATACCAACGGGCAAAATGCACAGCTAGTATTCAATAGAACAGTTCATACTTTAATGTCGGTCCCAGTGTATCGTCAGACCATGTCAGATGTCACCAAATCCAGAGGACCAGTGTTAGTCACTATTGGTATTGGTTGAACGCTCACCGGTCGTCGAGCTCGTCGCTGGGCGGCGTCCTCATGCCGAGCGGCGTGTTGGCGTCGTCCTTGACCGGCATGTTCTCCTTGTCCATGCCGTTGATCATGATGCTGAGGTCGGAGTAGTCGGAGTTCAGCTTCTCCTGCGTGTACGAGATCTCCGCCTGCTCCCAGTCCTTGGCCCACAGGTACAGCTTGGGGTGGTCCTTTTTACTGTGGGTGGAGGAATAAATAAGTTGTAGACAGGACTATATAAAATTTGACAAGGCTTTTTAGAAAAAATAAATTAATTAAAAAAATCGGAAACGCTTTGTAGACGAATTCTAGGTTACGCCATTTTTCCCAATTACATTTATACAAGATGACATAGGTGCATTTCCTCTGAGGCGAAATTGACCAATAACATTGATTGCATTTAAATATTCTAAAACTATTTGCAAATCATTATGTTTGAGCACAGTTTTCGTCATTTCCAAAAGGAAACTCAGTTCAAAGAGTTTTTGCCAACAATATAGTTAGTAATAGGTAATATTGGACTGACGTGGCGACGTAGTACTTGACGCGCAGCGCGTGCAGCGCGTCGCTGAGGCGCAGCAGGTTGCCGCCGAGCTCGTGCGAGCGCCGCAGCGCGCCGCACGGCCCGCTGCCCGCCAGCACGCCCTCGTACATGCGGTCCTGCAGATACAAACATTACATCAATATATTACACATATTTATTTAATTCTAAACAACATCATACAAATAGATACACTAAAACCTACAAACTCGGGCATTCAGATTTTGAACTCAGGTTAGCCATAATCGCGTTGAGTTGAACTTGGTGAAGTCAATTTTGAAGTTTTGATCTTAGATTAGCTCTTGAACTGGATTAAGACGAGTTCAGTTGTATTGGTGAATTTGAACCCATGTGCTGAATACATGAATCCTGCTAACTATTGGCAACTGTATCTGAGGGGATAGTTAATCTTCTACTTTAGAAGCTGAAGACAATAAATATACATAATAAAAGGAGAGAGAAACAAAGGAATGTATTATAGGACTATCCCTTATGTGCAACTATTATACAAACCTTCTCTGTTGTATTTTTGGGTCGATATATATACCATTACTATAGTACCGTGCAATTAACCAGTTGATGATTACATTACCTGATCATGAAGGAATCTCTTCGATCGACGTCCTCGCCGCGGGTTGAGACAGATGCTGCACGTATATTTTTCTGGTACCTGGGAATAAAATATAACGTTTTTTAAGTAAACAAACTGAATTCATTAAATGCACCTTTTCAACAGAAATTTGCTTTCACTTTTAAATGTTCAGTGTTGAATATTATCATTTATTTTACCTCCTCATTGTATTACAATTTTTAGTAATCGTAGCGAATCCTAGTAGTAATCCTTTCTCCTGCAGTGGGACAATATAGAACTGTATTAGTACATATATGTTTTTTACTTACGGAAGCCTCGTTCTGTATATTGTGGCACAGCGCGTGCTGCCAACAAAGGCACAGCTCACACTGCACCATCAATCCGTCTTCTTCGCGGAACCCGCAGTGGCAGTTGATGATCTCTTCGCGCTTCATGTGGACGATTTTCACGCGTTCACCCGCTGCAGGAAATATTCGTAAGGTTAGTAATGTTTATTAGTAATCGTGCTTCGGAGGGCACGTTAAGTTGTCGGTCCTGGTTGTTTCAATCGCCTTTAGGCGAACTAAAAACTCGGTTGGCCACTAACCTGCTCGAACTCAGTCAGTAATTAGCATACTAAGTCGATTATGTAATCCTGTCTGTCTGTCTATCATGCTTTTATGATCGAACCAATTAAGTTAATCTAGTTTAGAAGTTGGTATGAAGATAGATGGGGTCAAATATAGACCATTTTATTGAATATTCGTTCCGGAACGAGTACGCTGCGTCGGGACTAGAAGAATAGTTTATAAAATATATTGTCAAGTCAACTGTAATTTCGACAAACATATTGAGCTTTAAGTATTTGGGAAGACAATCGTAGCAAGTTTTCTCAATACTTACTTTCCGTATAAGTGTACAGATTGGAATCCCTCGGGTCTTCATTAGCCGACTCCGAAGACATGGGCGCCATCTTTCCGTCCATTATCTTCGAGTCAGGCGTGCCCGAGCGCGGGAAACTCGACTGTGTCTCCAGTTCATCAGAGTTCATAGTCGTGAACCACTCTTCATCCTCACTTACAGTCTTCGAGAACTGAGCAAAGGATTTCTTAGTTTTATCCTTTTTCTTCCTATCCAAAGGTTTGGTCACAGTATGAGTAGAAATCGCCGTTTCGAAATCAAGTGCTGGATCCAACATTGGAACTTCGACTAACGGTTCCAAGTTATCAAATTCACTTTGTAACGAATCTGGTATCGCTTGTTCGGCTTCCATTCTCTTCACTGGTAGCAGCACTCTAGGACGTTTGACTGGTTTGATCAGAGCATGGCGAAGTTTAGGCGAGTCCTGACATTTGGGAAGTGGTTCTTCTTGCGTTGGCGTGGTGGGGATTTCTGGAGGTGGTTCGAAGGCATCAGGGTTGATTTCAATCTTTGGTTCTTCGCGTTTCGGCGGCTTGGGAAGTTTCACTTTGATGACCTTCTTGTCCGGTCTCATGTGATCGGGTATCGGTGGGGTGCTTCTAGCGGAAGCCAAGTCTAATACTTTAGGCGTGGCACCAAGTTGTTTGCGCAGCTCTCGGTGGTAATGTTTGATGTGCATCTTTATGAGAGTGTTGTTCCGGAAGTTTTTGAAGCAGCCTTCGGCCGGGCAGCGGAGAAGATTCTCTATTACTTGCACTTTTAGCGAGCCAACGTAGACTGTAAAAAGGTATGGAACATTATAAATTAAGTTTAGTCATTTTATTCGTATCGGAGCTATTTCAAACGTGCTTCAGAGATCAAAACTGACAAACAAAACCGACAGCACGGGTTAACTAATATCTTAAACGAGACTTCATGATTTTTCGGTTTGAATTGCAGAACATGTTTAAATATCAATGATAAATATCTTACCATATCCATCTTCCAAGGGCTCCACCACTTCCTGGGGAACGGGAGGCTGTTCTGCATCATTACTCATCAGCTCTGAATTATACTGGAAACACAACACCAAATCAGTACTATAAAATTTTATTCTCTTAAAAACTAACATTTTTAGTATAAAGTCATCCAACATTTAGTCTTTTCAAATCCAAGACTTGTGCATTAAAGTGTATTGGTTATTTCAATCAAGAGAATGTAAGCTACGTTCAGACGAAAAAGTCACATCACCAGGATTGGCTTGGCACAAGATGTTCAGTATGTTGTACTTACGTTCTGAGAATGCAGTCCTCTCTGCAACTTCAACTTGATAGGTCTTCGCTTCTCCTTCTTCACAATTTTCTTCTTCAACCCCAAGCTACTTTTCTTTACCAACGGCGATAAGCTTCCCAGAAGACTTTTAGCTGGTAGTATGGTCGCGGGGGCTTCAGCCACCCCGTCGGGGGTGTTGGTGATCCACCCCATGCGACGCGCGAGCTTCAGATGCACCCCGAAGTCCATGATAGCGTGAAGGTACGGTTGTAGGTCCTCATTAGGGTTGGCTTCTAAGTAGTGCCGCATATCAGTCTTCGTGTGGAATCTTTTGTTTTCCGGGCTGTAATGGAAGCAATGTGATGTTTTTTGTTGTGTTAGCAATGTGATGTTTTTTGTTGTTTTTTGTTACACATATTCAATTTACTTGCTAACACAACAAAAATAATCTAATTATACACTAGCAACACCTAGTGATAGACATTTCTATGGTAATTTTGTAATGAAAAGCCTTATTTTAATCTTCCTTTCAATGAGGTTATCTATCATCCATATATAAAAATATTTATTTCAAATTTGAATGGTATTTCTAGAGATTAGAGTGTTCAAGGATGTATTCCACTTTATTAATTAGTAAAGATAATGCAATGACATTGTAGAACATACCTTACTAGAACCACGTCCCATTTCCCGGCCGAGTTTCCTACACTTCTCCGAACCATATGTTTGGTCCAACCAGGGGGCAACCTCTTATCTTCAACCTATAGGAAGCCAATTAACATCATGCCTCAGCATCAAATACAAGATACACACTTCAAGTTATAAAGCCACTTTTTTAAATTTGCTGTGCAGCAAGAAATATAATAAACTAGCAGCGCCCCGCGGTTGTAACCGCGTTGTGCCCGTTCCCGTATGAATATCGGGACGAAAAATAGCCATAACCTTCCCGTCGAAAGTGGATATCCATGACAAAAATAATTATTTAAATCGGACTGGTAATTTCTGAGATTTGCGTGTTCGAATAAACAAAAAAAAACACTTAACATATATTAGTATAGATTTGAATAGTGTAATATTATAAGATTTACCATGCTTCGGAGGGCACGTTAAGCCGTCGGTCCCGGTTACTTTCTACGGATAGTAGTCGTTACATGAGCCATGTCAGAGGCCTTTGGCGGCTCAATAACTCTGACACCAGGATTGGTCAGGTTGACTATCCACTCGATGAAGATGAAGCAGACAAAGAAGAAGCAGAGAACTGACCTGAACACTCCTCCGCGGCAGCACGGGCTTGTTGTTGGCGTCCAGTTTGGGCTCCGCCTCGATCTCGCTCACTTTGCCCACGGGCTGCCCGTTCACCCACTTGCAGCACCACTCGCCGGGCAGAAGGAAGCTTTCGGGCATCACTGTACTGCCAGTTTCGTTGTTCTGTAATTAAACAATGTTGGTTACAACTCTCTCTAAATGAGGTTAGAGAGATTCTGACTTAAGGTCATTGTTAGTTAGGGACTAATCTGTAATCAGAATTATGTAAGATTTTGATAGGATGTAGTCAGTAGAAATGGGAATGGGATAATTTTGAAGGAGTTTTAACAATATTCTCCCTCTGATTTTAATAATATTGTATGAAAGAGGAATAAAGGCCACTGTTTATTCTATTATTCCGTGACTATCAGGAATGTGTTTCTCAGATTTTAACAAAATTAGAAACAAAGTTATGTTCAAATATTCTTCGGAATGCATTAACCTACCTGTAACATAGTTAGATTATATACACTGTCTACAGTGTTAGTCTAGTCATACCTGCGACAACTCCTGTGTTTTCATCAACATCTGCTGCCTCATCTCTTCGAACTGTCGTTTCATCTCTTCCAGTTCACTCTTTACTTTCTCCACCTGTTTCTTAACCTTCTTCTCTTGCAACAACCTTAACTTCTTTCCCTTCTTAACTTTGGGAACGTCCTTCTTTTTGTGCACTTCTTCGTTTATCTCATCACATACTACTTCTTCTTTGGGAACTTCCTTGTTATCATCTTCAAAGTTTTCCGGGTTCACTGTTATTATCTCTATGTTTTCTTCTTCTTCTTGTGTATCCTGAGAAGCACTTTCTGGTATCAGGTCAGAGAGTTCGATCTTAGGCGAGTCTGCTTTCATGGATTCGTTTATACCGTTCTCTAGTTTACTTATAACCTTCTTGATCTTGTCAATAACTTCTTCGTGATTATCATCAGTGTTATCAAACTTCTCCAACAGAACATCTTCTTTGAGTACCTAAGTTATTTTCAATTTGATAAGAGAGTTTTACTGATTTCTACTTATATCTAGAAGGGGAGGTGACTATAGTAATTACTAAGATTAACGTTGCATCTAAAAGTGAGCTCTTTTTTCAATATTTACTTAAATCTTCTAATTTTATCGAAAGACTAAAATACTTCCTTGTTAACTAAAAACAAACAAACCTAAATACGTTTTCAAAATCTACAAATCCTACCAAATATATCATCTTGATGTAACAAGTAATATACTTTATGATAATTATAATACCTTAGTATCTATGATACCTAATACCTAACTGCTTTACTTGTCTATGATATCTTCAAGATGTTTTCTAATACTTACAGGGTCTCCTTCAGAATTATCAGACTTCTGTTCTTCAATGATATTCTCAGTAACAGTTTCGTCCCGAGCTTCAACGTCATTTGGTTCCACCTCCATAGTGGTGACGTCATTATCTTCAGGTATTTCTTGATCGGTGGAAGTTTCAGTGGGTGTTTCAGTTTTAACTTCAGGGTCTTCCTTTTTGATAGTACCTATTATTGATGCTACTGCATCTGGAAGATTTGATTGGTTTATTTACAAAGACTTATTACTCTGATACTTTGACATGAATAACTTTTCATGCACAGCTGGGCAAGGCTAGGAAAATAATACATTTCTCATCAAATATACTATAAGCAACATTGTATTCGATGCTCCACCAAAATGGATAATGTTGCAGTAATATGAATTACCACAACAAACGAGCACGAAAAACTAGAATGAAGCTCCTTGCATAAAAACATTGGCTCATTCATTCATTTTATGTAAGGACCGACTGTTTAACGTGCTCTCCGAAACACGGTAGCTCTCAAATAGAAAGGCCACTATCGGCTGCTCCCAACATTGGCTAAGATTTTAAACAACATTACAACCCTGTACTATGATAACATAACTTACCCGGTATTTCCATCCTAACCTCTTCCTTCACCTCACTCTTCACTTCCGTCTTAGGCCTCTTCAGCTTCAGACTCCTCTTCAAAATCCTGGGCTTCTTCTCCAACACTACTTTAGGCTTTTCATTCTTCTGTATCTTCTGCTTCTTCTGCCCAATATTAAATATTTCCTTTATATTGATCTTACGTTTCATTTCTCTGCGTTCGCTTTTTGAACTGAGATAGTCACGTGCAGGGTCGAACAGATGTGTGTTGTAGACAGGTGATTGCGTGCTGGGGCCTGTTCCAAAGTGTATCGGTGATTGGGGTCCCGCAGCTGGTGATTGAGAAGTGTCAACAGTAAGGGAGTCAGCCTTGCCCGTAGATGCACCCCTCCACTTGTGTAGTCTGGAAATGGAACATGTCCATGCGAAGCCGTCGTCAAATACTATTTCGTATTTACCTGTAAATAAATGAAATGTTTTATTAAGTATAGTATGTATGTATGTAGTAGAGACGAAAGGACTAAACGAGACACAATAATAAGAAATGCCTGATACTGTACCAGAGATTTAGATTTAGTTAATTAATACTACTTTTATTATATACGAAATATTGTCACATGTAAGTGAAACACAAATACAAATACGCTGGGTAGCTTTGGTGTGTATTGCGAACAAACAAGACAGCCAAGGCGGAGACTTTATCTTATAACTAGCGGCGCCCCGCGGTTTTACCCGCGTTGTGCCCGTTCCCGTAGGAATTCCAGGATGAAAAATAGCCTATAACCTTCCCGTTGAATGTGGCTATACATTACAAAAAGAATTTTTCAAATCGGACCAGTAGTTCCTGAGATTAGCGCGTTTAAACAAACAAACAAACAAACAAACAAACAAAACAAACTCTTCAGCTTTATAATATTAGTATAGATTAAGCAAACCAATAAGTAAGTTCGAGTAGGTCAGTGGCCAACCCTGGTGTCGGAGTTTTTAGACCGCCTAAAGGCCTCCGACATGGTCTAACGATTGCAACAACCGACAATTTAACGTGCCCTCCGAAGCACGGTAGCACTCAGATAGAAAAGTCACTATCGGCCACCCATCCAAGTAGCGGTCGAGCTACCCGTTGCTTAACAATTCCAATGAGTTAACGACGCTTAGTCAAACTACGCCATACAAAACAATGAAATCATACATACCATCACCCAAATCCTTAACAATAGTAGCAATGAACCTCCTATTATCCCTCCACCGAGCCAGACATCGTTCTCCCTCCACAAACACCGGTTTCCCCTTCTCCTCCTTGATTTCCTCTTTAATCTCCACCAGGACTTCTGACTCCTCTTCCACAACTTTCCCTTTAGGGTTAGGTTTAGTTGTTGGTACAGGTGTTGTTGATGTTGATGTTGACGGTGTTGGTTCTGTTGGTACAGAGGCTGGTTTGGTGGTAGGACCCGTGGTGGGACGTAAGCGAGGACTGTTTACATTGACCCATTCATCATGTCTGGAAAGGAGAAATAAAATAATAGTACTGTGTTGAATTTACTATATTGAAGTTTAACATTTGATTTGTGAATCAACCTTGAATATTGATTCCACGTGAGATATGCTACTGAGATATTGGTTTCCACCTATCATATAAAATGTAGCACACAATGTACACAATAGAATAGCATAGCACTACCTATTGAAAAAGCTCACTGCCAATATTTTTTATATAAGGTTTGATATTAATTTGCTAAAAAAAGGATCGCACCATTATAAAATCTGTGTAATGAATATAATACTCACTATGGTCTCGAGTTTTACTAATAATATTTTATTATCAGAAGGGATAGTTGGAAATATACTGTATAACGTTAGTATTAATCAAATTACTAATTAAAAAATCGTATGTATGCATATAAATATTCATTATTCCAACTACATAATAACTTACTTCTTCTGTGCACTTCTCTTGGATTTAAAACGGGTCTCGTAATGATACGACATAATGCAAATTATTAGAAAAAACTAGAAAGCCATGACTAATTTATTTATTTCTATCTATATTTATTTTGATCAAATCAAATTAAATAAAAACGCGGCACTTTTTTTCTACACCAACTTTGACAAGAATGACATTTGATAATTTTTTAAATTAAGAACTTATGGACCAAGGAGGTTGTCATTGAGTTTAGAAAAAGAACGTTATTTTGAATGCATCCTCTTTGGTAGGACTTAAGGAGTTGAGTGTTCAATTCATTAACTCGGCGGGAGGCGCTACCGGGTAAAATTTACCACATAGTGCATACTTTCGAAAATATTTATTTTTGTGCGTAATTTTGTGCAGCGCCGTTTTAGGTACCTTTCGACAGATGTTCCATGGTCCGCCATTTTGAATAAGGGACCAGTTAGCGCGTGTTGTTGAACCACGACGGACGTAAAAGGTGCGTACGGGTAATTTTTACCCAGTAGATTTTTTTCAAAAAAGTGCCATATTAAAATATTTTTCGATTCGATTATAATTATAAGTAAAGATATATTGTCAAGATATATGTTCTTTTAAAATTGATCTCATTTTTTTGTTTTTTAATAAGTTTAGAGAATATTTTTCGTTTTGTGCACAAAATGGCTGAGCTTTAGGCTGTGTTTTAAAATTTCAAATATAACATATTATACTAAGCATTAATTAGTTTCCAACTTTCTTGTTTAATTGAAAATATAACACAATATAATATAAAAATTGGTTTATTTAATTACCCATAAAATAGCTCTAGTTCTTACAATGAATATTATTGTGGTATTTTTTACCCAGTAGCGACAGTCAGTGTTGGTATATGGGGCGCGCTTCCCGCCGAGTTAAGGCTGAATAAAGGGAGAAAATCACTGAACCATGTTATAGCATATTTTAACAAAATAAAGGGTGTTGCCATATCAACGTAACTACAACATTAATCAACAACATCGCACAGTGAGTAAACGATTTTTCGAAGAGGAGACTTATTTTATTTAATAAACAATTTAGGTATATCATGATATATTAATCTGATTGTACTTACTTTTTCAAATCAATTTCATAACGAACTAAAACTTCTAGTTCATCATAGTCTAACTCCATCACCTCGGCGGGATACCATTCATCACTGAAGTCTTTTACCTCCACTTTGGAGCCAACAGTGAGGGATATTCCCTGAGACAGACTGCATCCTCCTAAAAATAATTCGTTAATGGTTTAAGTTAGACGATTGATATTAGGCCTTTGATTCATCTTTCAATTTAAGCTTTTGGCATCCGGCTACACACCGCAGTAGTACACAGAAAGAGGCTATAGCGAAATAAGTTTTTTCAAGCCGGTCCTTTTAGTAATTTGGAACAGTTCGTTCATATAGCCAATCTAGTTCAAAGACATAAAAAACATGAGGAGTTAGTGGTTACCTTTACTAAACCCAGGACTCAACAGCCTAACTTTATCATCCTTCTTCTGATCTAATTTATGCTCAGTCTCTGATATAATCATATCAATTACATTAGATGCAACCATTATCGTTTCATCTACTTCTTTATGGCATTCAAGCACATTGTCTATACCTTCACCATTATCTTTGGAAAGTGTATCAATTACATCTTCTGTTAACTCTGAAGATTTCATTTTGGATATAGATTCATTCTTGTTTTTGTCTATGCCTATATCTTCTTTTCCCAGTTCAATCTCAATATCTTGGTCCTCGATAAACTTCTTTATGGCATCTACATTTTCCTCTGATGTTTTGCTTGTCGAAGATGTATTTAATGTTTCTTCTGCGTTCGGTTCAGTAGCAGAGTCCTCAGAGTCCATTGTTAAGGGTTTGTTCCACGGAAATATTGAGGGGACTGCATCTGAAAATGGTTTCATGGAATCTTATATTTTATTATTTTATATTTTGAAATCTATAAGGAATACTTTTGATGAGATAAGTTTGTAAATGGTATGGAAAATTAATATAGGACAGGCAATTATATATATTTATTATAATAAGCTTAAAGTTATTTTATGTTTGAAGGTATCTATCTGACACTACCAATGAGATTCTAATTTTTTTTTATAATGGGTACCACAGTCAAGAAAATAGTAACAGCTACTTTGGGCTCTAAAAAAGCATAGGGCGCTGCAAGTATGTCTTTTCCTTTTAAATTTATATTAAAATAAATGTTCTTTCCTTCACCACTGTAATGCACACTATTTAATACAAAAAGTATATCTACCTCAACATCAACTAGCACCTACTTGGTAGTCGATTTAATAATATTTGAATGCATTACATACCATGCCAGCTATTTTACTTATCTTAATTATATTATACTTATTCTAGGATAATTTAATAAGAAAACAAAATCAAGATAAACATTCTCCGGCCAATAATCGACTAAATATTATTATAAAAAAATACTTAGCTCAAAATCTTCAAAAAAAACATTGTTTTTTTTTGTGTATAAATAAATGAATGATAACATAACACCACAACTAAATACTACATTACGGCAAACAATTAAGTGCAAATCAACAACTACTGAAATAATAAGAACTGCACCCACAGACCATGCTAATAATAAAAAAAAACAAATCTAGAACAAAAGGCAGGCCAGAAACAACATACAAGTTTTTAGTACCTGACGTCAAAATGTACTTAGATTCCTTTTTTTGAAAATCACTTTTACAAAAATGTCTGGAGCATACATATGTGGGTGTAACAGTGAGTTTGTGTTGTGTTGCCGTTATCCATAAACCTTTTAGTGCTGTATTTTTTGGATACTTGTGATAAGTAACGCCTCTATCTTCAGCTCTCGTTGACTTGGAGTTACACTTTTCAATACAACATGTTTTAACACCCATCCTAGTGTTCAAATGTTATCTTTATTGAACTAAAATACTATTTTGAAGGTATAATGTAATAGGAAAAGCTAATATGAATCATAAATGTTCCTAGAGAGACATTACTTTCTCCTTTTTGTTATTAGTAACCTATCAAAATAATTGTAAAGAAATGGATAAAACTTTTTTTTTTTTTTTTGTATGAATCTATACCACTGACCTGTAGTAAAATCTATATTAAATAAATACCTTGATCTTGTTTTATACTTGCAAAACCGTCTCTATCGTTCATGTTAAATGTTTGTCATAAGAATGTTAGCACACAATTATTTATCGTCAAGAATTTGAGAAATCCTTGCTTATCAGTCAATACTATTAGAAAATTAATGATTATACATTCATTTCAGCCAAGCATAAATTTACTAACCTGATGGAGACTTTGGATAAACAAAGTCAAGTTTAACCACTCTAAAATTAACTATACTCGGTTAGTTATCATTTGCCAAGGGCAAAACAACACAGCTAAACCATCATAGAATCGACGCCGGAAAACAAAACATTTATTGAAAAATAGCAACAAAATGTTACGAAATATTTCGTAATGCGTTAAAATATTTTGACAGCAGCTGAACGAAACTTTGACAAAGAAACAGAACGACCTGAACGACCATTTATTGTCTAGGAGTAAGCGAGACAGGCTACAATCCGTTTACTAGTTAAAAAGAGACAATTGCCGGGTATCATGCTATGTTCAACCGACTTCCTGAGCGTTTGTTGAATTGGAACGTTTATGTAATTGCCAGTATAAATAAATAAAATCGCCAAAAAGTATGCAAATTAAATTTATTTTAAGGACATACCTAAATATTCATACCATTTTAATAATTATAAAATTCTGTCGTGAACTTAAACATACGCAAATATTTACACATAGCTATATCAGGAACAAAGATAAGCATTATCAAAAAACCATCATGTTTATTTTGTCAACAGGCAATCGACTAGACGTGTTGCTAACTTCGTAGTACTGTCGTCGTATCACCACATTTTGACGTTTGACCTTTATAGAGAAAATCAATAACAACAATGTAAAAGTGGAAATCTGATGGTGTTTTCATTAAACTGATATTATAACAATAGAAATGGATCTAGCTAAATCGCTGTTCAGTTCACGAGACCATGAGGGGTATGTTGGTAAAGAAGACCATGAAAGGAAGATAAGTGCAGCCTTATGTGATGATGACCCAGAAGATACTATTGATGCAATACGTGGTCTCAATATAGCTGATGAACTTCTTCCCGCTCCAGGAGGACCATTTTCAGCCCTTACAGCAAGTATGGTCCCACAGGATATAATGGCAAAGTTGGCACAACCAGAATCTGAAGGTCACGGCGGTGGCTTGCCAGATTATAGTTTTGATGAATTTGGTTTCTGTGTTGAAGAAGAAGAAGGTGCAGAACAGTCTGAACAGAACTCTGACAAATTAACAAATGCGTTCATTGAAGACGACCAACATCGTCTGCAATGGGAATTCTATAGCAAAGAAATTAATTTTTCCGAAGGCGAAGGCAAGTTAGAAAAGACAGACCAGCTACAGAAAATGGTCAAAGATGGTGTTCCTCATTCTCTTCGGCCT
Source organism: Cyclophora punctaria (assembly GCA_951394245.1). Classification (NCBI taxonomy): domain Eukaryota; kingdom Metazoa; phylum Arthropoda; class Insecta; order Lepidoptera; family Geometridae; genus Cyclophora; species Cyclophora punctaria. The sequence goes on along the minus strand of OX596171.1, from coordinate 2,739,893 downwards.
CAGGTGTGGATGCATTTATGTGGAGCCCATAAGAAGAGAGCTACGACAGAAATTACATATCATGACATAGTGCGCGCGTCTAGTGACGATGGATTGGTGACAAGCAAACAAATAGAAAAAGATTTGGTGCAGATATTACCCAACAATGTTTGCTTTTCTCACCCGACTAGTACAGGAGTTCCAAGATTACGTAGGATCCTTCGCGCCTTAGCTTGGTTATATCCAGATATTGGTTATTGTCAAGGAACTGGAATGATAGCTGCTTCATTACTCCTTTTAATGGAGGAAGAAGATGCGTTCTGGATAATGTGCACGACAGTAGAAGATTTACTTCCAGCGTCTTATTATTCTTCCACTTTGATTGGCATACAAGCTGACCAAAAAGTACTCAGAAGCCTGATCTCAACTTATCTACCTGGTATAGATCAAGTATTAAACGCACATGACATTGAACTCTCTCTTATAACGATGCACTGGTTTTTAACTTTATACGCAAATGTAGTTCATATGAAAATTTTACTAAGAATATGGGATCTATTTTTCTTGGATGGTTCTCTAGTTTTATTCAAAGTTACTTTGGCAATGTTGAAGATAAAAGAAAATCGTTTTACTGAAATATCAAATTCAGCTCAAATATTTAATGCATTATCAGACATCCCAGGTGAAATCGATGATGTCGATCTTCTGATAAAAACTATAGATGAAGTATGTGGCGAAACTTTGAGCCCTACTTTAATAGAGACGCACAGAAGGAGACACCTGGCATACTTAATGGCTGATCAAGGTGCATTGGTTGGTGACCCAGGAGCTGTTCCCAATTTACCGAAACAGCAACTGCAAAGACGCCAAATAAAGAAAAACAAATCTGTTATACAAACCATTCTATTTGGCGAAGACAGCAACAATGAAGATGCAGTGTCTAAAAATGTCAAACAGACTGAAATTCTTGTTGATCTCAGAGAAGCGATTCTTCAAGTTGCTCGCCATTTTCTTGCCTTAGAACCTCAATTAGCCTCCGAAGTTCAATTAACTGCAGATTATACTATGCAAAGCCATGCGGCTGACAGAGAGCGTTATGTAAATGTCTCTAGAAGTAAAAGAAGGCGCGCCAAAGCTTTACTGGATTTCGAAAGAAGAGACGGCGATGAACTGGGTTTCAGAAAAAACGACGTCATAGAAGTAATCAGTTCAAGAGACGAACATTGTTGGATTGGTGAGCTAAATGGATTAAGGGGGTGGTTCCCTGCGAGATTTGTCAAACTATTAGATGAAAAGGGTGTAAAGTACAGCAGGGCAGGTGATGATTCAGTTACTGAAAAAGCAGCTCATTTGGTTCGAGGAGTCTTGGCACCCGCTTTTAAAAGAGTGTTGTTACATGGGATTAAAAGGCCAAGCTTCCTCGACGGTCCATGTCATCCATGGCTGTTCATAGAAGAAGCATCATCGAGAGAAGTCGAAAAAGATTTTAATTCCGTCTACAGTCGTTTGGTTTTGTGTAAAACATATCGTTTGGATGAGGATGGCAAAGTATTAACGCCAGAAGAACTTCTCTACAGATGCGTCCAAGCTATAAATTTATCACATGATAATGCCCATGCACAAATGGATGTGAAATTAAGAACTTTGATCTGTATGGGATTGAATGAAGAGGCTTTGCATTTATGGCTCGAAGTGCTTTGTTCTTGTGTCGATGTCGTACAAAAGTGGTATCATCCATGGTCATTTATAAACTCACCAGGCTGGGTGCAAATTAAATGTGAGCTAAGAATATTGTCTCAATTTGGTTTCAATCTAAACCCAGAATGGGAACTTCCATTGAAAAAAGACACGCAGAATCAACCACTCAAAGAAGGCGTTAGAGATATGCTTGTAAAACATCATTTGTTCTCATGGGATTTATAAATGCTTTATTTTTTGTATGACATATCTTTGAATGTTATTTAAACGTTAATATTTAACTGAATTAAGTACTTAAATGTTTATTAAAAAGTTTAATGTATGTTTTAAAACATTTTTTAAATTAAATGGCCACCAGCCTCCTAATTCCCATCGCTACTCTGTACGACTTTGTTAATTACATGTTTTAGCTATTATACCAAACTGCTGACTGTTGTTTCTTCCTTTCATAATAGGATTGTATTTAAAAAGTAAAATTAAAATGGTATATTATATTTCATAAGTTTAATTTTTAACAATAAACAAAATGTCTATGAACTGTTTCATTAAACCTGTTTCATTTTTTGCCTACAATGCGAAAAAGTTCATTAATTGCTAAATTTTATAATTAAATTAGCTGCGCCCCGCGGTTTCACTCGCGTTGTACCCGTTCCAGCGGGAATTTCGGGTTGAAAAATAGATGTTGTCCAATTCTCAGGCCTTCCCGATATGTACACAAAATTTCATGAGAATCGGTCGAGCCGTTTCAGAGGAGTTCAATTACGCACCCCGTGACATGAAAATTTTATATATTAGACTAGCTGTGCCCCGCGGTTTCACCCGCGTTGTACCCGTTCCCGCGGGAATTTCGGGATGAAAAATAGATGTTGGCCGATTCTCAGACCTACCCGATATGTACACAAAATTTCATGAGAATCGGTCAAGCCGTTTCGGAGGAGTATGGCAACGAAAACTGTGACACGAGAATTTTATTTATAAGATTTTTGTTAAAATTATGAAACGTATCGAACTTTAATTTGGTAATTGCAGAGACGAAAGTATTTTATTTTCTTCGATTTATCAATTAACAATTTTAAAATGGAATAATTTGGAGTTGGAATTGTTCTAATCTTTTTATATAGAGGTGTTCTATTAATAATTGTTTTAACTACTTGAAGTTAGGAATTTTACTTGTTTTTTAATTTTTTTGCACGTTTTTTGTGCTTGCCCGCTACCGTGTGAAACATAATTATTAGTAAATCTATCCACCTGTCTCTTGTCTTCGAGAAATCGGAGAACGTCCTTTTGTTTATGAAGTGGCTCATAGTCGGCTATGTGGAATTGTGAAATTTATATTTATCACTAGTAACATTTTAATAATGAACTGAAGTTAGGTACAAATGTCATTTTGTAAAATTTAAAAAAAAAAAATATTTTTGTTTCACTCACACATATTGTAGAAACTATATGACCGAATGAACCCAATAATAATTCATGCTCGTGTTTTCAATCCAGATTTCTGGAACATTTGAAACTTCAATAAATGTCAAAGTGACGTTTTTGTATAACCTAACAAATCTCTTTCGTTCTCTTCAATTTGAGAAGTCCATCGTGCTTGTTCTCTTGGAGCTAAGGCCTTTCGGCGACTTGCACGTAATTTGATAAACATGGTTTCCAAGGCTGAATTAGCTTGTGTATACTCCTCTCTCATCCTCGTCGATGATGATGTCGCCGTTACCGTAAGTTATTTTGAGTTTTACACAATTTTGAGTCTTGTCAACAATGTCTCCTACGTTCATGAAATTTTATCTCTAAAAATCCCTATGTTTACGACTGCAATCCTTTATCCAAATACTCAATTTGTCTCTCGAAGTGTTATTCTGTGAAAAGTGATGTTTATTTTTGTGTGTAAAGTTATATTTTGGCGGGAGTGTTTATGTTTGTGTCGGTGTACAGGGTGAGAAGATCTCCACCATCCTGAAGGCGGCTAACGTGGACGTCGAGCCTTACTGGCCCGGTCTGTTCGCGAAGGCGTTGGAGGGTGTCAACGTGCGTGACCTGATCACGAACATCGGATCCGGCGTGGGTGCCGCTCCGGCCGCTGGCGCTGCCCCGGCCGCCGCCGCCGCCGCAGCCCCCGCTGAGGCCGCCAAGGAAGAGAAGAAGAAGGAGGAGGAGCCTGAGGAGTCTGACGACGATATGGGCTTCGGTTAGTGTCCTTCTAGTTTATATTAGTATCCCGTTTATCACACTAATGAAAAAGTCAAAGATCACTTATGTACTATGTATCCAATACTTTAGACTTTTATACCCTTCCGCAGGGTCTTGTAGCAAATTTTATCTAATTCTATTTAAATAATGTGGTGATCAAATACAAAAATCTTTCAATGATGCTCTAGCATGTATTAGCTTCAGAATGTGAATGTTCGAAAATTTTATTACAACTGAGAAAGTTCCTGATTAAACAAATTCCTGTGCCCTAATCATACAACATGCACTAAACCGTTTCTTTTTTGTTTCAGGTCTCTTTGACTAAAAAGCTTTATGTTAAAGCTGTGGTATTCCATTGGAAGCTTCACGAAGCTTTTTTAGTTATAAGTAATATGACTTTTTATTAAAGTTAAAAACTGATGTTTGGATTTTATTTAAATGACATCCCTAGAAAATTTATTGCCCATTAAATTATTATAACCTCAAGCCCTTTAATTCACAGTAAATATTATATTCAACTGAATCATGTTTGGTGCCAAATGAAATACAGAATGTTAGAAACAAGCAGATCAATGTGGCTGCAAAACAATTGCTGTGAATACCCATTATCAAACTGTAAATGTAAATTATTAAGCCCGGTTTCCACTGCAAGCGGAGCGGGCTCATTAATGACTCCGTTTAATTGCCATTGCGTTACTTGTATAGACGCATAACACCTCAGTCTTAACAAAAACACGTAATGGCTGCCAAACGGAGTCATTAATGGGTCTGTTCCGCTCGCAGTGGAAACCGGGCTTTAGCCTGTAATGTCCTACTGCTGGGCAAAGGCCTCTCATTTCTCTGAAGATATCCATATCCAACTACCAGTCCTGTCAAAAATTAAAACGTCCTTTTTTGCGTTCACTCCCACCTGTTCTGTTGAGTAGTTCTGTTGACAGAACTACTGGGACTTTTTTTACCATTAGTTCTGAGACTATGCTTTACACCTGACTTTTATCTAGTAAAAAAAAAAAATAACCCTAACCTACCGAATAGTTAGTATTGTCAACAGAACTACTCAACAGAACAAGTGTGAATTGTATTCCCAATTGTTTTGTGGACAAAACTATTGGTAAAAAAGTCCCAGTAGTTCTGTTGAGTAGTTTAGTTTTGTTTTGTTTAGTTTTGGTGTCGGTTATTAATATGAAGCACACAGATTGCGTTAACGCTATTACGTGTAGTGTGTTCGAGTTCGTGTAAGTTTCTCAAATCTGTCAATGTGAGAATGAAAGTGACAGTCTTGACATTTAGTTTTGAATATTTTGCCCATCAGTCGTGAAGTGATGGGCATTATTTGAAACATTGATCTATTAGGACTTTCAATCGAATGATAAGTCGATATGAGAATTACATTGACCTTGATTCACTCGAATGATTTATTGTTTGTGACATGTAACTGACATTCATTTTTATATTTGAAATGTTATGAAATAAAATTTATAAATCATATATTAATTCATATTTGGTTGTGTTATTTACGTCTTCTAACAAAGTGAATAAGAGATAGGATTAATTATTATTCACACATACACGATGTGTTCAACCAAAATAGTTGAACTATTTCGTAAACTTTGACAATAATTAACTAGATATCGTATGGTACCGTACAGATACTATGTTTCTTCTTCTTTACTGTCCCTATAGAGAACTTGACCCAAACGGCTTGTGCTCCTTTATAACTCACAGCGAGACTTAACCACCTTATGCCAAACCAGATTCAATGTATCGCAATAATTGTAGTGTAAATCTGTAATTTATTCGAATAGTTTCTGACATGGTTAAATCGTACGTTTTTATTCGGGTATTTGCCCCAACGGCCAACACTAGTGGTGTTGTATATTTTGTTGTGACTGGCCTTATCAGTTTCATCTACTTCTAACTCAGCGCTCTTTTTTATATTACATATTTTCATATGTGCATTACCAAAAGTAGATATAAATCGATCGCAATGACTAGTAAACCAAACTCAAAAAGAACAATATACGTGGGTGGATTAGCTGAAGAGGTTGATGAAAAAGTTTTGAATGCGGCGTTTGTGCCTTTCGGAGATTTGGTTGATGTTCAAATACCTCTCGATTACGAGACTGAGAAGCATCGAGGGTTTGCTTTTATCGAGTTCGAAAACGCTGAGGATGCAGCCGCTGCTATTGACAATATGGTATGAAAATCTCTGTACAATTTATAGGTTATGTTTATGTTTACATTCTAGTTCAGTAATATTTTTTTAAGGAACTACTCTTCAGTCAAGTTTACCACTCTAGGTTTGTACCTATAGCGTAGCCAAAGCCTTGGTCTAACCCGTCATCATTAATTCACTGATTTAACCATACTTAATTGCCGCCGCCAAAAAATCGCTCTAAGAAATATTAACAAAAGTCCGATTATTCTAGAATGATTCAGAGTTATTCGGGCGTACAATAAGAGTGAATATAGCAGCGCCGCAGCGGATCAAAGAAGGTTCCACTCGCCCTGTGTGGTCTGATGACAACTGGCTGCAGAAGCATGCCGGAGAAACGTTACAGGTTAACAAGGATGATGACAGTAATACAGAAGCAACCAAGACTGATAATGTAAGTATAGTTGTGGAATAGTTTGATACATGAAATAAAATGCATTAAAAGCAATTCAATTGCATTAATTTTTGGTTTGTTGAGCATTAAGAGCATAAAATAGATATTGACATAATATGTGGAATTTAGAGTAAGCATAACTTAAGCATAATTACATTTGTGCTAGCAGTGCTCTGCGGACTGTGGTTTTAGCTAAGATGGGAAGGTTTTAGCTAAGATGGAAGGTTTTAATTAAGATAAGAAGGTTTTAGCTAAGCCATAAGCATAGGAATTTCGGGATAAGATAATACCCTATAGCCTTCTTAAATGTAACTATCAAATACATAAAGAATTATTCAAATCAGATGGGTGGCTCTTGATATTAGTCTGTTCAAACAAATTCAAATTCTCCAGCTTCATAAAATAGATAAATTAGAAAGTATATATTAGCATAGAGTATAGATTGAAATATAGAGTAAACTAGCTAATCAACTAAATTGTTTATGCAAAAGTAACCATGAAAACTCTTAATTTCAATTTTCAAAGTTTAACACTGACAGTTGCACAGCAAACATAATCACAACAATATATAATTATATAGGGAATTTTATAGGCAATTTGAATTCAATATTATGTTAACTGAGATTTTAAAATTTAAATCTGGTATTCTATTATTCATTTACCATTCATGTTGTTGAACTCATGGGCCAATGTTTAAAGGCTAGTTATGATCCACCCGTTAATAATACCCCAACTCCATCAACCAGTCATTCAAATGTTAAGAAACCATGTAAACCAAAGAAAACAGTGACTATTGACGAAACTAATGCTGTAATTCTACTTTTTAGTAACTTATTTATACATTTTACTTACTACTTAGATTTAATATGTCATTTTACTAATTATGAGATGAAATTAACACTAATTTAGAAACAACAGTTCGGCTGTTGTCGTATGGTTTTCCTATGGAAAAATGTAGTAGTAGCAGTCTAGTAGTATGAGTTATGACCCTGTAGTACTGGTATTATCCTATAATGTCCCACTGCTGGGCAAAGGCATCTCATCCCACCAATCACCATCAGTGCGGTGAGGAGAACAATACGAAAAATGTATTAAACGAAGCAAATTAAGTAAGGTTAGCTATTACTATATAGCATTTTTATTCTTATTAATACTTCATCTACATTTTCAAATTAACATTCATTATATGAAAAAATCTTTCCTTTTCCAGCCAACGCAGTCTTCAAAACCTGCTGAAAAGAAGAACCCTCAAGTGTACTTCGACATCATGGTGGAGAAGCAAGAGCTGGGTCGGATCATCATCATGTTGAGAGCTGATGTGGTGCCGAAGACTGCGGAGAACTTCAGGGCACTGTGCACTCACGAGAAGGGCTTCGGATACCAGGGGAGCTGGTTCCATAGGATAATACCCGATTTTGTATCCTTTTGATTAATAGTATAAGAATTTATATATGTTTGGTATTCTCTTTTATATGGTGATAAAGTCGTACCCGTTCCCATGGGAATTTCGGGATGAAAAATAGCATATAACCTTCCCGTTAAATGTGCCTATTTATTACAAAAATAATTATTCAAATCACATTGGTAGTTTTAGGATTAACGCATGCAAACAAACAAAAAAAAAAATAGTAAAGTACATAATTATATTATGATGACAATATCTCCTTAACAACATACTCAGATGTGTCAAGGAGGCGATTTCACTGCCAACAACGGAACTGGGGGCAAATCAATATACGGGGGCAAGTTCAACGACGAAAACTTCATATTGAAGCACACGGGCCCGGGCATAGTCAGTATGGCCAATTCGGGCCCTAATACTAACGGGTCTCAGTTCTTCTTGTGTACGGCAAAGTAAGTTTGAAAGCACAACACTATCATTGAAGTAAGTTAACCAGTAGTGCTGCCTGTTGCTGCGGTCGCTTTCGAAAATGCACCTTTAAAGAAAGTTCGAGTAAATGGTCCATCTTGCTGTTAGAGTTAGACCGCCTAAAGGCCTCCGACATGAATGAATGTAAGGATCATCAACACTTTAATTCATTTAATTATCGTAAGAAATAAATCCTAGTCACTATACTGGTATCTTGAGTGAGAGCCTAGCAGTTATTACTGGCTTATACTTTGTTGTAAAGAAATAAAGGACTGGTATATATGATATTTTTATTATCTAAACTGATTTTGATATTTTGATTCCACAGAACAGAATGGTTAGACGGTAAACACGTCGTCCTAGGCCACGTGATATCCGGCCTGGATGTACTCAAGAAAATGGAGAAATACGGGAATGCGTCAGGCAAAGTATCGGCGCAGGTAACAATAAGTAATTGTGGTGAATTAAAATGATTTCATACAAAACTTGTGTTTTTTATTTCACCCTTATTTTTTACGGGTTTTACCGGCTTTCGGTTCTTGCTAATAAAACCATTAACAACACTATAATCGTACTACTAGTAATTTTATAACCACTTTGTCCATTTTGATTTCTTTGCATATAGGTAGTTCAACTTTGTAATAAGTTTTGAGACTAGAACATTTCAATTCCAATTAAAACTCAATTGTGAGTGATAAATAAACTGGAGTTTACTGGAGTCTAAAGAAGATTCGTGAATTCTGCAGATGTTATCTTCTCCACGACGTATCCTGAAGTTCTCGGCGAGCACAGCTTGACCCAATATCCTAAAAGGCACTGGTTTTTCATTCTGAAGTATAGAACCCTAAAAACAAAAACATGGCCTAGAAAACGTTTCACTTTATATTTAAGCTATCTAGAATTAAGCCATTTGCCTAGAATATTTTTTCTACGTCCCCAAGGTTTGTTTTCTCGCCCAAGTTTCAAGCCTGTGGCTATTTTTAGTAAAGAGGGTGATTCCAAGTGTTTCGGACCAAATGGCCTAATTTGCGGAGTGTTTACGAATTCTATTTAAACGATTATTTGTTTTGTTATTTCCTTTACTCTTATGTGATTTTGTAGACGAATGAATCATATTATGCTACTAACTAATATTATGATTGGGAAAGTTTGTGAGGATGTTGTTGCCCTTTCTCTTTCACGCAAAAGATCTGTACTGGTTATATTTTAGAAAAGGCTATAGCATTTTTAGTCTATGCCAATACTACTTTGTAGCCCATGTCATGCCATTCGTAGCTCTATAAGATATTATATTCGTAGCACAAGACATCCTATTTTGTAGTACGGCCGTTAGCTATCGTAGTCCATTTCATAATATTCGTAGCCCAACCAATGTTCGTTGCCTACGTTCGTAGCACAGGTCGTAGCATTCGTAGTCTATATCCCTATGGACCAAGAGCCCGCGAACCCCAGACCTTCGTTATTTTATAAAAGCTGAAAGTTTGTCAGCGCATGCTCCCACACACAGGTAAGAACGATGGACTATTATGAAGTTTGGGTTATGGTGGCTTTGGCAGGTATACGGTACTAAATGTCAATGGTCGAAAACACCAAGTTGGCCATCGATTTCGATATCACCGTCAAAGGGTGACTTGTACAACTCCTCAAGAGCTTTCAAATGACATAGGTCATGTCACTGTTGAGCATTAGGATCAGCGTCCATGGCATAGGCCAACTCCAATCTTCGGTGGTCGAAAACACCAAGTTGGCCGTCGATTTCGATGTCACCGTCAAAGGGTGACTTGTACAACTTGTCAAGAGCTTTCAAATGACATAGGTCATGTCACTTAGGATCAGCGTCCATAGCATAGGTCAACTCCAATCTTCAATGGTCGAAAACACCAAGTTGGCCGTCGATTTCGATATCACCGTCAAAGGGTGACTTATACAACTTGTCAAGAGCTTTCAAATGATATAGGTCATGTCACTGTTGAGCATTAGGATCAGCGTCCATAGCATAGGTCAACTCCAATCTTCAATGGTCGAAAACACCAAGTTGGCCGTCGATTTCGATATCACCGTCAAAGGGTGACTTGTACAACTCTTCAAGAGCTTTCAAATGACATATGTCATGTCACAAATGACACTTAATTATTTGATGAATTTAGATCGGTATTTTACACACCTTTAGTACCGTATACCTGCCAAAGCCACCATAACCCAAACTTCATAATAGTCCATCGTTCTTACCTGTGTGTGGGAGCATGCGCTGACAAACTTTCAGCTTTTATAAAATGACGAAAGTCTGGGGTTCACGGGCTCTAGGTCTACTACTACGTAGCTCCAGGCATGCTTTTCGTAGCACAAGTCATACTGTTCGTAGCACTTTTTGCGTTTAGCGTTTGTAGTTAAAATCATTCTGTATCGTTTTGAATTGAAACTACGTTTACGCCATTGGCCGAACTTTCACCACTGTTATCTACAAATCTATAGAATAGGGTTTAGATCCCGTTTCGGTTCGTAGTTCAAACCGATACAATAGCTGTACCAGCTACAAAATATAAGAAAGTAACAGCCTCCGTGGTCTAGTGGTTTGAGCGCTCGGCTCACGATCCGGAGGTTCCGGGTTCGATTCCCGGTGGGGATATCTCACAAAAATCACTTTGTGAGACTGTCCTCAGTTTGGTTAGGGCATTGCAGGCTGAATCACCTGATTGCCCGAAAAGTAAGATGATTCCGTGCTTCGGAGGGCACGTTAAGCCGTCGGTCCCGGTTACTTTCTACGGATAGTAGTCGTTACATGAGCCATGTCAGAGGCCTTTGGCGGCTCTATAACTCTGACACCAGGATTGGTCAAGTTGACCATCCACTCGATAAGAAGAATAAGAAAGTAGTGGCGCGTCCGTAAGTTAATATAAACTGCAAGCTCGACGCTAAGCCTGGATTAATTGGTTCAGTCTCGACCCGTCTGTATCAGATACTGCATGATTGGAGGTGCTTGGAAATCCGGGGCAAGTAGAATCAGTATAACTTTCAATAGAGGCGGTAGTAAAAATGCTATTTTTTCAACAAAATATTTTACTTCCTTGTATTCTTTTATAACATATGATTTTATTCTAAAAATATGAACATTTTAGGGTTTCGTACCCAAAGGATAAAAACGAAACCCTATTACTCTGCTGTCCGTCCATCCGTCTTCTGCCAACAGGCTGTTGGTTTCTCATGAATCGTGATGGCTTGACAGTTGAAATTTTTACAGATGAGATATTTCTGTTCCCTCACTAGCAACAAAAACAACTAAAACGGAATAAATTTAATGTGATATATCCACTTATAATTTTTATAGATAGGTACGGAATATGGTACGGAACCCTTTGTGCGCAAATCGCACTTGACCAGTTTTTTATTTCTAATTACACTTTAATAAGCCTTCTTGCTTAATTTACGCAAGTTAATTTGAATATCAAACTTCAACTTCTACAAGAAAGTACGGATCTACCCTATGAAGTGGAAACTCAGACATAGTTCGAAAGATATCAGTCAAATCACAATCTACGCCACATATCTTCTAATTAAAACCACCATCACAATTAAATCCTACACAATTCAATAGCTACCCAACTCAACCAGATATCCATCTCATTAAACAAAATATCTTTAATGGAATCCTTTCATTCATAATTCTCGTTAACTATCAAATTAAACGTGGAGACGTGAAAACGAGCTTTGTTTTCATTAATTAAATGATATAAATCGGTTGGTTTGTTAGCTTATAAATAGGTCTGGCCGCAAACAAAGAGAGTTGTGGGCGGGCGGAGTGTAAGAGATGGTCTATAGTCTATAGGCAATGAGTGAGTATCTATAGGTGTTCAGACACCGTCCAGATGGATAAGGCACAATACATGTGATAACGTCTGCGGGTTACTACGTTTTGTTTGCATAGGTAAGAGGGCTACACATGCCAGCCCACTAATTGCTAAGTAGGTAAGTTCCTAACCATACAACTTAATTAAATTCACTTATACTTAGGCACCGACTTATAAGTATCTTCATTCAATAAAGACCTTTGATCAGATCATGGAAAGGGACGATTCTACAGATGAATCACTCTAGGTAGATACTATAAGTTGCCAAATCGTGATGGAATCTTGGTCACTAGGGACGATTTAAGGTACTGACAGACGTGCTCAAAAAAGCATGCTAATAAGCTTGCTTAAAATTAGCATGCTCTGCAAACTGTTCACATTTGCCAGAAATAAGCATGCTTGTTTTAATTAATTACATCAATTAATTGCATAAAACATGTTCTGACGTGCTCGGATCACGCCCCCCCTGCTCTAAATAAGCATGCTCATTACATTACACACGTGCTACTAATGAGCACTTGCTCAATAAAAGCATGCTTATGTGCTAGTAATGAGCACGTCTGGCAGTACCTTTAATGTCTTCGAAACATGGGGACGCCACAATTAGCCACCAAAGCCACCCATCCTACAAATGACTACTGAACCTTGCTTACCGATCACAATGAACTGTCATTACTTATGAGGTGTGAATTAATGTGTGAAAATCTGTACTCAATCGAATTGAAAAATACCATTCTCGTCCAAAATGCGTTGCTCTGAAATCTGCTCTTAATAGGTCAATGGGCGCATTGGTACTGAGTCGGAATAATGAACCTCTTAAATGTTAATTATATAATTTAATTACTCGCAAAGTTCTGAACACGTTCTGAAATCACTGACCTCTTTTGGGTCGTAAAGGTCTAATTTGTATTTCACTTTGTTTTTAAGCAGTTAGGCCTTTTAGGACTTAATGGCGGGGAACAACTTTTTATGTGATTTATACCTGTTAGTGCTACTGTCTAATATGTTGTACTTAACTTAACCTAGGTTCTATTCTAGGTGTCCTTAGGGTGGGTTGTTTCGAACGGTTAGTTATCGTAACATACGTTCGTCAAAAAGATCACCATTTCTTTCGCTGTTAATACAAAGCATTGTTTCATAATTAATATGACAGTCTGTTAAATTTATTCAAGGCCATTTTGAATTGAATCTACGTTTACGGATAGGTAAACTTCGCTTATTAACCCCTTTACATGCACCGTGGTCACAGACACGTCTTCTGTATGTAGCTACTATTATCAGCTACCTATCCTGCTATCTAAGTAGGTAGGTAGCTGAGTTAGGCCCCCATATATTATTATTGAATTGAAAGCACTTCGGTCTGACGTTGTTGTGACTATAGAGGGCTTAGGATCTAGAATAATAATACTTAAAAGTTGTAGGTATCTTTAACATTGTATGAATTGTTAAGATCTCCGTATTACACTTTACACAGTGATCCGCACGATATGTTACATTGCGTTGATAGTTGGTACATTATCTTCTTGTTGTCTGTTGGGCTTAATTGGTTTCCGAGATTAATATTATTATACCTCCATAACACAATGCTGGCACGTTATTAATGATAGATATTGCTATATAAGTAATTATATAGTTACTAGTATAGGACCTAACCTGTTGGTACGAAGTAAGTAGGTAGATGTGGATTTTTTATAAGATATCAATGTCTATTACCTAGGTGAAAATCGCTGATACGTAATAGCTTTAGCAAAAGAACCAAACTTTAATCTTAAAGGTTTTTTTCCTATAGTAGTTCATTGCTATGGGATGAGATTAATGTATAGTACCTATACTTAAGTGTAAGTGACAATGTTTACAGATCGTATCAACCTATAAAATCATCACCAGAAGTTTGAATTACTTAGGCCAGGTTGCACAAGAACTCTTAATTTTATTCAGTGGCTCAATAAGTTAAAAACAAATGTCGTTTCCTTGGTGCAAAATAGTACAATTTTTAATGATCCACTTTTGTTACTTAAACATGTTTAGGTACGAAACAGATTCAATTCTTGTGCAATCCTCCCTTAACACTAGGGTTTCTACTTTTAAGTAGTTTAAACTATTAATTAAACTTGTAGACTTATCCGAAAAACCTTTAATAAGTTAACCAACCCCTATGAAACATAAACAAATAAGTTATGCATCCTAGATCCAGAACATGCTCAAAATAAAATTCTTTGACGAATACGTTTGAAACATGAAAATGTTTTAGCGACTGTATAAAATATTTGAAGGCTTAAAATAAGAATTTCAGTTCACGTATTGGTGAAGGAGGCGGGCTTTTATACTTACTTACATCGTTTGTGATGTATGTTGGAGATGGATACCTACATTTATATTACGGTATGTAGCACACTAATATTACACGTATAGCACTGACGTTTGTGGGAGTAGAAGTATGGATATACTGCAGTGCTTATTTAAATAATTTATACTAGATGTTCTTGTGGTATTTGCATTCGCTGGTAACACTGGTGTCTTGGGTTCAATTGCGAGTCGAGTTAAGCTTATTTCCAATTTACTTTAAACATAGTTAGGGTTTCAGATCACCAACCAACAATCCTCCTCACCGTACTGATATCTTAGTGAGAAGATTGCCTAGTAGTGGGCGTTACAGACATTTTAATAGATGCTTACTTCCTATTATAGATTTAATTAACATCTATACTAATATTATAAAGCTGAAGAGTTTGTTTTGTTTGTTTGTTTGTTTGTTTAAACGCGCTAATCTCAGAAACTACTGAACCGATTTGAATAATTCTTTCACTGTTAGATAGTCTATTTATCGAGGAAGGCTATAGGCTACATTTTATCCCGAAATTCCCACGGGAACGGGCACAACGCGGGTAAAACCGCGGGGCGCTGCTAGTTACTAGTATAGCGTGAAAATGTATTCCTACCTAACAATAAGTATGCACGTAACCTCAAAAGTTGACAAAATAACTTCAGCACGCTACATAAGTCAGCAAAAAAGGTTATACCTGCGTTACTCGTAGTTTGTACCTAACTTAGGCTATCTACATAACGACTAAGGTAGGGCACGTCTATCTCTAAAGCTGTAGGATATTGAACATGATTAATACAAAAGACCTTTTTTCTTGGTAAAGTGTCTACTCTCCTGCAACCCGGATGGAACCTTTGGGAGTTCCTTGTACAAAAGTAATAGTTTCAAGTCCTACTAATCCTACTAATATTATAAATGCGAAAGTTTATGAGGATGAATGTATGGGTGTATGTACGTTTGTTACTCTTTCACGCAAAAACTACAGAACGGATTAGGATGAAACATTACAGTAATATAGGCTATACATCAGAATAACACATGGGATACATTTAATCCCGAAATTCCCGTGGGAACGGGTACAATGCGGGTGAAACTGCGGGGCGCAGCTAGTCATCAATATGTCAGAAATGTGTGAGATACAAAACGTATGAATGCAGCTTTTGTATTATTTGTATGCTTCAACGTGCGACTGCACCAAACACCTTTTTTTCTATATTGTGTAACTTAAAATAATGGAATACATTTTTACATTTTTCTATAGAAATATTTCGATTTACACAGCTTCGTCTTTTCAGGGATAGAACGGCAACAGTCCGATCTGACCTCCTGTTCGCAACTCGCAACGAACTTCCCCTCAGAAGCCTTTGTAACAAAAAGGCTTAATCAAGGGCTGTAGCAAAGAGAATTATATAATATGCTGAAGAGTCAGCTAGATAACAAACCATACTTTGTGTGGACAACGAACTAATCAAATTGTGAAGAAAATCGGATATAATAAAGTTGATGTCTCAGAGATGTTGTATTTAGAAGTCGTACCTATACGTATTCGTAGCGTAGTTTGGCGTAGCAACTACGACTACGTACGTTCTTGCGTTCACCAAATGCGGTTAACGATCGGCGATCGTGTTTCAATCTTTACCGTACTAATTGTTCCACCGACTGCCAACACCTAATTCGTTCGCTGACTACTGTAATGCGACTGAATACCGTATTCTTAACACTGCAACTTACATGCTGTGAGCGATTTGTAATCGCGCTTTTGTCTTTACTAATCTATACTATATTATAATATTATAAAGAGGTAAAATTTTTAAGTTTGTTCGTTTGTATGTTCGAGGTAATCTCAGGAATTATCAGTCCGATTTGAATAATTCTTTTTGTAATAGATAGCCACATTCAACGGGAAGGTTATAAGGTATTTTTCCCGAAATTCCCACGGTAACAACGCGGGGTACAACGCGGGTAAAACCGCGGGGCGCTGCTAGTTGTAATTATGGTGATCTTAAGTACCAAGTAGGTACTTATGTTTCCAGTGGTGATGTACTAAGTAGGTACCTACGTATGTTCCCATAGGACTGTCTCAATCCCAAGCCTTCGCTTACTACTTCGCTTCGGTACGGTGTAATGGATAACCGTTAAATGCCTCGACTGGTAAAACGAATCTGTATTTAAATGCGAAGTACCCACTTGCCCGAGGTTAAATAGCCTAATCGAGGTTTAATATATTTAAATCGATTTTAAAAAGGTTTGGGATTTTCGAATCTATTCGTGGGTTTGCGATTTACAAGGATGCTTACTTATTAGGTACTAAGTTTTACGTTTATAGACTTACTAGACTTACCTAACTATAGTATCCAAGTGGTCAATTTTCCAGTCGAAGACGATTGCTCCTGAAGAGGAAAAAGGTTTAGTGATTTTATTTCATTCTTACCCTATCTCTAAACCTTTTTCCTCTTCAGGAGTAGTCGTCCGGCTAGAAAATGCACGACATTCATCAGTAATTTTTTATTATAAGTGAGTTAGGTAGTTGTCCAAAATTTACTTTTTTGTTTAGATTTTCAAATAATCTTTTCATAACTTCATATCTATGTTAAACCTTAACAATGCATCATTAAAGATTTAGTTTCTTTATATTTAACTAGCTGTGCCCTGCGGTTTCACCCGCAGCGCCCCCGTTCCCGTGGGAATTTTGAGATTTTTATTCCCTATAAACCTCACGGAGCCCGAGACCTTTCCAACGAATGCAAAACCGTGGAAATCGGTCCAGCCATTCACGCGTGATGCGACGACAACAAAAAACGGGTTTCATTTTTATATATATAGATAAATCGAAAGGTGATATAGTAGTTTTAATTCAAAACAACCCTTATTTAAAAAAAAATATGAAACAACTAAATTCAAGTCACACTCAGTACCTCGCCTTGAAGATTATTCCGAAAACCATTTCAAGATCCATTATTCGTTATGAGATTCAGTAATAGTGCACTTTCTACCCTTTACCTTGTAGTAACGGCTGCAGGAAATTGTACAGATACGTCTTAAGAGATAGGTGACACTGGACGAGACATTCTTTGCTTTGTAATAAATATTTATTCAATTGTATAGTGTTTATTATAAATAGCTGTTTGAAAAACAAATAACTGTTAAGATATTTGTACCCAGTTAAGCCTTAGCGAGGAGGACCTCCTCTTCACTGTACTTCTTCATCGAGTGGATGGTCAACCTGACCAGTCCTGGTGCCAGAGTTAATCAGCCGCCAAAGGCCTCTGATATGGCTCGTATAACGACTACTATCCGTAGAAAGTAACCGGGACCGACGGCTTAACGTGCCCTCCGAAGCACGGAATCATCTTACTTTTCGGGCAATCAGGTGATTCAGCCTGCAATGCCCTAACCAAACTGAGGACAGTCTCACAAAGAGATCTTTGTGAGATATCCCCACCGGGAATCGAACCCGGAACCTCCGGATCGTGAGTCGGGCGCTCAAACCACAAGACCACAGAGGCTGTTCACTGTACTGATATCTTCAGTGAGATGAGAGGCTTTTGCCCAGTAGAGGGACATTATACTTCTTTACTTTTAAGCGTTTAGCGAACCTACCCGCAGTTTTCAGAGACAATAGTAATCTATGCCCTTCCTAAAGTCTATCATTGTTTTGTTTGTTCCAATTATTATCGCTCCAAGTCTGGTCTATCTCAGTTAGATTTCATCAAAATCAGTTGATACGTTTAAGCGTGAATACGTAGCATATAAACAGCCCTGTGTACAAGTAGTTATAATAAATGATACCTTAATACTAGTTTTAGGTAGATATAACGATAGTAGATACTATGCACTTTTAATCCGAATTTCATTGGGTTAATAAAACTGTTATTTCATAGAAAGAAACGATTCGTATTATTTTATGATTGGTTAAACTTTCGGGAGTATCGTAAAGTCACTTAATTCCTTTTTAATGACTTCAAAAATGGAGAAGTTTTACTACATTCTCGCTTAGGGCTTTCGCTGTGACACTTGATGCTATAGTCTTTTGTTTCGCCACTCGCATGCTAATGAAATAATCCTCCTTCGTTTGCTAATTGTGCAGACGAAACTACATAACATAAGTTTAATAGAGAATGAATAATGATAATTTAGTTTCACAAAGTAACTTACTACATTAATCTAGTGTCTTACAAAGATATCACCGATTATTTTACTTTTGTACTCAGTAACTTTTTTCCCGTCACTTGCGAACTAGAGCAGAACTCTAGATGGCTTATATTCATCATTGGTGTCGGGTTTTTATGACAATGACATTTCCGTAAAGGGTAGGTTAACTATAGCACTTTAGGTTCATCATTCATGTTTAAGTCTGGTCTGGATTTTTAAGATCCTATTGGGATCCTCTTGGGATGCCATGGTGAATAACGGCGACAGTGAATAGCGATTTTGGAAATAAAAACAAAATATTTTTTCTCTTTAAATCTGTATTCTTTTTCGTAATATTCGTCAGTCTTCTGTGTGTATGAACGTTAGTTACCTTACGTTCCTTGAAGATATGAATCAATAGGCAGTACGCTTTTGTACTCAGCGTTCGTGGTATAGTTTGACTAAGCGGTGTTAACTCTTTGCGATTGTTAAGCAACGTGCAGCACTACCTAGTTGGATGGGTGGACGATAGTGGCATTTCTA
Source organism: Cyclophora punctaria (assembly GCA_951394245.1). Taxonomy (NCBI): domain Eukaryota; kingdom Metazoa; phylum Arthropoda; class Insecta; order Lepidoptera; family Geometridae; genus Cyclophora; species Cyclophora punctaria. The sequence continues at coordinate 2,720,705 of OX596171.1, read as the reverse complement.
TCTGAGCGCTACCGTGATAAGGAGGGCATGGTTGTTTCAATACATAGACCAAGTCGGAGGCCTTCAGGCAGTCTTAAAACACCGGGTTGGTCACTAACCACTCGAACTTATTATATTTATTTACTTTAGTACGTAGGTAAAGTGTGGAGTCATACTATACTAATAATAAGGCAATAAATTACATACTTACTTTATCAAAATAGATTCCACTGCACAAGTCTGACACATCGTTATTAAGTTAAAATCGCTTTATTTATTACAATATCAGAGCAACGAATAATCTAAATATATTTTCAGCGCGTAAGGTTTTTATCATCGTGTGAAGTGTCGTCGATAAACGGGTGCATTTATCTCGTGCTTCGAATGAAGCTTGATTGTAGATTGCGCTGTCACATGGTGGAGGTAAAACTGAAATATACGAGGGTTTTAAATATTCGGGCGGCTAGTGTAGGCTGCTATTTAAAGTGTTAAATTAAAGAATACGCAGCGTAGATACTTACGTTGAGTTATGAATATGATTCGTTATTTGTTGTCTATTAATATCCTAAAATTTTTGAAAAAGTGGAATACTTATGTCGCTTTCCACGAATTAAGTTATCGAACGAAGTTAAGTAGATAGTATATATAGGTGGTTCAGTAAAGCCTCATTACTCCAAACTCTACAATAGAACTCCATCGTACTTCACTCTTCCATCACCCCATTTATAACCCCAAAGTTCAAAAGACGCGTTGTTTGAAGTTGATTCAGACGTTCCATCCGACCGGAGCCAAATAATAGATCGAACAGCACGTTTGAATCAACACAATTATATGCGATCCATCAAAAACAACAACAATTATTGCATGCGATGATATTCCCAACGAAAACCTGTCCGTGTCCAGAATTTGTGATGCGAATTGCGATGCCCCATCTGTACAGTATGTTTCCCGCCAGTTTCCACCGAGATACAGCGCGATTCAGACGCTCTCTCGTGGCGTCATCTCAACGCGCGGGAAACTAACGCTTTCGTATTTGGAACGCTCTCGCCAATTTTCTTATTATTCCTTACCCATTGATTTGTGCCGTGTTTGAACTCCATGGTGATAAAAAAGTTTTTATGTGACTTTTAGTGGCCAGGTTCTTTTGTGAAGTTGGAAGTTTTTCAATTTATGTGGTGTTCAAGTTGAGATATTTATCTATTGAATGAGCGAGTACAGGTGAGATAAAATGGTTGATTTATTTTAATTACTTCGTGTCATTTAATAAATTGATGAAGAGGTATTGTGTACCTGTCGTATGTCTGTTTGTTATTTAGGTAGGTACCTTAGTAGATATATGGTTAGACATTAGCTTTGTGCTCTGCGCTACAACGAGTAAAGTTAACTTTCTGTGGTTCAGACTATGGGAGTCAGACCATTAACTATTAAATCCGAGTAGAGTGCACTTCGCCTTTACGTATGGAAATGTATTTAATACTATTTGTAGAGGTTTATTTGGATTATCTGGTTAAAAATAGATTCGTGGGCACAGTTGTACGCGTAAATACTGCAAATAAGTAACATACTGCTCACCTTGTCGAATTAATGTTTATACCATAGGAAATTCGGGATAAAAATTATTACCTACTATTCCATACGTATACATATATACTGTTGAATACATTACCCTCCTTGGCATCGCAGTCGGGTAAAACTTTTTAATGAATAATTAAAACAGGTGTGTTCATTTATAGTTCTTGGGTCTTAGATGTTTTAAATAACTCTTTGAGTTAAAAGAGTTACTTAATCTGGTTACTTAAAAATGCAATTAAACCAGCGTAAAATTGTACGTGCAGTGAATTCCGGATTCAGTATAAATATTTATATCTGCAAATACGATTTGGTAGTGGTGTAGCTCGTATCTTCAACTGCCTTCATTACCCGAGATGCGCAGTTCAGTTCCCGGGTCGTGTTAAGCATGTATCCAAAATACTTATCAAACTGACAAGGGTAAAAGATATTCCCAATACCTCTGTGAACGAGGTGACTAATGGAAAATAAGTTTTAGGGAAAATAGTAAAGGACCTCTCCGTGACTCGTAGACGATACCGAAGTACTCAAGTGGCTAATGTCATGTGATAGTCACTCGGTAATGACTCATTCGACTCATTTGTCTATACATTTTAACAGTAGACAACAAAATAAAAAGCGAATCCTTTACCTTTTTGTCTACAAAGGGTCGAAAGTTTAAAGCACGTAGTTTGTGCAACTAAGTTTTACTACTGTTTAAATAAATGCTGTGTGTGAATTAACAAATGAGTAATGCATTTTTTCGCTATTTAAAAAAGTAAAATTAATAGAAACTGTAAATCTACAAAGATTTAAAAAAGACGTGTGGCACTCGGGGACTGCCGCGGTAAAGCTATTGCATAGTTATTTTATTATTAGCGTGAGGTTTTTTCGTTACGGAATTTCTGGATTCGATCCCCGCGCTCAAGGCCCGCGATAGAAGCTATGCAATAGCTTAAAAAAAACAAAAAACATTTATTTATTCTTCACAAAACAACTCATTTGTCAAAAATCCACCAATAAGAAGAAAGTGTTTTGACATTTAAAAGTCATTCTTATTTCAAATCTATCATCACTAATTATCTTTGGTTGGTATTCTTGCTTCGAGTACAAAGCACGTGCTAGTGCCGCCATTAAATCTCAAGTGATCCGTTCGATTGCACTCAGAGCGTTCGATGTCAATTCGATTAATATAATTGATAGTGCCGAGGCGAGCAGACGATTTTATTATATTACGAAATAGTTATTACTGCATTGTACTTTTTAGCCGTACATACTTTCTGTATCATGAATAAAAATGTATTTTTAAGATCAGAAAGGAACTTTGATAAAAATGAGTTTGAGAAGCTTAGTCGCTTGAAACTTTCATTAGCTTATCATTCCCATTGTGTTACTAAGTTAATGGTTTAGTTTTTAACACATTCAGTGCCGAGTAAGTACAGGACGTGTCCATCCATCTCAATTGTTTTCATTTCAGATGTCGATATTTGCTTGATGAATATTTATGGTAGCACCCGGATAGACGGAAAAATTGGGAGGCAGTAGATGTGTTAATTTAACTTTTCACCATGAATAACTTTTTTTTAAACCCTTCAGTTTGACACGGAACTCTTTAGAACTTTAACTTAAATAATTAACAACCGTTTTAATATTCATCCGAGTTTCATATTAGTTACAATTCGGGGACGTCTCAAGTTTGAAGTTGTGCCATTAACTTTGCACTCGTTCATATTTAAGGCTCTTTTAGACGAGGCAATTTAACTTGATATTAATCGCAAGCAGCAATTAATCATATGACTTAAACACAAATTAAATGTTATCAATAAGTACTTTTCTCTTTTCTCTAAAGAAGTTAACTAAGATAGCTGTCATTGTCATATCGGCTCTTTTTTAGTTAAAAGTTTTATTTATCTTGCATCGTAAATGTTTAGAATAAGTATGTTATAATTTTTAATGTTCATTTGATTATTTTTCAAATTATATTTTCAGTGTCAAAATTAACTACAAAGGAATGTTCCTTGGTCTAGATGAGACTTTAGGCACTGCTGTGACTGACTTTAATAAAGCTTCAGGAACATGATACTAAGTTAGTCTAGGTGCCGATAGAAACTTATGTTCCGGCACATTACCGAGGTGAATAGTGTATTTCCTAATTATATTTGAAATACATATATAGGGAAATATATCTTGTTTGTCAATCTCTAGAGGACAACCATCGGTTTGTTTCAGAAGCGTTAGCTGTCACATAATAGTATCTTTTTTTATAATTTGGCATCACATGGCATGAATTTGCAAAATAGTATCATGTTCTGTATTTTGTGGTGTCACTAATGGTGATGTCAGATGTCAAACTTCACAAAGTGATGTGACATTGATGCCGCTCTACAAAACCTATGCGACTCTCTCTCTAGAACCGTAGGGCAATACATGTCGCTCATGTGTCCACCCCTGCCTGACTAGCACAACGAATGTCTCGGATGGCGCCAAAACCTGATATAAGTAATAAATATTGTGTGCTGATGGTTTCACTTTGACAGAACACTCGAATTTTAAATATCCCACCAATCAACGCACAGTATTCATTATATCATATTGTGTTGTCACCTTCGTTGTGGTTGCCGGGCTAGCTTTCATTATTACGATAAGGAGTAGGTACTAGGTATACGTAGGCGTAACAAGACTGTTGCCATCACGAGTAGATGATCACAGTTCGATCCAGAGTGAGTGCACGACAATAGTCTGTAAAGACTGTAGTCTTTTAGCCAATGACAACAATATATGAAGGATCAACACTATTAGATCAAGAATCTATTTAATTAGACATGTCGGGATGATGTCACATCAGGATAAGCACGAGCATTATACTGTCAATACAACATCAGATATCTTAGGATTCCTAGGTCTTGATCTTGAAATAATAACTCACAGGACTTCATTACAATGACATTGCTTGTATTTTACACACGAACATCATGGATTACAGATTACAGTTAGGATACGTCTAGATTCAATTAATTGATGGAACCTAAACGACCTCCCTTCACCCCATAGTCGTCCTGTCCACGCCATAGAATCTCTTATCCACTATACTCGATTCACAATACGATCGTGATGTCGTCAACACATCATTCTTCTAATCCACGTTTCCAATCTAATCACAATCCAACCATCATCATTTCCCTCGTAAACTCTATAATTGCCGCCGTTTCATATCATAGACTATCCTCCCTCTATCCAACAACAATCATAGTGCTCAACACCACAGACTTAACACAGATTATTCTCATACCACAGACTACACTATCATAGTGCTTAACACAGTCTATTCTCATACCACAGATTACACCACGAAGGTAGAACTCACGTCACGGAATAATAACACTACAGATTCCATCAGTCAGCTGAATTTACAAACTACTCTTAAACTTCTATAGCATGATTATACTTCCATCTCCGATACGGCCAACCCTGACAGTCGCACGTCCTCGTGCGGTGATGTGGCGACCTGTTCTTAATCCTCCTCACCTGTGGAATACCAAAGATTTACTGTAATAACCGATCGGCCATTCCTGCCATGTTAGATATTGCGGAATGCCACGTGTATATGTGCCGAACCCGGCGTGCTGGGCCCCCTCCACTGACTACTGACTGCTCCGTGGCCCGAGCATGCTTCTACCGTTTCCCCGTAGTATGTCCCGGGCGTACTAGGCCCCTCCAACTAACCAATCACTATGGCCCGGGCGTGCTGGGCCCCTACGACCTTCCACTCGTAGTGTGGCTCGGGCGTGCTAGGCCCCTTCAACCAACTACTCACCATGGCCCGGGCGTGCTGGGCCCCTTCGACCTTCCACTCGTAGTGTGGCTCGGGCGTGCTAGGCCCCTTCAACCAACTACTCACCATGGCCCGGGCGTGCTGGGCCCCTTCGACCTTCCACTCGTAGTGTGGCTCGGGCGTGCTAGGCCCCTTCAACCAACTACTCACCATGGCCCGGGCGTGCTGGGCCCCTTCGACCTTCCACTCGTAGTGTGGCTCGGGCGTGCTAGGCCCCTTCAACCAACTACTCACCATGGCCCGGGCGTGCTGGGCCCCTTCGACCTTCCACTCGTAGTGTGGCTCGGGCGTTCTAGGCCCCTTCAACCAACTACTCACCATGGCCCGGGCGTGCTGGGCCCCTTCGACCTTCCACTCGTAGTGTGGCTCGGGCGTGCTAGGCCCCTTCAACCAACTACTCACCATGGCCCGGGCGTGCTGGGCCCCTTCGACCAATGAACACTTAATATTGGACCGGATGAATGTGTCCCTTCGACCAGCCGCTATCAGCTGCATGGCCCGGACGACATTATCCTTTCGACCAATGAACACTTGAGGTTGGTTGATGAATGTGTCCCTTCGACCAGCCGCTATCAGCTGCATGGCCCGGACGACATTTCAACCACCTTCAGTCATCCCTGTGACTAGCTGTGATCATCCCAGTGATCACCCATAACCCTGATCATCCCTATGATCAGCCACTCTCGTGATCATCCCAGTGACCACCCATAACCATGATCATCCCTGTGATCAGCCACTCTCGTGATCACCCAAATTTAAAACTCAAGAGGACACGCACAACTAGTTACCACACTATGTAACACATGAATACTAGGTACCACGTCATTTTCAACTTTAACTTCAATAGACTATTGATCTCAAATGCACATTACAATATGAGCCATGAGTAAGTAACAGTAAGCTTGTCTAGTCACGTCTAGTCACGGCAACCAGCCGACCAGCAATCACATTGCTCAACAACACACGGTCTCAGCAGACTACTCCACAGTACGGTCAATCCAGACCAACCATCGCCGAGTTCGAACATTGAACTCAATAAGTCTCATAGTCACATGAAACCCTTACTCATACTCTCATATTTTACAACAGAATAAACATCCAAAATACTTTCAAGAAGCTTTCTACTTTATCAAGTGGTACGAAGATTCACTACAAAACTCTCAATGTTAACTGACTCAAATATAACAAAATAGCTCACCGGATATTTCCCAACTAAGATACTTCAATACGCCAATTCATGCCAATCATTACGGCAATACATCACCAATTTAACATCCAATGTGAATTTGTCGTGATAGATTCTTGAATTATTTGGAATACCGCAATCCCTCATATTCCTCAGGTAACAGGATTGAGAAGAGAACCACGTTCTACCCTGGACGAGGTTTATCAATGCTCACAATAATTACCAGCATTGAACCAACATGAAAATAAGAAAACATATTAGAACTTATCACATTACGTACAAGATTAAACTTGACTCTTTCGGAAGCTCATAATTATTACCTTCTTAACTCCACAATAGAGTAGAACACTAACTAACTATACTCACAGAACATTCCAATTCTTATAACCAATTCCAAAATAAACATTACGTAAAGCGCCACTGTCATCGGGATGATGATTCAGACATATCTCTGAATACTACGAGCTTCATAATCCAGTGGAAAGTACATGAATTGCAATCCCGTCGTCGTCGTCGCCGTCGTCCATTCCAGTAACGAATAACAAATCTTAAATTTCTTTCTCAAATATAAGAAGCCATTTTTTTCATCAACACCGTAGTTATGTGGACTACATCGTTTATGTTTCGTCCACCCGTGGGAATATAGCATCCAAATTTCAAATACCACAATTCATGGCGATATGATATTCAGCAGCACTCTCTCAGTTGCTATGGTGAAATTTATCATTCTCTGCTGGAGGCTTATTGGGCAATAGCGATCTTTATCCCACTTCTGATGTCGGGATGATGTCACATCAGGATAAGCACGAGCATTATACTGTCAATACAACATCAGATATCTTAGGATTCCTAGGTCTTGATCTTGAAATAATAACTCACAGGACTTCATTACAATGACATTGCTTGTATTTTACACACGAACATCATGGATTACAGATTACAGTTAGGATACGTCTAGATTCAATTAATTGATGGAACCTAAACGACCTCCCTTCACCCCATAGTCGTCCTGTCCACGCCATAGAATCTCTTATCCACTATACTCGATTCACAATACGATCGTGATGTCGTCAACACATCATTCTTCTAATCCACGTTTCCAATCTAATCACAATCCAACCATCATCATTTCCCTCGTAAACTCTATAATTGCCGCCGTTTCATATCATAGACTATCCTCCCTCTATCCAACAACAATCATAGTGCTCAACACCACAGACTTAACACAGATTATTCTCATACCACAGACTACACTATCATAGTGCTTAACACAGTCTATTCTCATACCACAGATTACACCACGAAGGTAGAACTCACGTCACGGAATAATAACACTACAGATTCCATCAGTCAGCTGAATTTACAAACTACTCTTAAACTTCTATAGCATGATTATACTTCCATCTCCGATAGACATATAAGACGTCTAACAGACTTTGTTTACCTGTTAGATCAATTTTTGTAACTAAGTATATTAGGCTCACCTCTTAAGTAAAATAAAATATGTCTTTCGAATTACAAAAAAACGTACTCAAGAAATACGAACGCTGAAGTGTCAGTTAGTTGTCACAATTTAATCAAATGATGGATGCATATTAAGGTCAGAACACCACACGGTAAGTACCTAGCAGAATACTCCGCGGGATCGCGAATAAAATAATGTGAATTTTTTCAGTCGGAAAACGAGTGGCGTTAATGCGTGATGTGTGTGTGATCCAATAGCGACTTACTTAGTGCTAACGTAAAAATGGAAGTATATTCTGTCATGTGATACGTCAAAATGACACAATCAATAATTGGAAGGCTTTTTAACACAAAAAATCTCTTTGTATTTTTTATTAAAAAAGGTTTATTGAAAAGGATAAAAATACCCCGGACATATTCACACACGTTTTTTTTGTCCGGGGTTTATTAAAAAGCCCACATTTTTGTTACAATGTTAACGATTTTTAGATCATGACCCTCAAATAAAGCTCGTAGTCTGCGAAGGTTTACCAACGCTTATCAATGGCGGTGAGCGCTGGTGATTGGCGTCTAACCAAATTAATAACTGCATACGCCTATCTCTGAATAAGCGCTAGACTTAAAAGGTGCTTAATTATACACATAGCATAGTTTATTTTATAATCCTCGAAAATAATTAAAATAACTTAATTCAATATTGTATCAACGATCGTTAACGCTTAAACAAAAGGATCCCATTACAAATTAAACACGCTCGAAAGTGTTGATTTTATCAAATGAGATATCTTAGAGTTCTCAGAACACGTTATACCCTTACACTCATTAATCCTCTCGTAATATAATGGATGTATGTTTGTTACTCTATCACGAAAAAACCAATGGGCGGATTTAGATGAAACTTTACAGTAATATAGGTAAAAAATAACACGTGGAATACATTTTATCCCGAAATTCTCGCAGGAATGGGTACTACGCGGGTAACAGATTTTGAATTACTATAAATAAGAACACCTGGATAAATTCACACACGGCTAATTAGACCTAAACTAAGCTTTAAGCTTGTATTATGGAATCTTACTAACTGATACTATTAGATATACATACACAGATACTTGACATATGCCACTGTGCCAACTGGCTTGTCAGCATTGAAACATTTGCGGATACATTTCGCTTTTATTTTACATTTTTATCTGACGTTTCGGTTCCTTTACTGAAACCGTGGTCACAGTGGTCAGTGCCTTGAGTAATGCATGAATTTAAAAAAGCCAAATCTGTTAATAACTATTACATTTCAAAAGTAGAACTCGATATCTGTCAAACATGATAAGATGAATTTCATCCTACCTCTCTACCAATGAAACTGTCGCTAACTGTACTTCTATTCTGGTATTAATTCTCGAAATAGTCTAGTCACGTGAAAAACCACGCGATAGTACTCGTACTGCAATTTATCAAAGTTTTTGTTATAAATCTCTGGACTTAAGGCTCTTTTCACACGAGCGATAAATGTCACGACACAAATGACATTGGGGATGGTAAAGTTTTTATCGTGCATCTTTAGTGCTCAATTTTAGAATAAAAGTGTCCTACAAATGTAATGTTATATAACAAATGTAGTTCAATTTGGATTTTTTGCTTTTTCAACTTTAAGCGCATATTACCGGTATACAACTGAGGGCTCGTTAATTTTAAGTGAGTGTACAAGTTCATAAACGAATTGTAAAAATCTATTTTGGAAATCGCTCATATTTTAATGAACCTCGTATTTTTTACATCAACGTAAACGTGGCTTTAATTTACTAAATTTGGTATTTACTAAATTTTCCCATTAAATTCGCAAGCATGCACTGCCTTTAACGGTCAGTTATAAATGTTATATTAATACAGAGGACTGTGATTGATCACCTCTGACGCACATTTTGATGACGTTGCAATCTAATTGTTTCCAAATTCAAACCACACTAGGGCGGACAATAGACATGGTCCCATCACTTTTTGTCACTTTGTCATTTTAAAAAAGTGATAGCTATAGACAAAGCCACAGAAGACAATTTACAAAAAAACTACTGTTACCATAGACAATTTAACATTAACCTTGTATAGATTAACCTAGATAGAGATAAAAATTATGAAAACGATATTAGGGACTGATAGAAAATTGATATATTGATTTTATCGATCTATGAAATTATTAGTAATTTTTTAGCAATATGTACTAATAAACAGAGAGGTTTACATTACAACTATTAATAAAAATTCAGAGTTTTTAAAATTGTTTAATTAAGAAAAAGAAAAAACGCACTGAATGATATGAATATTCTCTATAAAGTTTGATTGGCCTCATTTATAACCAAATTCAAATGATTAAGATAATTTTCTAGATTTGAATAAATGTCAGTCTTCTTCAATCATTGGGAAAAAAGTGATTTATCTAATAATGTTTAATTAGGTTTAAGTTACTTACCAAAAATAAGTCTACGATAATGTTTTATTCTAATTGATTTCTACAACTATTTTTGAATTAAAAATTATATTTTCTCGCCAAGTAGCATAGAGAAAAAACTCTATTGTACCAACACTACATAGTATAAAACAAAGTCGTTTTCCGTTGTCTGTCTCTATGTATGCTTAGATCTTTAAAACTACGCAACGGATTTTGATGCGGGTTGTTTCAACAGATAGAATGATTCAAGATGAAGGTTCGCATGTATAATCATTCCCGAAATTCCCACGGGAACGGACACAACGCGGGTAAAACCAAGGGGTGCTGCTAGTAGCTAATATAAAATAATAATATAGGTACCAACGAACCAAATTTATCATCTCTAGAAGACGGTAAAAAAGTTATATCATCAACATACTATTAATAAATGTTTTAATCATCCAATCCATATCAAATATCTTACTTTCAAATGTGCCAACAGGATACATATCTAAATAGTGTAAACTTGTAATAATATTAATTTATACATCCTATAATACATCTGTTTCCGTCGGTACAAGTGTTCGCACCTCAGCACGTAATTAAACGTCAAACGGTGGAAATTATTAACGTACGTCGTTACATTCGTGTGTACCCCCCCCTTATGACACGTTGTAAATGAAGATTGCCGGTAGTTTCGCTATATTACGTATATCACGAGTATATGACTACAATATTAAATTACTAGCCGCGCACCGCGGTGTTACCCGCGTTGAACCCGTTCTCGCGGGAATTTCGGGATAAAAAGTATCCCATGTGTTATTCTGATGTATAACCTATATTACTATAAAGTTTCATCCAAATCCGTCCACTAGTTTTTTCGTGAAAACGTAACAAACATACATACATTCATCCTCATAAATATTCGCATTTATAATATTAGTAGGATATTATACTATATTTAAATTACAGTGCTATAATAGTGAGGGTAACTGGTGATGTTTTTGAAAAAGAAATTAGGTCATTGAATCATAAGCTCTTATCTTGGCATTATAATCACTGAACTTAATTGTTGGTGCTACTTATGCGAACTGTATTTCGCAACTTAATGGACACGTTGTAATATTCGTAGTAATTTATGAATATCATCTCCTTGAAAAACCTTAGCTGTTCAAATAATGAAACGGAAAGGAAAAAACCTCTCAAAATAATAATAGATATCGCCAAAAGAATTAGCGTCAGGGGCGGCCGGAATCCGACAAAAGACTTCAAATGAAACGCGTTTAAAGTGTTTTCTCTGACACAAGAGAGAAAAATCTTTGTGGATTAATATAGGGTGAGATTTAAAATATTATATTGCTTTGGTTATTGGGCTAGAAAAACCAAGTCGTCTTAGGTGCTCAAAGTGGAGAAACCTACATTAGCCAAGTTCATTGATTTGGAAGTCGAGTAAGACTCTGAATCGACTGCGATTTCGAGATACTGTCTGGTGTACCAAATAGTTAATACTGATTCATTCATTTCAAAAGTAATTTGTTTACATGTTATAATATTTTATTTATTTTATTTTATTTGGAAAACCAACAGTGTAACTAAAAACTAAGGAGAAAACAAAGTATAAATCTAACACCATTAATTTTTATTTTATTTGGAAAACCAACAGTGTAACTAAAAACTAAGGAGAAAACAAAGTATAAATCTAACACCATTAATTGTGTTCTCGCATATAAAAACTAAAAGAAACTTGTAACTATCCTAAAAATACTAAAACAAATACATAAAAGAAAACAATAAAAAGAAGATATAGGTACCAGGATAAATTCACATACGGATAGTTAGACCTAAAGTAATCTTGTATTATGGAATCTAATTAACTAATACTGCTACATAAACACAAATACTTTATAAGAATATATAATTGACAACCAGACGTCGTCGCCAACAACTATGTCTTCACATGTTGTTGGCTCCGGATGGGAATCGAACCCGCAACCCCCCGACACAGTAAGCGCTCTGACACATCAGACAAAAACTACCAGTTCGATTACAATTACATTTTGTATAATTTTAATTATACTTTAGCATTTAGAAGTACCAATTTTGGGCTAGTTTATTGTATTTTAACATCAAAACAAAACTTTGTTAACATTACTTATAGTACGCTTTTCTCATCGCATTGGCGATAAAAATGTCTTTAGCGGAACGTCCTTTCAAAGTATAGAGTCTAAGGGAGGGTTACTTCAGATTACGCTGACACACCGGTAATCGTATAACAAAATGTCCAACTCAAATGACGTAAGCAAATGAAAAATTGTAGTATCTGCTGACTGCCCCAATAACTTTAACATACTGACATGCAAGTTATACAACAACTCCTGTATGTAGCAGACGTAAAAAGAACTTTTTGACGAACGAACGTAATGATAACCAACCGTTTGAAATCCACCCTAAATCCACACATTTGACATTCTCTAAGACAACATGATGAATGCTCCGGGCTCGTGATTCGCACGGATTCGTCCCAGCAATAACGTAAGACGGGCTATCAAATCTCCTTGCATGTACCTACTGATACGCGTTCATCTCGGCTTGATGGAATCGAATCACGTTTTTTCCTAGTTCTCGTTAAATCAACTTCATTGTACGTGGGTTCAGGACATATACTTTATTCAGGTTTTCGGTGACGTCTTCCTATGTTTAAATGGAATGTATGTGGTGTATGTACCTAGATCAGAACTTGTATGTCCGCAAGGAGGTTGTCAAAGCTCTCTTTCTCTCTCAAGGCTCTAAAAGGTTCTAAAACTTTATTTTCGAAAAGCTGCTGGTACCTACTTGTCTTTTTATTCTTGAACAATTCAAATTTAAAATTAGAATAAAAGAAATGAAAATCCTTCGAAAGTATACGACGCAACAGCCAAAAAAAGTTCATAACTCCGAAATAACTCGCAAGTAGTTTCAAGTCTAGGTACACAAAAGCATATTTTAGGCGAAACATAAAAAATAAAATTTTAGCGGACCCCGGGACTAACCGTGAAAAGAATTCCTCCTATTTTTAGCTGCGAACTATGAATGAGGTGAAGAGAGACATTTCATTCATGTCGACATCTCATGACGACACAGGGCCGGATTTAATAACACAACTTTAAATTATAACGGCCATTTATCAGCACTAATTTAATTTGGACTTCGCCCGATTTATTATGCGAATAAATTGCAAATAAAATGTGTAGGTAGTTAGAACGAACTAATTTTGGTTCTTGTATCGAATTACATACATCTTGGAGTCCCCATCAAGTAAGTATTGTAAAGTGACACATAGTGTAAACTGCGAATATATCAAACAAATTCAGTAAATGTGTTATTTTATATTCTTCTTACGACAGTTTAAATTGAAACCTCGGGACTTATTTTTCATCTAAAAACATTTCTATGATTGAGGAAATGGGTTTAGTGATGAGGTAATAAAAGAAAACTTTTACCTCTTCAGAAGAAATCATCTTCGACTGGGAAAACGTCCACATTAGTCCTCATTTGAACTCTCATGAGAAAAAATAGAGAGTAGATAGGGTGATGACGGTAACCTGTACGTTTCTTTATACTTTGTACTTTGTATTGAAATTTTGTTTATGAGTACCAATGTTCCAAGGTATTTATATACCCGCCTTGTACAATGCCCGTGACATCTATGGTTCAACTTTTCAATGTTATTAAATTATTAAAGGATCTTCCATCAGAAACGGTAGTAAAAATATTTTAAATTGATATAACCACAAGTTCCAGCTAAGTGCTCAAGTACTTAGTCTAAACTAACTAAATTACTTACCCACCAACTTTACTTGAACTTTGCCGTACTTACTATGCGTCATCTGTGGCTCTAAGATCCGACGTGGTATCAATATTAGGCGTATATCGGAGAGCCTCTGGATCTATTACCCACATTAATTAACTGTCCACCCACTGACTAGATATATGTAAATTAGACTAGGGCTTCTGAAAATTAAATCATGTTCCAAAATAAGGCTAATCCTATACTAATAAAATGTCTGACTTAGAAGACTAGACTTTGATTTCATTTTGTAAATATATTTAGGTTTAAAGCAATTTTTATTATAGATAAAGTTTGAAATTCGACGAATTCTATTAAGTATCTATTTTTATACATTTTGTTTATTGGTACGAAACTGATAGGACAGTTTCGTACTTATCGTTTCGTTAATTATCTACTCTATTTAATCTCTGGGAATAAATACTCTATTCAGCCGATCAAGTTACGTAGACGATTATTATTAATTCCTTTTTTAAAACCACTTACAAAAAGGGTATTAACCCTATTTTTTACCCTGATATTAGGTCTATCATTAATTACCTGTCATTAGGTAGCTAAGCCAGTGACAGTATAAGTCCAGTCAATAAAGGGTGATGAACTTTTAATATTAACAACAGCGAAAAAACTCTTCAACTTTTGAATTGAAACTACGTTCACGGATACACTTCGCTTTTATTTTACACTAGCAGTGCCCCGCGGTTTTACCCGCGTTGTGCCCGTTCCCGTGGGAATTTCGGGATAAAATGTAGCCTATAGCCTTCCTCGATAAATAGACTATCTAACAGTGAAAGAATTATTCAAATCGGTTCAGTAGTTTCTGAGATTAGCGCGTTTAAACAAACAAACAAACAAACAAACAAACAAAACAAACTCTTCAGCTTTATAATATTAGTATAGATTTTTATCTGACGTTTGGGCCTTTTACAGGAACCGTGGTCACAATTCAAAATTAGTAGTGTTCGCTTAAACTTAAGAAACCAGTATAACTCTTTAACTCTTAATATACCATAAATAAGTGTGAAAAACCTTATTTATTTATATACCACTAGCCGCGCCCCGCGGTTCCATCCGCGTTGTACCCGTTCCCGTGGGAATTTCGGGATGAAAAATAGCCTATAACCTTCTCGTTGAATGTGGCTATCTATTACATAAAGAATTATTCAAATCGGACAGGTAATTCCTGAGAGACAAACAAACTTACAAATTTTACTTCTTTATAATATTATATATAGTATAGATAAATAAATAAGGTGTAATATTTCATGTGTTCATCAACTTTTGTAGTTGTCTATACATAGATGAGGTTAAGTAGTTACTTGTTCCAAGTTCCTAAATCCACCCCCGTGAGCTATGTTTTTGTAATGTTCTTGACTGGTTTCGAGTCTTTTCGCTTTCGGATCTAAAGAGGTCACTTCCATACAGTTTTAAAGAGCCTTCCCTACTCTCAGAGAAGTTGTCTTTTCATCGCACAAGCGGGAGATTATTACTAATTACTTTTATTAGCTTTGAGAGTGAGTAAGATAACATGTATAAATTGTTATATAACAAAGTTTGTAACATAACTGTGTCGTTCCTAATATATTTGTGAGTGTATTTATAGTATTGTTACTAGTGTTGTATATGTTACTAGTGTTGTACCTATATGTTACTAGTGCTCGTGCCGTAATATAGCTAAGCGATTTGAACTCATTGCTACGTAACGTACAGCTTGGCCCCTACTTGGATGGGTGGCCGATAGTGGCATTTCTATCTGAGCGCTACCGTGTTACGTTAAATTGTCGGTCTCGGTTGTTTAAATCGCTATAAAATATCAGAGGCTTTGAGGTGGTCTAAACACTCCGACACCAGGGTTGGCCACTAGCCTACTCGAACTTTTACCTAGATTTTTATCTATACTAATATTATAAAGCTGAAGAGTTTGTTTTGTTTGTTTGTTTGTTTAAACGCGCTAATCTCAGAAACTACTGAACCGATTTGAATAATTCTTTTTGTAATAGATAGCCACATTCAACGGGAAGGTTATAGGCTATTTTTCATCCCGAAATTCCAACGAGAACTCGTACAACGCGGGTAAAACCGCGGGGCGCTGCTAGTCTATTCTATCTATCTTCTTCTTCTCTCAAGCTATCTTCGTTGTAATTTCACTCAAGCTGTGTAAATAAGTAAGTGTTTGTACCGTTAAATCATAATAGCCTGTACACAGCTAGGCTATAGGTATCCTTGGAAGATATTACTCTATTACTCATAAGGTAACGCAATACATAATATCTTATTTATTGAGGACCTAACGCTGTTTTTGTTGATGAGGTACTTGATAAAGGTCGGGACACACGAAGCGAGTAACATGAGAGTAAATAAAGTAATTAAGTAGATAAGGGAGTTTGGAGATATGGAAGGATTGAATTTTAATTTGATATTTACATTGTGTTTCTTATGCTTCTGCGTAATAGAGTTCCTATTTCCTATTTCGTAACAGTATCGATTATCAAGTACATATTATTGTAGGCTCTTGGACCATGAGACGATCTGTTTTAATCTTTTTTTATCACCATATTAAATTTGTCATTTTTTGTCATAGTTTTCTTTAGTCATAGTTTAAAAAAACATAAGAACAAATACTAACAAATTAAACAAATAACTTACAACACAGCATTTCAGGATGAACAGACGAACATGAAGGGTTTAGTTTCTGCTATTTGGTTATGGAGCTCTATAAAACCGCGGGGCAGTGTTAGTTATAAAGTTTGATTTATTATTTGTCAAAATGGGAACTTACGTACGACGGAGGTTGCTAGTGGCCGTAAGTTCCTGTAATAGTAAAAAAGTTGTTATTTTTTATGTTCTGAACACGCTCATCTCAGAAACTATTCAAATGACTTTTCTCTCGATTAGAATGATTCATTTTGCAATACATAAGACATTCAAAAGAACGGTTACATTACAGTCATTATATTAAATGAAACGGGTCTGTATCGCGTTAGATAATTTAACGTATTCTACTACTAACGTATTCTCTCGTATCATTTAGTAATAAGTGCCAATCGTGTGAGTTTAAAAAGAATATTAAAAATAATGAACGGTTCTTCTTCTTATCGAGTGGATGGTCAACCTGACCAATCCTGGTGTCAGAGTTATTGAGCCGCCAAAGGCCTCTGACATGGCTCATGTAACGACTACTATCCGTAGAAAGTAACCGGGACCGACGGCTTAACGTGCCCTCCGAAGCACGGAATCATCTTACTTTTCGGGCAATCAGGTGATTCAGCCTGCAATGCCCTAACCAAACTGAGGACAGTCTCACAAAGAGATTTTTGTGAGATATCCCCACCGGGAATCGAACCCGGAACCTCCGGATCGTGAGCCGAGCGCTCAAACCACTAGACCGCGGAGGTTGTAAATGAACGGTTACAGGTTACATTTTCATCCCAAAATTCCTACAACGACGGGTACAACGCGGGCAATACCGCGTATTATTATTATATGTTGAAAGCATGTTTATCTCCGTCAGTTATTTTGCCAAACCAATGATTAGATCTGTGTGTACGTCAGATTTCCCACGAGGTCAGTCTTCGATACCTACTGGTACAAGCGAGTGGTTCAGTGGGTAATGTAACTATTAGACAGCTATGTATTATATTCATCCTTTCAAATACTAGGTACAATTTTCTTGGTACTTTACTAGGTACAGGGTTTCTTGTTTTTGTTTTCACTGTTTTTGAATGCTACATGTTGTATTTCCACCCAAGAAATGAAGAAAATCGCATTGAAATCGGACCGTTCGTTTGAGAGTAGCGATGCCATAAACAATAGACACATACAGATAAAGACGTCAAAGGTATAACATTAACACCCGTCTTTTGCGTAAAAAATACGACCTTAATACATAATTAAAACAGTCTTAAAATAAAACCGAGCAGACAAGTCGTAATGTTAATATTGAGCATGTATGTAATTTCAAAACATTGTACAAAATAAACTAACATAGTTTATAGGAAACATTTACCTAAGAGTCTTGAAGAAGATACAAAGAAACTCGCGGTATCCTACTCCTAACTTCGGTAGCTCCGTGTGAACTAGGCTTAATATATAATTTATGGTTCGTATATAACAGCTGTGTAATAATGTCTGTCTGTTATTTATGATTATGATACACTTTTGAATTTTCGCTACAAGATTCTAACGTTGATATAGTTAATGAATGCAATCTATGTAGGTATTAGGATACTAAGGATCGGTATCGGTATTGGTCCTAGTATTATCGTATGACTAATTCACTTATATCTACGGAACGCCTCGGTCTATTAGTATGTGCACGCCTGCCAAGATTGAGGAATCGAACCCGAACGGGCAATGTCTTCCTGTAATGACCAACTGCTGGACAAAGACCTCTCATCTCTCTGAAGTAGTAATGGGTGAGTTAGAAAATGTGGTAGTTCTCACGGAAGAACGAAGTACATTCTGGTAGTTATAATCAACAACGTAGAACAAATCTAGTAATCTATTTTCAGCAGACAATAGTAATACAATCAACCTCCGATTAAAAGATATAAGAGATCAAACAAGAATCGATTAACGATCAAGTATCACATCTTTCAAATAACGTTAAACTTTAGTGCTTCAGTTTTTCATCAGACGGTTTCAAATGAATTTTCTGGAACATTTTCATCAGAGCGCAGATGCAGCGGGTACTAGTCAAGTGGTTTCTTAACTCTACTTTGCTTTTGAATATTTAACATCGTTTTAAAACGCGGTCAGTGTATTGTTGGTTGAGATCATTATTTTAATTCGGGAAATTTTTACTCACAAAGATCGACAAGATAATTGTTTACCTTCATTTGACATACTTCACTGCTAATAAGTGTGGATAAGGCCTTTGCCACACTTGACAATATGTAATATACTGGTTTCTTAAATATGTCATATTGTAAATTATATGCTGTAATATGTATTGGCGTTCAGTCGCGGAAGATCGGCGATGGAAGATCCGTCAATTGTGGCAAAGGCCTAACTGTCGACTTCTCCGTTTACTCAAACTGACCGTACTATCGTTACTTCAAAGACATGATTTTGACGCCATGATGCAATGCAGAATTCAGACAATGTGCATGTACAATAACCCACACAAGTATGCAACTTATAACAAGTGTGACGCCCTTTCGGGGTTATAAATGATAGGAAAACAAAACCACATCTATTCTCTCTTTTCCTGGCTAAAACAGGCTATAGAAAATATAATAAAAGTACAGTAGGCGATATATTTAAACTCCAAGTAAAAAAATATTTGTTAGCCTGTAATGTTTCACTGCCGGACAAAGGCCTCTCATCTTACTTACTGAACTTTCAAATTGACTCCATATTTAGAGTTGGTTTTTATATAAAAACATTTTCAGAACGCTTTAGATCACGTTACTTTTAAAACAAATATCGCGTGACCTGATTGAGAGCGATGCCACATACACACGTTAAGCTTGTAAACGCTGTAACAAAGGCTTTATGTCGGAGGTTAAAAAATATTTCTTTTTTTATACAAAACACAATAATTGAAAAATCAGTTAATACATAATTACAAAATGATTACTCCTGAAATTACTCTATATTTCGTAGTAGTAGACTTTGGTAGATATTTATAATGTAAGGGAAGAGCGGAGCCTCCAAATACAGGCATAATGGAGATTCCACGACTAATATTGTAAGCTAATTGTAATTTGAAATAAACATATTTTATTTTGTTTATTTTATTTTTTACGGCCTAAAAAACAAAAATTCAAAATCGAAGTAAATTGAAGTAATAATCAAACGAATACAAATAATTCAATCTAACAAATAATAACTATAATTCGTTTCTTTTTGAAGCGATTCAGCTTCGCAAGTATGATGAGAGTTCTCCAAGTTTGATTATAATGAAGAAAATTATGAAAATTAACCGATCCACTAGCGAGCGGCGGCGTAATGAAACGAGAGGAGAACGCCTTAGGACGGAGGTGTATCTGCCGGTAGAGTTCAGATAAAATTAACATTTATAATAGAATAGATTACTAAATATGCGTAAAATTTACATTATTTTTTACTACGTTGCTTTTTATTTCACTTGAAAGATTTTAAACAATTTTTATCTATGTAAAGTTTCAGATTGAGCAAATATATAGAGGTATATTTATTGCTCCTGTTTGCTAAAGCAGCTATGTATTATTCAACAGACATTTTTTTGCTTAAAAATAGTTTAATGCGTGTGAAACCAATTGGCTGCACAATTACAAATAAAGAGCTTAAATGTATTTTCCCATAATTGTTTCACACATCGCTGAATTGCATTACCAATGTTATTTTTAAGTTGACGACAGAAATAGCCGAAAAAGCTTAGCCAAGCAAATAAAATTTAACTGGCCGTGTGTAATAACAATTACATTATCTTGACTCATGTGGAATTATAAGCATTAGCAGAATTATTTTTATTACGTGGTGATAACGACGCGGTGGTGTAGTGGCATCTGAACTCGTCTGCGAAGACCGAGGTCCCGGGAATCTCGAGTCGTGTAAAGCATAACTCTTTATACTGCCACGGTGCATCGACACGAAGACAACTAGCATTTTTTTACTTAGAATATAACCTACTTTTAGAACCTACTTATAACAGAATTTTGTGTATTTTTTTCAACCAGTACTGTCCCACTTCTAAAGCTGCGTACAGACCGGCCAAACGATCGCCAACGAACGGGTTTCGTTGACCTTCGTTGCTGCAATCTAGACGGCTTAGCGTATGCCAACGATCGCTCGTTGGCGTGTGCCGGCGATCCGAAGCGTGGCGGTAACATCAAAGAAATCGAGCTATTTGATCGAACTCTGTTTGGACGGTCGCCGAAGGCCAACGAACGAACGCTCAGTTGAAGCAAGAGAGCGTAGCGTGTAGACGTCCAATTTGATAATTACTTGGATATTTCCCGCCATTTAGATCATGGAGAAAAACAAAGAATGGAGTAACGACGATATGTTTTTATTAATAACTCGTTTTGGTATATAAAACTAGCAATTATAATGATGTCGTCGTCGTCCATGATTAAATTGCGAATGAAAGAGAAAAGAACCGGAATCAAGTGCCAACGAACGTTCGTTCGAGCACTAAATGTATTTGGATGTATTAACGAACTCCAACGAGCGTGCGGAAGCCAACGCTAGCGCCATCGTTGGGCGTTCGTTGGGCCGGTCTGAACGCAGCTTAAAGCGAAGGCCTTCCTCACCATCCTTGAAGTCCATCTTCCATGTGTCGTTGGTTAAACTTGGCCAATCCCAGTCGAATTTTATGTTATTTACAAATAATCGCTAGTCACTGTCGCTATTCCATGGTATCCATGTTAATTTATCGATTGCAACAATTGGTACTGACAAATAATTTAACGTTCCCATATCAAAATTTGAATTAAAATATGAAATATACATTAATTTCTCCTCGTCAAAACATGGAAACACATTAAGAAATCAAATCTAAATACTTCAATTACAACTGAAAAGACAAGCGAAGATTTTGAGCGAATGTTCCGTAGATCTGCTGATCACATTAATTTTAATGGCGGACTAGTCGCCATATTGGATTCACTGTCATGATGACGTTTAATAACGAGGCTTAGCACAAATCTTATTTTAAAGTGAAGCGATCCCGAATTATGCTTCATTTAAGGATTGGGGGCGTGTACAAGCCCTTATACTTTTATAGTTATACGGGTGAAAAGCTACCACTGCCGTTTATTGCAAATACTAGACTACTAGATTTTTGTGGAAACACTAGAGTACCTAGTAGATTTTTGCCCGACAATAAGTAAGTTTGTTATATTTGCTGTTCTCATATACTTAAATGAATAATCATGATATTCTACGATATAGTTTAAACGTACTCACACGGGTTTTTTCGTGTTAGAAAATTAATAAAGCAAGTATTAACTTACTTTTTATTTCCCGACGTTTCGAGTGTGAGTACGTTTAAACTATGTGTTCAAATCGTGTAAGTTTAAAAAGACTATTCTACGATATGCCATTTTAAGATGCTCACCTATTATAAAAATGGGTCTATCAAATGAAAAACAAACCATTTTAATGCATTCAGGTAACATGGTGTTTTTGAACTAAAATGAAGGTAGGTATATATCTATATAACTAACCCACAAAGAGAGCCACAAAAACTAATGTTTTAATTAGAATTTCTAATCTGTTAACTTCAGGTCTCCAGATATTGCGGCCATCTTTTCTGTCAACTAATCTGCGCTGCGGTCGTGACGTCATAAGTAGGTTTACCACAGAATATTGTTCAGAGCGACTGACATTTTGTGCTATCTAAAATGGCTACTACAACCACTAATGAAATTGATATCATATAGTATATTATATTATAACTGTGGCAGTTTCACGGACCAGCTATTTTGAATTAAAAGTTTGGTTGCGGATACACTTCGCTTTTGTTTTGTATTTTTATCTATTGAGTTGGCCTTTTCAAGAACCTTATCATAGAAGACTGAATAGTTTTATTATAAAAGTTTTTTGGTTTGTACTAATAGGAGGGCAGTCATCCCCCTTCCTCCTTTCTACGCCTATAGTCTATTCAAATCATTGTATTAATTACCGCCAAGATCTTTTAATTAAGCCCTCATTAAAGTACTTATTATCTTTCAAAGAATAAAAGGAATATCCATTTACAATTCAAAATATTATTGCCTTAATCGTCTGTAGGCTCCGATAATCTGTTTTCTCAAACTTTGTAGTTAACAAACTCTCGATGAGAATCTGACAAATCGCATCGAAGTCGATTCGTAATGAAAATGATATCGTATTTGTGTTTCTCGATCTGTTTGTTTGTACGAATTATTTTGGATTTAAACTAAATAATTTGGGAATTTTTGATTTCGTACGTATTTTGTAGTGGTTGTTTGTTGGTAGGATTTGTTCAGCTGTTCGGTTCGGAGTTAGTTTCGTGGTGTGATGATCTGATCTCGATATGTTCAGACAACGCCAAGTCAACATTTGGTGGAAGTATTCAATATGGACCAAGGTAACACCCATACCATAGTCTAACGCAATTGAGTGACTACATGAAAGCACTTTCACCTCCCCTACTATTAATTAATGTCAGAAAAAACAAAACAATTGAACAACGTTTATACGAGTATCACTCACTTATCAAATTAAAACATGTTCAAAGAGAATAACCATTAAATTATAAAATAGTTTAGACTAATTACTCCTGTAAAACACTCGTAAACCCGAGCTAAATGTTTTAAAGTATTTTCACAATAGTTATTTTATTTTGTGTCATGGCTGCCGGCCAACCAGTACCCAGGCCAGTGATTACAGAATACAGACCGCGGATATGGACGGACAAAAATATTACGTTTTCATACGTATTGTGATTTTAAAAATATAATGTCCCTTGTGAATCGGGAAGGAGGGAAAAGTTTAGACGGAACAAGGTAAAGTCGTGAAATAACTGCAACAAACTCAGTTAGAGGAAGTTATTCAGTTGAGAAACGTGAAGTTAAGTGTACTTATTGCATTTACGTTCTGACCGGTCCCAATAATCTATTAAAAGTTAGATATCTAAGATAGCGTGTAAATAAAATGTTCTTAAAAGAACATAAGGATTAAAACTTATTGATTTATCATCTTATATAGGTTATAAAGACCCACTGCTGTTCTATTATTTTCTGTTTAGTATATACCTCCATTATTTTAATGAATGTATTGAATATATACAACCTTGTGTTATCTTGTGTTCAATTGTACTCGTGTAATTCAAATGTCTTCTAATAAAATACTATGAATAATATTTTAAACTATGAATAAATAGTAAAAATAATGTAATAATGTTTAACAATTTATGTCCAAAAATGTTGCTGTTTTTCTATTACGTCTATATGTTCTACGTAATCTATGATTGTATAAGAGATACTACTGAAATAACTCTATATATTATTAGCCGCGTCTGTCACATTTTGACACGACTTTAATAAAGTTTTTTCTCAAAGTTATGCGTGACTTTGATTTATAATTCCGGTCTTTTCATCGGTTATGTTATAGGAAGGCTAATTTGTTTTTGATGCTTTCATATGCTATTTTAAAATGATAGTTTTATATTAAACGGAGGAACATGATACGGAAATTGAGAAAAATGTGTTTTTAATCGATAATCGCGTTAGGGCGATCGTTTTCGAGTATAAATTATGGTGAAAAGCACTGACATGACTCTACATTTCTATATTACCTCTCCACAGATTGCTCTGCGTACAATGTAAAACTTACGAACGAAAAGAGTGAATTATTTTTAATGATAAGTGTTACGTGAGGGTTGCTATTAGTCGCGGTGGTAATTAAACCTAAATCAAATCAACTTAGTGTCAAAGCTTTCATTTGAAAACAGTGCAACATGTGGTTAAACTGCAATTTCACACCTCTTTATTGTTTGACAAAATGGATATCGTTTAAGTTGTGATGTAGAGTTACCTACAGAGTTTGGATAGTTAGTAACCTCCTTATGTTTCCACGTTCCTTATCAAAGGTCAAATACAGTTTAAACTTTCATTTAGATTCTTAATTTTAAAACTAATTAAAGAAACAAAAGAACAACGAGAAGTGTTACAGACGTGTTTCAGGTGCTAAGTAGTCTAAAGTTCCAACTATAGTTTCTACTAGCTACTATTAAGTTAATTTGCCTAAATAGGCTCTTTAGAGAATCATAGTGATTAAAGGACGTCACTTAAATACTTTACAAGGTCACATAGGAAAGTTACTTAACAACTTTCGCCTTCGAAATCGTACTAACACAATCTGAAATTCTTCGGTTCTGGTTATTTGAAAGAGTCCTCGATTTCGTTTTAAGTAACGAAATCTTCGTTGATTTGAGGAGAATCAATTTAATTCGGAGTAAACCTAATCTTATATCTCTGGAGTGTCATGAAACCTAAAGCCAATTTATCTTCTTTTCCTAATCAGATGAGAAGTAAAAGTATATCGATGTAAGAATGAATACTTTTGGGACAATTCTTTCTCATTGTTGGAAATGAACAAACAATGTAAACTTGTAAAGGATTAAAGTAAATAAGTTCGTGTAGCTTACCAACCAACCAATGTGTACGAGTTTTTAGACCGCCCAAAGACCTCAGACATGATCTATCGATTAAATAACCGGGTCCGCCAATTTTAAGTATGCCGAATCCGATAGCTGACATATGGGAAGGTGCTCTCATAATATATTATTCTTAATTTTTCAATCTCATAACATTTCATTCAAATCCTTGATCACGTACGTACTACACGTCTCCTCAATCAATATAATACTATCAAATTAAGATTGTTCCTCCAACACGTGACACCGACTTATAATTAAATTGTGACACATGTCAGGAAACGATCATTATTCCTTGTCGGAGCAGGGCCGCATTGAGACACGTTGCCATATGGCAAATGATTTGAAAATGTCCTTTTTTCCAACCAATCATCAGAAGGATTAAATTATCCAACGCGATACTGACCCGTTTCATTTAGTATAATGAGTGCAAATCGTGTGAGTTTAAAAAGTAAATCATCAGAAGGATTGCCTACTAGTGGTGTGTATTAAACAAAAATATATTTGGTTTTAATGTTATAGCTGTGTGTTAGTAGGATAAGAGAGAATATAGGGAAAGGAATTTTTTAACTAATTTTGCATTCAAATTACGTACTACAAAGTACAAATTACGTACAATACAGAATATTTTAAAATCAGAACGATCTATTGTTAAATATTATAATTATTCTGTGTTTGCATTTTGTGGCCATGTTAAGGCCCTGTTGTCCGGGTACTTTGGGTCGGGCCCTGTAAGTCTTAGGGCCCTGAAATTTTGTTACCTAGTTACGGCCCACTAGTAGAGATTATATTTGAAATAGAATTACCTTGTTGACGTTATTAAGGGCTTAACTACCTGTGTATTGATTCTATTGAATCCTTGTACTTTGGCAACCAATACCGTCCCTTAATACTGGGTAAATACTAAGCAGTATCGGTACAATGATTTGTTTAAACACTAGTTAATTAGTTGGGTTATTTATACAAATACATGGAATTGATGTTTCTGTGTTATGTCAAGGAAAATAGATGGTATTGATAACCATCCATTGGTTCTAATAATAGGTAGGTACTATTATTTTACCTTTGACAACAATTAGATAGTAGTCATTTAGTATTTTAATGATACACATTTGCCTTCCCTCTTTCCATAAAAAAAATGCATTGAATATTCCAGTGGTGCATCTATGTGTACTAAAATACAGCCCACTTTTTGCATCCAGCTACAACAATTATTAAACACAAATCTACAACCACGATGAATACTTAAAAAACGTTTTTTTATCTATGGTTTGAACCATAGAACTCATATTGGGCTCGAATGTACGCAGCGAGAGGTTTCTATGTCTATGGTTCGAATATACTCCTACCATAATACCACATGTGTGTTGTTTAAAGCCCACTTACCGTGGTAGGGCACCCTGTAGTATTATGTTGACTGTGCTCGCGTTCGGTAACCTGAGCCCTAGTTCTGCTCTATTAAAAAGCAGTCAAGGACCCTCTGCAGGTTTATAATGCGCGCAAATGCATGCTCTAACGCATCCGAGCATTGTCGAAATGTTGTAGTCAAACTGTGCAATGAGGTTCAATTGGAAACGACTAGCGTGGTTGAGAAATGAATAATAAAAAATCTTGATGGTAAAATTAGCAACTGAAAGTTATAAATAGTTTGAAAGCACTTAGAGGTCTAGATTTAAATATAATAGATTTGTAAATAATTTCTGTAGATTACACGAATAAAGTTTGTAAACTAAAAATTCACAATATTGTACAATGTGGTTGGACATTTAATACTCAAATAATACGATTTAAACAATTTATAAATAACATTAATTTGCACTCAAACTTTTTTACCACAATTTGTAACAGTTTAAATTCAGACATTAAATTAAATTATAACACAGACGTCGAAATGAACTTAGAATTTTAATATCTTTAATCTTTTGACTTATTAGTCAAACTGTTCGCAACTTTACTGTTTCAAAATTTATTAGAAATGACTGAGTTCGTTAAATTAATAAAAGCGAAGAAGCGTTGGAAAGTATATTCTCATATACATAATCCTGAAGTTACGGACCGTCTGGGTAAAAACAATTTAGTGGAAGTGTACCTAAAGTAGAAACTGTAAAACAAACTAATACTTACGGTATGATTCGCTGACGTGGTGCATCTAGTAACGCGAGAACTCAACTTGATTTAATATGTAATCTAATTTAGGAAAACATCGACATTTTTCAAACTGAAGTTATTATTATCTTAGTCTCAGGTATCCCATTGTTGGGCAAAAGCCACCCCCATCGTTTCCACTTCGACGCCTACCAGGCAAAAATCCGTCGAGTTCATTTCGCCATCTCATCAAGCTATAGAAATTTTAACTGACTTCAAAAAGACGCGGTATTCAATTCGGTTCTCCCATTTGATATATACGTTGATTCGATTTCACTGATTTTTAAACACAAACTTACAACCCGTTTTAATACCTATGTATTTTTTGTTCTTGAATTCTTATTTCTTTACTTCAACTAGATCGCATATATTGAAGTAGGGTAAATCGTTTTACTCAACTGTGAGATTAGAGTAAGCTCTTATCTGGAATAGTTATTTTATTTATTTGACAAGCCTTGAAAGTATTTGGACTGTCAATTCATCTGACACAAAACACAACGTTTTGTTTACGCACAAATCAAGATTGACTTACTCGTAATTTTCACGCTACAAAAAGGCATTTTATTTGCAAACCTTACGTGAAATAAAAACATAAATACGACGCTTTGTTTGCGATATGTACGTCCGTATGTTTGTGTTACTGTGTGGGCCCACTCTTAATTACACCATGTTTATTCGCGGCCCTTGCGGAAAAACAAGCCGCATTATTTAGTAAAAAGGATTTTATTGTTTGTTTAAAAACACGCACTTTTATTCAGGTCAATATGTAAAAAATACTTTTGGAAAAATATATCATGCAGTTTGTATGGCGTGTTAGTAAATTGGGATCTTTACAAATTCAACACAATGCCTGTAGCACGGTTTGAGATCTGTAGAATTTGCTCTAGGCGGAGGTGCATTCAAGTACGGGGCGCGGGTAAATAACGTGGGGATCGATTCAGGCGGCAGGGGGTGGACTCAGGGAGGGGCCCAGGGGGCTGGCAATTGTCAACACTGATTCCAGTTATATACCTAATATTTATTTCTGCATCTTGAAGTTTTGGCGTCGCCCTTTGTTAGTAATTCGCTTATTTACTTTCAAATAATATTTCATATTTTAATGAAAATGTATATGTTATTCAAACAGTTACTTCAGTTACAATCCCATTTCTGCATTATTAACCTTCCCAAAGTACCCTAGTCCGTCCCTGTGTTCACAAATTGTTCATGTTATTTGATGGCGAGCCTACTCGGCAGGAAGCCGCCCGATACCAAATGTAAACTGATGAATAATGTTCTTACATATTTAGTGTGTTGTAGGGAAATGAACAGCGGTATCATCTCCTATCTATAGTGCTGATGTAACGTATACATAATTGATATTGAGTTTAGGATTAGATTATATGTGTTTAATATAATGTGCGGACTTAGGGTATGATGAACGGTCAATGGCCGATGTGTAATAGGTATGTGTGTGATGTAAATGATATCGATCGTTTGTTCCCAAGTTGACTACTTTGCATCTCCTTAATATGAGTATCGTAAACATATCTAAACTGTTACGACTACAGGATAATGTAAGCTCATATCCCGGTTTAGACCCTAGGGATTTCTCGAGAATATGTTTAGTCATTATAATCTATTAATACTACCTTACGTTCTTGCAGCCGGCCCTGTTAGAAGTTAATTTACTAAAACAAATTGTCTTTCCTGCTTACCTTTGCCATGTGTCAACATCACTTAGTACGTTCCTGCAATTTGTGTACATTTGGGGCCAAACCTGCTTAGAGACAAGTTAGCACTCAACCAGAATCTAAGCTAAATGTTCTACTGCCACCGTGAGGTATTCAGGTGAAATATCTTTGAACTAAATAATTCTGCCATTGATGGTGCAATTCAGGTTTGGATTGGCATAAATTGTTTCAGTGTATTTAGCGATAGAAACTATACTGTGTATGTTTCGTGCCTATATCCATTTCTCAGTATCTACTAATTCTGCGAATACGTTTTTTGCCTGGTTTGTTCATTAAAGCTAGAATAAAAATGCTAACACAAAAGTAAAATCCAATAAAAATAGTGCAGACGATTGGAAGTTACTACCGATTTAAAACAAAAAAAAAATTGTCTAAGAGCTAAATGTTCAATATTCATTTTTCAAAGATTCGCTGCACCGTGATATCCCCGTTACTATTTAAATCGAGTACATAACAAATGAATTGAATGAAGAATCATGATTTAATATTTAAAGTGTAAAGGACCATTAAAAGAGCCTGAATGTTAGCCTGCGTCACGTGGGTAGAACCTATACGCAATCGCAGCTGTCCCACGCAATGAATAATTTAATTATTTAGGGTGAATATTCATTTTTATATCGGGCTCTCCTTTTATTATCGCCTTGGAAAGTTTTGATTTTTATGAAAATTCTCTTTTGATTTAAAGGACAAAATGTAAATGAAATATTAATTATTTCAGATTTCCGCGTAACTGTGTGTAATTCATAGAATTTCCGCAAAAAGAGGCTTTATGTTGTTACTAATAATTTTTGGTGTATCATTTACCTATACAAGCCAGTGATGTAAATTAATATTCTTGGTAGTAGAATAATATTTATTTTTATCAGTAATCATTGAGCGCTGTAATCTGGAAAAACTTTAAGGCACTCATACACTATATATTATATCACCAAAAAGGTCATTAAACACTACTATTTCTGTATGATAATGAGTTTAATTAAGCGATGTTAGTCAGCTGTCGAAAGGCGCTAACTCGCCACATGTACCCGACACGTTGATATGCGCTAACAGAAACATTCAAAATTTACGACGTTAGTTTGAGTTGCGCTAATTTATTGCCGATACAACTGTACTGACGGATAGGGGGCGGACTCAGTGCAGTGAGAGGGGCAAAGGGGGCAAATAAACGTGAATGGTATATTAGATTGTTGTTAATATAAATTGTGGCTTTCATACTGTTCCGCAGCTTTTGTTAAGTCTAGACCGCTTTCCTTTGATTTATTTTAATACGGAACCCTAAAAAGGTGATAGAAAGCGGCTGGATAGAATAGATGGACTAGTTGGTTATTCAAATTAAAAATATATTTTATAACATGAATATAAGACTTCATAGAAATCAACACTAGATCTAAATAATACTCTGTAATAAGTAAGCTCTTTCCCAGTGGACAAGTAGCAATCGTTTAGGTACTAACAAAATGTATAAGTTTGTATTTGATAGCCACGAAATCATATCAAGATTTAAAAAATCCAAATTGCGTAGCGCTGCCAGTAACTTTAGGTTTTTACGTTATTGTACATTTTATTACATTTACATAGCTAAAATCAAGAGGCAAAGCTACATATATCTATTCTTGCAATGTCAGCAAATACTGTATCTAATATCGGGTAACTATTTGTTTTCAGCTTACCTCCGTTTGCCTAAGTAAATAGGGCTTCAGCTTCAATTTGCTCTGAATCCGTTTTTGGGTTACTTTGCCGAACAACGCTTAACTCAAAATTAGGACTGTGCTAGGTATTGGTACGTGACAAAACTATGTAGCAGCTAGTACGGTAATTTGTTAAAACAATTAAACTAAATAAAGTTCCAAAGTCAACAAAGGGCGGGGTGCTTCAGTTAACGCTCACGGACCAGTAACCGTTAACACAAGTGTCAGTCTCAACAGATGTAAAATGGAAAATCGTGGCTTTCCTCTGACCGCCCGAATAACTTTAACAACAACGCTTTGTATTAAATAGAATTTTAACTACTTAATTAATAGGGACTTTTTAACGAATGAATGCTACGATAGCCAAATGTTTGAAACAACCAACCCTTAGTAAAAAACCAAAATGACCCAAAACGTGGGGCATTAAGGCTCAAATCAATGCCGTCAATGTAATTTTAATACACGAATACATTAAACTTATTTTGGTCTCAAAACGCAATCCTCATTTTCATCTTGTACCAGCTAGTTGGATACAGGATGACGTTGTTTACTTATAATTGGAATATCTCTCTTATTAACACTTACATGTAGTAGGAATATGTTGATATGGTAATTTGCATTTACCTCGTATGTTTCTGTTGCAGGCAAACCCCTTAACTAGTCAAAACAATATTGCCTGAAAAAGTTCGACGTATGCTACATTATTTTCACAGGCTATTATGCTACATGCGGTATCCATCCAACATAACATAGCACCGTATATCTATCACCATATATATATTTTGTCCTAAGAGTTCCCTAGTATTTACTTGAATAAGTGAGAGGGCTTTGCTTTTCAGCACAATCTTATAACCAATTACTTTTACAATAAGTATGCAAAAATCGTCAATCTGCACGAAATAAGGGCAAAACAAACAATTTTTCATTTACAATTTAAAACGAATACACTGTAATTCAACGCAACACAGTTCGTTATTGCATATCAACTCGCGATACATAGCGTTACATTCATTCTCTGGGATTTTTGACTTTGAAATGTGAGACGAAAGGTTGGTTCTAGCGTGGCAAAGTTTGGACAGCAATTGCATTCTTGTGGTTTTCTATAAAGTTTCACGTCAGAAGCATTTGGGTCGGAGTGACCTGATTAAAGGAAGGGACTCGTGTAGTTAACATACAACTTTAACTTTGCTCTAACGGTCGTTGTTTAGGCTCTTTTGTATGGAAGTCAGCGCTGTGTTGCATTTCATTCTAGGTTTATTGTAACAAGGTGATACTACGTTTTTAAAAGACAATGTTCATGATAATTCCTAATGTTGTTTGTGGTAATTTACTCAAAAGGCCCCGTTTTTAATAAAGGCGGTCAGAAATCATTATAGTTTATCGGTAGAAAAAATATTTTATTTAACTGAGATTATATCTATATCTCTTTTGATTTAAAGGACAAAATGTAAATGAAATATTAATTATTTCAGATTTCCGCGTAACTGTGTGTAATTCATAGAATTTCCGCAAAAAGAGGCTTTATGTTGTTACTAATAATTTTTGGTGTATCATTTACCTATACAAGCCAGTGATGTAAATTAATATTCTTGGTAGTAGAATAATATTTATTTTTATCAGTAATCATTGAGCGCTGTAATCTGGAAAAACTTTAAGGCACTCATACACTATATATTATATCACCAAAAAGGTCATTAAACACTACTATTTCTGTATGATAATGAGTTTAATTAAGCGATGTTAGTCAGCTGTCGAAAGGCGCTAACTCGCCACATGTACCCGACACGTTGATATGCGCTAACAGAAACATTCAAAATTTACGACGTTAGTTTGAGTTGCGCTAATTTATTGCCGATACAACTGTACTGACGGATAGGGGGCGGACTCAGTGCAGTGAGAGGGGCAAAGGGGGCAAATAAACGTGAATGGTATATTAGATTGCACGAAATAAGGGCAAAACAAACAATTTTTCATTTACAATTTAAAACGAATACACTGTAATTCAACGCAACACAGTTCGTTATTGCATATCAACTCGCGATACATAGCGTTACATTCATTCTCTGGGATTTTTGACTTTGAAATGTGAGACGAAAGGTTGGTTCTAGCGTGGCAAAGTTTGGACAGCAATTGCATTCTTGTGGTTTTCTATAAAGTTTCACGTCAGAAGCATTTGGGTCGGAGTGACCTGATTAAAGGAAGGGACTCGTGTAGTTAACATACAACTTTAACTTTGCTCTAACGGTCGTTGTTTAGGCTCTTTTGTATGGAAGTCAGCGCTGTGTTGCATTTCATTCTAGGTTTATTGTAACAAGGTGATACTACGTTTTTAAAAGACAATGTTCATGATAATTCCTAATGTTGTTTGTGGTAATTTACTCAAAAGGCCCCGTTTTTAATAAAGGCGGTCAGAAATCATTATAGTTTATCGGTAGAAAAAATATTTTATTTAACTGGGCAAAGACCTCTAATTTCACTGAAGATATACAGTACAGTGAGGAGGATTAGGCGTAATCACCACGCTTGCCTATTGCGCGTTGATCTTAAACCCGAGCCATGTTTGAAAAGTAGGAAACATGTTTTGACTCGACCCGGGAATTAAACGCAGGGCTTTAGTCTTGGCAGGTGAGTGCACCTACCACTAGACCACCGAGGCGTTATTTGACTTAATTTTTTTTAAGTTATATTGGAATTACATCTACCATATTTGTTTTGAGTAACTTTTATCGATATACCCATTTGAACTAGTTTCATCTGTTATGCATATCGCTCTTATAATTCAACAATGACCTAAATAAAGTCACAAACATTAGTATAATGAAAAGTAATATCCCTTACTGCCGTCACTCAGAGACGTCAAGTTAATTAACTAATACTACGCCAATTAACTAATCGACATAACTTTTTAAATATTTAATGTCAAAAATCACTCATTAACCTCTTCTTACGAATCATTTGACGACTCGTATGACGAATAATCTCATTTGTAATCAAACAGACATTCGTCAACTAGCTATTCCATTCACATCACTACTATCCCTCTGTGGCTGCACTACATTACTCTCACCAACATTTAGTAATGGGATGCGTCCTAGCGGTAATATACATACGCCTTCGCTATGGACCCGGTATATGTTAGTCAGCGGAATTTCTAATGAATCCCTCACTGCTATATTACATTGAAGTACTCCTCTGTGACGTTTAACTGAAAATGTAGAAAGTGAAGTACATAGGTAGGTATAGTAATACTCATAAGTATGGGAATACGAATACATTAATACGGTTTTTGAACATACATAATACGGAAAAGGGATTCGGATAATCGGATAAAGGTTAAGTTCCTTATTTATAAACGCTTTTATTAACAGCACTTTATCTAACAAATGGTTTGTGCCTTTCTGACATAAGCTATTTTTGGCAACGAGCGAAAGAGACAAAGCACTTAAAAACAGTGTTTTAAGTGAAAAGGCGATAACAGTAAGTATCGTTCGCCGCATGCATGTGTTGACAGCTACAATTTGAACTATTGGGTGGATTACACAAATATTCTTAACTTAATTAAGCGCCCAAGTGTGTTTAATAAACAAATGACGTTCGTTTAAATAGTGTGTTTTATTTCATGCAACATAAAATACAATGTTGAACGAACAGCGTTTCTTAAATATATCAGCAGGCCTACTATCAACTTTTAGAAAACGATTCAAATTCAGAGCAGTTTATTTTAGGTTCCTAAACAAAATCGCTCACATTCGTACCATCACCTTAATAGAACAGCACCTCAATTGAATCGTTAGAGATGCGAAAAGAACGAATGAAATCGTTAAAAAATAAATACATTTGTCTCTGAACCGCAACGCCAAGGTCGAAGTAGGAAAGAGACAACGCTATACGAATATTATACTGTTTCTCTTGATTCGAATGTTGCGTTCTAAAACTTTATTTTTACTAATAATAACTTTTTACTTCTTCTTATCACTGTATACTGTTGGTTTTATTTTATAAATTCTAATGAAATAGTGAAACAAATTTTCTAATGATCATATTGTGAAAAAAAATATTTACAATTATCTACTTCAAATAATGTATTTGTTGTATCAGAAACAATATTTTATCAAGTTTTCGAACGTGCGTTGTGCCTAGTGTGACAGTTCGTGACGTGAGTGTGGCGGCCGCTTCGAAATTTTGTTTGTAAACAAAAGTGCCTACTTTTTGTTGTGGTTTTTTGTTTAAAAAGTACTCAGGGTTTTAAATATGTAATGGCGTAAGTTATTAAAATACACCACCCGCCCCCCGCGGACAGTCTCCACCCCCCGGCGCCGGAGGGTGCGTGCGGAGCCACCTGTGACTCAGCAAGCAGCTCGTCGGCAGCTTGTGCAAATAGCGAATAGACGAGCTGAAATAGAGGAGCGCAGGAACACCTTACTGGAGCTATTGGTGCAGGAGCTCAGAGAAATAAAAGAAGTTTTGCGATCACGGTAATACATATTTAATATTGTTAAGTTTAGAGAAAATAAAATCCGGTATTTAATACACTCTATAAACATTTGAAAACTAAAACTATATAAATAAATACACCTAAATAAAAACTATATTTAAAAATAAATTAAAATTTCATATTTTTCAGATACGGCGAGCTTCCCACAACCGAAGAATTAACTGGTTCCTCGTAGAAACTCCTTGTTGAAGTGCCTGGTTGTTGGTATTTGGCTGATCTTCAAATGCCACACCTAATTGCATCTGTGATTCCTGCATTATTTCTCTACTACGTCCACACTTGTAATTTGCATATCTGCATCACAAATCTGTAATTCAAACTAAAATACTAAATTAAAGGTTTTTATTAAATCAACAGACTATTGAATGTGTAAAGATGTATCTCTACAACACTGATGAACTAATACTATCTATACTAATATTATAAAGCTGAAGAGTTTGTTTTGTTTGTTTAAACGCGCTAATCTCAGAAACTACTGAACCGATTTGAATAATTCTTTCACTGTTAGATAGTCTATTTATCGAGGAAGGCTATAGGCTACATTTTATCCCGAAATTCCCACGGGAACGGGCACAACGCGGGTAAAACCGCGGGGCGCTGCTAGTTAAATGTAAATGTGTGTAATATTTTCAAATGTGAAAGTGTGTATAATTGTATGCTGTTTCTATGTGCCTGTGTAAGATTTTTTAAGTAGCAAATTGTTTTTCTAATTGATAATTTGACTGATTGATCTGAAATTAATATTAGTTTTGTTATACAAAGTATTATTATAGAATAGATATAAGTGAAATTGATGATGTTTTATTGTTGTTATTGTTGTTGTATAATATGTTGAAACTAAACTAGGTGAGATTGTTTTTTCATAGAATATAAGACATAAGTAAGTAAATATAAGATTAAGTAAATGTTATTGTAATGTATGTATATAATGTACATACATTCAGTACATACATTACATTATGTGTATGTTGTTATTGTATTGTAGTTCTTGTTATTTTATTTAAGGTACTAATATGAAACAAAATATTTTATGAAGAACATGGTATTACTTACAAGTTGGACATTTAGGGAATGATAGTGTTTCCTACAAAAATAACGCTCCTCATTTC
The DNA here is from genome assembly GCA_951394245.1 of Cyclophora punctaria. Lineage (NCBI taxonomy): Eukaryota > Metazoa > Arthropoda > Insecta > Lepidoptera > Geometridae > Cyclophora > Cyclophora punctaria. The sequence goes on along the minus strand of OX596171.1, from coordinate 2,684,171 downwards.
TATTTGGCCTGACTATTGCTATTAGTCAATGCATCCCACAACACCCGGTATGCTAAATTTTTTATAAAACCTGTAAAATATGTTAGTTAATTTAAAATGTTATATTTAAAATGTTATAAATGTCTTATTTCGTAAAATGTGTATTTATTTACTCACCTTGCTCTAATTTTGTTCCTTTCGTCATTGCTCTTTGGGAAAGTGATGTATTTTCTTCGCATTTCAATGGAATCTATACATGCAGTCACTTGAGCTATCACTGATGAAACAGTCTGTTGTGCCATTGAGTGTGCACTTATATCTCCTACGGGTCTTTGGTAGGAGCCGGTTGTATAGAATGATAACGCTGTTAAAACCTGAAAAAAAATAGTACTTACTGGTTTATAGATATTACATAATATCAAGTTATTATGTATCAAAGTAAGAAAAAGGAAGCATTTAAAGCAACTAATTGTGTGACATACATATTGCATATTTGAGTCCTTACCTTTGTTTCTACAGATATATCTGTGGACCTCCTTGGTGCATTCATCGCCGTTCTTATATGGTCGCACAATCCGACTACCAATTCCTTGGAAAGACGATAACGTTTTATGAACTCATTATCTTCCAAATCGAATGGGTCCAATTGTGCTAGAGCTTCCAGTCTCCTTCTCCTCAAGGAGTTTTCCTCACTATCGGCTTCCGTGAACTCAAAAAGCATCAATTCGTCGTCACACATCCTACGAATAATACTGCACTTAATTTTTTTTGTGGAACTATCGAAATCAATGCTATTTAGATACCAATTAATGTTTTACCTCGCAACACTTAAATTCACAGCTATTTCTGACTTTACCAAGTAAAAATTAAAAAATTAATGACAAAAGATTCAAAATCGGCAACAAATTTACTAACTTATTTTGAATCGCTAGTTTTGACAGTTGAGCGATTTTGTTTAGGCTCGCACGTCAGTTAAAGTAAGGTGATGGTACGGATTTACCTCTAAAAAGAGTGAACTATATTAGAATGCGATTATTTTTAGGTGTCGACCGAAATTGATTCGTAAAACGAAGTTGATGGTACGAAATAGCAAAGCGATTCAGTTTAGGTCCTAAATTGAATCGTTTTAAGCGTTGATAGTAGGCCTGCAGGATACTAAAAGAGTTCTTGAGTGGAAGCCGCTCCTAATCACTAGAGCAGTTAACGAAAGTTGCATGCCTCGAATTGCAATCACCCATAAGTGTGAACGAGCTTTACCATCCTAATTCCATCAAAATCAAAACACATTGTCCGTCAAATTTATATTTCATCCATAAAACGGATTACGTCCTTCGCCGCTCCGAGGTCGACTAAGCCGGACCCAGGAATGCCAAGATTTCATCTCTCAAATAAAATGAAATGTTAAGATGTTCAGAACTTTAAAGTTATTTAAAAACTTGTTTAAAAGGAAAATCTCTAAGATGGGTTTCGCTGCGTGCTGTGCATTATACGGTTAATCTTTATTAGGGCCCGCGGTACTTTGAAGTCGGTTTTAAGATTAGCTTTAGTAGTTAATATTTTTTATATTGCATTAGATGCTACAGGATTTACGTTGTGTATTGTTTACACTGATTATTTAAGGGATATTTAGCAATTTTTAAATACTATTTTTTTAAGGACCTTACGCAAGAAAGGCTATCTAAGAATTACCATAAGGGCTTACAAATGAAAAATTCCGCATCGAAATCGGTTCATCCGTATGATCGCTACCACGGAAGAGCGAAGCACTTACTGCTTAAGAAGTGAGAGCTACGGTATGATCGCTACCACGGAAGAGCGAAGCACTTACTGCTTAAGAAGTGAGAGCTACGGTGCCACAGACAGATTGTCACACACTCACCTGCACGCGCACACACACACATAGTCCTCGTCCGTCAAATTTATATACATAAATACATTACATACCTATATGTTTTTAAAATCGGTTTTATATCACTTTGTGTGGTATTGCACCGCAAATCCTTCTAATATTATAAATGCGAAAGTTTGTGACGATGAATGTATGTTTGTTACTCTTTCACGTAAAAACTACTGAACGGATTTGGATGAAACTTTACAGTGATATAGGTGGACATCATGGAATGCAATCCATCCTGAAATTCCCGCGGGAACGGATACAACGCGGGTAACACCGCGGAGCGCGTCTAGCTATTAATAAAGGTTTAACCTTGATTGTTCTTACAACCCATAAAACTCGTTTATGCAAACATTTTCTTGTAGTATAAATGTTTGCAAAAACAATTCTCAGATTCTTGTTTATTGGAATTCTATTTAAAATAATAGGTTTTATGACAATTAACAGTGTTGCTTGAACAACATAAAATGAGCTAATACTGTTGGTAATATTCACGATTGACCACTTTTGATGTTAAGTTTAAATTCAATATCGAAAATCATTACATCATAATTATATCGTACATCGGCTAGATACGTGTTAGTATTGATCAAGTTTTGACATAGGCTATCAGTTTAACTTAGAAAGCTCTAAAAGTACTTATAAGGACATTGGCCGAAAGCTGATGTTGTACCTAGCGACTTTGGGTCGTTTGTCCTAACCTAACATGCCTACAAGGAAACTAAGTTGAAACCACGTGACGTCAACTATATGAAGTCATGTGAATCTTCCGCCAGACTCACATTTTACATGGTTGATCGCTAACTTCTCCGACTGTACCTGAATGATTGAAGGTGGAATGAGTTATTCAAATAAGAAATAGTCATTGTTAATGATCTTTTTGTTGTAAAGTGAGGAGGATAAGTTATCGCATTTGATTTTGCAAATGGGGGCTAGGGCTATGATGAAGGTTGCTTAATTATTATGAAAATACTGTTTATTCGGTACGTACTATTATTGTTTTCAAAACCCACTGTTCAAAATAATCCAGTTTGTGATTGATTTATCATTTCGCTGAATAAAATGGAGACGAGAAATCTCTTCAAGTCAAATGGCGCGAAATAATCACTGTATTTATATGTTCCGGGACCAGTAATTCTCAAACGAAAGGTCAGTCTTTGATACATTTAGCAAGTACTGTCAGTAGACTGTAGTGCGGACCAGAAATGGAAGCCCAGGATAGAACGGAATCATACTTAAGTGTCTGTATGAGTGAGTTTGAACAACACTACCCTTCGTAGAAAGATCCGTCACATAGGCACTAATTCCATTTACGTCTCTTCTTCGTGGTACAGACAGTTCCGTAACGAGTGGGTATTCTTTCCCATTTTACAGCTCAGACTAAATAAAAATTTAAGACGGGGAACTGTCAATGCTTGCTTGGTTACTTAAGATGTTAAAAAACGATTATTTCTGATATAATATATTTCTGATAACACATACAACTAGTATTCAAAAAACCTGTCTTAGTACATATGTCTACAATATTCCCTCATTTTGATTTTTAATATATTAGCTTCAATTGGTTGTATATCTGTCCTTGTATTCATCTATCCATGTATGCATATGGCACAGGTGTAATATTGCATGCTTCAATGTATTCTTTGAAGTAACGGGTCTGTTCTTTTTATTTGTTCCGAGTCTCGAAGTTACGAGTAACAATTGAGTATTGGACGGTTACTCCGTGTGAATAAGAATGGACTCTATGGGGAGTTAGTACTTATATGTGAGTCAGTTCGGTTGACTTTGGGTTTACTTTTTTTAAGGGTTGCTTCAGCTAACGCTCACACACCGGTAAATGTTAACGCAAAATATCAGTCTCAACAGACGTAAGAAATGAAAAATCATGACCGGCTACTCTACTGACAGCCCGAATAACTTTTACTGGCTGTCATTTATGTTATAAAACAACGATTACCCTTAATTATACCGTGTGATTAAAGTGGGAAAAGAGCTAATTATATGACTTTTTCAATATTTTTCAGTTTAAGCACTGCTATGCTATGATGTTATGTTTTGTACTTAGTACTTATTTGAGATTTCCCTTTATCAATTCGAATTTCAAAAAGGATGAAACATCTCCCTCCACAACTTAAGAGCCGCTATCGTCTCAAACTATTTTAAATGAAAAAGTGAAAGTTTTAAAAGTAAAATCGAGATTATGAACAAAGGACATTCGTCATTCAAAATAATGTATCGAATCAAATAAGTCCTATATTCAATCCACGTCCTAGGATCGAGTTACTTAGTTATACCTAGAGCTGTATACCGTTAGTTGTTAAGAAACAAAGGAGGGCTCAAAATAAATAAATCCCTCAATCACTTAAGATCAAATCTGTGCGAGGTCGCCCCAATCTTAATACGTGACGTCACCTTTATATTTGAACTATTTTGTTGCTTAAAGTTCGATGCTCATTTGTCAAAATGAATCCTACTAATATTATAAATGTGAAAGTTGGGGAAGATGAATGTATGTAAGCATGTTTGTTGCATCCCGAAATTCCCACGGGAATGGACACAACGCGGGTAAAACCAAGGGGCGCTGCTAGTTATATATCAAATCGTTGATTACATACGTGTGACGCTCGTGCGCTTTAGCAACACTAATGAATTTGCCAGTTCGTAGACTTGCTCAATCTAAATAAGATATTTTAAAATCGCCTGCAGTTCGTTCGAAGGAGATTCCTTCAATTTAAAAACCTGCTTCACAATAAACGGTTGAGAATTAATAAAAAGAGTTAACTAAGTTATGCTTAACATGACAACGTCCTTAAGCGTGGGTGACGGGTGTGGTGTACGTGTGTGTATTCGTGTGTGTGTGTGTGTGTGTTCAGTGTTCGGTTCTCGGCCGCTGAGATTGCATCCCCGACCAAACAAGGAGTAATCGAGCCGCGGCAAATATTTATCATCCCCACATGTACTAGCACTTCTTAGAACAGGATATACTTAATTTGTTCTTAAAGATTGATAATTGAAGCGAAGTGGAGCTGTGCTGAGCTCAACTGGCCAATTACAATTCACAAAGATAAATGTTATCTACTGATAAAATGCGGGCGAGTCGCTGGATACCTGTCAAAGTCTATAATTCAATAAAAATACTACCCACGCATGCACAACATAATATTTTAATTTGATATTCATATTTAAATTTTTGTGAAATATAAATTTTTACTAGAATTAATATTTTCTAAAATTCTAGTAAAACAATTCTGTTTATTGAGTAACATTTCCACAAAACACATTTGTGTGAGATTAGCAACACTGGCTTTCATAGAAAACTCTTTTCGAAATTATTTATATTTACTTCTCTATGCCATGTACACATTATGTACACCTCACAAAAAAAAAGATTAAGTAATCAAATTTTTGCTACGCCTGTGCTACGTTGCTACGCAAATATTATTTTTATTGGTGGATACCCATCGTAGCATACTTCTGTAGCATAATATAACAAAGCGATAATATTAGTCAAGTCACAGCTATATAATATTTTATTTATTGTTTGTTCAAACACGCTAATGTGAATAATTATTTCTGTGCTGAATCGCTACTTCCAAGTTAGCTACAAAATTGCTACAGAAATGAGCACGATGTGGGTGAAACTGCAGGGCGCTGATAGTATTAAAATAAAGCTGCCTATTTTGTATGCAAGTTATAACTAGTCGACAGCGCGGTAGTTGCTGACCTACTGCCGCCACTCGCGGCACTTTCATATAAACTTTTAAACTTGAACAATTTTTCTCGACACGAGAGGTGACAAATTGTTTTTGTTGTCATGGAAGAACACAATATCAAACAAATAGATTGACTTTCAGTCTCACGTTTTTATTTGGGTTTTGTTTTAGCTTTGTACAGATATTTTGTGTAGAATTCTGTATACCTTTTCTCTTGAAGTGCTTGTTGTCCTAGCATCGAATATTTGCAAAGTAAAGCTTGGTTTGAATGTTATTAAATGAAGCTCAAGGAAACAAGAATAATGTAATGGAATTTTTACCATTTGTCTTATCCATCATCTTACTGACGTACTCAGTGACGTCTATGAGAAGTTAATGAGTGATTTATGACATACTAGCAGCGCCCCGCGGTTTAACCCGCGTTGTTTCCGTTCCCGTGGGAATTTCGGGATGAAAAATAGCCTATAACCTTCCCGTTGAATGTGACTATCTATTACAAAAATAATTATTCAAATCGAATTGATAACTTCCGAGATTAGCTCGAACATACAAACAAACAAACTTACAAATTTTACCTCTTTATAATATTAGTATGGATAATGTTAGTAGTTGTTGATTCAATTCAAATTCAAATTTGTTTATTATATCAGATCATTACAATCATGTTTCTCAGGGAGGTTAATTAAATGTGGCAGTTGAATTTGAATTTAATACGCAGTACACTAATATTATAAAAACAAAAAAAAAAACTAGTAAAGAGATTCATGTACTAAAAATAAGTTCACAACTACAAGGAAAGTTAAAGAATAATCCAACACATCCCACATAACCTAATATAAAATTCATCACTCAATCCGCAGCATCGCTCATGCAAAACTTACTAAAAGTAGATGAACCCAGCTAGGAGGTACTTTTAGCTAGTTTACTTTATTCCTCTTCGGAGACTGAGCACATTATAGTTAAGACTGTAGTTAAATAGTCTTCAAGAGTTCGTTTTTAAAATAATTATGAATTCATTCAGAACAAAGTTAAGAACTAGGAAATAGTCGCCTACCTACTTGAAATCATATGAAAGAGTGCACACTAGAGGCAAGACGTCTAACAGACTTGTTTGTCTGGACTAAAGAATATGTACTGAGAACTGTTATTAATCTTCTTTATCGAGTGGATGATCAACCTGACCAATCCTGGTGTCACAGTTATAGAGCCGCCGACGGCCTCTGACATGGCTCATGTAACGACTACTATCCGTTATAAAGACTAGAGACTAAAGACAGTTTGTTTTTAACTAAAGACGTCGAAGAAGTTGTGGTTATAGTGGGCTCAGGCTCTTAGGCATCTCGATACGTTCAACAATAGTCACACACGTATACTAATACACGTATAAGGGTGAAAATTCTGTAAAAAGGTGTCATAAGTACCTTTTATGACAATGTTAATATTTACATTTCCAATATTTTTCGTTGTTTATCAATCGCAATGAACTACATTTAGTCAATGTGCATCTCGGCCCTTACTTAGATGGGTGGTCGATAGGAGCATTTCTATCGAGAGCTACCGTGTTTTACAAGGCACGTCAAGCAGTCGGTCCCAGTTGTTTCAAGCGATAAAACCATGTTGGTCGCCTTCAGGTGGCCTAAAATCAACGACAGTTGGCGACTTATCTACTCGAAATCGATGAATGAATGAAGATTTGTTGTTTTCTATTAAGTAAACTATGGTATATCATCTCCAGCCCAATCGTTTCTAAGCAACTCATAATACTATGTAAGCTAAGCCATCACCGCCTTTTGTACTAAAAGCTCAATTATTCGTAAACACGTCAATCTCCCTTTCAAACGGGATCCTTAGAACAAATCCCAAGAGAACAGCATCCCATTTATGTAACCCTATCAACCCAAGGTTTGATTACCGAAATTACCTAAATACTACCCGAATATTACCCTGATAATTGGCGCAAGTGTGGCGAATGTTGCCGATTTACGTTTGAGTTTTAGCGGCGAGAAAAGTTTAGGGTGTGTTTGAAAAACTGAGCGGAGCGAGTTGAAACTGAAATATCTTATTCTATTCGCTCTAACCAAACCTTCTAATACAAACCCTCGTATTCGATTCTTATTCGTCGCTGCTTCCTACCACCCAATACAAAGCCTAATCCTCAACTTTCTTACCCAAACGCCTATAAAAACGTGTTAGTAACTTCGTTTACATACAGGATTATATAAGTTTTATGGCTTAAAGGCGTAGTTAACTTCCTAAATTACGAGTATTATAGTTAGATTATGTGCTCTATTCAATGGTGATAAGGTCTAACTGTTCGACATTCGGTTTCATGAAATATGTATTAAGAGTCAGATTTGGATGTGACAGAGTTATTATGTTGCGGTTTTGGTGACGGTATTATGAACAAATATAACGACTATAGAACCTAAATGGTTTATTTTGACGCTACAAAATGATTTGAACTGAAACTGCCTTGTGGTTTTCATCAAGTAACAAAGATATTTAGGAAACAACAAAAAGACTGACTGCCGTACTCAGAAATGTTCATTACATCAATGCGATGCCTGGGTGGTATTTATATATTCACTAGCTGCGCCCCGCGGTTTCACCCGCGTTGTACCCGTTCCCGCGGGAATTTCGGGATGAAAAATAGACGTTGGCCGATTCTCAGACCTACTCAATATGCTCACAAAATTTAATGAGAATCGGTCGAGCCGTTTCGGAGGAGTACGCGAACGAACACTGTGACACGAGAATTTTATATATAAGATATATTTAGAGAATATGTGTATGTATATGTAGTAGTATCCGTTAGATTCTATAATACAAGGTTAGAGCTTAGTTTATGTCTAATTAACACTGTGTGAATTTGTTCGGGTGTGTTATGGTTATAGTTATAGTTGTATAATTGACGTACGACATATATTACCGGTCAAAAATTACTCCAGGACTTAATGATTCCTTAGACTCTCTTAAGGAGTCATGTCACGTCTGCAAATATAGATGGAACACGAAAAAGCTCGTTCACATTATTTCAATAGCAAACTCAGACACCAGGGTTTGCCTGTTCACCTACTTGGAATGAATGAATGAATAGCATCTCAGAGACCGCCTATTCTGTACAGTAGAATATAACCCATACTGCAATAAAGTGCCAGTTTTATGACTAATATGTTAATAAGCGACGCAACCTTCAAGTCCGATCCTTTGTCATGCATACAGCCACTGCACTCAAGTGGTGATGCAATAGTTTTATGATGTACTTCAAATGATAATTGTATGAAGATTATGGCCAGCGAAAGTATTTAATAAATGCTTAGGTAACGCCTTGCTTCGGGTAATTGAGATATTCTTTCTCTTTAGAAATGGACGCGTAATTTGAAAAAAGAAAATATGACAATTATTATCTGGGACAGTTTAAGTTCGTAATTAGTCGTCAGAGTTACTGCAAATTAATATCTGGTGACTTATTAACCATTCCTTCTAAAGACAGACATCAGACAAAAGAAATGATGTTTTTCAAAAGCAACGTAGTTTACTTAAGAGGCTCTTTCTCTGAAAAATTTCTTATCCTCTCTTAGAATTGTCAAGAAGTTCAATTTGAAGCATCTAACCCCGTATGGTGCTTTAGCTAAGGAGATCATTCAAGCACCGTCTACAAAAGCCTTCAATTTCATCGACTCGATACATATTATATATAATGTACAAAATCGGAAGTCCTCGTCTTAATGTAAAGTGCTCGCATTGTAAGAATGAAACGTTCTTTAGTTAAGGGTTCCGGGCTTTTATGTTTACACATTTAGTGAACACCTGTACAGATTTTTCGACGTTTTTTAAAAATATTTCTTTTAATTAATCAGTTCAGTGATTTGAAAGCTACAGGCAAAAATAACACGTTCACATGAGGGTTTAGGCGAACACTACTTATTTTGATATTGTTGTATATCTATATCTATATATATAAAACAAAGACGGGTTTGTTACAACACTTATAACTCGAGATCGGCTGGATCAATTTTCATGGTTTTTGTTTCGTTGGATTTGTCTCCGCCCTGAATAGCAGAATACTTACATTTCAAAAACAATGAAAACTTGGAATAAAAATCTCAAAAATCCCACGGGAACGGGGGCGCTGCGGGTGAGACCGCGGGGCACAGCTAGTATATATTATATATTATATATATATATATATATATATTATATATATTATATATATAAAAGAAAGTCGTGTTAGTTACACTATTTATAACTCGAGAACGGCTGAACCGATTTGGCTGAAAGCTGATGGGGAGGTAGTTTAGAACCAGGAGACGGATATAGGATACTAATTATCCCGTATTTCCTACGGGAACGGGTGCGCTGTGAGTAAAACCGCGGGGCACAGCTAGTAAGTTATATAAACACCTCTCTTCTAGTACGAGTATCACAGGGTTAATAATTCAATCCTCTGTCATTCCGCCAGAGCTTTTCTTTATACTACGTGTGGTACGAGTATCATATTAAACGTAGCCTTTTGATTGATGGTAGGATCCACCAATCATATCAAACGTAGCAAGCCGTTGGACATACCTCTAAGGACAACACAACAATAAATCTAAACGCCAATAACCTCTCGAATGTATCCTGAAACGTAACTGACGCAACACAACAACATAAAACAAATGACGTGATAAACCGCGTGACGCGCGGCGGGCGACGACGAAATGACGAGTTGTATTCACAGTTGTAGATAAGTCCTGTTTAGTGGGTTATTAGGGGTGCCACAAAAGTTGTTTTAAACTTTAACGGACGACAAAATATCTATACTTCTATACTAATATTATAAAGAGGTAAAGTTTCTAATTTTTTTTGTTTGTTTGCAAGGGTTAATCTCAGGAACTATCAGCCCGATTTGAATAATTCTTTTAGTAATGTATAGCCCCAATCAATAGGAAGGTTATAAGCTACTTTTTATCCTGAAATTGTTATGGGAACGGGCACAACTTGGGCAAAACCGAAGCGTTGCTAGTATATAAAAAGTACCAACCGAATTAAGAACCTTCTTCTTAGGTATAACATGAGAACGAATATACTTCGTACGTGTTTTTGCATGAATGAATTTATAATATTTATCACAGAACGCCCTTTCAAGTTAAGTATCAAAGAACGCTCATCTTCTAAACATCATAAAAGTACACCTATACGTATTTTGACAAGATTTTGTCGATATCTACGAGTATGACTATATAAAGTACCCATTATTTCTAGAGTGCTACTGATTTGACATTATTCCAGAGTTTTTGAGGTCTCCAGAGATTATAAGATCCATCCTCGGCAAGGAAACCCATTATCTTGCCGTCGGCTCGCGTAATGCTACTTTCATAACTATATTTTGTTTATATCATCTTTAGCTTTACCGCAAAATGAAGTTAGTTCCACGAAGAATAATATACTTCAAGAAGTCTTGAGTAGCGAAATTTAATATGTCTGCCTAATGTCTTTATTTATGACACACATGAGTATACGAAAAATGAACTGATCTGTACGAATATTGAGCTGACAGAATCTTGGGCCAAGGTGTGGGGGAAACTTTGACGTCAGTAATTTAAATATAAGAACTAAATTATGAACTGGTATTTATTTATAAACTGTTATTTACTAAAGCTCGAAAGCTACCAGGAGAATTTGAAAAATACTTATCACACAGAATCCATTAGTAAGGAAGTTTATTTGCTGGCTAGAAATTAGTATAAAGCGGATAATGGCTGGATAATGACTGCTGCGCGTGAGTGTATTTATATATCTACAGAAAAAATATGCATACAATGGCTATAAAAGGAAAGAAAGCTTACCTTGCTCTCAAACAATACTTCAGTTCTTAAGTGATGATGATGATAGAAGTTATACAAAGAAATAGTGTTGAGCAACCCTACTCTCAAAACTCGAACATCAGGTAAAACTATGAACAGCAGTCGTCAATGTTTATGTTCATAAAGCTATATATCACCGGTAATAAATGTCTTTGGTGATGGAGATTTGCTAATGGAACTTGTGTGTTGAGCAAGTCAGTGCTGGATAACTGCTGCTTAAAGTTGAGGTGAAGTTATTGTAGTATATTATAGCCAATTTACAGCCTTACACTATGAGCATGTTCTGGTTAACGCGAGTCGCATAGTGCGGGTGCAGTGCGGGTCGCGTAACGTTGTATTCCTTGTATTTGTATGAAAGGTGTCACACCCGCCCGCGGCAGTGTGTGTATCTTATTGCGCTTTAAACTGTTGACTGAATTGAAGCAAAATATTATTGCTATTAAGATATAGAGAATCTTCGCTTAAGTGACAACTATAGTTATTGATTAAATGCATCACTTTTGAATCCGATTTAAATTAAGAGCATTCTACATTCTACACACCCTTTTAAACCGGTGAACTCCATTCATAAACTACGGTGTTCTGGAGTAACTACTTAAAAAAATCACAGGAATAAGGTAACTCTTCCTAGTTTTTCAAGTTGGTTGAAAACTGCACGTTTAATAAATCGTAACAAGATTTGACAGGTTCCTATAAACGTTCTGCCAATCTGCGATAGTTCTGCCAAAGTGGCTTAAGCATTACCAATAGTTTCTGAAACTCCCCAAAGTCAGCCATCGAAAAGGTTAAGAGATAAGGAAAATTGAGGAAATAAAACATAAAGGGAAATTATGGCGAGATTATGTTTGAGGAAACGATGCTTAGGGGTACATAAATAAGACGGGGGCTGTTTTACTTAGTACGCGATTTGTGTGCTCTAGTCTCAGATTATATTGGCACAGTTTGTGTGTGCACAGGTAAATTATGTATGCGAAAGTTTGGTGATAAAAAAAGTCTTTATTTGTCGGCCTTGAGTGCACGTAGAGTCCTTGAAACAATTCTGGCAAAGAAACTTATGGAATAGTTGATACATTTAGTATTCAGTTAGATAATGAATGTGTCAAATTAAAGTGGTTTTTAAGTTAAAGCGAACACTACTCATTTTGAATTGAAATTGAATACGTAAAATAAAAGTGAGTCCGAAGCGTTAGTAATTATTCTGATGACACCATCAAATGATTTAGCAGAATTGACACTCAATGTGGGAATTATTTTCTCTATACAGTATACATATTCACTTAAAATAACATACACTTCATACAAAACAAACCTTTACCTGCCAAAAACTTAACTCAAAATGAAATAACCCTCTCTAAAATAAACCGTTCTGTGATATAAATGTTGAGGTAAGACTGAAAGAGGCAGTCGGGAGCCAGTAGCTCGCGACGTGTACCTAGTGCCCTGTAACGCGAGGCTAATGGGTCGAGCGGCTGTGGAGTACCAAATCCGGTTAATGTTACATGTACTCACTTTCTTTAACTAACCCAATTTGGACTTTGCGGGGAATTTAACATTTTGTACTGTTTACAGTTGCTACGGAAAATGTAGCTTGATATGGTTAGGTAATCGTATAGAGTTGAGGTAGGAATTAAATGAAAGGCCTGTAGCCCCACTGCGGGGCAAAGGTCTTTCAGCTCGCTGAAGATATCAGTACATTGAAAATGACTGTATGGTATATGGGAGGATAAAGGTCGTAGCACACATATCAACTCGGAAAGGGATCGTCACCGTATCGCCTCGCCGTCAACCAGGCGTCAACCAGGCGTCAACCTATCGTAAGCGCGTCACCGTGCGATCAGCAGCTCCGAATCGACTCGGCTACGGCTAGGCGACGCCGCGCTTACGGCTCGCCGGTCGCTGGTTGACGACGGCTGGGCGGGGTGCCTCGCGGGAACGAAGAAACGCAAGCTAGGGTACGGAGAGTCGTAAGACAGCGTACGGAGAGACGTAAGCGCGGGTACGGCAAGTCGACCACGCACCGTACTGCGGTTTGTGAGCTTGTCCCGAGGCGAGGCGATTACGTTACGATTCCGATAAGTGTGCGTTGCAGTAGGGAGTTTCATACAAAGAATACTGAACGGCTCGAGTTGATACGTGTACGTTCCGTTTACGAGTTGATATGTGTGCTACGACCATTAAGCGTAATCGCCGTTCTTGCTTTCTGCGTGATCTCAAACGTATTTGTTCTTCTGTTTTGAGAAATAAATTACAGATATGCTTCGCTCGAACCTGGAACCTTGGCTATGGCATGCTTGTACATGACGTCACACTGAAGTGTTATATGAATATGCGGATAAATGATAACTTTGGAATTGTGAAACAATACAGTGGCTATCTATCGTATCTTTCTAATATTATAAATGTGATGTGTTCGTAGTGTTGTGTGGGTGTTTCGGTACGTAATATTGGTCTTAAATATACTTTTAATATGATATGTTTCATCTAGAAATTGGTGAACACGCTGGTCACCGAAATATGTACTTATACATTTATTACTAGCATTTCACGGGAATTTCGGGAAAGAAAATAAGCCTACATCTTCCCTTTGAACGTGGCTATGCATAACAAATAGAAGTATTCAAATCGAACCGATAGTTCTCGAGATTAACGCGTTAAAAAAATAGAAAATCAAACCTCTTTAGGTTTATTATATTAGTATAGATTGTCGTATTGTTACTACGCCAAGAATTCTAAAGATGTCGAATATAAAGGCACGAAATATGATATCTTAATTAATCTTAAACAATGTGAGGTCGATGCTGTACTAAAAGGTATCGGGTTAACCCTGTTTTGTCAGAGTACGCTTGACCGAAGCTCACTTTACTGAAAATGAATCAACGTTTTATTTGCCTGATAAACGTTGGACCTAAAATCATTATTCTCCATCGTAATATGTGCAATAACAATTATTCTAAAGATGTATATACTACATACTTTGTATTTTATGATCTGCAAATTGTATGGTGATAACATGTACTACAAATGCAAGTTAAGAAATCTATCTTTGCAGATTTAGTGCATAAATTATTATGAATGCTAGCGCGTAGTAAACGAGAGGTGAATCACTGCATAAATGATCTATAAAAGTCACTTCAGAAGAAACTGCAATAGATGGATTCATTGAAGTGTAACTCGACGTGTTTAACTATGCCAATGAGTTTGAGGTCGCTCGCGACGGTACTTGTGCCTATACTACATTAATATTATGAGTATTTAGGTTTCAAGTAGGTTTTGTGTTGTAACGTTTGATCTTATAGGAAACTTCTCCTAGTTTTTAGGGTCAACACTGCGTTAAGCGCGTCGGTTTACTTTTGTATGACACCGCACGCGACGGTTCACTTTTGTATGAAGCCACACGCGGCAGGCGCACGCGGCGTGCGCACGCTTAGTGCAGTGTCGGCCCTTATAGTACGATAAAGCAGCGCACATAATAAACACATACTCGTAATATTAATTTAGGAGTAATATACAAAACATCTTTGAGGCGAAATAAGAATATTTGAATCGATTAAAAATAAAACTATTCCTCGTTTGTTCCAGATCTCATATCCACAATGAGGTGACATTACAATGACATTTCGAGATGTGACGTGACGTCTCCATGGAATGATCCCGGTCATGTCGAACTACAGCTACCTGGACTCGGCTCTCCAGGACCTGAGGTGTCGCCTCATCCCCGGCAAGGGGTGTGGAAACTCCACCACCGGGCTCGACTGCACCTACGACCCCGTAGACCCGGGCTACACCTGCGAACTCAACATAGACGTGCAAAATGAAACCTCATACACCTGCTACTCATGTCTCAACAACAGCCTGGATTTTACAGGCAACACAACTTATTGCGGCTCTAGGTTTAAGCTGAATATGGTCTCGGCTTTATTCGAAAGTGCTCTCAAAAGCCTTTGGCTTCGTCTACCTTACAACAACTACTGTGAGTGGGACGTGTTATCTTGCTTCGGAGATTTTAATCGGACGTTGTATATTGACATGTCTAATGGAAGTGCTAGTGATGTGGAAAATTTTCAATGTACGTGGGACTTTAGGAATATGAGTGATGGGATGTTGGGCAGTAAGTCGCGTTACGACTGGAGTTTCCTCTTTGTGATATTATTTATAATAGCTGGTGGTTTGGGCAATATTCTGGTGTGTTTGGCGGTGTGCTTGGACAAGCGTCTACAGAATGTCACCAACTACTTCTTGCTGTCATTGGCGATCGCAGATCTGCTGGTCAGTCTGTTTGTGATGCCTATGGGAGCGATTCCAGGGTTTTTAGGTAAGATTTTTTGTTAATTAGCTTTTATAGCACCACTAACATTTAAACTAGATTGATGCCATTGTCTTTTCACTGAGCACGTCACACAGCTCGCAAAAAAAACATTTATTTAGCCACAGACTTACTGCAGCACTCAGAGTCATTAAATTGAGGTAATTTTTCATATATTACAAACGTCAAAATCACTCAATAAATCTCTACTAAGGTAGTATTTCAGTTAATCGTTTCAGTACAGGCTAATAAAAATCAAAACGTATGTATCCAGTTATAGAACTATGAAATAAACAAACGTTTAATAGATAATATTCCTCGAGGAGGACAACTTGTGAGGGGAAATTGACTCGAATTGCTCATACGCTACAAATAAGATAATATTGCTCTTCTGACGTGTACTGACACACGGCTCTTAAAGTAAACTAACTTAAATAAATATTTACTACTTATTTATATAATAAGTCTAAGTAAGTAAATAAGAAAATGTCGTAAACACATTGTCAATAGCGAGCATTTTAATTTGTTATAATATATCATTGTCACATACGTGTCATAAAGTTTTATAAAACATTGTATTTTACTGAACATTCTTTGACCGACTTCAAAAACCGAGAGAGGAGGTTCTCAATTCGGTGGGTATATTTTTTTAATTAACACTAATGCGCAACTAATACGTAAATACAAATATGCACCATTAATATTTCCAAACATTTAATTTTTAAAAAACATTAAATAGGATAAAGTAACCACCTGTAAGTGGCTTTTAGATACCAAAGAGGAAAACTCATCGAGGTAATTATAATTTAAGGCAAATATAAAAATCTAAAGAAGATCGTTAACTTATAAAGCCGTGTGTGTTACGCAACCGAGGATATAGAATCTTTCCATCATACAGTTGTAACTTCCGTCATTTTGTTTCGACGACATAGTTCCATTCAAGTCATTCGATATTACGACGAATCAACTTGTTGTATTGAATTATAGGGCTTTGTCAAATTCACATTGAAATAAAACGAAATTCTTAAATGTTTCCAATTTTCAAACATTACTCGGGTTTGAAATTTTCAACCCGCATTAGGCAAGTGTGGTGATTAAGCTTAATCTTTCTCACAGTATTGATATCTTTAAACTGCTGAAAAGGCCTTTGCCCAGCAGTGGGATTAGCAGTCTTCAGCAGCCTTAAAATGCAAATCAAATGGTGAAAATAAAAAATCCAAATGAATTTAGACTCCATATTTATAACATCAGTTGCAAATTAATTTGAAGCCAATGCCGTGATACCAGTTAAGTGAATTACTTTTTAATTTGATACCCATGAGTAAATCCACACCAATACGTGTATTACATGAGCATATTTCAATCACTTTACATGAAGATCGTGATTCAATATTAATATATACTTCTATATAAAGATGAATATTAAAATGCTCTCATATATAAGGAAATATGACGGCACTTGCCAAAATAAAACAGATATTGGATAGTTTTATTTTTTCTTATTGAAATAGTTTCCTTTTAATAATGACATTGAATATTATATTGCTTACATTAGTTGTATGAATAGTGATTCCTCTTTGTTAGTGAAGAAAAGAGTGCGTTGTTCTTTTGTATATATTAATAATTGTTTTTAGGTTCTTATAATCATTTTTAATGTAAAGGGCTTTGCTTGCGACACTGCATTAATATCTTCAGTGAGCCTTTACCAACCAGTGCCCGTTATTTTATTTACCTAACCGCACCAAAAAGGGTTGGATTCTCAGAGCCTCTGTATCTAAAGAGCAACCCACTGTGTAGAATACTTATACTTTTGTACTTGTATAGTTTGTGTCCAATCTATGAAGTGTACTTTGTAGCTTGTTCATGTTGACTTTTTCTTAAACAAATTTGTATTTAAACAAACGTACGTGTAGTCTAAGAGCCTGTCCCCATCATTTTGCACCTCCTACATCCTGTAAACTACATCTTGTATAACTACAGGTTTGACTTACGCGACAATTTTCATTCATATAAAATTGATTTTCCTATAACTTTTTCTTCTCTTTTTTTCTACAAATACATGTATTTTGTTCATGTTGACAGGTTACTGGCCCCTGGGAGTGGTATGGTGTAACGTGTACGTGACGTGCGACGTGCTGGCGTGCTCGGCGAGCATCATGCACATGTGTTTCATTAGTATTGGCAGGTGAGGCTTCAACTACTTTGAAATATGAGAACCTGTGCAGATCGTAGCTCAGATTTTTGTCCAATAAGGCCGGCAACATGCTGTATCTCGATCTGAATTCAGTTTCTGAATTAAGAAACTGAATTTCGAAATCTTTGGCTCACACATGTACGAGAAATCAGATTGATACAGATCGTTATGAATATGTGTGGTACTCATTAAATGACTTGCAACTCTGGGCGTTCTGAATCCAGAATCAGATTGAAATTCAGCATGTATCGCCGGCTTTAGAAACGTTTTCGTCAGTGACAGAAGTTTTGTTGATAATACTTATTGGTCCATGTTAAAACTAAAGAGTGGTACCACTTGTTAGGTAGACTTATTATTGACCTGACAGTATGGAACAGGTTAGTTCAAAGACTGTCCGAACTATTGTCACGAATTAGTTTATTAAATATTTATTAAATACATGAACTTAACTTCGAAAAGAGAGTGTTTCTCATACAAATATCGTTTAAAACGGTCCCCTTTTAAATTTAATTAACTTTAATCTGTTCAAAGTTGTATAAGCACTTACAATTCCGAGTATTCCAGCCCATCCTTAGTAGAAAATCAAATCCCGATTTATTTAATCCCGATAGGTGGAAAGAATTCCCCTCGTTCGGTACTTAACATGCAATAAACATAGCATCAAAGGGATGCCTTCAATAGCCCTTCTAAGCCAAACTTCGGTCGAAGTTAAATCATAATTTAGAAAAGAGTTCAAACACCTCGAAGGGGTTCTTTTGCGTAACGATAATATTAGGGGCGGGAGTCGAGAAATCACTTCATTTTTTATTCATATCTATTCAATAAAGTTGTTATGATAGGCTTGGATGTGAAGGCTCGTGTTATTATTTATTAAAATGGACAACATGGCAACATACCTTTGTAGATTTTACATTAAATCTGTATTAAGTATTAAACCGTATCAAAAAACGTTACTCGACTTTTGAGTGTGTTGTAAAATGTTTTTATTCAGTTCTTTTATTGCCATTATCTTTCATGTATCCGTTTGTTGTGAACATTTACTTTCCTTTTATGTATTTGTTCATAAGTATCATAGGATTTTCACCTTTGAGGTTGTTAAAGCAGCGTTTTCTCTGTCTATATACTGCGAAAAACTCAATACAAATAGAAACAAACTAGAAGTTTTCAAACGAGTCTCACTACACTTAGGCCTAAAACTGCGTGAAGCGGGCGCCCGCGCGGTTTCATACAAAAGTACAACGCGCGGGAGCCCGCGCGTGCCGGTGCCCGCGCGTGCCGGTGCCCGCGCGTGCCGGTGCCCGCGCGTGCCGGTGCCCGCGCGTGCCGGTGCCCGCGCGTGCCGGTGCCCGCGCGTGCCGGTGCCCGCGCGTGCCGGTGCCCGCTCGCGAAGGTAGAGTTCACCAATTCTTTGTCACGCTACAATGACCCATAACTTAATAGTAATAGAGCTTAGCCTTATTAAAACAAAACGAAAAAGGTTTCTCAGAGAAATCCTCTTAAAATGTAATCCCGAGATTTAAATAGCAATTTCTTGTTTAGACCAGTGGAGTGGTGTAAATCTTTGTGTTGTCTCCTGAACGCAAACATCGGGGTCGGCTCCCGCGGGACCGTGGCTCTGCTACACATGTTGGTTCATTTTCAAAATCGTGATTCGAATATTGCATCGATATATTTCAATACGAACAATATTTTTTCTTTCTTCTTTAGAGTTTCGATTAGATTTCTTCGACGGCCACTTTTTGTGTTTAGTTTTTGTTCAAACAATTGGTTTGCATTTTATATTTCAAGATGAAACTCTGATTTGAGATATGGAAATAAGACAATTTGTTTTCATATTTTTACAATAACAAGTCAATCAATTTCATAAAATAAAATGTATGAATAAAATATTCTCTTTCAAATCTAAATATAAAACCGTACACGTACTTTTTAAGAAAAATGGTTATCCACATTTTATTTTGGTTTAATTTTTCAAAGACAATCTAATAAGGATCCAAAAATATTAATGAACCGTACATGACACCAAAGACACAATATTCCTCACGAAATTCGACTTAATATTTCACCATTACTTTCACTTTTGTCACAATCACGCACTACGGTATTCGTAGCACGTCTCGTAGCAGGGTCTATGAGACCGCGTAGCGCGTAGCTCGTAGCGTGTCGACCTAGCGTATTGCAGAAGGACACTTTTAACTCTTTGTAAGGATCATGTCTCGTACTGGGTTTTTATATTATAAAATGTAATATTTTACATAAGCTGTTACGAAATCACAATCTGCTGGATACGCTGCAGGTAAAGGAAACAAATTACGTTTTTTTGAAAGTAATAGTTATCCAGTTTTCAAAAAGAAATTATTGTTTTAAAAGTTTTATAAGAACAAGAGCTTAACCTTTCTTCTGCACTATGTTTAACTTGACGTATAAAACAAACTTTTTTATGAATACTAGAGATAATACGTTACATTGTTAAGGTTTAAGATACAAAATTAGTCAAAACAAACAAGTGACAAAAGCTGAGTAAACTAATACAATTCGCGAACTTGTCTCACAATTTGAAGAAGTAACAAAGATATGAGTGACGTGTCTTGAGTAATATTTATCTTGAGCACGCGTCAACGAGTAATGATCTGAGCAATGTTACTTTAGACTTTTGGGTTTAATTTTGAAACACGCGGCACGTTTTTTACACGAATGTTTCTTCTTTAACCTTACCCGGTAAAAGTAGTGCGTAAAATGTCGGATTGAATATTATACATTTCGATAGGGATCGTGGCTTTAGATAGGGATAGGTGTGGGAAAGATGTTTGCCCACCAGTGGGTTACTGTTAGTTTTGATGATAGTCATAATAACGCTTTGATGAGACGCCTCCTATTGCTGCATAACTTTGTATTTTCATATTCTTGTACTTAATTGTAGCAATAAATGATTATTTTATTTATTTATTTTATTTTTATTTGCTGACGAATTATTTTTCTTGTTTCAGTGACAATAAGATCAATTCTTATCATCTTACCGTGTCTACTAATTTGTGAAAATTTACTGCCTCTAGCAATATGTTTAAAAATGGATTGTTTAAAAACGAATATAGGTTACTAACCACGCCCCAAGGTTTCACCCACATTGTAACCTTTCCAACGGGAATTTCGGGATATAATATATCCTATGTCATTCTGATGATGCCCCTATATTACTGTAAAATGTCATCCAAATCCGTTCATCAGTTTTTGCGTGAAAGAGTAACAAACACACATTCTCACATACTTTCTCATTTATAATATTAGCAGGATTTATCTATCTTTTATTTGCTAAGTAGATAAACACGTGCGGTGTGGTGAGACCCTGTCGCTTAATTCGCGCAGTGTAACTTCATGAAATGTGTTTTATATTTTCGGTTGGAGTTTGTTACAATATTAAAACTATGTGAAAACGAAACAGCTGTTTGTAACTTATTTTATCGTGGAGATAATGTACGAATTTGTCATACGAGTAATATTTTGTTGTTTTAGTTGATATGTGTAGAATTGGTGAGAGAAAGTAGAACATTACTTGAGATAATAGAAAAAAGGAGAGGGAAGATGATAGGACATCTCATACGACATGACAGATACATTAATAATATCATGGAAGGTAAAGTTGAAGGAAAACGAGGTAGGGGAAGGCCTAGAATCAGTTACATGAGTCAGATGAAAGAAAAAGTGTCTGTCATGTCTTATGGAGATGTGAAGGAACTTGCACTGAATAGGAATAGATGGAGAAGTCTGCTTCGGACTCACCGACAAGAGCCTTGCTCTTAAATTTATGATGATGAGTTGATATGTAACACACAACAGTAGATAGTATGACTTTTATTAGGATTTTTTTACGCGATACTATTATTTCATTTATTATACTATATTCATTTATTAATTTCGAATAGGTTAGTGGCCAACCTCTGATATCAGCAGAGTTTTTAGACCACCTAAAGGCCTTCGACATGGTCTTACGTTTAAAACAGCCGGGACCTACTGTGTAACGTGCCCTCTGAAGCACGGTAGCGCTCAGAGAGAAATGCCACACAATCTGAGTTGTGGCCGAGCTGCACTTTGCAGACTCGTTGACCTACCATCGCTCAGTTAAACTAAGCCATTAGCCCTAAGTGACTACGCCTAAGTCAGTTAGAGAGACAAAGTATTCAAATTGAATTATCTTTCATTGCTGCAGTACAGCAACTACACAACACACATCCTTGTTATGGTTAGCATATTCCCATACCTCTTCTCTAACTTACCTTTTGAAAATTTCGGTCTGTTCATACAGAACACTATTCCAATATAATATTTTCTAAACTAACAACCGTTCGGTGAAATATATCGTTTAAATGTAATCCCGGGTACTCGTAGGGACGTGCCGATCTGCACCGTGCACCGCTCTTTCGTGCACTTGGGTAAATCTCGTGGAAATACCTTATTTCCCGACCGCATACGATTGATGAGTTTTTAAGGTTTGGTACCTGTGGCTGCGGGAGCGGCATCGATGTTCCGTTTATTGGTAAATACTTTAAGCATTTGAGGTTTAAACTGGATTGTGGGTATTAAATTGTTTTATTTTGTTTGAAGTTCAATTTCGTTTAACTATATACAAAATTTTGCGTTGAGTGTTTTATTTAAGTTCATGGTTTATTTTCGTGTTAATTTTTTAAACTGCTTTTAACCTAAATAGTGATGGTTCACTTTTGATCTATGGCTTTTGTTACATATTATTATATTAGTTCAGTATACTCATTTTGGGAATCTTAAATTGGGAATATATTTAACACAAATCCATTTCAAAGTTCACCACGATATGAAACGTGAACAAAATTCAATTACCTAAAAACTAGTAAAAATAAAGAAAATAGTTTTAAAACATATCTTAGACTTATAACGATAATGTCACATCACTAAATCCTTAATATAAATTATTCCGATACGCGGTCCAACATGATGGGATTGTAAGATATATTGTGAATTTAGCGTTTTAAAGATAGGATTGATTGTATAAAGCTTTTGCTTATCTTCATTTCTATTCTACGGTTGATTTCCAGTTGGCAGCGACTGATAGCTTTATATTTTGCAATAAGAATAATTTTACTTGTACATCACTATCCTACTTATATTATAAATGCGAATGTTTGTATGGATGGTGTATGTTTATTGCTCTTTCACGAAAAAACTATTGGACGGATTTGGATGAAACTTTACAGTAATATAGGTTATAAATCAGAATAACACATGGGATATATTTTATCCCGAAATTCTCGCGGGAACCGATACAACGCGGGTAACACAGCGGGGCTGGGCAAGTTTTTAAATATTTCGCACAAGCGGGGCTGAGCCTTGGGGAGCTCAACCAATCACAACGCAGTACGAAATGTTTTTGATAATGTCAATGCGCTGCGATTGGCCGATCCAGATCCGCACAGCTCCGCTCCACTTCAACCATTTAAGTACATCTCTAAGTTTGGAAATGCACCCTTAAAGATGTACTTAAATAACCTTCACCCCTATTTCTTTCTGAACATATACTATAAATATCATTCATATTAATCCTCAAAATATTTACTCGCATAATGTATCGTGATGCTGATGTGTGTACCACAAGGTCGGTCCGTATTATGCGCTCAACCAAGCAAAGAGATTAATGATTCCGTGAGAAGGGCAAGTTAATACGTGCTCCATTCGGCGCGCAACAATTTATATAATAATACCTTTTAACGCCACATGTTCTTACTTAATGTTTTGTTGAAGGATTTTCGGTTGGAAGTTTCAATTTGATAAGAAACATTATCAATTATCGATACTTTTCAATAGTAACAATATCTTTTACTTACAATAAATAGATGGACACTATTTGACGTTATTATTCATACATTGCACGTTAAAACCAATCATTAAGGCCTCATTCGCACGACCGCTTTATTAACGCGCGTTAAAAAACTTTGACATAAAATTTTGAACGCTGGGCGTTGGGAATAGAGCATGAAACGTCTTATTCTATTGCAACTTCTATTTCAGCAGATTAATTTGACGTTTCATGCTCTATTCCCAACGCCCAGCGTTCAAAATTGTATGTCAAAGTTTTTAACGCGCGTTAATAAAGCGCTCGTACGAATGAGGCCTAAGGGCCTTATTCATAAACGATTACTAGCAGCATCTTAGCTAGCAAATGTTTTGTCCCTTTCTGTCATACGCTATTTTCCAAAGAGCAATAGAGACATAACACTAGTTAGAGAGCTCTTTGGCAGAATCATATTATCGTATGTTAATTATGTCCGAAAACCGTTTTAAAGCGTTTTGTAAACTAGTTTTTAACTTATTTAGTACGCTCAGGAGGATAAACCGTTTAAGACTATTTTGAAGCGTCCTTCCGGGATTTTTGATACAGTTGATAGTTTGTGTCTTTTCTCGACTGGTCCCTACATATTTTCCTTTTGCAGGTACTTAGGTATACGCAATCCTCTGAAGAGCCGTCATCATTCAACCAAGCGAGTAGTCGTCATCAAGATAGCGCTGGTGTGGCTTCTCAGCATGTTTGTATCGAGCTCCATCACTGTATTGGGTAAGTGTATATTATGTGTATAACAGTGCAGGGATTTCGACTAGCGATTGTTCAAAAAACGAACATATTTATTATGGTTTAAGAGCTAATTTTCTATGTTCTTGATACAAAAAATACACATGTCGTCGTTGTTTCCACCGCACCCATAAGACTCTATTATTCATATATTTGAGTCCGTATTCTGGAGTTTAGTTCACCTGATGTAAATAGTTGGTCAGCTTTACATACGTGTACACTCTTTCACTTAAGTATTTACAACAGCATAGGGTGATCATCTGTATACATACATATGACGTCGGCTGTACCAATACGATAAAAGTTTCAATAAAATTATAATACTATAAAATTAAGCTATGTTACATGACCTATAAGCTAAATTATTAAATTGCATTCACTCAGACTGGGGTGCTTTGATTCTATTTTTCATCTCGGAATATCAAACTCAACCGATTGATTGGTCGCTTACTATCCGTTCTATACTACCACGTTTAAATACTAAAACTCACTCAATAAGTTAATTTAAATAAAATTGTCGCAAAGCATGTAAACAAGAAAACATTGGCCACGTGCCAACGGCTACGATCACTGGGAACAAATTGATTTTTATTATTAGAGCGACCGGATCCGACGCTAAATCAAACCGATTGTTACACTAGTACCAGATGGTGGTTAGATGGTATTACATTTTATTGATTTCTTCAAGACGTGATCCTAGAATTTGGTGAAAAAATGAATAGAGGAGTTCTTCTGATCTAAAGTACGATAACAAAGTCCAGCGATTAAGTTTCGTCATGAGTTCATATATACGTAGTTTAAATAGTGTAAGAAAGTCTTAGGTATCTTAAAACTACGTCAAAATTAACCTCTCGTATGCCGGAACGCGGATCCAAGCCAGACACAATTGATTTTCTATTGTGTTTCTAATGCCGGCATACAAAAGGTTAAGAGAGAAATGCCTATTAAACCATTTATACACACACATGCCTGTAACTGGCTTATACTAACTGGTATGTCTGTATCTGACAACTGCATTCGTAGAATTGTAGTTAAGGAGCTCGCTTGGTGCTCCTTTTGTACTCCCGTCGTGTGTTCCCGCTTTGAGGATCTAACTTCCCATTTCAAAGATGCCTTTATCAAATTAAAAACTTCACTGGCATGTTTAACAAGATCAACAAAAGAATATCATGCTCTCAAAATCGCAGCAGCAATATGATTACACTAATCGATAAAATAAATAGGCGATGCAGGTTTATATACCTAACTGAATACCCATTTCCAAAGGTTGGTAACCGCGGAAGAGCTGTACACCTAAGTACAGCCGTATTCAGTTCAACGTACTAAAATAGATGAGCCTTTGTTATTGCACCATGATAGTGCAAACCCTTAACCTTATACTTAACCTTTATCCTGTCTGCATTAACCTCTCAACGCTTTATTAATAAATGCTCTATACCTACAACACCATCATAAAGAGTTTGTCTCTTTTGCTCTTTGTAAAATAGCACAAGTCGGAAAAGGACACACCATCTGTTGCTAAAATGCTGTTATGATAAGGCTCTTAACCTATACTTATCTGTACTTAACCTTACTCAGGTCTAATAAACCGAAGCAATATCATGCCGACTCCGGAGCTGTGTGTCATCAACAACCGTCTCTTCTGGATCTTCGGCTCGCTGGTAGCGTTTTACATTCCCATGCTGATGATGGTGGTCTCGTTCGCGTTGACTGTCCAGCTGTTGAAGAGGCAGGCGCGGTTAGCCGCCACGCCTGTTCCTGGAGGGACGCAGAGGAGGTATGTTTTTCGACTGATCTTTTGAATCACTAGATCGCCTTAAAGCCTCCGACATGGTCTGACGATTGCTCGATTTACTCAAAATGTTAATATTCTCAACTTAACGACTTAACACCCCCATCACAACCTAGTCTTGTGCTGAGGGTGGGAACATAAAACCTTCGTACGAAATACCTTATCGCCTTACATTTTCAATTTCCAAGTCTTGGCAACAAAAAGCCAATCGCATTATGTAATATAATATAAAGTTGGCAAACTGAAATAAGATGTTATGATATATATTTTACCAAATTTTTTTCAACTTCCAGTTTGTATCTATACATAATATGCATAATATGCATGATAGATACATACATATATGCATGTTTTAATGTATGTCATCAAATGCTTGCCTTTATACATGATATGCATGAATAGATACATATATGCATGTTTTGATGAATGTAATAAAATGCTTGCTTTTACATCATGATCATTTCGATTGCGTGGTCAAACCTGGTGTCGGAGTTTTTAGACCGTCTCAAGGCCTCCGACATGGTCTAACGATTGAGAAAACCAGGACCGACTGCTTAAACTGTCCTCCGAAGCACGGTAGCACACATATAGAAAAACCACTGTCGGCCACCCATCCAAGTCCGGGCTGAGCTGTATGTTGCTTAACAATCGCAATGAACTAACATCACTTAGTCAAGCTACGCCACGAGCGCTCCTTTACAAGTCGAGTGCTATGCCTAACTAAAAACCAATCCCTTTCTTATTTCAAAATCGAAACTAACATTGTTTAAAATAATCTTACTATATCGCTTACTTAAACTACACTTAAAGACAAAATAAGAATTTAGAGTTTCACTTGTTTAATGATCCCATTTGAATTGAAAGTGTTTTAATTTATACTCTTAATTACGTTCTTAAGTCTAGAGAGACAAAAAGGAACGGTTTTAAACATGCATTTTCTTTCAAGACTGCAATAATGAGAGTAACGACAAGACGCCTAAAACAAGCCTTTGTTAATGATTGTGTTAATTAATCTACTTTGTTTACACCCTTTCTAAATCTCTCGTATCTTTAGAAAGAACCTTTCACTGAAATATTTTAATTTTTAAAAGGAATTTTCGCAAAAAAGCTTCATTTAAAAGTGTTTATAATTGAACATTCTGTTATTTTTAAATTAAATGCACGTTTTCCGGTCGTGGATTAGACTGACTTGTAAACATAAAATGAATGGGAATATACTTTAAGCTAGTGCAAAAGTTGGCGAATAGAATTCAATCATTCATTTATTCATTTTGTGTGAGAGTTTTTAGATCGTACAAAAGGCCTCCGTCATGGTCTAACGATTGGAACCTACGAAGCGCGGTAGCATTCAGATAGAATTGCCGCTATCAGCCACCCATCCAAATAGGGGTGTCACACACATCAAACCATACCAACGTTGTCTTTTAGGATTTGCCACCATGCACTCTAACTCTAACATTAACATTAGTCCATTAAATCTAATGGAATACTTAACTAATTGACGCAAATTTTCATAAGAAAATCTCTACCAAAGAAGCATAGGTACGTTGAAATTGTAAGTAAAAGAAAAAGTTTCACAGTATCCTTAGAAACTCATAAGAAAGCAACATATAGTGCATCTTTCTTAAACAAAACTTACAAGACGTCACAATGTGTGAAAGTATACAAAGTGTTATCTTGAAGGTCTTCTCTAAACGCCGTTAATTCCGGGTGTAAACTGCAGAAGCATTAAAACTATGAAACTTTTGGAATGTATGGTAATTGCTTGTGATACTACAACGAGGAAGTTTGAAACTAACGACTAAGCAATTCATGATGTTAGGAACTGGTCTTTGCGTGTTGTTTAGTGGGAAAATGTTGTTGTTAGATGTTAAAATTAAATGACATTGAGGTTGTATAATAAGTAAGATCAACCTTAGGGCCGACACTGCGCGCACGCCGCGTGCGCCCGCGCGTGTGGCTTCATACAAAAGTGAACCGACACACACGTGCGCACGCTTAACGCAGTGTTGACCCTTAAGGCCAGGATATCCCAGCCATTTCGGTCACTGTCTCTCTGGATAGAAAAGAGCGAGAAACACTATGGCGCGGAAATGGTGGTGGTAGAATTTTGCGACTCATTTTTAAGAATTACCACCTTTCGTTGGATTGAATCGAAATTTTACTCCAACAGTATTGATTCATAGTTTATTTTACATCACTCAAATAAATTTTAGAAATATGCGTTTGAAATTGTTTAACAAACTAAGTGCGAAAGTAAGGTATAAAAGACCCATCTTTGTGCTTTTTTTCTATCGAGGAAATTAATAGTCAACGTGTTTCGGAAACAGTAGTATGATTAAACATATGATCAAGATTAAAAACAAACAAAAATTGTTCTTGTAACGTTAAGACTTTTGGCTAAAAAATTGTTTATAGTAGCGCGTTTTAGGAACTCATAGGCCCTTAAAGCGCAAGACGCACGTTATTGAATACCTGGCAAATAACTTACATACAATTAATAGGAATACACCGTAATGTGACCCGCACCTGGCCCGTACCCGCACCTGCCTAAATTGACGAACTTGAGCAGAAATATATCTATCTATATCTTATACTAGATCTCGGCGACGGACATAGGTTACTTTCAACCTGAATTTCCCCATGGACGGGCAAACCCAAGAACCTCAGACCATGTCTTAGGTGGTCTATAAACTATGACATTAGGGTTTAGGATACAAAAATGTTAAAACAGTATGCTTGAAAAATGTTCATAAGATTATCTTCCTGACAACATTTCCAACGTCAATAAAAAGCTATCCTTGTATGTAGCGTCCAATAAATAACAAAGAAAATAAGCGAAGTGTAATAATCAGATGTATTGGTATATATCTCAGTCCTCGTTTCGAGCTGTCCGGTACAGTCGTGGCCAATGGTGCATAGCATTCGATACGTCCCTACCAAGTAGATACCGCTGGAATAAATTCACATTATCGTGCGAGCGCAAATTGAATACTACCGTTTAATTGATTCCTCTTTATGTAATACAGTTTTTGATTTAATCAATTGTCAGTTTCATTGTACTTTGTAGAGTTTTATTTTATTGTTTTAATTGGCTTTTGTGACTTCGTTCAGGCGGAAGTTTCATTGGTTCAAATGTTTACTTGGGAATGAGGTTATTTGATTACAAATTGTTAACAAGGTTCTTATAAAAATATATTTTTCTTCGATAAAACTTTTTTTGTTTGTCACATAATGAACCTAATTTGGATAAATTCAACTTTTACAACATCAACAAATGGGACATTTTTCATTTCTAATTAATAAGACTAATTAGCTACTACTGCTATTAGACTACTCGTGTAAGTATCTCATTTTATTTTATTTGGAGTAGGATAGTCTACTTACTATCCTACTCCAAATAAAATAAAATGAGATACCTACGGTAACATTAATATTTGAGGTAAATAGTGCGAGTTAACAATGCCAAAATTATTACTCTTTCACTCAGAGTCACTTAAGTCACATTTCTTGCTCGTTCGCTCAGAGTCACATATGTCATATTTCTTGCTCGTTCACTCAGAGCACATATCTAAATAAGCTTATTTTGATATGTGTGATTCTTCGGTTGCGTCCTTTTGGACTCAGAAGTTTGAAAGTTTCCGTCTCAAATTACGCGCCTAATAGATACAGAAGAATGAAGACAGAAGTTATAAAAGGTTCCGGTCTAACTCGTAACTCCTAACTCTATCAGAACAAACATCAATACCAGTATAACCCTGACCTTAGTCGGTAATTTTTCCGTTACGAAGTCGATTGAAAACCAAATTTTTCCCCGACTTGTACTTTATGATTGATGGTAGTTTATGGTCCAATTCCAAAGTTAAGCTCGTTGGCACCAATCCAGAGGATATTAGGCACACTTACAATACGATAATAAAGCGAGACGGCAGCTAAACTTGTGAAATGAGGTGGTATCCAGTTTAATTGGTCATGCTCGTAACACTGAGCTTCTACCTATTAATTTGAGGGATATTTATAATAATAAAGTCGTTACTGTCTTTATGAATGTCGTAAATTATGTGTCCTGGGAAAGGAAACGGTTTATCACGGTTGTTCTGACATGCTGATGGTAACGTCTCAGATGGGGGCGTGTGGTCATTACATTGTTGGGCAATGATTCAGTTGACAAAAGGTCAACGTTTGATGCTTCTGGTTTGATTTGATTATATAGTCAAATTTGATTGCCATTTGGTGAGAGACACATGTACATAATATCTGTACTGTTGTTGCGCTCGTAGCCTAGTTTGACTAAGCAATGTACTGCTCGGCCCCTACTTGGCGTGGCAGTAGTGGCATTTTAATCTGAGCGCAATTGCGCTTCAGAGGACACATTCGATGGTCTTCAGGCGGTCTAAAAACTCCGACACCAGGGTTGGCTTCTAAGCTATTCGAACTTACTGTACGTATGTGACTTTTTTGTACGGTGATCTATTCAAAAATTGAGCATACTAAGAACTTTGTCATATTCAAACTTACATGTCAAGAAGTTCGAATCCATAGTTTGACAAAGAACTAAAGCATTTTGACTTGCATATAAAAAGTTTTATTAATAACACACGCCCATTATTGTGTGTGGATCTCTATCAATATCATTCAATGTTCAATAAACCTGCATGAATGAATAGAATAACGCTCGTTTTCAATCAGTTTTCGCGACAAAAACGAAAATTAAATTCAGTGAAACATGATACTCATTCTAATAATTGAATTGTTAGGTTCTATTGTAATTGTTGTATTATCTACAGAGCCATAGATATAGTTGTACTTCGATACGTTAATTAAGTAACTGATTTGATATAATATTTCATACGCAACAGGCGAATTGTAAAATCATTGTTTATTTTATTGAGCACCTAAATATGTTTTATAAAAAGATGAGTTTCGTTTTGAGAGTTACTACTTAAATATAATAAAAAAACTTTAGTGCCTAGTTAGAATCACTACTTTTTAAGAGGCGCCTGCTATAACCTAGGTCTGGGTGCAGCCAATAGACAATAAACCTCATAGATCCTGCAGTGTTCCTCATTTAATTTATGACCGGATTACATCCGAATAGAATCAAAGTAACCATAAAATAGACTGCTATAAATGAACAAAAGCACTATCTTTTGTTTGAGATTGAAAAAGGAATTAAGCAAAGAAGAAGTATTGAATAAAAACATTTACAGTCCATTTGATGACATTGTAACCGTCAAACTACATAGTTTTATAGTCTAAGCTTATTCTTATAACTTAGATTAATCTTTATGTCCACCCGAAAAAAATCCATTATTCCTGGATAATAACGCTTTTTTAAATGTTTCAAAAACAACGTATTTTTAATATCCCTCTGCGGGCATTTACAGAAATCGTTACAGACGAGATTAGGCACGGGAGCAAGCTAGTATTTCCGTGTGCGCCAACAGACTATCTTACTCTATGTCTATTCCAGTCGCCAACACGTTATACGCCAACTCGCTCAATCTCAACAAGATCTACTGCGGATTGGTGATCTCGAAGAACGAGCGAAGTACTTACTGACTACTGACACTTCTCTATTTCGTGGTGATATCCAACTCGAGCCAGTTTGAATAGTAAATTACAAATATGCTTCCCTTAATAATCTTTAACCTTTGTTGGTAACATGTCGAAATCTGGTGTGGCTATAAAACAAACATATCCATTGCTCATCTCCCGAATATCGTTACGTAATAAAACCAAAATGTATTTTTATTAATATTTTATTTGAGTTTTAGTGTGTTGTACTAAAATACATTCGTGTAAAGGAAGTTTTTTATGGTTGTAGTGAGTTTTACGCGTGTTTATCGGAGAAACGAAGTCATTAATGTTTCTAACTAAAATTACGGCATATTAATTATTGTAACAGATAAAAACTTAGTATTTATAAACTCCAGGTGTCCAAATTTACTATCTCTAGGCAGATTTTTAGTTTATTGTATCTAACGTGAAAAGACTAAAATGTCTAATGTTTCAAATAAGTTTTTTAGTATGAGTTAATTATTGCGATTTTGATTATCATAAACTTTATGATTATTGTTTAACCGATAGTTATTGTATCATCTCTTTATTGACTACTTGCGCGAATAAAAGTGTTATGTACAATATCATGGTTGTCTTATATGTCCAAACAGTATGTAACAATGAATTTAAATTCTTTTTGTAAAAGGTATTGAGAGTGTTCTTATTTTAAAATATTTTAACCGGTAATATACTACGAAGACTTAGAGTGCGTTATCAAATCAAGGAAGCGAAGCGGAGCGGTGTGGAGTTCAATTGACCAATCACAGCGCATTGAATTTATTACAAAACGTATTGAAGTTGTCAAAATGTCGTATTGAATTTTGATTGGTTAGTTGAACTCCGCACTGCTCCGTTCTACCTCTATGAAATCGTACCGTATTATCATCAACATGAATTCAAAGATACAGTTAAATACTTTTGTTTTTATATATATCTTTTCTTGAATATTATGCTCACACACTGCGACGCGTTCAAACAGTATAAACTTTGCAAATCCATTATGTTCTAAAATAGATGTCGGAAACGAAAGAGAAAAGAACCGTTTACTCGAAGAAATGCGACTCTTGCAAAGAGAATAATATCATCTCCAATTTAGCGAAGATTTAATATCCAAAAATAATGTGGCGTTTATTCTTCTAGATTATTAATTTTCTTTTTAAAGGCGGGGCGTGACTAATCCTACTAATATTATAAACGCGAAAGTTTGTGAGGATGTATGTTTGTACTCTTTCAGGCAAAACCTAGCAAACGGATTTGGATGAAACTTTACAGTAATATAGGTAATACATCAGAATAACACATGTGATACATTTTATCCCGAAATTCCCGGGGAACGGCTACAAAGCGGGTAACACCGCGGGACGCGGCTAGTAATAAATAAATTAGTTACATTGATCAAAACATACTCATTATTAACACGATTAATCTGTTCATTGGTCATTGAATCCATTTCATTCTATTATGCATTAAACAATCGTTTAGATAGCTTTCACCGATGTTACAAAGGATGTTATGTGGATTTAACAATAGCACTTAAATTCAAAGATACGGGAACAATGAGAAAAACTTTTTCACAGTAAAACTGCTGAGTAAAGGTGTGAGTTGGATCAGCAACTGCAGCAGTCGACTGCAGACTGCAGGCAGCAGGGCGTTGCAGTCGTCCGCAGTGCAGTCTGCAGTCGCTAATTCACTGCCGACTGCACACCATATAATCAACATTGCCAATGTGTGAAAATTACCCCAAAATGCGGGGAATTACAATCAATTAGAGATTCAATAAAACTATTTAAACGTAATGTAATGGTCAACTCGTACATACCGGAAGAATTTACAACTAAGAACCTGAATGAAGTTGATTAAAAATAAGATGAATACCTACGTAAATCGATTGATATCGTAAAAAGCCTCGAAAAGGACCACTGGAATTCGAATGCTTTTAATTTTTATGAATTCTAAACTATTATTCCGATCTGATTCATATGCAAATCCAATTGTTATTACACATTATTATTTAATCCCAGTCTGATACCCTAAACTCCCTAGAAATGGTCAAAATAGTTAACTTATTCCATCTTATACAAAATAAATTAATTCGGTTAAAGATTACCTGTGCCTTAGAAAAGGAGTACAGCTCACCTACGAGGTATTAATACAATTTTAAGTTTTCGACCTCAATGGATGTGAGTGTTAACCACCATATTTAATCGAGGTGCCAAATATTAGATTTTTAAAATAAATTCTTAACTGTTGAAAGGGTGATAAAAGTATACGAAAAAAGTCCCAAATTTAAAATTAATAGTTATTTTGTATTAGGTATAAAATTATTTATAAGTGTACCGTGAAATCAAACGACTAATTGTGATCTCAATACAAGAAATTACTGTTTTTAATAAATAAATTGAGGAGTAATTATTTTGAAAAATGGTAACCCAAATTCATTTTTCAAATTTTGACATAATACAATTTATGGTCGGAGAGCCGACCGCCACATTTGCTGCCTACCGTTGCAGATACAAATATGATAATAAATAATCGAACTTTTCAACAAAATTTGAAGAAACAAAACAACGTCGGTAACGAAAATAACGTGGCTTCGATTAAATGAATGTCAATTGATAGTTATTAAAATACATACTGGTTTAAAGATTTCGGTTTTGTAATGCATTATGTATTTATTCAAATGTTTATTTCCTTCGATCAATAATATTGTTAGCGACAATAGCGGATAGGTCTCTCATAGTGTGTTTGTAGTTTAAGACTGATTAGGATATTTAAGATAAGTAATGTTTAGTAATGTGCATAATTAAGGTGAATAACAGCGCACTTGAAAGTGTTCTTATTTTATTCATAAGATTTTCTACTTTATTTCTAGGTGTGTCATGGTAGTAATTAGGTTGAAATTAGAAATGTTTTCAAACTATTGTCTCAGTTCGGTAGTAAACAAATAAAGATGTCCCCACGTCATCCACGCGGCCAGCACTTAGCTTTGATTTTGAACGTGACTCGTTATCTAGTTGTGTATTGTTGATCGAAATGTAATTCATCAAATTCTACTTATTCAAAAAACTAAATTTGTTTTTGTTTTTATTTTATGTCTGTCACGTCGTTGGAACTAAATTTATATTTAAACCTCAATATTTCATTGAACTGATTTTATATTTTTTGGGGTATACGGTCAAAATGGTCTTTAAAAAAATGCTGGTGGCTGTCAAAAAGTGAGGTTATATTATGCTTTTCAAGTTTTTATTATACTACGTAGCAGAGATAAAAACCACGACACCTTGATCTATGCCACATTTGTCAATCTTAACATAATGATTTTCTATTGAGTGAAATGATTAATCATTACTAAGCAACCGAAATTGTATTAAAAAAATAACATTAGCTCCTACATTATTATTTTTGTTCGTTTTTCAAAATATTTTTCTCTTATCTGCTGTTGTTCTACGTCACGACTGCAGGACAGCACACCGCGACCGCAGCAGAAGTGTCACCGCGCGTTCGAAATTTCATAGAAACTAGTAGTAAAGCTGTGTCTGCAGTTGCAGTCGACTGCTGCAGTCGCTTTACCAACTCACACCTTAACGCTTATGTAAATGTATTCACTTCGCCTCTTAATGTAGACGGGATGGCCTTAGGGAGGTTACACATGAGGCGAATCTAATTATATATTGTATTTTTTTATTTAACACATTCAGTGCCGTCGACTCTCCTGGCGAGTCGACTTAAATTTCGTTCATGTGCCGGCGACTCGCCTGGCAAGTCCATGTTTTTCGCCAATATAATATTGGTGGCATCTCAGAAGGAATTAAGAAAATCATAGTGGTAGTAAATGTGTTAAAGTACTGTTACTGCTAGTCTGTATCTTCCCATTGTTGGGTAAAGGCTCCCCCAATTCCCGCTGCTCTTTTCGATTTAAAGTAATACAAGCCAATACATATTAGCCTGTGTAAAATTAGTTAGCCTGTAATGTCCTACTTGCGGCCCAAGGGACTCAGTAGTGGCTGGAAAACTCTTTACTGCTATTAAAAAAAAATGTACTTAATTTTTATTATAGGTTGTTTTCCTATCATGTTTTCTAGTTTTATAATGATAGCGGCACGAGAGAATGGTATCAGATTACAATTTTACTGTGATAGTATAGGTTACTTTTCACCCGAAATTCCTACGGGAACAGGTACAATGTTGGTAAACCCGTGGATGCACTGCACCGTACTTTGAATTTACGTTCATAAATTCAAAGTGATTATTTTGACTCAATTTGATAAAAAATGTTGAATATTTGGTACCTTAATAAAATGCTTTAGATCTCTTCACGCTATATTTATTTTTGTTTAACTTCGCAGAATAAGTTTTGCGTAAAATTTGAGTTTTTTCAAAAGAATTTGTTAAATAAAATCTATAATTGTGTATTACGACTTTTTCATTTCTAATTTTGGGTTTCAGTCAGTTGTTCACAGGCAGGAAACGTTGACGGTCAATTAACTTTTACAAGAATTCAATCTGTTATTACTTTTTTACACGTTTTACCGAATCTGGGGCCCGTTTAAAAGAAAAATATCTGATAATTTTGTAAAAATATTTTACTACGTGGCATGGTGAATCTTACATATTATTCTCACTTGTAATTGTTGAATCTGATTTTAATTAGGTGTCGGCAATTTAGTACTTCTAAAGGCCGTTCACACAAAATCAATAGCTAACATCATGTATATCTTCAACAGAGTCTCATTGGGGCCAAAACTGAATAAATATATTTGACTTTGTAAAAAAAATGTCTTCCCGTGACTACGACTGGTGTAATCCACTCGTCGGGAACGTATTTTAATAAATACGTTATAAATATATTCTAACGCGATTTCTCTCGTTTCCTTAAGTATAACGACTTTAAATATAACGCTTTTCCACTCTGACGTTAAATTAAAATCCGGCAAGTGGGAACAGTGTGATTTTTCGAAAAATATATATTTGAACATGATAGCGTAATGCGAAGTGCGCAATTTAAACTGTTTACCGTTTTATCCTGTGTCTTCCGATTGACAGCTAAAATGACACTCCCCGTCAGATAAATGTAATAGCTTAAAATTCTCCAATCATTTCTTATCAAAGCTTCACAAAAAAATTCGATTATGTGATTGAGATTTTTTGACAGTTTTAAAAAAGACATTATTAAATCAACGGTATCTTTCATCTTATACGAGCGGATTTACCCGAGTGCTAGTTCGCTTGAAAATTTCGAGATTCAATGTAGCTATCATTTGCAATATAGTTTTAAAAGTAAATATCAAAATCAGAGCTGTAATTCCGAAAAAAATACAGGTCTAATAAAGAGAATAGTTTTCTTTTTTAAGTCGATTCAGAAATAAAAAACTTTACAGCACGTAAGTTTTATTGATTGAAAAATAACAGTTTGAAAGATCGACTTTTGAATGGCCTGTAATGAAAATTGACGATATGAAGAGGTCTTTACGTGGTTTCACAAAAAAATACGTTTCAACATTTCCAAATAGTTTTGTCTTAGTTCGAACATCATTCTATTGGGTCGAGCATCATTGGATTACTTTCATTTTCTTTTATACATTTTTTTCTTTTTATACGAGTATGACTACAAGTAATAACAACTATCTTATTTTTAAACGATAAAACTTAGAGATAAACAGAAAGATGACTTATAAATTTTATTTCCATTCACCAATAAAGCGAAATACACATTGTGCGGCTGCGGGTTGGACGCGGGCCAGTGTGTCGTCTTTCATACGAATACTCGGACCCCCATCCGACACGCACCCGGCTCGCACCCACCCTATGTGTCTCGCTCTTCAATCTCAAGCTACGAAACCTAGTCCAAATCAAAGCAAAATATATTTCAGTTTGGGCCCCAAAGAGGCTCTTTTGGTGTTACGTGGTAGGTTTACCACGTAACACCACTCCAAAACAATAAAACAATTATGTAACCATGGAACTAAAAGCTACATTAGATAGATACGTTAGATACCGATACTCTCTGTACCGATGTTTATCGCCAATTATTTAACGCACGTCTCTTTTACGCGGTGTTGAGAGTTATCGCATCCATTCGATCTAATCTTGTTTACGTTATATCTGTGGTAACCTCGAACGACTAGCTGTTCGTTTATTGTTCCGTTTATGTATGTTTGGACGGTATCAATACTAAGAATATGAATGGATAAGCTATTACGCCAGAAATACTTTGCTTAACGCTTTTTCATGGAATTTATGAATCAGTTGTTTAAACAACGTAGTTCAACAGCATCTATTAAAATGTCTGGTACACAAGTGGAGAGTTGGGTTTTACTTGGTAAACTGAGTTCTGTTGCTTTATAGAGTTGTATTACAGAATCGTATACTGCACTTTTTTATACTGCACTATCTTATACTACACCATATTATAAACAATTTACAACTAAAGCAATTGGCAATGTCATCTATCAATTTGGTACAAGCTTAACTTAATTGACATTGAAAAATAAGTATGAACTTGTTATGTCCCACAGCTGGGCAAAGGTCCACTACATCATTGAAGATTATGTGTGAAGTACGGAGCTATTATTTGATTTAAATTTGATAACAATCTTAATAGGAGAGATTTACCGTAACAGGCATCTTAGAGTGATTTCTAACTATATATGCCTGATTTTAATTTCGTCACTCCTTAGATGATTTTTTCTGTGAATAATTCATGCTAATAGACGGTTACTTATACAAACCAACCTTACATATGAACATTGTAGAACAACAGTAGCATATATATGGCATATTCATTAAATTTTACTACTCTGTGTTTCGTTTATACTCTATAGTAATTGTGTTGTTCGATGCCCCATTCAATAATATTTACAACCAGAATTTATATAAAATTATTACGATCTGTCGTAAAATATTTACGCAGTGATATTAAAGAATTTCTGTTCGACTGTACCAACACCAGCAGTAGTTTTACTGTACAATAAACTGGTTGAACTGGAGGTGCGATTACTACTTTTCTACCTTGAATAAATTCAAAAATAGATCAAAGATAAATATATAAAAGTTGGTAGTAGATGAATTTGTTTCTGTGTTCAGCAGAAACTATAAAACGTTTCCTTATTACATTTATTAGTGGAATATCTGGTACGTTAGAATCGTACCTACCATTTAATATATATCTTACTAGTCACGGCACACGGTTTGCCCCGCGTTTTGCCTGTTCCCGTAGGAATGCCGGAATAAAAAATAACTTTTTACCTTTGCGTTGAATGTGGCTATCTATTATAAAAATAATTATTCAAACAAAGAAAATAAAACTTCAGCTTATATATTGGTACTAGCACCGTCCTGAGAAATAAAAAAAAAACATATAAGTATTCCTGTTTTAATGTGGCTATCCATTACAAAAAGAATTATGCAAATCGGATTGGCAGTTTCTGAGATTAGCGCGTACAAACAAACCAAAAATAAAACACTTCACTTTATTATATAAGAATAGATAGATACTAAATATCAATTTCTGTATCATCGAAGCAAGTTTCAGTGAATATTTTTTCAAAGAATATCGGCATGATCGCTTAGCCTTAATATCTCTGCTGGAGATTATTATCCCAAAGGATTTCGACGATGCTATACATTTTTAAAACTCGTTTAGATAAAGAGACCCTTTGTAAGTAAATCCTATGGGAATTGAATCGCCATATTCGATCTATTGAACACACTCTACCTACAGGTTACCGCTTGATGTATTAAGAACGTTCAATATTCTCGGATTGTGATTTTTATTCAATTGGATGAGTGGTTTTGATACTTTGATGCTGTATTTTACGTGATTGTTCAGTGAATTTTATTATGACATTATTTGGTCTTTTAGCTTATAGCTTTCATTTAAAAAAACTACAGAATAATGAACTTGTTATAAAAGTTGACTAATAAACTATCGCGGATAATATTATATTGTAACTAGCAGTGCCCCGTAGTTTTACCCGCACATAACCGTTCCGTTGAATGGCTATCTATTAAAAAAAATCAAATTGACAGTTTTTGAGATTAGCGCCTGCAAACTAACAAAAAAACAAAAGTCAGTTTAGTTTCGTAGATCTATACTAGTATCTGAGTGATGGAAATTATACTTACTCATTTCTCATATTAGGAACTTCATAAATTATAACTCTAAGAAAAACGTTATTTCTCTATGTTAAAATAAATTTTTACTGTATATTATG
Source organism: Cyclophora punctaria (assembly GCA_951394245.1). NCBI lineage: Eukaryota > Metazoa > Arthropoda > Insecta > Lepidoptera > Geometridae > Cyclophora > Cyclophora punctaria. The sequence goes on along the minus strand of OX596171.1, from coordinate 2,644,077 downwards.
AAACATTTCTCTTCTCTATCTTCGTTGTTCACTGCCCATACTTCAATAGTGAAGTGATTTGCGGTGGGTCTCATTAAGTCATTTGTTTTACACCAGGCAATGTGGAGGGTTCGACAATGGTCCCATACAGGGGACGCGTCGTATCGGCGCCCGGAGCTCACCAGACCTGTCTCCGGGGCGGTCGGTGAGCAGGCAGCTCACCTGGAGAGTCACCAGCACTTCCAGGTTGGTGAGATTGACATTTTTATATGTATAAGGTTTGGGGAGCTTCTTTTTAATAATGCGTAAAAAGGGTTTCGATTGACTGATAACCGTTTTCTGAGAAGATATTTTTTATGTTGCGTTGAAAAGTAGGAAGCATGTTTTTGCCCGTCCCGAGAATTGAATTCGGAACCTCAGTCTTGGCAGGCGTGTGCACATACCAATAGACCACCGAGGCTTCACCCTAATACCCTTCAAAATTTCATACAGAACCCAACGCAACAAGATCAGCATGTCAGTGTCACACCCTCAACTGAGCTACATGAACGGCTGCGGGTCCAGCTCCAGCAGCTCGAAGCGAGGCCGCGACGTCGCCACGCAGACCCCGCCCAGCATTATGGCGGAGACGCGACGCGCTCGACTCAGACCGCTCAAGCTTATGACAGCGCCTAATGCGCTTACATTAAGGTACGAATATGAAATTATGTTTCTAAGTTCGAGAAATACAGTGGGCAATGAAAGGTCGTTGTCAGTCCAACTCGAAACGACGCGATCGTTGCCACGCAGATCCCGTCCAACATTGTGAAGGAGACATTAAGGTACGTTTATTAAATTATGTGTATAAGCCAGTAAGTTCAAGGATGTTAGAGGCCAATTAACAGCTGCTAGTCCAGCTCAAAACACGTGGCAGAGCCGAGAGGGCTTAGACCGCACTATGACTGCGCTTAATTAAAGGAAAGTTCATGAACTTAAAACGCAAAATACCCTTGTTACCGTTGTTATACGTCAATTACGAGCTTATTGAAATAAGTTTTTCAAATTACTTAAATGAGTCCTTGATTTAAATCACCGGAAACTTTTTCTTAGCCTTTACAGTTCGTTTATACTTGTTCGGAATCCCAGTAGCAAATTGTTTTACAAAGCTATTTATCAGATTAATATCCAAAGCGAACCACTGACAAGTGAGAACAACCCATAGTGTGCGACCATACTGCGGGCCTAGCGCGGTTGCGACGGCGGGCGCGAAATATCAAACGTATGAAACGCGTGTAAGTGTCCATACTGAAGTGACTAGGCGGAAGCCTAGCGCGACAAGACCGAGCGACTCCGCGCGCGGTGATTTCAAACGCACCGATCCGCGCGTTGTGGCCACAGTACGGGCCTAGGCGGCGAGCGACTTAACAAGCGGGTGGCAGGTGTATCAAACCAGTAGTCTTACCGCTCGGCGTTTTGACGTAAAATGGCTTCGATCAACAATACACACTAGATTTCGGGTCAGCGCAAATAATACGTCTAGGTGCTTAGGGTCTCATTTGAAAAGTGAGCCACTCTTTTATTTAGTTCCCTCGAACCACAGCCAAAAAAGTTGCAAAAATAATGGCCGGAAAAACAATTTAACGGCCGGAGTGTCTTACTTTCTGTGAGTACATGTAGAATAAGTTATATTTTAAGCTTTTAACTAAATAATATCAAATTTTGAAAAAAAATACTGATTTGAAGTCACCGCTACAAATGTTTGGCCAACGTTGGCGCAAATTTTGTGAAACAGAACAGCAGAAACATGGAGTAGATTTGTTTTGTAGTAATAATTTATTTATCCGGGGGGCGATTTATTTTTTTATGTCGTGGAGGGGTGGTTGGACTTATAAATTTCGATTTTGTAACTAATCCCCGTAGAGTATTCGCCGCCATCTTGTTTTAAGTTCTTTTTTTTTAGTTTTTCTGAAATAACTCGTTAATTTTCAACTTTAGAGCAAAAATGACAAAATTGTTTGCAACCCCTGATATACGTCTGATCGCTACTAGAGATCGCGCCTCAGTGTGGCCACCTCCGCTACCGCCGCCGCGTAAGACACCGCGTAAGCCACCGCGTAAGCCACCGCGCATTCAGTGTGGACGCACTGTTAGGGTACGAACGCATAGGCAGGCGGTTTGCTTGGCGCCTAGAGCCTAGCTAGTAATCTAGATAAAACGAACGAACACTATTGCTCTCGGCAGGCCGCACTGCGTGCTTGGCGCCTAGCTAGGTTGCTTGCCTAGAATGCAAGCTAGGCTCTCGGCGCCAAGCAAGCCGTCTGCCTGTGCGTTCGTAGCCTAAGGCTACGAACGCTTATACGTGTTGCTGTTGCATCGCATCGTCAAAAATAGTGTAGACACTATTCGATAGCAAATAATATTAATGGCAATTACATAAGGCTATTATAACATGACTATAAATGGCAACTCACTACTCTATATGTGGAACATTTAAATACCTTTATTTTAGTTACCAAAATTCCTATTTACTTACTCCTACTCACGTCCTCATCGGCCTTCCTTACCTTTATATGTATATTGTGATATTCCTTTCAAAACACATTCGCTCAACATGTGTATTCTGAAACTAGTTGAAGGGCACTTAATAAAACCGTTTGCCACTTCAGCGCCGTTCGAGACATAAGCGAAACAAACTCGAACCAAGTTTGGGGTTTGTTCCAAGAATATTAGTATCGACCTTTCCATACATTCCAGGAATACATAAACCGAGTTGTTTTGTCTTTTCTGGATTGTAATTTCATTCGCGTTCACGTTGTGTTTTGTTTTAACTTTGCGATACTCACCACCTCAAAATTGACGGCGTTAAAGACTTTTTAATTTTGATTGGTTTTCCAAAGTTATCTGTGTATGGAACACATCTATGGCACGTGGTATCCGCCAATCATAATTAATGGAACAAAGCATAACTCTTGTCAAAATGCACCCACAGAGTGGGTGTGTGATTTCGAGATAAACATGTGTGGTGTGTTGTAATTATTCATATACTTTAGTCTGTAATTATTGATAGAACTATAAATAACGTCGAGCTTGTGTCACTTTAAATTCATGTGAAAGTATCCTTTAGTACAAGGAAATACTTTATTTCAATTCAATAGCCAATTTAACTTTTCCTTACTTTAAAGTACAGTGCTATTGACACAGACCAAACTGAAAATGTTTTATAAAAACTCATTTGAACTTAATTCGGTCCATTAATACTTTTGAAAGAAGCTACTTTAAAAATAAAATTGTATTTACTTCAAAGTGGAGTTCACTGGCCTATGAATATTTTATCAGCTCCATCTGTATTAAGTTCTTTGTGGGTCTGTTGTGACACAGGTCTGTATGTTGCGGAGGGATTACGTAGTGTCACTGTTTGAAACTGTTTAATTATCATAACGAGTTGATTAATAATTCCCTTTATTCAGACTGAAATGATGCGAAACAGTACAATCATTAGATAGGGCACGATATGTCAACGCCTTCCTTTGTTTAACAACGAAAGGGTATCACAATAAGCGAAGGTATTAAATTATTTGCTTTAAAAACGTGTCACGAATGTAGCTAGATAGTCTTAGTGTATACGCCCCGCGGTTTCACCTGCGTTGTGCCCGTGGGAATTTCACGATGAAACATTGTCTTTAACCTTCATCTTGAATATTGCTACCTAATAGTAAAGATAACCTGAACGCAAACACAAAATTGAAGTACCTATTTATGATATTAGTTTAGATGAAAATATATGAAGGAGCACACACTAGAGACGTATGTAAATATTTTTAAGCTATTGCATAGCTTCTATCGCGGGCCTTGAGCGCGGGGACCGAATCCAGAAATTCCGTAACGAAAAAACCTCACGCTCCCCACTAACGCCATCTAGTGATACAAAAAATAACTATGCAATAGCTTTACCGCGGCAGTCCCCGAGTGCCACACGTCTTTTTTTGTTTATTGGACAAAATAATTGTACTGATATAAATGATTTTGACGTATTACGAAAAGGTGTTGGCAATGCGTTGTGATTGGTCCATTGAGCTCCGCATAGCTTCGTTCTGCTTTTCAATGGAAACGTACTATCAATCTCGTGTCCGCACGTTCGGTTTTTGAAATCCGTTATTAGTGCGTGGGTATAACGGGTATTCTGAATCGACCGTACATGTGCAGAAAAAAGCTGCTACTGTGAAACCGTCCTCAGAATTTAATGTTTATTTTGTTTCAGGTTCTTAGCCAACCGCAAAAAAGGGAGATCTCTGTCAGCCAACGCTGTGGCGAACGAACAGAAAGCAACCAAAGTCCTGGGTCTGGTGTTCTTCACGTTTGTTCTGTGTTGGGCGCCGTTCTTTCTTCTCAACATACTGTTTGCTTCTTGCCCTGCTTGTATAGTGCCAGGTGAGATAAACTAACGGATTTAATATCGTTTGTAGTGAAATCACTTTAAAGGCTAACAGGCCTGAATAATCTATCTCTACTGACAATATTAGCAAACTAGCAGTGCCCCGCAGTTTTACCCGTGCTGTACCCTTTCCCGTAGGAATTTCAGGATGAAAAGTAGCCAATAACCTTCCTGTTGAATGTGGCTATCCATTACTAAAAGAATTTTTCAAATTGGACCAGTAGTTCTTGAGATTAGCACGTTCAAACAAACAAACTGCAGCTTTATAATATTAGTAATAAATCAAGTTTTGGTATTGCTTGTATGTACGTAAGTAAGATCTTAGCGGTGAAAATACATAAAAAAATACGTTGTACCTTTTTCTGAGAATCACAATTCCTACGAATCTCTGAACCGATTTAGATAAAAATCTCCAAACTGACTAGAAACTTTGTAAATATAAGGACAGGGTTTCGTCTTTCAGTTTGTCAATACTGTAATTTCATTCGATTAATGTGCCATAACTTGTAAATAAAGATATTAAGGAATCAAAATGATAATAAACAAGACAGGAATAAAGATTTGTTCCCACAAATACCTACAGTTTAGGCAACAAAACAATATAATGTGAGTTTCAGAGTTATGCATAATATAACATTGGCAGTCAGTTGTATCACATTGGTTGTATCAATTTACATTACATTCGTGTCTCCAAAGAGCCTTTACTGGTCGGATTACAAATTCCTGCCATGACTAGCAGAGGACGAGACGTGTAATCCTCTGAGAATGGAATTGAAGGAAAATTATATTATTAAATCATATTTTGTTCATAAAATAGAGAAGATATTTATCGAGTTACTTGTAAGGACTATTGGGTTAAGCTATATCTGTTAATATAGAACCTTTGTCTTGTATGTTTTTTAAAATAGCACATTGAGCATCTTTCATAAAACGTTAGAAGCCGTGGCTTGCTTGCACTGAGGCGTTGAATCCGTTCCTGTGGGAATTTTGGCATCAAAAGTCAACAAACGTTCCTCTTGAATTACCGCAAGAAAATTCAGAAGTTTTTGAGAAAATCAATGACATACAGAAAGCTTTTGGGAGACTTCGTTTTATAATATATTTGCATTCACAAAGAAATGAGTCAAGCACGTGTGCACCCTTATACGTTCATAGACTAATACGAGTAGCCAATTCTGTATTCTCTGTACAAAATAAAAAAAGACGTGTGGCACTCGGGGACTGCCGCGGTAAAGCTATTGCATAGTTATTTTTTGTATCACTAGATGGCGTTTGTGGGGAGCGTGAGGTTTTTTCACATGAGGTTTTTTCATTACGGAATTTCTGGATTCGGTCCCCGCGCTCAAGGCCCGCGATAGAAGCTATGCAATAGCTTAATAAAAATTTGTAGTACTCATTACCCAAAAAAATAAAGTAAGGTGCAGTATCTACTACGACTCCATTCATTCTTATCGTAACAAAACCGAATAAGTACATCCGGACCCTCCCATCGTATCGAAAGAGAAACATAAATCTGAAAAGGACAATACCTTAAAGCAAATCCAGCGAAAACTATACCGAATGGAGTGTTTATTCAGTGGATAGTGTTAGTTACGTATTTGTCTCCAACGCAAATATTTAGTTTGGAAACCAACCCTTCGTTACTGGACGAGAATTGTCTTGATCCTACATTGATACTCCTTTATAATTTGATATTGTAGCAGGTACCTAAATTAGGTTGAAACTGGTTACACATAATTTATGTTTAAATAATCCTATTAATACGAGTATTATAAATGTGAAAGTTTGTGAGGATGTATGTTTGTTACTGTTTCACGAAAAAACTACTGAACGGATTTGGATGAAACTTTACAGTAATATCCTATCCTATCCTACTAATATTATAAATGTGAAAGTTTGTGAGGATGGATGTATGTTTGTTACTATTTCACGTAAAAACTACTGGAGAGATTTGGATGAAACTTTACAGTAATATAGGTTATACATTAGAATAGCACATGGGATACATTTTATCCCAAAATTCCTGCGAGGACGGTTACAACGTGGGTCTACGCGGGGTTCGGCTAGTTTACCGTATAAATAAAAAGTGTCTGTCTTTTAAGCTTCCACGCCTAAATTAAGAAACGATTTTGAATTTTTTTGCCATATACGAGTATATAAATTGGACTTTTATCAAAAATTGCTATTCTGGAAACAGGTACACTACGAATGAATCTGCGGGGATGAGCTGGTATAATAAATGTTATTTGAGGTAGAATTTTGGGTAGCGCTTTTATGCAAAAACAACGTATATGGATGGATTTTGTTCTGTTATTTTAAAACTGAAATAACACCCAGAATACCTAGAGTACTTTTATCCTAAATCCAAAGCGGATTCCACACGAGATCAAGATACCATGTATTATAAAAATAGTACATAAATCACGCGAAGGCGGTATGAGAGCGGTTGTCGCGTGGCGAAGCATTAATGCTTTCTCAGTTTTATCTCCAAGGATTTCACCAAAACTACGTAACTACATATTTTTTGTTCAAGGTTGATTTTTTTTACTATTCAACTAATTATATAGTGACTCTTAGATATGAGCACTTTTAACTTGGTTTACTTGTTATTTACTATTATTTTCATACGTAAACGATACGAGTATAATTCAAAGACGTCGATGTTGTTGCCAACAACTATGCCTGCACATATTGTTCACTCCGTTGAATCGAATCTGTGTCAAGGTTGCAACACAGTAAGCGCTCTCACATGCCACTGTGCCAACGGGTTTGTCATTCTTCTTCATCGAGTGGATGGTCAACCTGACCAATCCTGGTATCAGAGTTATTGAGCCGCCAAAGGCCTCTGACATGACATGTAACTGTTTGTTCCAGAACACGTGGTGGACATCTGCCTGTGGCTCGGCTACGTGTCCTCCACCATCAACCCGATCATCTACACCGTCTTCAACAGAACCTTCCGGGCTGCATTCCTCAGGCTACTCCGGTGTCATTGTAGCAGGTAAAATATTGTGTGATCATTATTATAACACTAACAGCGTCCCGCGGTTTTACCCGCGTTGTGCCCGTTTCCGTGGTAATTTTGGGATGAAAAATAGCCTGTAACCTTTTCGTTGAATGTGGCTATTCATTACACAAAGATTTTTTATAATCGGATGGGTAGTTTCTGAGATCAACGCATTCAAACAAACAAGAAAACAAACTTTTCACCTTTATTATATTAGTTTAAATAGATTGACATCGCGAAAATGTTGAATTTTTTGCCTTTTGTTTTCGTGTCGGTAAGAAACTGATTTCGGCCAGTTTTCTGTAAGGGAAAAAGAGTTATTTATTATGGATCGCATTGGCCACAGGTCAATTTTTGCTTAAAAAGTAATTTTATATACAAACCTCAAAAAACGTACAACGCAGGCAAAATCGCAGGGTGCTGCTAGTCTTCATGATACACCTTAAAATTCTAAATGTGTCAATAACAAATAATACTTAATAGTATTCTAAAAATCACTACATAGTATAAAACAAAGTCGCTATTTTTGTCTGTTTGTCTGTATGCTTAAATCTTTAAAATTACGCAACGGATTTTGATGCGGTTTTTTGTAATAGGTAGAGTGATACAAGAGGAAGGTTTTTATGTAAAAAAAATCCCGAAATTCTCACGGGAACGGGCACAACGCGGGTAAAACCGTGGGGCGCTGCTAGTTTACATAAAAAAACAGTCGCCAAATACTAGCACTAAGTTCCAATACTAATAATCATAAATACAGTATCGTACAATATGTTAGGAAGCTACATTATGATCAAAGTTACCATGCAGAGATAATAATCGTATGAGTAATAGTTTACAAGTGTAATAAACTCCTCAAGGGCACTCGATGGCTTTTCTCCTTCTATGATACTAAGTTGCTTACACAAATAGGTTGAGTCGAGTTATAACGTTAGTGGAATACGCCGAGCTTAAGTCCATGCTTATGTTATGATCAACTTTGTATTCAATTGTTTGGAACTATGTGAATGCAAGATAGACGATAACTCAGGTATTGAACAAGATAGTAAGAAAAGTACCTTTAATTATTTAATTTATACTAATTTTATAAGGAGGAAGATTTTTCTTTCTCAAAAAGTGTCTGGGAACCGAACTAAATCTGGGGAAATAACATAAACGCGATCTACAACATTTTTATACTAGCGCCATCTATTGGATCACGGTTGAAACCACCGCAAGGAACGGATGGTCACTAATATTAATAAATATTTAAACAACAATAAGATAGGTATATAATATTCTGAGTGGCAACTTTGCGGGGTGGTACATGCCACGATTTGCGACTAGTATTTCGTGGTGTAATGGTTAATGTTTTTTTAGTATTACTGTACTGATATCTTCAGTGAGGTGAGAGGCCTTTGACCAGCAGTGGGACATTACAGGCTTTTACTTTATTTTAATGGTAGCTGTCGCCGTCACTGCACTATATGCATGTATAATGTATGTATTCTGGAAAATGTTCATCTCTATCACTGTATTGTGTATTCCTTGATTTGATTGGTTAAGAAATTCCTATCGGACTTCTACTCAAGCTGATACAGAGTAAAATCTCGCATCAAAATTTAAATTGCATTTTTCAACAGAACTCAAAACTTTTTCCAAAGTTTTTTCAATTTTATTTAAAGAGAATTTCTCTTTGTCTCTATGTGATTCGTTTTTCAATGAAGTTGATTGATTTACTCGGTTGGATTGGACGCAGCTGCATTTTTCATTTAGGAAAGACAAATAAACCCTTTTTGCGAAGAGTAACGAAATCATGATGCGTTCAGACTTACAAAGACGTCTTTAAAAGAGATAATCTTAGTGTTCTTGACCTTTAGACATATGTAAACTCTTTTTATAGTTACAAATGAAGACATTTGTTTGAACATTTTATTACTGAAGCTGCAACTTCAAGAGAACTATTTGTTCTTGAAACCGAGACTACGTCATTTAAACTTCAAGCTTTCCTCTAGAATTTGTAAATACACAGCTTTTAAACTCCCTCAATCTAAGATCAGACGGCTACGTATACATGGTCTTGCTGGTCTTGTTGGTACCAAGAGCGCAGTCCGGCCAATATACGATTCGAAAAACAAAAATCGGTTTCCTGTTTTACAATAGGTATACATGAATACAATTCTTTAAATACAGAATCTCCTTTATAGAATGTTTAAACGGGAACTTACGTAAAACGGGGGCTACTGTTGAGAGTTCCTCGACACGTTTCGGTCACATTCGGTGACCTTCATCAGGAGGTGGGTGAAGCGCTCGCGACAGCGTCTCTCCTCGCTCAATTAATAGTAAAACTGCTTTATTTACGACAGTTCATAAGTGAAGTAAAAATAAAATAAAACAAACCGAGTTTGAACTCGTATGCGTAATCCGTACACAAGCCACTAAAATCTCAGGGCGTTATTTTCTAAACTTAAAATAGCACACTTATAAACTTCCTTCATAACAAGAGTCGTAACATATTTAAAACCAGCGGTTATGTAACAAGTAAGTGATATCGTCTAAGCATTCGCAGCATCGATGCATTTCCTTGGCCGTCCTCCAATTTGATATAACATCCAGTAACGAGCTGCCTCAACCTCACCGGTTTACAACTGACACTTCCAGTTTTATCTCTTTGAGTAATGACTTCTATATCTATGTATTTGAACAATTTTTAACTTTATTCCTGTAACAATAAGGGTGCATTGTTGTGCGGATTACATTGTTATTTCCAATGTATTTTGTTCGAGTGCTTTATAGAGAGTTCTTGGGCTTTAGGTTTTATTTTGATGTTTTGTATTCATGGAACTTAATAAGCAGTAAGGTTGTGAATAAAACTCTTGCAGCTTTAATAATAAAGCAGTTATCTTCGACATAATTATAAAGAAAGTAGCCTTTAATCCCCATCTCATACTTAGCCCTGGCATATCACTGAAGATATCAGTACAGTGACATATTAATATTATTCAACATTGTAATAAGAAAATTCTGCGAAAGTCATTGATAAAGCATTAACTTATTTCATTGGTAAAAGTAATAAATGATTACAAAAATATCCAAGGTATACATTTTAAATCAAAGTCCCTAATTCTAATAAAAATACACACTTTTATATCCCTTTGTACCACTTTTAAACCAAAACATAATGACCATAACCTCTAGAGACACACACATACATTTTAATTTTCACTCTATTGACGTCAACCGCAAAGGCCAGCGGTGTAACGTCCGAGTCACATTATTCTATACAAAAACATCCACATTAAAGTAACTCACAATGAATGGACATCGTCAATCTTTGAAGGCATTTTTTCTTTTCTAATCGATAATACATTACCCAAACGACCAGCCCAACGCACTATACCCACATTATTCAGGTACTATCACACTCGAAACCGTTTACTTTAATTTTCTGGTCACGCTCCGAACAAATTCACAACTGAATTGGCTATTTGCTGTTCGAAATTACTATAAAACATGTCGTATGACGTTTAAACGTGTACTATCGAGATTAAATTGTGTTTGAACTAAACGATTTTAATGGGGCTTTGGGCAAGATAGGATAACGTGGCTAATATTAAACACAATCAGACGAATAATTTGCATATCAAAGCAAACGATACTCGAAAGAAATGTAAGTTCGTGTAGGTCAGTGGCCAACCCTAGTGTCGGTTTTTAGACCGCCCAAAGCTGTCCAACTTGATCTGACGATTGAAACAGCCTGGACCGACAATTTTACGCACACAGAAATGCCTCTATCGGCCATCTAACCAAATAGGAGTTAAGCTACACAAAGCTTAAATATAGGTCGTACATACTTAAACAGAGTTATCGAATGCTGTGGTTCCTATAAGCATTAATCTTGTATTCGTGCATATTGGCTGAATATATTCATTGATGGTTAATTGTACTGCGTAGCTCTATGAATAAACATTAAACTCTGTTAATATAGACGGTTTCAATTAATGAGTATTGGTGTTAATATATGACTTTTTAAGCTTTTCGGTATGTAAGTGGACAGAGAAGATAAAATATCATTGTCTGGAGGTTTCCTTTGCTTGAAACCAGAATGTAACGTACCATTTATACTGCCTTGAACTTTACCTGCAACTTCTTCTGCTTCTCAATAGATGGCGCTAAGATGCAAGAAAAAACACTTTGTTGTTTGTTTCTTAGATGAAAGAGACGCGATCATATATTTGATCAAACATCAAAATGTGAAATTTTATTTATTAATGTACAGGATTGATTGACGAAGATTGACAATGAGACCAGATTGGTAGATTTAGATTGACAAGCTATACGCGAATCATTTTGAAAGTTATCATTGCTATTTTTTTTAATTAAAGAAACTTGGAAACAAAATATATTAAAAATAGAGAAATAAAAATAACTAATTAAAAATATTTTATAAAATATTCTTACCGTATTCTAATAAAATGTCCCTAAAATGCTAATATCAAATTAGCTAGACTTTTAATGAAAATTAATTGCTGAGATAATTAAGATTAATTAATGAACATTCTAATTGACATGTCATTATGTAATGGCGTTAGTATAACATCTAGTAGCGACTATATTGACTTCGTTAGCTAACCAAATTGTAAATCGTGTAACTCAATTTTGTAGTCATGTTTATTCAAATATTCATAGCTAATCCACTCCATTAGTGTTCTAATTATAATGCTTAATTTGATGCTATTTTAGGCGTAACAGAGGAATTACGTTATCTTACGTAATTTGAAAGGAAATAAATATTCGAAAACTGTTGCCTGCTACATATATTTGCTGATGATTTTTATAATATTATATAGATTAAAGAAATGAATTCAGAATAATTATATAATTCCCCACAAAGGTTGATGAAACAGAAGTGAATGCTTTAATTGACATTTGAATTTTCCCCGTCAACATTCGAATTTGGAATTTCAAAACCGCTCCAATATTATAACTCTTCCAGGCCGTGGTTCCACTTGCGATCCAATAGATGGCGTAAGTTCGAAAATTTTGTAACTCGTTCTTCAATTATTTTCCTAGATTCAGTGGAGTCACACAAGTACCTTTTTTTGAAGAAAATTTGTCTGCCCTTTATATAATCAGTATAGATAGATGGATGATCTAACCGAGCTCCTACTAACATACAACACAAACTTTTAATTACAATAAGAACCATTTTTAACAGGCGTGGACGTTGTACTAGGTACCGATCCGTGGGGTCCACCCGTGGGGCGTCGCAGCTGTGTGCCCGCTCTGCGCTGCCATTGGCCATCTCACTCCGGCCAGCGGGGATGACTACTCCTTCACCTGCTGCCCAAGAGACCACGGAAACAGTACTCATTGAGCCACCTTTAACGGATTACAACGTGAGGTATTAGTATGTTTAAGCTACTGTTTAATCAAGGCCAATTTTACCACTTGTTATGAAAGGTTTTAGAAGAAAAAGGTATAGCTGTAATGTGATTTAGTTATCAGTATGTTAAGGCTCCGGTGAGTCGACCTCCTTGGCGTATGGTATAGCATAGGGCAAAACCCAAAACAAACACCCTTCTAACAATATCAAATATGACACATATTGGATGCTGGTGAAATTGGCTTTGACTGTTACCAACAATGTTAAGTAAATATAATTTATTTAATAGTTGTGTTATTTGTATATCTGGTCACAAAATGTTTATTCCAAACTTAATCAAATAAGTTTATGTTAAGCACGGGTACTTGGCAATGCCTACGCCGAAAACTTCGTAGCAAGCACGCTACGTCCGTAGCAATGGTATTGGTTTCGTAGCAACTTTGTAGCATTTTGCTACGTAAGTCCGCGTACGTACTAAGCGTCAAAAGTCATAGCTAGGTTAGTAAAACTTATAGCCATGAAATGCATTAATTAATTTATGATAATATTACAAACCCATTTTATAACAAATTATGCATACATTAAAAAGCTTAGTTCATAAACGGCTTAAGCTTATTTAAATTTCAACGATGTTGTTTTGTTTATATAATTTCCATTATTAAGTTTAAAAATTAGTTATTTTATTAAAAGGTACAGTCAAACGCATAATGTAGCAATAAATTAGTGAGACTGGATGATACTTCGTAAGTTTTAATGTAATCTTTTAGGGTATAACATTAAATCTATGTTAGATTGGATTACATTTGTTATTATGCGTAAAATATACCATAATTTTTTAATATCTAATATATCGTGGCTGCCAAATCACGTAAGGACTTTCAAAGTTGCCAAAATAATTATTGAACTTATTTATTGATATTGTGTTATGATTAGTTCAAAGAGTTGTGGCTCTGGAGTATTAAGATAGTATTTGCGTAGAGATCTGTAAGAAAATCGTATATTAATGTTAATAAAGAGTATTGGGAGGAACGCCTTGTTTTTATTGAAATCTTTGCTAACTATGGAGGACTTAGTCTCTCTTTTTACTGTCAAATGTAAAGGTTCACTTAAATTGGTCATTGCAGTCTGTGGACAGTCTAATGCAAAGGCTATTTTCAGGGACTGAAGTAGATTGAATCAAGATCGGCGACTGCGCGACTTATTGTAATGAAAGCGAATAACTTGATGCAAGTACGAATAAAATGTGACACACATTTAATTTATAGCAGTCACAATATATATGGCGCTCCTCTCAATACTTTATCAGCCTTATTAATAAACGCCGTGTACTCATATACTGTGTTTTGTCTCTTTTGCTCTTCGGACATTTGCGTATGTCAGAAAGTGACACACCATAATAGCTAAACTGTTCTTAATACGCGTATATTAATATGGCCCTATGAGTGTAGATAACTAGATGTTTAAGTAAAATATCTTTTATCAATGTGAAATCTTCAAAGAATTTAAAAGAGTATTATGTAATGTTAGTGTAAATATAAATGTTTATGTAAGCAAACGTATTGAGTGTGTAAGAGATGTTCAATTAAATCAGTTTTGTGTTATTAAGACATTAATGTAATTGAAATAATGTAGATTAAACTATTTTCAAATATTTGTTTTTTTTTCAATGTTTATTTCCAAATGTATCAATATATCTGTACAATACTAGCTGTGCCCCGCGGTTTCACCCGCAGCGCCCCCGTTCCCGTGGGAATTTTAAAAATTTTATATAGAGCCCGAGACCTTTCCAACGAATGCAAAACCGTGGAAATCGGTTCGTGCGTTTTATAGCGTCAGGGAGGAAAACCCGACTTATTTTTATATAGTAGAAGATAATCATTTAAAGCATTATCTAATTTTTTGGATTTTCTTTTAGCTAGCTTGGGGTTTTCGGCTATTTTACTATTAATTGAAACGTACGGTAAACGGAAGTTCTGTTGAGGAACGCTGAACAGTAACCTACGTCGTACGTAAGTTCCTTTACGTAAGTTTTTTAACAAGCGTAAAGTAAAACGTAAAAACGTTTGAATGAAAAACTATAACTCACTGGTTTCTTAGACAAAAGCTTTCATTACTCATACCTACACTTCGCTTTTATATGATTTTCTTGCTTTTATTTCAACACAGAAGACCACGGTTCTTGTAAAGGAGCCGACAAAAAGTAAAATTAAATCGAATCTGCAAACAAAGTTTTAATTCAAAATATATTCAATTCAAAATATAATTCATAAGTGAAATAATATTATATTCCCTTCAATAACAAATAATTATCATATTCGCCTGTTTATCATAAGAAAATCAACGACTTCTTACAATATATTAAGATGTAACTTGTTTGTACCACAAGTTCGTTCTTCTAAGTTACGAGTCGTATGGAAAGAGCAAATAATATTATGCTGCTGAATATTCTTTTGAAGAATCGGTACAGAGATGTAATGAGGGAGTTGACAGTACGGATCATTGTACAGTCCCACCATCTTATCTGTTCAGTTGACAGCGTCGCTAGTGGAGAATTTGGTATACATAATATAAGAAATTCACCAAGAAACAAAGGTAATTAAAACATATTTTGCAAGTCAGTCTATAGATATCATTAAAATTGAAGAAACTACAATATCAATCATATAAAGCTTATCTAACATAGTATAGATTCAATATGACGCGGCTGTAGTTCCCATTTTGCCCACCTGAACAGTTAAGTTGGTGGCACTGTAGACACGTTGCTAACAGTTGATGACAGTTGAAGAATAAATACAGTCAATCAACCTGTTAACCTGTTTGTCTATAGGTATTCATAGACTAGAAGAATAAAGGTCAGTGCAGGTTTCCCTACCCTCTCCCTCTCTTACAGTAAACTGAGATAGAGAAAATTGTATGGGCTTTGTTCTAAACTGCACAAGTGAGTTGACCCCACTATACACTACTAAATTCAAAGTAAATTTTTTTTATCCAGTTTTGGCCCCAAAGAGTCTCTTTTAACGTACCACTCATTTGCAAGACCATCAACAGAGAAGAATGTGCAAGAAACTCTGCATTCAGTTTACTTATTACACAAAACAGCACTTACTTACATAACAATGACTACACACATTACTGTAAAGATGTGTGCGGGGAGAGACGCTGTCGCGAGCGCTTCACCAACCTCCTGATGAAGGCCACCGTATGTGGCCGAAACGTGTTGAGGGACAACTCAACAGTAACCTCCGCGTACGTAAGTTCCCGTTTCAACAAATAATACTGTAAAGATGTCAACCGATGTTATATCTGAGTCCACCCCTGTCCAAGGTATAAAATCCTGCACAAGTGTCAGTAATGTATTTTCAGAGAAAGTTACTCACTCGTCTGTCAACTTGTGACTTTATTTGGGTACAGATGCGGGAGTTATGAAACGCTACATATAAGGTGTTTAAGAACGTATTGGCTTATATTTGTTCATCCTTTACGTTCAAACTCGTTGAATAAAGTTAGGGCAGAGTAACTTTTTGAAGTAAATCGAATTTGAAATAAGTGATGAAGACAACTTATTGTTATTGAAATCGGTAAACAACGGGACCAATCTAGTAAAAAATGTTCTTGAAAAATGTTTATAAGCAACTGAGATAATAAACTTAATTATATATAATGGACAAGAATTGAAATCTACTTGAGATTTTTGTACTCGAATATCCAACGGAACACATTTCAAAATTTGTTTTTAAAATTCGAACATCAAAATCGCTAATCGCCGCATCTCGCCACCGAAGCACTGCTTACTTATTTATCCTCGTACACAATGAGTGTACGGAACCATTAAGCATAGAAAGCTAAACCATATACTTGTTATTTTCAAACTAAAAGGATCAAAAGCAGTTATAATGTATAAACAACACAATCGTAGTCCAGCCAGGGTTAGTTAGAATGACACAAATTATAAAGTTTTGGGATGAATCCAACCGGTCCAGGTCGCGTTCAATAAAGTTTACAAACAAAATGTACATTCGTAAACAAAAGTTGCACAAAGGATAACCCGGTCGCTTTGTGTACAAGTCAGTGGATGAGTGTTTCTTTCAACCTGTTAAACACGACGGGAAGGGTATAATTATAGAACACTTGCTCCGTGGTTTCCCCACGCTGATCTTGTTCCAATGGGAGTTTTGACATTGTAACTTTAAAAGGGAGAAACAGACAGTATTTGATGGATAAAAGAGGTACTTTTCTATGAACTAACAGTCACTGTACTGTTTGTAGCACTATTCTTGATATTTTTATTAGGTCTTAATACCTTTTCAGAAACGACAAATAATTCCTTAGAAACGGTCTTGATTTAATGATATTGAATGCCGTTTAATGGATGAGATATGACGTCAATAAGTCAATTGTCAGTTTTATTGACGTCTCTGAGTGCGCCAGTTAGACTACCAACTACAAAAAATAAAAACAAAAGACGAATGATGACATCATCGAATATTCCACGTTTAAAAGTCAATTTGAATTAATGTTAAGAATCAATATATTTCACTGAACTTTCGTGATCAATGGATATGTCATCGGGTTAGTATTAAATAGTAATTAGTTTACTGTCATGTTCAAATCGCGTGTGAATTTGCATCAATGGTAGTACCATAATAGTTTGAGCTATAAATTGTAAAACTTTTTTTAACTGTCGGGTAAAAATGTCTTTACAGATCTTTCCCATACTGAGTTAAGACGTCGTCATTTGGGTTTTGTTTATTTACTTGTTCTATATAAAATAAGGGAATAGTTTGGTCTTTCTTACTTCAAAATGTGTGAATAATAAACAATCTCAAAAGTGAAGTTTTCTAAGTATTTATACAATTAAGAATTTCGTAATTTATTTCTCAACTATCATTGATCATCACGCAATTTTCCCCACACGAAAAGAAATTAGCGAATGCTTTAAATTCTCTGTACTAAATACAAATTCAATTCAAAACGTAATTGCTACAAACTCGACAGTATCACGCAACAAACACCTATAACAATATCATAATTACAGTAAATTACAAACCAATGTGAACAAATGAAACTCAATATAATTACATTTGAACCTTCCAACCAAAGTAAACAATATAATTGACAGGGCTCTACTTGTAATGGTCTTTGGGGTAAATTAAAATTTCACAAACACCAGTGAACGAAATGGCTACACAATCAAATTACGTACGTACGTTGTACTGCAATGTTTCCTTTTCATAAATTAAATTCTCGTAACAAAATGAAGGGTCAATCCGATTTTCGAATTCGGTCGAGTAATTTGATACTTCCTGAACAACCTTACCATGATGTAAGTATGCTTAATGGAGTTATTTTCGTTTGCTATAGTTAGTACAAATGTTGTAGTTGTGAGCAACAAATTGGTCCACTAAAAACGTTTCGCTCTAACTTTTAGTACACTAAAAATACCACGGAATAAAAATAAAAAAACCGTTTATTCCATTTGCTTTCCAAAAGAATTTGTTTTTGAAGCTTTATTGACACTGAGCGAGTTTACAAGCTGTGTATCCGTGAATTCTAAAGACAAAGTTTGTCACACTCGCTTTCAATTGTACTTATCAACTTGCAGTGCATACTGCTGGTTCAATGTCAACATAGCTTCACTTTAAATTCTGGCTATACACCTTTTAGTGTTTGAAGCCAATATCTTCCAAGATTATGATTTGCTATGCATGAAAATGGTATACTAAAGAAACCTTTCAGAAGTTTCAATCGACTTTTATACGTACATTCAAAGGAATGAGTTTAAAATTGGAGATATTCGCACTGTCTCGTGTTCATTTATTCAATCTTTACTTTTCGTGTGTAGCGAATACTGACTTTTTGGAAAGTTATGGGATTGTTGTCTCCACTTTTGAAAGCATAAATGGGATATTTCCGAATGACAGAAATCAATTTATACCTGTATAAAAATCAAAATTAAAATGTATCTGTTAATTGCTCCTTAAGTTTATAGTTTTCGTTATCATCTAGTCTTCAGATTAATCCCCAATTGCTGTGAATTAAGAAATGCTACTTTGCCTTCTTTAAATAAATCAATGTAAAGAAAGTAAGTTAACTAATAGTACATTAAAACATCATTAAATACTTCCCAAAGGATTTTCTCCAACTGATGGACAAAATATTCTACTACTCATCTATATTCGGCGTGGCGCACAAGTCGCTTCTCTCGAAGATCTGGTCAGCGTTCCTCCTCATCCTTCTGGTGGTGATCGAGGGTGCCGCGATATGGAAGGTGATCAAGGCTTTGGCTGGATGGGCTTCGGATATCGCGGGGCAGAGTAAGTATAAGACAACTGGAGTATTAAAGTAAGTAAGTGGAGTATTAAAAAGGACTATTACCAAGAGTCCATGGGCACCAGAGCCAAAGAACTCAGGCAGAGTCAGGGCGCGGCTGATGCGGGCGGCGTGAATTCGTGCTGACGTCGACGCATACGCACCTCGACTCTACAATAATTTTGTAATTATGTTTCAGAATAAGCTAAATACATTCCTCCTTTTTTTAGATTTTTTTTTCCGTAAAACATGAGGCTCAATACATTCCGAACAACACTGACAACCTACCCACCCTAAATAATTGATAGTATTTAGATTTTTTTCTTTTAATAATCGTTACGAAACAACACTATAAACGGAACATAATTTTGTTCATAATTCAATTGTCTCACATACATCTTACATAGTTCTCCAAAAAATCACGATAATGTTCTAAGAGGTCCAACAGATAGAACATGAAATACAACGTGACAGTCACTAATACGAATACGACATGTGTCACGTGCCCTGACCCCTGTGATAGATTACAAGACCTCTAATAAGTGCCCGGCTCAAGCCATTTGAAAATGATTCCGATGAATAAAACAAATCAACTGATTGTTTTAACCTTTACAATGGGTAGGACTTACTAGGACGGTGTTTGTCTTAACTAGGACAGTGTCATTTCTAATCGTAGGTTGGAAAGTAATTTTGTGTATCAGTACAAAAAAAAAAGATCTTCTTCTTATCGAGTGGATGGTCAACTTGACCAATCCTGGTGTCAGAGTTATAGAGCCGCCAAAGGCCTCTGATATGGCTCATGTAACGACTACTATCCGTAGAAAGTAACCGGGACCGACGGCTTAACGTGCCCTCCGAAGCACGGAATCATCTTACTTTTCGGGCAATCAGGTGATTCAGCCTGCAATGCCCTAACTAACCAAACTGAGGACAGTCTCACAAAGTGTTTTTGTGAGATATCCCCACCGGGAATCGAACCCGGAACCCCCGGATCGTGAGCCGAGCGCTCAAACCACTAGACCACGGAGGCTGTTAAAAAAAAGATAATTAGAGGAAATGATTCGAAATGATGAAACAGACATTACAGGCTATTCCTTTACTTTTTGTATACAGGAAGTGTTACAGCAAGACTATCAGGAACGATCTTCTACGCAATATCAACTCTATCCTTAGTTTTAACTTCAAAGCTGTCTCTGGATTGGAAGGATCTCGCTTCTTACTGGACTTCCATTGAAAGAAGTTTGGCCATCAACATCCCTCCCGATAAACAGTTAAAGAAGAAGATGTTGAGGATTATTTATCTTTTCAGTGCATTTTGTTTACGTAAGGAATTTTATTTATTTCAATATGCAGTGAGAAAAAGTATTCTAGTTGACCGTTCTTTGGTGATGGATAGCAGCTGTTAATAATTATTAACAGCTGCTATCCATCACCAAAGAAGCACCTAATTAGCACCTAATGCGCAGACCTAATTAGGTCTGCGCATATTCAAGTGTAAAAAATGCTCCATAACTGCATAGCCAACCCTGGTGTTGGAGTTTTCAGACCGCACGCGCACTAAAGACCTCTGAAACGGTCTAACGAATTGGGCGAGACCTTTGCCCAGCAGTGGGACAGCGAGGTTACGTAAAAAAAGGAAGAAAAATAATTATATCCACTTTGAAATTGAATGATGACTTGGACTCAATTTGGCTTGAAGCGTGGACTAGTTCCTAATGACGTCTTCATTTATTTACAGTGGAACATGTCATGAGTATGATATCTCTGATTGGTTTCGATTGTCCACCATCACTCATATTTAAGAAGTACATATTACAGTCCCATGGATTTATTATACTGAGAGGTAACATAATTCAGTATTAGCTTGGAATGTTGAAGGCAGTGATATTATCTACTTAGTTGTATGTCAACAAATTGTCTTAAGAGTTAGATATTGCCAAATTGTTCATCGTTTGTTTATCGAATAATTTCGGCATCTTAATTTTTTTATAAGGGAGCGTTTCCATTATGCAAGTGACTTGCATACAAGTTGCAAGTTGCATGCAAATTGTATAGTGGAAACCACAACTTGCAAACAAGTTGCAACTTGTATGCAATTAGATTGTAGGCAAAACACAAGTGTGACGTCATACATGCATGCAAGCACTTGCATAATGGAAACGCTCCTTTAGGAATAGTTTTTGTTAAAAATATCGTGACTCAGAGACTTCAATCGATCCAATAAGTGAGTTTTGACATGTCATGTAGTTTCAGAACAGAGGTCTTTATCCAGCAGTGCGACATAACAGGCTAATACTAGTAGTAAATATTAATGGACGAGACTGATTTCGATTGTACTGTTTTATCACTTTTCTAGATGAATACTCAGTCTGGGTAGGAATATTGTTGTTAATAATGAGTACAGTGGCCACGATACTCTGGTCTTTCCAAGATGTGGTGATAGTGCTGGTCAGTATGGGGCTGACCTCAAGATATCATCGCCTAAACAAATGTTTGGTCAAGATCTGCAATGCTGAGAAGAAAGGGAAGTGGAATAATGTATGTTGTTATAAGTACTTGTATATATTTGTATTAATATAATCTTTATATATATATAATTCTACTGTACGTGTGTATGTCACTGAACTCCTCCTAAACGGCTGGATAGATTTGATTTTTTTGTATGTGTTTGGGTGGCACTCTGGATGGTTTAGATTCACACTAGCGACATCTATCGGGTCACGGGTGGAACCACCGCGTTGGTCAGCTAGTATAATATAATATACTACTACATATATATAAAGCTGATCTTTTGTTGGTTTGATCGCACTAATCTCAGAATCTCGCGCTAATAAACCGAATCCGATCTGATGGATATCATCATACTCATAACACGAATGCGAACCACACAGCTGATGCGTTCTGAGTTTAAATCCCAATCATTTTGCATAGAAATCAAAAACTTTGGTACATTTGTAGAATATTCAATACACAAGTAGATACATTTCTTAACACTTTCTTTTTGCCTTAAGGCTACGAAAAAAGTAGCTTAAACTTACTTGAAAGTTTTGGCAGAAGCCGAGGGCACTTTTGTCCTTCATTGAGGATTATCAGAAAATCTTTTTCTACGGCTTGTTTTAATATGTTCAATCAGTCCTTTAAAAACATCTTTTCTGGATTTCATAGGCGTAGTTTTTTAGTATTTTTTAAAGTTTTTGAGTATAAAAGCTGGTATAATAAACACCCAAATGAAACTATCAAGTGTCATTCTTGCTAACTTGCCACTTATAAATTCGCTCATTCTAAACAAATGCCTGACTATTATTGGCAAAGTGAACCCCATTTTTACTATAAACTTTTATTATTTTTGCAGACAAATGAACCATTAAAACTGTATACTTGGCGCAAATTACGAGAGGCGTATGTAAAACAAGCACAAATAGTTAGAAAGATGGACGGTGCAATGGGCAGTATGATAGTCATGTCATGCTTCTGTAACTTCTATTTCATTTGCCTGCAACTATTTATGGGCATTAGGTAAGTTACATTAAGAAATTACCAGTAAAAAATCAAGTTACAGTTATTTCAAGGTCTATGAATAAATAAATAAAAACGTATTAGCCTACTGTAATGTCCCACTCCTGGGTAAAGGACTCTTATCTCATTGGAGATATCAGTACAGTGGGGAGGTTCAGGGTTAACCACCACGCTTAATGCTGGTTGGTGATCTCAAACCCGAGCCATATTTAATAAAAAAAGTAAAGTGATGTCTCAGTGCTGGGCAAAGACCTCTCATCTCACTGAAGATAATCTTCAGTACAGTGAGGAGGATAATATGTTTGATAACAATCCATAATTTATTTCAGTGTAGGAAGATCAGTGTCCATGATACATCGCGTATACTTCGTCATCTCTTTGCTCTGGTTGTTCCTGAGGATCGGCAGCACGGTGCTGTATGCGTCAGATATAAACGTCTACTCCAAGTCGGCTCTCAAACAGATATTCGCGGTTGAAGCAAATTGTTATAATGTTGAAGTATGGTTTTATCATTAACCTATTTTTTTTTTTATATCATAGTTATAGAAAAATAGCAGTCGCTTTCGTTTTGCCTACTACACACTCGATTACAAAACAGTTGTCGACTGCATTCGACAACGTTCTGCAACGACTGCATTCGACAAACGCCTGCAGGCGACAAATATTTAAGTCTTTGCTGTCGGTGGATTTAGATTGATACAAGATGGGCAGCAGATGATTTAAGTAATGCAGCTTATTTCATGCAGTGAAAATTCATGACGTTTAATTAATACTAGTGGCCTGTCCTCGTATCGCTTCGGGTGAAAGTTCCACCCGAAACAAAAATCCTTTCTTACTGCTCACTTACATCATAAAAGGAACCTCTGTACCTAATTTCAAGTTTCTACGTACAGTGGTGCGTTGATATATGTATATGTGAGTTAGTCAGTCAGCTTTACTTTATATATAGATATATATATTGATGAAGGTATGAATAAGATGTAAATCTGTCTTTACGAGTAGATTTGTGGTGTTATTTTTCCCTGAATTTTCAGATGGAAAGACTTCAAAATCAACTGGCTAAAGATGACGTGGCCTTGAGCGGAATGGGTTTCTTCTCACTTAATAGAAATATATTGCTTAAGGTTAGTTCTATACATATATACCTAGATGTAATTTGAATCAGAATACAAATTTTAATAGAAAATAACTCAAATGAAATGAATGGAGTCAAATTGGTTTATTTATTGTATAATTTAATTTACAAGGAAAATAGAAAAAAGAAATGTAATTTTCCATTAGACAAAATCATTTGAACACCAATAGCTTATATAAGCACAAAAATTTGCTTTAAATGCTTCGTAAAAATGTAAAAAATTAATGGAAATGTTCAACGTGGGTGTAAGCGCAAGACACTGCTTGTTTAGGATACTCTCTCATCGCCTTTAAAAAAGAGGCTCTCAGTTCGAGGTTATTTTTAGTGAACTTACAAGAACAACACGATTGTGCCCTAAAGATGCTCTCACACCAGGAACATTCGCCTGAAATGTAACATTTCAGATTCAATTTTGAGCAATACCATTATGTCTAGTTCTCTTGTACAAGGTGATCATGAAATTGCTCTAAAGTAGCGATAATCTGTAATGTTTATTTTTCTTAAACTTAAGAGCTAGGCTATTATCGATAGAGTTCGTTCCATGTAATTTGTTTAATTAGCTAATGGTATTTGTTATTTTATTTATTTTATCCCCAGTGGGTAATATAGTTTTATAATTAATGCACTAGCAGCGCCCCGCGGTTTCACCCACGTTGTGCCCGCTCCCGTGAGAGTTTCAAGATGAAAAGTAGTGGCTCAAATAGGATTGGTAGTTTCTGAAATTGGTACTTTCAAACAGACACAAAAATAAACTCGAAGTAAAATACACTTTGATTTCCTATCGGAGTTATTCGTTAATAATGAGTACAAACAGCGAATATTTAAGGGCCGACATTGCGTTAAGCGTGCTCACGTCGCGGTTCCATACAAAAGTGAACCGTCGCGTGCGCCCGTCGCGTGCGGTGTCATACAAAAGTAAACCGTCGCGTGCGCCCGTCGCATGCGGTGTCATACAAAAGTGAACCGCCGCGTGCGCCCGTCGCATGCGGTGTCATACAAAAGTGAACCGCCGCGTGCACGCTTAACGCAGTGTTGACCCTAAGAAATACTTTGCCTAGTCTTAGTACTCGTATCTTAGTGAGTATAGTAATGTTAGTCCTGTAGTGGGACATAACTTACTACTTACTAAGTGGGTCATTACAGGGTAATAACTTTCTTTTTTCAGATGGCTGGAGCGATATTGACGTACGAGTTGGTCCTGATTCAGTATGATAATGGCAGCGACGAGTCGTTAACTGTTCAATTAAATGCAACAAATGCTTAGTTCATTTCATTACTCTTTCACTGTCGCACTCAGAGACGTTATTAAATTGACATTTAATTATTTGACATTACATGTCAAATTGCACAAAGATTTCTAATTTGATTTAGCGCCTAAACTTATTAAAAAAACAAATGACGTTAATTTGAAATGGTGTTTTATTTGATGCGCTATAAAGTTCAATTTTGAAGGGATAGCTTTTGTTCCTTAAACATTTTTAAGTACTAAATTAATTTAAGAGCTTTTGTGTAATAAATATTTGTTTAAAATTAAAATCTGGATCTATGTAAAAATTACATTTTATTGTATACAACACCTACTCCTGACAGTAAAATCAAAGACAAAGAACAATCTCGTCTGTTGAATGACAAGTTGAATGAAACCAGTCTGTTGGTGAAAACAGCATGAAAAACAGTGTAATGTTCAGTAGTTTTTAGATTGGTTACAACATAAAAACAGACATACAGGCGCGGCGGAGGACTTAACTTAAAATTACGTTAAGATATTAAGCTGTATTAAGCGTCAATTTGACGTCATTTTAAATAACATCAGCCACAATTTCAAATACATCCAAGTTTCTCCAATCTTCGGGAACAATTTTAAATTACAATATAATATCAAAGTGTTTGTTATATACTAAACGAAGGAAGCACGGTTGCCGCGGGCGCGGAAATTACCGTATTCATCGCACTTTTCCGAATGTATACACATTACAAGAAACGGAGATTTCTATATTATTTTGCTCAATATATGCCAGGGCAAACACAATCTTTAAAAGAACAACGCAAGATTAGGTGATTTTAGCACTTTGTATTAGGGTGTGTTCCCATTGAAGCGGAGCTATGCGGAGCTCAACCATCCAATCAGATCGCATTGAAAATATCGAACAATGCATTGACATTGTCATAAAAAGTAAAAGGCTGTAAAAGTATTATCATAAAATATCAAGAGCCTTATATACATATTATTAAGTAGGTATGTTTCTTATAAAAATAATATTATTCTTTTTAAATGAAGCCGAAACATTATTTTAATTTAAACGTTCATGAAAATTTTCTCCGGTCTCAGTTCCACAGTGTTTTGGTCAATTTAAAATTCAAATAATGGAATACTATATTGCACTAGCAGCGCCTCGCGGTTTCACCCGCGTTGTACCCGTTCCCGCAGGAATTTCGCGATAAAAAGTAGCCTATGTCCTTTCTCAGGCTCTGGGCTAACTGCGTACCAAATTTCATTCAAATCGGTTCAGTAGTTTTAGCGTGAAAGCGTAACAGACAGACAGACAGACAGAGTTACTTTCGCATTTATAATATTATATATATATATTTTATAATATATATATATAATATATATAATTTATAATATTATATATAATATATAATATATATATATATATATTATATTATATTATATATTATATATTATATTAGGAATATTAGGAATAGGAATATAGGAATTAGGAATTAGGAATATTAGGAATTAGGAATTAGGAATATAGGAATTAGGATATTAGGATTAGGAAATTAGGAAATTAGGAATTAGGATATTAGGATCAATAAAAATAATCGTCGCGACACCACACTGTTCAATGCGAAATAGGAAGTAGTAGTAGTATGAGCCTGTAATGTCCCACTGTTGGGCAAAGGCCTCTCATCTCACTGAAGATATCAGCACAGTGAGGAGGATTAGGCGTAATCACCACGCTTGCCCAATGCGGGTTGGTGATCTCAAACTCGAGCTATGTTTGAAAAGTAGGAAACATGTTATTGCTCGACCCGGGAAATGAACCCGGGACCTCAGTTTTGGCAGGCAAGTGCACATACCACTAGACCACCGAGAAAAAAACGAAAATATCTAGCTTGCTTTCTATAAGAGAGAGAGAGAAAGAGACAGACAGAGAAACATGCGCACGTTTCTCTGTTTGTCCCTCTCTGGCTTAAAAAGTGTTACCTTTTTTCGAAATCTGAAATTTTACGATAAAAGTTAGGGTTTAAATATGTTCAACGTTCTTTTAAAAAAGAAATACGTCGGCCAACCTCACCGCGACGCTGCACTTTAACTGTAAGTACATATATTTAGTCCAACGCCAAAGATTTGTTACCCAACGCTACTTAACAATCAAAAACCTAAGCAATTGCTCCTACTCCTATAATAAAATAGACGCATGTATCAACTGTATTCCACTCCCAATACGTTTTCTGCTTCATGTATTCTGTTCAAATCAATTGTGAGCGTTTCGGGAAGCATTTCCTGTCTCTTTTTCTTCGGAGAGAGATTTTCCGTAATCAAGCCTAAATTGTAGTTGTTTATAAATTAGGTATGTATGATGTGTATTGTTATATTGAGAAGTAGGCAATTCTTCAGTATCTGATTTTTGATGGATTGAAGCGCGAAAAATCTTCTGCTTTTAAAAAAAGAAGGTATATTTTCTTTGTGTCAATTTAACATTAGCGCTTACGCTAAAATTGTGTCGCTCTTTTTTCAAAAATGTCACTTGTCATTGTCGCTTGCCTCACCGGCACCTAGCACCCTGCTTAATGATTTTTTAATTTGTCTTATAATAAAATCGGTCAAAGAAAATATATTTGCACGAACTCTACTTGCATGGGTGGATAGAAATGCCACTATCCGTTATTTTAGAAGGCAAGTTAAATAGTCGGTCCCAGTTGTTGCAATCGTTAGACTATGGTCGGAGGTCTTGAGGCGGTCTAAAAACTCCGACACCGGGGTTGGCCACCGACCTACTCGAACTAACTTAAGTACTTACTTTACAATTTATACGTAATAGAAAATCTATTTTGCTGTATTTAATACAAACTTTTACATGTCACATGGCAAACAACAATTTTCATAGCAACATAACAATTACAATAATGTATAACATTTTATCACATCACCTTTGTCCGGTATTAAATGACAACTGACCCTGAACACACAATAGTTTCTACAGTCTGTAGTTAGACTGATTTGTTTGACTTGATCAAAACTATCATTTGTCAGGCTAACAATAGTCAGAACATATTCTTTATTCTTATAAAAAGATAAAAAAGTCCGTTAGACGTCGTGTTACTACCGTGCTTTCTTCACATTTTCGTAGACAACCAGACTGTCTAAGTAAACTGTCGTGACTATAGTGTACTCTCACTCTAAAATTTTATTTAGATTATTATTTCATACAGAATCAATAGAAGTATAATTTATATCGTACAAAGTAATCTGTAGATATTGGGGAATGTCATGCTCAAAGGCTTCTAGAAGAAGATATATCGTTATCTCTGTCGCACTGATTTAAATTGCCAGCAGAGTGACAGAGTCATCGCTATACAAACCGAAATTAATTGACTATCACCTTCCAGTAGTCGACTAGCAAGATATTCCATCTATAACTATATCTATATGTAGTATGAACGGGATTCCAACCATTGTTTCACAGATAACATTTCAGAAAAAAAACAATAAATAAATGTATTTACGACTGGATATAATTAGGTAAAATGTCAGTAATTGTCCGTGAGCACGCAACAACGATATTGGGAGGGTGGTAGTAACAAAACTTTTATCACATATAATTGAAGGAATTGTTGTGATTTTTGTGAGGTGTCGTCAAATATTCATGTCCAGATTGACGATAAGTGGTCAATGTTCTTTTAAACGAAACTTTGATGGTTAGTATTCTACGTGTTTCGTTGTGATTTGTCAAATAAAGTGGAGTTAAAATGATGTTTTTTGAAAAATAACACGTCTTTTAGTTTATTTGAAAGAAATGTTTATGAAAATCGTGAGTATGAACCTTTAAATTGCGAAATAAAAAGTAATTGGAATTAGTACGTGATCGGTTTTCTATGACGAATGTAGTCTCAATATAAAGTTTACTCAACGAATTTGTTATATAGTATGATCCCTGACGCCCGTACCCAGAGACGTTGAATGCTTCATTAGTAGAGATTTAAATAGTGATTTTGACATTGTAATGTATGGAAAAATACGTTAATTAGTTAAGTGTCGATTTAATGGATGTTTCTGAGTGCGGCAGTGAGTCAATATTGGTGAAACCCAATTTAATCACAATCGATCACATACTGGGTTATTTTCGGACTAGCAGCGCCCCGCGGTTTTACCCGCGTTGTGTCCATTCCTGTAGGAATTTCGGGATGAAAAATAGCCTATGTTACTCGTGGGTAATGTAGCTTTCGAATGGTGAAAGAATTTTTAAAAACGGTCCAGTAGTTATTTTACTATTAATTGAAACGTACGTTAATGTCATTATTATTTATTTAAAACGGGAACTTAGTGCTTAACTTTAACAGTGCGGGGAGAGACGCTGTCGCGAGCGCTTCACCCACCTCCTGATGAAGGCTACCGTATGTGGCCGAAACGTGTCGAGGAACTCTCGACAGTAGTCTCCGTTGTACGTAAGTTCCCGTTTTAAATAGGTCCAGTAGTTTTTGAGCCTATTCATTACAACCAAACAAACAAAGTTTTCCTCTTTATAATACTCGTATTAGTGTAGATGAATAAGTACGTAACAGCCATACAATACTAGTCCAAGAAGTCACAAGAAGTGACTAAAGATATTCACTAATATACTTAACCTTTGTCTTGATGTGGTTTTCATATACAGACATATTTTTCTAATCCTACTGGTAGTTCCAGACGACAAACCGTTCAAACAAACAAAAATACAAGCTCTGCATTACAAATTTGTTATGTTAGTCCGAGTAAAGTAAATATTAGTTCTCGTCACAAGGTAGCTGTTACATCATACTTCCTATATCCAACAAACACTTCTAAAATTATAAAGTAGCATAATTCTGAAACGAAGTTAACGAAAAGTTCTTGCTTAAACCACTTTATTAAAATCATAACCGCGAAATGTATTCCAGAAGTTACGCTTCGCGTCGTACACTAATGATGTATGCAATTAAAAACTTGCCTATTCACTAGTTCTGCAACTAGTGGTGTTGTGTTGAATATGTTAAATACGGAATTTAATTTGCATTGGGAACGCTTGACGGAATGTAAAGTTCTGATTGGCTTATAAAGGCGCGTTTTTATTCAACTGCGGGAGCCAAGGATCCTATGTGTTTCCTTTATGAATCTCCATTTTGAATGTGAAAAGTTCTTCCTGATTATAATATGTGTAGGCGTGCGTCATTAAGCTTGAGAAAGCAAGGACAGTGAGCAGCTTTCGAGCTAAAACTAGTGATGTCATGATGTAATGTACGACCATACGATTTGTCCTTACAGCTTTGAAGATATCAAAGGCGGTTTAGGTATTATCACTTTGTTTTTGAATGTAAAATAAATTATTGTTATTACCCATTTATTCTAACTATCTGAGAAAAAATCACTCTTCAATTCTTTATGTTTCCGTTCTGAGGAGTAAAAAGTTCTAGATAAGTTTTAGAAAAGCTTTTTACGCTATTCTGATCGTGTTTGACTTTATTTGTTGAAGCCTCTTCAAAGTAGCACATACGTTGAATATATTTGGTAATGTGTTCTAACTTAAACCAGTTAACCCTTTATCAGCCATCGGGGTCTTATAGACCCACCTACTTAGTTTAATTATTCCAATTGGTGAGTTTCTAATTGAATGTTTTCCGGGACTGCGCTCGGCTTTCGTTCGAACTAGTTCAAACAGTTTCCTAAGTTATTCGAAGATTTGAATTTGCCTTTCAAATCATGTGCAACTATGCGAGAGATCGTCCTCAGGGTTAGGTGAGAAAATAAGGTTAGAATAGATTCGACGGGTCTTAATAAAACAAATAAAAGGTTTTATCCGAATATTTCCAATTTTCGGCGACGTGAAACAGTATGAAAAACAGGTCAATTTGTGTTTGCATTTTTATTCATTTACTAACAATACGAATTCTCGTAATAATATTATTTGAGGCTTGTTCATACGAGGGAGTTGAACGAAGCAAACATTTATGAATAACCCAGGTGGAGATCGAAATCTCATCATGAGCTTGAATGAGTGACTTTCATAGAAAGTCGCACTAATTCCATTTACTTTTCTATCTCATGGTCTGCAGATCCTATCAGATTGAACGTCAAATTACTCAGATTTTTAAGCTATTGCATAGCTTCTATCGCGGGCCTTGAGCGCGGGGACCAAATCCAAAAATACCGTAACGAAAAAAAACCTCACGCTTACCCGATCCGACGGGAAGGAGGTGTGGCTTGAAGGCCGTGCATCGTCTAACGTCGTTTCAGTTCGGCAGTCTTCGAGAGAGGGGGGCGAGAGAGGGGGGCGAGAGAGGGGGCGAGAGAGGGGGCGAGAGAGAGGGCGAGAGAGGGGGGCGAGAGAGGGGGGCGAGAGAGGGGGGCGAGAGAGGGGGGCGAGAGAGGGGGGCGAGAGAGGGGGGCGAGAGAGGGGGGCGAGAGAGGGGTGCGAGAGAGGGGTGCGAGAGAGGGGTGCGAGAGAGGGGTGAGAGAGGGGGGTGCGAGAGAGGGGTGAGAGAGGGGGGTGAGAGAGAGAGGAGGCGGAGGGGTGAGAGAGAGAGAGAGGAGTCGGGAGGGGTGAGTGAGAGAGGAGGCGGGAGGGGTGAGAGAGAGGAGGCGGGAGGGGTGAGAGAGAGGAGGCGGGTAGGGTGAGAGAGGAGATATCAAATATATCAAATATAATTGCATAAGTTGATACAAAATGCTATGCAATAGCTTCACCGCGGCAGTCCTCGAGTGCCACACGTCTTTTTTATCTAAGAGAGTATTTTTGAACGTTAAAAGTAAGTTCGTGTGACCTCTGGTATCGGAGTTTTTAGACCACCTAAAGGCCTCCGACATGGTCTAACGATTGAAACCGGGACTTACTGCTTAACGTGCCCTCCGAAGCACGGTAGCTCTGATAGAAAAGCCACTATCAACTGACCACCAATCCAAGTAGGAGTTGAACCGCACATTGCTTAAAAATTGCAATGAACTAACATAGCTTAGTCAAACTATAACACGAGCGCTACATTAGCATTTGAAGAAGAAGTTGCTTTGCTCTGATGCATACTGCAAAGATCTCTTTAATCTTTCAAGGTTTACAAGGTTCAATAACTTTTATAATTAACCTTATTTAGATTTATAATAACCCTTATTCACCTTATTTCAGGATACATTACCGGCGATCAACCACGTGTTTTCATTAGCACGTTATATCGGTATCTCTAAATGTGGACTGAACGCATTCTTCGCATGGACACTTGTCATATTACTTCTGCTGGTTCTCATTGAAGTAGCCTCTATTTGGAAGTTGATCAGACTACTTACGGGAGTAGCTACCCATACCAATAGTGGACGTAAGTTTTACTTGTTTGACCAAATTAATAAAATTGAAATATCTTTATTGCTTCTCAAATATTACATAATTATTTTATAATTTACAAAGTTTTGTGACAACCTATATTGTAACATAGGTGTAAGTGGGTCACT
Source organism: Cyclophora punctaria (assembly GCA_951394245.1). Classification (NCBI taxonomy): domain Eukaryota; kingdom Metazoa; phylum Arthropoda; class Insecta; order Lepidoptera; family Geometridae; genus Cyclophora; species Cyclophora punctaria. The sequence goes on along the minus strand of OX596171.1, from coordinate 2,611,678 downwards.
GCAACTTTGAGAGGAACCACAAATTACTGTGATTAAACTATATAAAAACATAACATTTGTTAACATATTTATTTAATTTCTATATTGCTCAACTAACTTAAAACTTATTTAAAATTCAATAATGTAATAATTCCCGAGTCATAATTATATGTGGAGATATAGTTGTTGGCGACGACGTCTGGATCCCTATAGTAATATGTTCTTAATATGTTCATATATTTTTTAACACGCTTTTATTAGCTTGGCCTGTACGTATGTAATAAAATCTTTGAACATAATTTTCACCAACTTCCAGAAGTCTGATTAATTTGAAACTTTGCATACGTATCAAGGACCGATGTCAATGCAATAATTTAATAACAGTTTCCCATTATTAACACGCTTTTATTAGCTTGGCCTGTATGTACGTACGTACGTACGAACGTATGTAATGGAATCTTTGAACATCATTTTCACCAACTTCCAGAAGTCTGATTAATTTGAAACTTTGCATACGTATCAAGGACCGGTGACAATGCAATAATTTAATAACAATTTCCCATTATACTTAATGGATTTGCCAGATTTACTAAAAAAATATTACTTCATATAAAAGACATCAACGGGCGCTCGCTGTGGGACGGAACGGGAGTTCTGTTTTATTTTACTAAATGGTACTAGACACTAACAGCGTCCCGTGGTTTTCCCGTGATGGGCCCGTTCCCTTTGAAACTTTGCACACGTATCAAGGACCGATGACAATGCAATAATTTAATAACAGTTTCCCATTATCCTTAATGGATTTGCCAGATTTACTAAAAAATAAAAAATAAAATTATAGTTTAAAAAAACTAAAAAACACGCTTTTATTGCAAATTGAACTAAAAACTAGAAAATAATTTTTCACCTCAAATCAAAATTATAATAAAATTTAAGTTATTAACACAATGATTCAATTCAGAGTAAAAAAGCGTGGGGTGCATTTTACTGTAGTTCATAACTATCCTCTCATAGATACCAATGATGATTGTAATATTTAAAAAAATATTAAGCACCCCACGCTTTTTACTCTGAATTGAATCATTGTGTTAATAACTTAAATTTTATTATAATTTTGATTTGAGGTGAAAAATTATTTTCTAGTTTTTAGTTCAATTTGCAATAAAAGCGTGTTTTTTAGTTTTTTTAAACTATAATTTTTGTGTATTTGTAACTGTATTAGTATCAGTTAGTTGGCTTCCATAATTCTAACTTAAAGCTTTGTTTGGTAGTACAGCTCGAGTAGTACAACTCATACACCTATGAAGATGACTTTCTAGTGCATCTTATACATAGTATTCTTATATTAAAATATCACAACTTATCAAGACTGATGCCAAGATTTTACGATATCACAGCTGTTCGGTTTACGAGTCAGGTTTAAGAAGGCTCCGATAAATTATAATATTTTCCTTCTGCGTTAAGTTTATTATGCAGAGCTCTCATCAGCATTTTAGGAGCGTGATTAAACTTCAACTTTAAGAGAATTATTAGGTACTTTGCTCTTTAAATGTAAACAATAAACCAACATTGTTGAATTCTATTTGATTATTCTGCATCACTTAATTTCTAAGTACTCCATTTTATTATGACTGTCCCAATATTGGAGCATCACAGTGCTACCGAGATACAGAATGCAAAGATGATTAACATTTTAAAAAAAGAACACAATATCTTGTCTCCTAGCTTCTAAACTATAATTCTGTGTTATTTTTTCAAATATCACTAGCAGCTGTCTTGCTGGCTTCGTGGCATGGTTTGAAAAAATGTTCAGCAATGATGCTTAACCTTTTTTCTCAACCTATATGGTCCCACAGTTGGGCCTCGTCTCCCAAACGCTTATTCATTAATACTCTTTTCTTCCAGGAGGCTTAGTAGGCAGATTATCCGGATCTATATTTTATGGCAATGCGTTACTCTCTCTAGTTCTTTCTATAAAATTCATATCTGCTTGGAAGAACTTGTCAATATACTGGCTGAAGTTGGAGGCAGGGGAGAGTTTAAAACTACCATTAGATGACAGGATGCGTAGGAGAATTTATTCTGTTTCTGCCTTTGTACTGATATGTGCAAGTGGTAAGTACTTGGAACCATACGGTATGATATCATTGAGTCATGTCTCAAACGCTATGGGTATAGTTCAACAGTAAGTAGGTTCGAGTAGGTTTGTGGCCAATCACAGTGTCGGAGTTTTTAGACCGCCTAAAGGCCTCCGACATCGTCTTTCGATTGAAACAACCGGGACCGATAATTTAACGTACCTTACGGAACATGGAATTTTAACAGGGAATCAGGGAGTCAGGTAAACCTACTCCTCTACAGAAGTGGCAATCGGTTCGCAATTAATTTGGTTACTATTGGTCTATTATAACCACGGGATTATCAAGTACCACGTTATACTCATACATTTGATGAATAAACTAACAGAATGCACAGCGGTTGTCTCTTAAAATACATTGTACGAGTACTAAGCCGTAGCATGTATAATTTACTATGTTTTTGGGTTTGTCGGGTTTTCCTTTAAAGTACTAAAAAATAAATGAGAAAGGGGAAGAATATGCGTTGCTATTCTGTTATTTCACTTACACAACAGACAATCAAATTATTAAGCCTAAAGCTAAAGCCATTAAAACGACGGAAAAAACGGTATTTTCAAAATTGAACCGTGAATTGTGATACAATTTGTTCAACTGTTAAGTTCATTCAAAGATAATTACTTTTCTTTTCCAGTGGAGCACGTAATGAGTATGATCTCAGCGACAGGACTCGATTGTCCTATTGAAGAGTATCTTCAGAAATATATTTTAACTTCACATGGGTTTCTGCTGCAGACTTGTGAGTAACGGCTGCTTTTGACATAAGCATTCATTCATTCATTTCGAGTAGGGTATAGTGGGCAACCCTAGTATCGGAGTTTTAAGACCGCCTAAAGGTTATCGGCGGCAAGGCTAAAGACACGGTCTCACAATTAAAACAACGGAATCAAATGCTTTACGTGCCCTCTGAAGGGCGGTAGCGCTCAGATAGAAAAGCCACTACCAGCCACCAATCCACGTAGGGGCCCATCTGTACGTTGCTTAATAATTGCATTGAATTAACATGGCTTTGTCAAGCTACGTCACAGGCGCTGCATTGGCATTTAGGAGTTGCTTTTTTAAGACCTGTCGCATACTGCAAAGTCGAAGCGTGCCGTTTCAGTGGTACTGGCGTTTCAGTTTCAAAGTATTTGGCTTCCACTCTGATGCATATTAGTTGTCCACCAATGTTACTTCATACAGGAAGTAAAACAATGTATCGAGTTTTGTTTCGATTCGAAAACCAATCGGCGTACCTGAAAATGTACCTGTCTTATGTGGGTGCATTATACAGTCTACACTTTATAGTCAATACTTTACTTCTTTCCCATCTCTACTTCTCCATAACCCACTAACTTTACAACTTACACCAAACAGATGAGTACCATCTCTACATAGCGATCCCGATCTTCGTGATGAGTAAAGTGGCAACTCTGCTGTGGAACTTCCAAGACTTGATCATCATCATGATAAGCATGGGGCTCACGTCTCGCTATCATAGACTGAATATGTACGCCACGCAGGTTATCAAGAATGAGAACAGGAATAGGGATATTGAAAAGGTAAGGTTAAGAAAGCGATATGAAAAGGTAAGATGCTCATCACATTTTATGCAAAAGACATACATGATGCGGCTGCGAGCTGGGTGTGGCTCACGTGACGTATTCCTTGTATTTGTATGAATGGCGTCACGCTGGCCTATTGCTGGTCCGCAACGAGCCAGTGTGACGCGACCTGCAGCCGCACTATGTGTATCTTGCACTTTAACCGTTCTCAAAGGTTTTGCAGGTTGTATCTATCTGTTGCTGTAGGATTTTTGGGATAATACTAAGCCACAATATACCCATATTTTTTTATTCCTACTCCGACAGAATTTGCTAAGCTCTACCTACCATTTTAGGATCAAAAATAGCCTTTAAGCTTCCTGTTGAATATGGTAATAGATTACAAAAATAATTATTCAAATCGGATTGGTAGTCTCCAAGATTAGCGTGATCAAATTAATAATAACTTTTTAGATTTATTATATAAGAATAGATGTTATAACACCATAATGCTACAACCTAGAGTTTTTTCAGCTCGGTACAGACAGCTACATTCAAACTCAAATATGGCGTCGACTTCGCGAAGGATACGTCAGACAAGCGAAGTTGGTTCGCCACGTCGATCTGAAGCTCGGGCCGTTGATACTGCTATCCAATGTCAACAACCTTTACTTTATATGCTTGCAGCTGTTTTTAGGAATAGGGTAAGGAGAACGCAGATTATAATAAAGTCAATCTTAAGACAAACTTGCTCTATGAAAACATATGAGAGTTATAATAGTCAAGTTAGTTTTAAGGACGCTCAGGGTGCTTTCAAATTATGCGTTTCGTGTCGGACCGCTGCGGTGCCGAAGCCGTGCGTTTGTCGTATTGTGAACGTACGATCGTGTGTTTTCATACAAATCGAGCAGCTCGGCAACAGTGCGGCGTTGTCGTGCGTTCGCGGTACCGACGCCGCACTGTAGCCTGAGTGCGAGTTTCATTCAAAAATTGAGTTAACTCTACTACAGCGTAAATCGAGTTGACGACAATCTATTCGTAAAGTGTAAAAGTGCGAGTGCGAGTCCAAAGAATCTTTACTTAGACGTGCTCGTTCCCTCACTCCCTCGATAGTTAACAATAGTTAACTTTTTTCCTTATGTTGGCGTTCTTGTAGCGACGTTTGGTAACCCGACCGGAGTGAGAAGTGTAGCATTTGCTTAGATCGACATAGTTCACTATCTCACTTTAATTCGGACGGGTTGTATGCCTCATATGTCTGTCACTGTCATCTGTCACCTGTCACAATCGTAATATCTGTGATCTGTGGCTCTAAGTTGCTGTCTGACGATACTAGATGGCGCTTAAAACGATTAAAATTTTTATTATGATAAACAAACAATGCAATCAATATTTCAAGACAATAATTCTAAAAGCGCTTGATTTGATAGTTATCGGAAATGCAACAAATGAAGGAAGTATTTGTAAGTACAATCACAATTACAATTTAGAAGGTTAATTACGTGACAAGTTTCAGTATATTGTGAATTCCATGTTGAATGTCGTTTACTTTGTACTTTGAGGTTATAAACAGAGTACAATAATATAAACAAAGCTTTAGTTGAAGCTACAAACATGAGTTACCTACCTTCTATCAAAGAAATACTGAATGAACTTGTCATGTCAATCAATTGGCGAAAATACTTGTAGAATCTACAATAATAGATGCTACCTTTGATAGTTTAAAATTAATATTTCTTGTTTATTACTGTCATATTCTAATATGTATTACTTTTCTTTCAGTCACACAGAACTGATAGTTCTCAGTCACCAAGTCACCAATGACCCCCAGTTGGTAACAATGCACCTACCAGCGGATCTCATGCAGTTGTATCTATCTACCAAGCACCCCAGCAAGCCCGTTCTCAAAAATATCAATGTGATGCCTATTCACCTCCATTGTAATGCTTGTAGAATACCAGAAAATTGTCAAATATGCAAGAGATGAAACCTAATCACAATTGAGGAGACGGTAAATACAACCATTTATGGTGGTTTTGCCGAGCAGAAAATAACCAAAACAAATCAAATTTTGTGGATAATGTTTTAAACTTTGTGTTAAGTTAGACCCAATAAGCAAATTGCCTTTTATAGACAAAGTTAAGTTATTGTTCACTCAGTGTACTTGAGATTTGTTTTTATAATGCATAGCATAGCTATTAAAATGATTAAAACAACAAATTAATTATGTTATCGGTAATGACTGATAATATAATTATTTAATTAAAAGTCAGATGTTGTATTTATACATGTTTTTTCACCTATCCTAATATTTTACATCACCTTTTATATTTATATTTGTAGTATGTATTTTGATTTTATTTGTAATAAAATGCAATTAAAGATTCAATAAAGTTTTATTTACATAATTCTACGTACTAATTGATCTCTTACAGCTCTACCTCTGGTTTTCTTTATTTGTATTTTGTATTTTGATTTTATTTGTAATAAAACGCAATTAAAGATTCAATAAAGTTTTATTTACATAATTCTCCGTACTAATTGATCTCTTACAGCTCTACCTCTGATAAAATCTGTTGTGGCACTTCCTCCATGCTCGCAGTAAATTTGATTATTACAGTCTTCTAAAACAAAAATGCAAATAAATAAAAATTATCAGTTAAAAAATTATCAGTCAATATCAGTCCAATAAAAAAATATAGCATACCCGTTTGAATATCTCCATCAGGATCATTCAAATTAAAATCAAGTGCCAAGTTGTGCAGCACACAACATGCTTGAATAATCTTGGCACACTTGGCTGGCTTGTAATGAAGGACACGATCATTACTTAAACAGCGCCATCGGTTCTTAAAATGGCCAAATGTGTTTTCTATTTTAACTCTGGCCACCGAATGTTTCATATTATAATTGGCTTCTGGTGAGCCTGTAGCAGGATTCAGAAATGGAGTCATCAACCACGGCCTCTGTGGGTAACCAGAATCTCCTGAAACCAATAAGCAACATTAATTATTTTGTTGAAATATGGTCAAATCAAACCAAAATCAGCTATTTCAAAATAGATTCTATGGAATAGTTTTTAATTGGTTTACAATAAGAGGAATAAAATATAAAAATATATAAAAAATGAGTTTAAAATAATTATATTGCCCTTTTTCTGAACTATTTAACATCACACTTCACCTACCTGTGACTAATTTCCTGCCAGGCTGAAGTAAGTAGTATCAGGGAAATGAATATATTTATTCAACATATGAGGATGTATTAGAGCTTTGGTCACTTCATCAATATATACACTGCACATCTTTTGAGATATATTCTTGGTCTCTCATGGTCCGGAAGATTAATAGGATTAAATAAATTTCGCTGCTTCACCCGCAATGACCGCAAATTATTGCGTTCTTCTTGGGTCCGAGCTAAAGATAACATCCTCCAAGCCAGGTAAAATCGACTCTCGGGAGAGTAGTAATATTCTTTGAATCGACTAGCCATTATTAATTTAAACTTTAATGAGCTTCAATATGGCTTCAATGAACACTACTTCTCAATTCAATTCAATTTTTAGTTTGATTTGCTGACATTCACTACTAAATATGAAGGTGAGTGACATAACTATCGCGTCAACTTTAGTTAACTCAAGTTAACTATACGAAGTATTACGAAGTGTCAAAATGGGTGCTCACACTCGCGCCAAGTGTCAAAAACGCCCTATTTACGCGCCCGTTGCGTTTATTCTAACTATATAGTTTGCGTTTAAAACTTACACTCGCATTCTGAGTTTCACAATTCGTCCGCAAGAGGCGCTTTTTCGGTTTTCATACAATTTTTACGCAACGTGAACGCAGTAGTAAAGTTAGAAAAACTCACACTCAGGGCACTGTTGCCGGACTGCTCGATTTGTATGAAAACACACGATCGTACGTTCACAATACGACAAACGCACGGCTTCGGCACCGCAGCGGTCCGACACGAAACGCATAATTTGAAAGCACCCTCAGATATTCTTTTGTTCCTGTATAAGAAAGGTGAGTAGTCAGTGCGCCTTTATAGGTTTTTGTTCAAAATAGAGTAAAGAATAAAAAATAACGCTACGGGCGTTAATATATTATGTATTAGCGCCTCAGAGACGTCAATTGCTTCCTTAGTAGAGATTTGATGAGTGATTTTAATAAGTAGTGTATGAAAAATTACGTCCTATAGGGTTTAAGGGACCCATACATAAAAGCATAACAGACAGATAATATACCCATCACCAACAAATTCGCAAACTTAATATGCACGAGTGGAAGAACAACAAACATAAACTTTTTCATAAACTTTTCCATTAACAATTTAACTAAGATTTTGTTTCTAAATCCGATTGAAAGTTTGAAATTATGTTAACACGTTGAAGAGCTTTAAAGCATCTACGAGTAAGTTGGTACTGTTTACGTTATGTTGAGGCTCAGGCCAAATAAAAAGCCCAGAGCGTTGCAAACAATAGAGTGAAGCATGCAAAATTACGCCCAGTATCTTGCACGTTAAAAGCTCGGCAGAAATAACAACTTCCAATATGATTCACGATTATTTAAATATTGAACATCTGAATTCCACCTAATGCTGGCCACTTATAAAACAAATACGTAGCCATATATTATTTACAAACGAAATTACGATCGTGCTATTATCATAAAATCTTTGATTTATTTGTTCATCTCTTAACCAATGAAATGTTGTTATCTAATAATGTTAAAAATAGTTTTCGAATAGCAAAACCTCTGTAATCGATTCGATTTACGAATTGAATACGACCATTGTGTCATTGTGCGAACCTCATTGTGTCATACGATATTTAATTTAGAGTCAATTGCACGATCTTGCAGTACTTAGTGTCATTTGAAAATTCAGTTATAACAAAATCGTCGATACGATGATTTCAATTTGTTTTAAATTCAATCATTTATTAGATGGTAACTAAGTAAGTTCGTGAAGTCGTATCTGGATAAAAGATGTCACACTGGCCTGCCTTATCAGATACAGACTACCGCCTTAACAGGCCAACGTTCCACCTTTCGTAAAAGGAGTGCAACGTCACGCGGCCCGCACCTGGCCCGCATTCGCACTATATGTGTCTGGCACTTTATATTATTTAGTTATTTTTTCTAGTAACGTGAAAGGTGCCACCATAGACTCATTGTACTACTTCATGTCTCTGAGCTGGCTGCTGTTCAGGGCCTGCAGCGTGGTGCTCGCAGCGGCAGACGTCCACGAACACTCTAGAAGAGCACTCCCCATCCTGTATAGATGTCCTGGATCTGGGTATAATATTGAGGTTTGTTCAAAGACAGAATAGTAAGCAGCGTGCAGACTTTGTCTCTTTGACTTAATCTCTAATGTTTGTGAGCTCTACAATATAGGCTACCTCGAATCATCAAAATCATTTACTGATCAATATTCTGTTTTAAAATCGGTAGTCGCTGGCTTTCACCGTTGTATATAGGTATAGGAACACCGAGGGACATATTGTAAAATCATGGAGTCCAAGAGATATATGATGCAAGTTTATTTAAAATAAATATTCTTGTTATTATATGGTTAACGTGCCCATGTCTTTATTATTTTCTTTAAAGGTGAAGAGACTTATAAATCAGCTCACAAACGACATGGTGGTGCTGACTGGGATGGGATTCTTTTCATTGAAGAAACAACTCATGTTGGAGGTAGGTACTTAGTTATACTTTCATACACTTAATTTAGATACCTATACAGTAGATGCGTAAAAGCATATTTTAGTGTAGTACGTATAATCCATTTATGTTTTATCAGAGTTTAAATTCAAACCATCATACTTAACTGATTTTTCAACAGTAGGCAACTTCTTCAATCGGCTGCAAGGCTAGAAGCCTGCTAGCCGATTGAAGAAGTTTGAAGAAAGATTAAAGAAGGAAACAATAATGGCATGAAATCAATCAATTATAAATTTGCCTACAAATATTTTTGCCAATATCAATTGATACTATTCATTTCATTTATTTTTATTTGAAATACTGGTCTTTGTTTTCCGGATGAATATTTACGCCTAGTGTGATGTGATTCAACGTATAACAACTAGCATATACATAAAGCGAATACATTTTGAGAAAAGCCAGGCCTTTTTCAAAAACATCACAAACATTTCTATCACTGTCGCTGCACCGAAACACTCCAGTAATTGGAAAAAATCGTGAATATACTCTACAGTCCTTGCAGTTTCATTGCAGTAAATTACATAATTTATTTTTTAAGTAACACCGATGTGAATGTAAGACAAATTGTTTCAAGCCCTTCATCAGTTTACAAAGTGGAAACTTTCTGTTGGTTTGAATTTGTTAATTTAATCTAAGTATATTACGTTACCAAAAGGTACTTTGGTATTGAAACAGCACAATGGAGCTGCCATTTCATTGTAATACGTTCGTAATCAGTTTTCAAAGTTATGTTAAAATTAAGGAGTTTAAAAGTTTGTGTTATTTTGGCTTTCGTTGAAATCGATGGCTTGCTAAACGCATTATTTATTTAAAAAAGCCTGTAATGTTCCACTGCTGGACAAAATCACACTGACGATAACAGAACAGTGAGGAGGATTAGGCGTTATCAGCACGCTTGCCTAATGCGGGTTGGCGATCTCATACCAAAGCCATGTTTGAAATGTAGGAATCAAGTTTTCGCTTGAACCGGGAATTGAACCCGAGAATTCAGTCTTGGCAGGCGAGTGCATCTTTTAATTGTTGTTTTAACCAATTGTTTTATTATTATTACAGGTGGCAGCAACTATCTTAAAATACGAGTTGGTTATACTACAGTATGATTCATCAAAATAGTGGGTATTGTGTAAATGGAAGTGATGTTACAGAAGTAGAATAGAAAACAGAAGTGGCTATGTGCGAATTGGGTTGAGAAAGAAGTGAGTGGAAAATAAATGCAAAAAAAGTTGCCGGGTATTTTCATTTTACCTTTCACTGGCATTAAGTTTTCCGTTTGTGCTCGTTGGATAGAGCTTACGCCCATTAGAGGCACATCAGTCTTTACACTGACGAGTTCGACGCTATAACACCATCTAATATTAGTATCAGATGCCAGTACAAATTCTTCAGTCTACCGCTAAACTTGACGGAAACCTCGTCCCGGATCTACTGATGATTAATTTTTTTGCATAATAATTTACAAAAAATTCTAAATACAGTTATACTCTTTATACCTTTTCTTTAGCAAGACTATAGAGATCAACACAGTACAATAGATTCTAATATATATCTCTTTCTTTATTCATATTCTTCGTAACCCTCATTTCCTAGAAGCCCCGTCCATACTCAATTTATCGTAAGAATACTTTTATTAAGCCCCAATAATGTGCCAAGAGTTTTGTCAAATACTTTTGTATCGAAATTAATCAGCCCTAGTGATATGTAATCTTAGTACACTTCGACGCGATGTAATTTGATAAATAATTACTTGGACGGGTCAAAGAATGTTCTACTTTTGCTTCATAACGGATATATTGAAAATTCTTTTATTATTATGGTTTTTGGGGACATGTGGGACCTGGCGGGATGTACGTATAAATGTATTTAACCGAATTTGAACCATTATGTATGTATGTATGTATGTATGTATTTATGTATGTTTGCCTATGTATGTATGAAAAATTTGATTATCCGCGATCATCTAAAAACCGACCGATACAATGTATTTATTTATTTATTTAATACAAACAATAACATTTATCACCGAATGAATTCTTATACAAACACTTCATGTTGGAGGAAGTGATGTAGGCGTTATCCCTGTAAACTGCATCAGCACCAGTTCGTAAGTGATAATGGTGCCTGCGATCTGAAAAACAGAAAATACATAAGCATTCAGACGAAAGATGTTTACTCCTGGACATAGATGTCTATAAAAAAAATATGTTCGCATCTATGCTGCTAGGAATATAGACCCATTTACAGCCGATCTCAATAACCTATTTAAGTCTTTCTTTCTTTCTTATCGAGTGGATGGTCAACCTGACCAATCCTGGTGTCAGAGTTATTGAGCCGCCGAAGGCCTCTGACATGGCTCATGTAACGACTACCATCCGTAGAAAGTAACCGGGACCGACGGCTTAACGTGCCCTCCGAAGCACGGAATCATCTTACTTTTCGGGTAATCAGGTGATTCAGCCTGCAATGCCCTAACCAAACTGAGGACAGTCTCACAAAGTGATTTTTGTGAGATATCCCCACCGGGAATCGAACCCGGAACCTCCGGATCGTGAGCCGAGCGCTCAAACCACTAGACCACGGAGGCTGTTTAAGTTAGTAAGTTCAAGTGGGTTGGTGGCCAACCCTGGTGTGGGAGTTTTAGACCGTCTCAAAGCTCCCGACATGGTCTGACGATGATTGAAATAATCGGGAACTGCAATTTAACGTCCCATCCGAAGGTTGATAGCGCTTAAATAGAAATGCCACTCGACCAACTAGCCAAGCCGGTGCCGAGCTAAATTTTGCTTAACAATACCGATACGTTAACTTCGCTTAGTCAAATGACGCCACGATCGCCAGACAAAAAGGTCTGTTAGATGTCTGGTCTCTAGTGAGTACTCTTTCATATGTTTTCATTGACTAGAAGACTGTCTGAGTTCAATCTTGATTAAAGTATACTTAGTTCCAAGATTCAGAAAACTGTAGCTACTAGATTATCTAAACTGCTTTGAAATGAATAAAGTACCTAAATAATTATATATAGTTCTGTGTGCTTATTCCTAAAGTGAAATAATAGTCAATTATAATAAGTATTAAACAATACCATTCATATTTTCAACATGCAAGTCATTGAACATGTTATGAATATTATTTAAAATCGTTGCTTCATTTTATGACATTTGCACAGACATGAACAGTCTGATGAAGGCATCGACCACAGGCTGTGTGGTCGATGGATGAAAGGTAAACCATTAAAAGCAAATTGATAAAATAATGTCCACCCTGTTTTCAGTATCTAAGTATAGTATTCCTGCACTGGGCAAAATCAATATTATTATGATCAGTTGGAATATTATGATTTAAATAAATAAATAAATAAATAAAAAACATGTTTATTGCCTTTAAAAAATATTACAGAGAACTTAATTAATAGAGCACAAAACTAAATCTAATATTACTTAAAAACTAAATTTGCATAGACTTTAAAAACATAACAATAATAAAAAAAAATAAGTAATACTAAATAAAAAGGCAAATGGTGGGAGGCTCAGCTTGTGCTGGTCGAAAGGATTTCGTACAGCGCGCTGTTTTTCAGCCGCCACCAGAATTTAACTAAGCACATTTCCCAACTCCTAATTCTATACGCTTACTATAAAATATAATCGGATAAGAACTCTAACACGCATACAGCCGTATCTTGAAGTAAATAGTTGTAGCCAATCAGAGGCTTGGTGCCGCAACCACAGTGTCGCTACCACAGTTTAGGCCTCACGAACGCGTAGCTTTAATATAAAAATGACGTAAAATATAACCATATTTTGTGGGTTCAAAAGAGACAACTCTAACAAGTTAAGAAACTCTACTAGAAACAAGAGATACATTTAAGTGACTTTATTTGACTCTACATTTAAACTAGTGGATCATATTAGTACAAGTACTTAGAGTCCGCCATCTACTCTTTAGGGACATCCTGTGCAGTCAGCCAACCGCACAAAATGTTATTATTTAATTACACTTCTTAGAGAATCCAAGGAAAAGTTGCAGTCTAAGTTACGAGCTAACACAATTAATTAAATCTACATTAATTTGGGGAGATTTATGTTAAACGTGTCTGCGTTTCGAGTAACATTTAGTGAGATGAGATTTATTTTTGGGCTCTATAAACTTTTTGGTGGGTGGCCTAAAAGTTGGAGTGCTTCAGTTCTGTTTTAGATAACTATGTTTAAGACTACGAACGCACAGGCGGGCAGCTTGCTTGGTACCTAGAGCCTAATGACTTGATTCATAGGTAAGCAATGTTCATGAATGTTCGCCACCGGCCGCATTGCCCGCTTTGCGCCTAGCTAGATAGCAACCGCCTACTTGAGCATTCATAGCTTTAAAGAAAAGGAATGGACGAAGACAAAAGCTAGGTTGCATTCTGGTTAAACCTATACATAATAAACGTTTAAGAGAAAATGAAAGGCAAAGTAAATTATGTAGTGTAAGTCACTACAAATAATATTTATGATTAATATTTTAACTCACCGAAAGAACTAATCCGCGTTTCACATTGAAAAACTGTAACCCACTTAATGCTACTGTGTCTCCGTGAATTTGATTTAGAAACCTTTGGATCTGAAAGAAAACAGTTACTTTTTACTAAAAAGTAAATACTTTGACACTTGTTCTTCTTCTTCTTCATCGAGTGGATGGTCAACCTGACCAATCCTGGTGTCAGAGATATTGAGCCGCCAAAGGCCTCTGACATGGCTCATGTAACGACTACTATCCGTAAAAAGTAACCAAGATGACATGGGTTATGTTATGACACAGAATGGGTTATGATGAGTTTGCTAAACATATTTAACTGCTAACTAATATTGATTTGTTTTTATCACAGAAACATAAAGTCATCTAGAAAAGCATAGAGTTACTTTTATTTATGGGAATATAAAAGCTTGAAACAATAGTTTAAAACGTTTTGAAGTAGATAAGTGCTTAAATGAGCCCCAAATAAGTACAGTCCTTGGGTCGTAACTATTTTCTCTTCAATATAAACACCAACACGTGTCCTCAGAACAACCACACAACTAACTATAGAAAACAAAACAGTTGGATAGCGGTCACTAAGTAGTCGGGAACTTCAACTTGACACGATTTTTGTTTGCAAAGGTGACCCAGAGCCCAAACCGAGGTTTATACAAACTTGTCCATAATTTGGAAGTAAGTTCATCACAAGTTACAGAGGGCTAGAGAAATGTGCAAATGATTAAATATGGTACATAATGTACTTATTTAAATAAGTAGCTAAAATTTGATTAATGGGCTAGAATAATGGTCAATGACGCTCTATCTATATTATAAGGGTTGAAGCGAACTGGAGCTGTGCAAATGACCTTGAACCTTGATGAATGAGCCTTGACATCATCGAAATCTTTTCGTAATGCGTTGTGATTGATTAATGAAAGCGCATTTTCAGCACTATTCATTTAGAAATTGTCAAAAATATGTCAAAAATAATGTCAAAAATAAATAATGCTTAGAGCGTTTGTCCACCGCCGCCGGCACCGGTAACGAGATGACGGCGCCGAAGTAGCGGTAGATACATTTAGAGCGTTTTGCTTTAGCCGCGTGTCCACCGCACATCCGTCACGTCATAATAAACTCGGGCCGAAATAATCTCGTTCCCGGCGGTCCGGTGCCGGCGGCGGTGGACAAACGCTCTGAGAGTTCATGATCCTAAACCTATATTACAGTACATTTAAATAAGAAAAGTGAATCCCACAGATTACAGGGCAACATTTCCTAAACATTCATATTTTTGTCGATTTACAGCGGTACACGACAACGTCAGCTATAATCTTTCATCAAACAAGCCAAGGTCAATAGATTAAGTTGTTTTGTAAAACTTAGACTTGGCTTTCATTAAAGAAGGTAATACTGGTTTATTGTATGGCCCCGAGATTACCCGGAGACGGACATAAGACCATAATAAATCCAGCATCTCAAACAAAACCGCTTGCGTCAGAATAGCTTCCTACATTTCATGTCTGAGTACGCTCATTTTTTTTATGTAATTGTAATTGAATTGGTCTTGAAACGTAAATATTTTATGCCCCTTCGTATAAATTACGCTCATTTGAAGAACAGGCATTGTGATTGATTTATGAATCATATCAATAAAAGCTACAAATACAATTTGTGTTTGATCAAAGAATCGCATACATGATCTTTGCGTCTGACAAAATAATATGATTTTTAAAATGGGTTCGTATTATTCGAGACTTTATTATGACGTGTTGTGAAGCAAGCGTTGTGATTACGCTTAATCATACACCATACTGATATCTTCAGTGAGATGAGGCTTTAACCCAGCAGAAGGACACTACAGGCTATTATTTTTTGACTTTTCAGAATTGATACCTCAATACAATAAGTTTCTGAAGACACATCGTACAGTGAATGCGCTGGCATCTTGCTGGCTGTGTGGACTCTGGCAGCTGCCATTGAGACGAAAAGAGACCGGGCCAGTAAGAACAGGAAGGAGTAGATGAAGTAGATGGGTTTTTCGTAGCCGTGAAATGGTCTGAAACATGTAATCAAATGTAAATATCTGTCCAAGCATTTCACTGACTTCAAAAAAGGATTCATCGCAATTCGTCGTAATTATTTTTATTAATTACCTTCTATCTGGTTGTTCATTAAAACGACATCTAGGTGTGGCTTTTACCCCATCACTAAAAAGCAAAGAAGCAAATACAGCAGTTACACAGAACCATTTAATACATCATTGTAATTTACTGGAGAAAATAATTAAATCAAAGTATATAAAATAATTAGAAATAATATAACATTACGCCAGAGAGAGCAGCAGCTGCTTGCAGATGAAGAACAGGTTGTTAGCGAACGATATGAACACAATGCCTCCAATGATGTCGTCCACCATTCGCACCAGCCGCGTGGCCCGGTTGTAGTCTTCTCTCATTGTTCTCCAGAAAGAATGTGGCGCGTACTAAAGAAGTAAGTATTTCGTAAATAAATTATTTCGTAATATAATAAGTCCTACGCCGCCAATACAGTCGCTGATTTTGCTTTTAGGTATGTTTTGAACAGCGTCCGCAGGCAGCAACCACAGTCGGCATATTTCATAGACATTCATAGATATCAGTTAGTAGTGCTGCTGCGGGCGCTAAAAACAGACATTTAATCTACTTTAATTTCTGTCATCACTTTTTTTTTCACGCTAGACTGTCCGTCAACTACGTACTAGGTTGATAGCTGCAGTTGGTCGCTGAGGGCAGCTGACCGTATTTTTTGCACTGTTTTGGTCGCTGCATGGATGAACTCAATGATCCAAGTCCACTATAAAAGTGCATTACCTTTTGCAAAATATTTACTATAGCATCCGGTATTTTATCAGGATATCAAACCAATCCAAAAAAGTTCCACGCATTTTTTATTTCTACTATTTATTGCCACATTTTTTTACGATGAACATACGCATCTAATTCACATAATTCTACACATCCAGTCAGTCAATGGTACCTTTCCCTTGACAGCCGCCATCCTCTGAGTGACTTGGTCGAGTCGTGACGTCAGGTACATGCTCATACAGATTATAAAAAGGTCCATATAGTTCCAGTTGAATGTTACCTGGACGTTCAGGAACTGAAATGTTACAAAGTCCTAAATATTCGTCGAAATCTATGAAGTTAACTGTCAGGGTTGAAATATAAGGGTCGAAATAAGGTTGTTAGTTGAAATAAGGTCTTCTTCTTCATAGAGTGGGTGGTCAACCTGACCAATGCTGGTGTCAGAATTATAGAGCCGCCAAAGGCCTCTGACATGGCTCATGTAACGACTACTATCCGTAGAAAGTAACCAGGACCGACGGCTTAATGTGCCCAAGCACGGAATCATCTTACTTTTCGGGCAATCAGGTGATTCAACCTGCAATACCCTTACCAAACTGAGGGCAGTCTCACAAAGAGAGTTTTGTGAGATATTGTCCCCACCGGGAATACCCGGAACCTCCGGATCGTGAGCCGCCCGCTCAAACCACAAGACCACGGAGGCTGTTGAAATAAGGTGAAGTCCATTTAACAGAGCGTAGTTGACGTTGAGCTGTACAAGCAGGAAGATGGTGATTAATTTCAAGTTCAAGGCACTGCCTGAAGCCCTACTTATCGACACCGGCCCAGTGCAAGCCCGTCGCATGCTATATAATTTCTGAGAATAAGGGTGCTATTTCAAATAGTAGTTATATGAATTGCCTCCACCGATATAGGGTCGGAAAAGTGCTTTATCTAAGTTAGACATATTAACGCTCTTAGAACGAGGCTGCGTTCATACAACTGTATCTAGTGATGTCGCGTCAGCCGGGCCGATGAGTGTAGCACATTACCTGAGTCACAATTCCAATTACAGGGTGGTAGTAAATCCATGGGTAACAATGCATTATGTACGCCTCGTACAAATTGGTGTCCGGCTCGCAGTCTATCGCGAGGGACAGTCCGTGGATATTAGACAGCAAATATTCCACTGCAATAAAGGCATTTTTAATCAAAAGGTTTTTTTATGAATGAGTAAAAAGCATATATCCTTTTTTGAAGTTGGTTAATAAAACTGCAATTATTTTCCAAAGGTACCTATTTCTAAAATCCTATAAGTTATTGCTAGTCTTTCTTATTGTCAAGATCAAACCTCTTGTCCATGTTGGTGAAATCCGATATAAATTACATCAAACATAGTTTTCATCCTTACAAGCGCGTACGAGAACACTTTAGTATCAAGAAGTTCAGCCGTGGATCGTAACCGGAGTAGGTTCACGAACATTCACCTGTCACTGCAACCATACTGCAACTACAATGTTTATCTGCGATTGCAGTATGCGGCTGAACCTCAGAATGCTACCATATGGGCACCAAATTACTTACACAGGGCCATAGAAAGAACGATAGCCGCAGTAACACTGCATCTCTTGGACAATCCATCGTCCATGTGAGGGTCCGCTGCCTCGATTCTAGCAATATACATGCAAAGCCGGGGCCACTTCATAGCTATTCTTAAGAATGATACGACTGTCAAACAGGACATTCCAAAGAAGATTATTGCGGCTGAAAATATTGGAACACTTCAGATTTTTTTTAAAGATTTATTTTTGTCATTGTCAATGTTATATTTTGTATAATTATTGTCATCTTAGGGGGAGACCTTTGACCAGCAGTGGGGAATAACTTAAAGTATATTCAATGTTTCAGCACCATCGAATAACATGAAGTAGGCTTGGCAGCAAGAAGTTTTGAAGCGAATTAATAGGAGTATAAAATTACAGTTCCTTCCCCTTAAATAAATTTCATTACATCAAGATATTCCCGTACATATTGATAGTAGACAACCAAATAAAATGCGAAATGATTGCCATTTGTCTGTTAGGGCTGAACAGATTATTGAAAAGGTAAAATTGATCGAGATAAAGTTATACCTAATTTCATTTGGGATTGCTAAAAATATGGTGATTATTGAAAGAAAAGTTCAAAGTTAAGTTTGATAGGGATCAAACGTTCGTTATAGCCTGCCAATTTAGTAGTTTGTCATTAAAATTCCATTAGTGTTTGAACCGCGCCTTAATTGTTAACCAAACTATAATTACTTTCATTTAATTTATTGAAAATTGAGTTTCGTAATTTTAACAGCTGTTTTAAAAATTGGG
Organism: Cyclophora punctaria; assembly: GCA_951394245.1. Taxonomy (NCBI): domain Eukaryota; kingdom Metazoa; phylum Arthropoda; class Insecta; order Lepidoptera; family Geometridae; genus Cyclophora; species Cyclophora punctaria. The sequence continues at coordinate 2,592,645 of OX596171.1, read as the reverse complement.
ACCATTATCCTCGCATAAACCGAAACAATTATGTTTATTCTACATAAATAACGGTTATACAATGTTTTTTAATATTTAACAAACATAACATCTGTTGTCATGTCTAACAATCATAAAAATACCCCTGAATTGAAGATTATTTGAAAGAACTGCGTTTTAAAGCTTTCTCTTAATAAATTTCATCATTACTTAATAATAAAGTGAGCCAAACTAACTTACAGTTAGACCCCAAAGAAGAGTCGGTATCTCTGAACATTTTCATAGAACACATCAACACGAGACAGCACTGTCCGATCAACGATATTATTGTGTAAATAAATCGCCAAGACCGAAATGAGAATCTGTAAAAATAAGTAGACTTTGAGTACCAGATATCGATGAAATTGCTTCATCGAATCTTTTCTCATAACGATCACAATAAGTTGTTCGCCAAATGCGCCGACAGGAATACGATAGTCGGTTGCAGTCGGCAAACGACTTCAGGCGTCAACTAATTAGGTATTTGCAGTCGGTGGGCAACTTAGGGTCAACTCACGCTTAACGCAGTGTCGGCCCTGAGTGTGAAGATTATATTCACACTAAGGGCCACTAATAATAAGTAGATTAGTGGAAGCGGTTCGAAGCTGAAAGAAGATCGACTGCATTGATCAGTTGTTTATGAGACATTAGGATAGGCATAATTGCCGTAACAATGTGTGAATTACTAAGTCACAGCTAATCTCGTTCAATCTAAACGAGGCATTAATTCCCTGTCTTGATAATTTCTCCTGCAATAAATATCTAAAAATATCATCTACAATAATTATACGGTGTTGTCACGCAAATCAAAGAGAAGTATAAAATAAAATAATTTCCGTTGAAATTCTAATTGTATTGATGATTCAAATTAATTCGGACCCACGAATAAGACGGATTTCCAGAAACCTTAAAATGAATTGTACAATCTCAAATTAAATATTGTTTTTCGTTTTGATTTCATTTTAGTAATTCTATTAATAAAGTATTTAATTTGAGTTTTGAATTAATTTCTTTGATATTTAATCATTGTTACTACGTGTCTTGGATTTATATTATGTATTTCAATGGACCGGCACATGGTGGATACTGGCATACATTACTTATTTGATTGTCCATTTGTGACATACTGGGTACTTACCTAATTATTTATTTCATTAGACACTACAACAATGTAATCACTTTGCTCTTACAATTAACTTTTAAATAATAAGTTAGATATCTGTACAGTAGCGAACAACACTATGCTTTATCAAACTAACAAAATATTTCTAAATAAACGTTAAGTGAACAGATTAAATTAAAATAAAAAATAAATCTCTAGTACCCGTTAATAAAGCTTAAAGTCCTACCAAGAAGTCTTTATTGAACTTTTACCTTATTTCACAACAAACCTGACTTTCGAAGCGTCATCCTCGGTAATACCCTGGATGGGATTCAAACCGAAACATTGTCCCAAAACTAATGTCACTTTCATAGTTTTTTGGAAAGTTTCAGCTTTACCTTTATAAGCGCTGCCGGGTTTGCAAAAGTTACCAACTTGGACCGGAACTGAAAAATAAGGAAGAGTTAGTTAATAGTCTTTTTAAAAAAGTAAGTTATTACTTGCTTTATTAACCCCTCATATGCCGGAACGCGGATCCAAGCCAGACACAATTGATTTTCTATTGTGTTTCTAATGCCGGCATACAAAAGGTTAACTATCTAACGCAAAAAACCCGTGTGAGTACGTTTACTAAGCGTTCTATATTATTAAGTTCGATAATATTAAGTAGATCAATTGTGTTAACCATCCCATTGTATTTTATGAAACCTCTCATCCTGTCTGTTAAAATAAATTCAAAAAGTACACAACGGATTTGCATACTGGTTTCAGTAAGAGGATATTCGTTGAAATATGGCTTTTTATAAAAAAAACATTCAAGAGAATATTGTGTTGTATTGGATGTATTCTGTCTGTCCGAGTATCTTTAGGTGTATGAATTTATTTTTGTGTGAAAATGAAAGCTTTGAAAATGAAGAATTTAGTGATATTAAGGTAGGTAGGTATATACTCTCTATGACAATAAGATTTTTTGGTAAAATTCTTGCATATCAATTAACATTTTCTTCGAAAATAAACAAGACTTCATAAGTAATTTATTTTACTATTGTCATTTAATTTTTGAATAAACTATTTCATTATAAATATTTAATTCAAATTTTAATTACAATACAACTTCGCACTCTATGTAGACAACAATATGTTTTGAAATCCGTTCTTCGGAGCCGTAAGTAATTACATGGTTTCAAAGGGCCGCTACATCAAAAGGGGTAGAGTGCTACTTAAGATGGGGAAACAATTATATTGTCGGTAGTATTTCTTTGTGGACCTCACTTTGTATCAGGGGCACCACTGTCAATCAGCAGAATCGAGTTTAATATTCCTTTTAGTTTAACAGCGGTATTTGCAATTAGTATTTTAATGAAAATTTGAAAATTTAACATCTTGAAATTGTTATAAATTTGGTAAAGTCGTAATTATACTGTAGGGTTTTCCGGCGATACTTTCATTTGCAGAATTTTAGATTGGAGGAAGTAAAAACATTTACCGTAAAACCTAGATGCGATCTTAAGAGATGAGGCTAATAAGAGCTCTTCCTCTTTCATGATATTTTTGATTAACTCTTCCAACAATTTAAGCATTAGGGGCCATATTAATAAAACGTGTATTAAGAACAGTTTAGCTATCGAATGGTTTGTCACTTTCTGACATACGCAATTTTTTGATGAGCAAAAGAGACAACAAAAGAACAATCGTGCGTACGGACGACTGTGCACAAATGCGGCGCGTTTTAAAAAAATGCTTAATTGAAAGAGGTAATTAAAGTTATCATCCACAGGAAAAAGCCATGCCAAGCCAAGCCAAGCAATAGATGGCGTCTTGTTTGGGGAGCTTACAAGGCGCGAGTTGGTGATTTCCACGAAATAGAGAAGTACTTCGTTCTTCCGTGGTTCTATAGAAAGAGTTTGTTTTACATATTTTAATGTAGCTGGCGGGTTCATATATTGCAATTTCCAGTAACTCAGTGGCTTTGAATTCACAAAATCAATCAACTGTTAATAAAAAATAAAATTAACAACCTACTCCTGTTTATCAGAAAGGCTTCAAAAGTTCACAAGAATGGCTAAACCGTGGGCAACACCGAAAGGCTATTAGGTTTCTTAACACAATACTTACAATTCCAATCATTTTTATAAATGTGAAACTTTTTCACGGAACTCAATTCCATTGTAAACGAACAGTTGTTGTTCACCCACTTGCGCTCATGATTTGATTGACTATCAAAACAAATTAGAACACGCCCTGTAATTAGAAAAATATACTTTATAAACTTCTGTTCGTGATTTGTAAACAACAGCGATTTTAATGGAAATTTAATTGACGGTCAGGATTGAATTTTAGTACTAATAGAAAGAACTCTAACCCCATCTAAAACGGAAACCCTGTCGCTGAAGATACGAGACGAAACGGGTATATAATTATGTATGTTTTTTGTATATAATTTATGCCGCGACGTAGTGATCTATACTAATATTATAAAGCTGAAGAGTTTGTTTTGTTTGTTTGTTTGTTTGTTTGTTTGTTTGTTTGTTTGTTTGTTTGTTTAAACGCGCTAATCTCAGAAACTACTGAACCGATTTGAATAATTATTTTTGTAATAGATAGCCACATTCAACGGGAAGGTTATAGGCTATTTTTCATCACGAAATTCCTACGGGAACGGGTACAACGCGGGTAAAACCGCGGGGCGCTGCTAGTATGATGATAAAAGAATTCAATACAAGAAAAATAATTAAGTTCGTGTAGATCAGTGGCCAATTCTGGTGTCTGAGTTTTTTAGACCGCCTAAAGGCCTTTGACATGGTCTAACGATGAAACAACCGGGACCGACAATTTTGAGATATTTATTCCTTATTTTTCTTATATAAAAACCTTGTCCTGACAATAAGGAACACATTAAAAAAAATCATCCAATTTGGTGCAGTCGTTCTGAAGTTATTTCAGTCCAATATCAAAATTGGAGCCAAATATTGAGAAGCCATTAATATTAGTAATGTAGCTGATAGAGTTTATCAAGCCATCATCGCTAATGACTTTAACCATTATCAATCTAATTGATCATTTTGTATAGACGTGGTAATACCGTGCGTCACTTGGTTTTCCTCTTTAAGATTAATTATTTTTCAAGATACATATTATAATTTAGATACATGGTACAAAAGTGTTAAAAACAGCTATGGGAGTAACACGGCGCCAATTACAGTGACGGCTGTTATTCAAGAAAAATAACAAAACATCAGTCAGTTGTCACCACTAAAACAAAAGACTATCAAATCTAGAAATTCATACTAAGCTACAGTCGAAGTCATAAATTGTTTACACTTTTGGACATGTCGTCGCGTTATTAAAGGTAACAATTGTAATCATTATGTATGACGACAACTGTACAAGAATACACTACCAATTACCAAAACGTAGTTTTACCCCTTTTTGAGTGAAGGGCTCTAAAAGAGTAAAGTATATCATACAGACAGCTGTAACAACAGCTTATTAAGCATGAACAAAACCATTTAGGTACTGTCTGCCCGCAAAATACTTGGTATAACGTAACGAGGCAGATCAAATTGCATTAAGCAAATTATGAATAAACCAGGAACTTACCGACTCCAGTAAATTAATATAGTTTGAAAACAGTACCGTTGGTTGAGAAAATGGAAAGCACTCTTCTTTTGAAGTGGCTAATAGGTTAAAAGAGGTAGAATTAGATTTGGTAAACTTTTGCTTGTGGTAAAAGTTAGGGGCCGACACTGGTGTCAAAGTTTTTAGATCGTCTGAAGACTTTCATGGTTTAACTATTGCAAAGTTTTGGATTTTAATTCAACGTGCCTTTCGAAGCACTCCAAAGTACAGTAGCATTTAAATTCACAAATTATTGTTTGGTCCGTCAACTTTAGCATTATTTAACTACAACTTTCACGTGCGAGCTTCCACGAGCGACATATTATTTTATGTTCAACACTATTATTTGATGTCGACAATTGATAGTTGTTTATTTGTCCTTTGCTGTCAACAGTGCAGAATTTAATGTTTACACAAGAATATAGGGTGGTTTTTTTTAAACGGTCAGTATGGGCATGAATATTATTGAATTTGTAATAGATTTGTATTTAAAACCATGTAATTATTTTGTACTAAACCGGATGCATGATGTTTTATACTTTAGAGTTTATACTCGGAGCTATGAAACAAATAAATAAAATTGAAGTGTCTACTTGTATCCCCAATTCCCGCGGGAACAGGTAACACCGCGGGGCGCGGCTAGTCTGAAATAAAAAAGAAGAATTTCAGAAGGCAGGGGACAGGAGACAGGAGATAGGAGACAGGAGACAGGAAACAGAAGACAGCAGACAGAATCCAGAAATTAACAAAGAAAACCCCGTAATCACACGTATGTATGTATGTATGTACGTATAAGTGCGTGTTGGGGGTATTTGTGTATCAAACATTTCAGATTTCCGCACATCATATTGCAAAAGATGGCTGTCGGTGGACCATAATCCCAACTCACATTTTGGGGTAGCTGTGCCTTTATCCTGAGCTATTCCTGAATAACATGGCTGCATAATTTTGTTTCCAAATCCGATTACCGTGACGTATCTCTGTCATTAGTAGGCCCATTGTTGTGTCAAAATATAAAGAGTGCCTTTCTCTGTCGGACCAATCCCAAGTGATTTCAGGGAAAACGCGAAGATAACAGGAGGCACTAATGCCAATGTCGAATAATCTTATGATTATCAAAATCTTGTATCGAAATATACGGGTCGGTATTTCTACAGAAGTTTGGGCATTGAATTTAAAAGATGATTTCGAGTAGATACTTGTGGATTTTAAACATCGCTCTCTCTCTTTCTCTCTTTTGGCTATGTGTCCTACATGGTAGTAGTATTTGCTTACCTACTTTTATGATGTTTGGGTTGGTACGAATATAACTTGAATGAAATTATCACTCACAATGACACTTCACATTTTTCTTTTTTGGGCGAAAGTGTGTCCAAAATGTGTGAAAGCCAGTGACTGGGCAACCTTCTAGATGTGTTCATCTTCGGACTACCAGTGTTCAGAGGGCCTTTATTCTCCGAAGTCTAACTTAGCTGGTTTTCAGTGTTCTGTAAATGGTTATAGGTTAAAATGTCCAACAATGTTATTAAAAAAGCATACGAGCTTTTGTAGCTTTTTAAGTTTCAATTTTTAGTTTCTGACGCTGCATCTGTAGACGGGATTCCATCCCGTGTGTACACGAACAACACGCGGCAAACTTATTAAAGGTGGTACTCTACTAAATCCGCGATTATTGAGCAAAGTGGACAACTTTTAATGAATTTATCAAACAGACTTCGTTTCTTCATCTTGTAGGTTTACATTGTATTATGATGGTTTAAATACACGTTCCTGTTTGATGGTTTTGGACGTGTTGATCGAGTTTACAAGCGAGTAGAAAATTCTCAAATATGGTTCGAATCCAACCACCATTTTTTATCATACTAGCGTTCTTATTAACCAGTTCGTAACTTGTTAACTTGCCGAATGGAAATGGCGTTTATAACAGAAAGTTTAAGGCCATCCATGCTGAATTCCAGTATAATTCCAGTATCTGAAGTTCAGTTCCTATTACCACTATCGGCCACCCATCCAAGTAGGATTTGAGCTGCGCGTAGCTTAACAATCGCAATGAGATAACATCGCGTCGTCAAACTACGTCACGAGCGCTACCTTATTATATTTATTTAGAAATTCTATCTAATTCAAAAACAATTTTGGCAAGTTACGGTTGTAACTTTCTAACAATTTGTGAAAGAATGACCTTGATCTTTGTGTTGGAATTTGGCCAATTTTCATTCAGACAGAACTGTCTGCGGAGGTTGTTATTCGTTATATTCCTCTGTGTTAATATAGTGGTATTGATACGTCAATCTGGAGAGTTATTTATCTACACTGATTGATTTATTTGGATATCTTGTTCAGTCGATTTAGTAAGTCAAGTGAATTTAGTAATCTAGTTAATATTGCCCATAGCTATAAAGAAATACAATAACTTTTCTACTGCCTTCTTTTGTAGGATTTGATTATTATAATAGTTTGTCCACTGACCTACTTAAACTAACTAAAGTAAACTTACCTGTTGCTTTATAGGTAAGAAGTGTTAATTTGTTTTAACCCAACAGTGGGCCATTATAGGCTAATTTTACTATTACTACCACTACTAATCTGTACATCCCACAAAAGTCTTCTTATCATAAAGCCCGAAACCAAATACGACAAGATAAATAATTATTATATGTAAAATACGGTGTGTCGATTGACTGGATCAAAAATAATCACCATTATGCACACATTATCTATTATATTATCATGTTTTGTCACATTTAATTGCCGCAGTTGTGCGAGAGTGTCCTAACAGGGTGTGATGTATTTAGGTACATTATGGCAAATAAATAAATTTGAATTTGAAGATCTTAAACATAAGATAATAAGAGTTCCATCTTCCACTTACATAGTCTCAAAATTTAATTACAACATGATAAATAGAATTTATCAAGAAAATTCAACGATAATACTGTAAACAAAAATCCATTAGATACTCGTACACCACAAGTTTTGGTAAATATTTTCAGCTGAAAGTATTCAAATGAGAGTTGGCAAGGTCCCCAGTAAGCATGTTTGTTATGCCTTACCAACCGACGGCGGTAAGCGAACATTTTAAGGAATTCGTAAACTTTCCGGATTATTTCCGCGAAACAACGAAAATATGTTTATGGTAAAATTGGACTTCGGATATGAAGTTATCATATGTGACTTTATGAAAATATTACTTTTTTTGCCTACTTTTTGATTAGAATAGAAAAAAAACCGGCCAAGTGCGAGTCGGACTCGCGCACATTGGGTTCCGTACTTTAAAAAAACTGCAAGAAATCACGTTTGTTTTATGAAAGCCTCTCTTGAATACTTATTTTATTTTAGTATTTGTTGTTATAGCGGCAATAGAAATACATCATCTGTGAATATTTCAACTGTCTATCACCGATCTTGAGATACAGCCTGGTGACGGACAGACGGACGGACAGCGAAGTCTCAGCAATAGGGTCCCGGATTTACCCTTTGGGTACGGAAGTTACAGGCTAATACTTTTTACTATTTAGTATCACGTTACCGTCAAATCTAAAGCGAATGTTAAACGATTAGCCCTTGCTTGTAGGGATTGATTTAAAAAACAAAACTCAAGCTATCTATTGCTTAGTTCTAAATTCTAAAACGAACGCGACGCCCACGGCTTCATCTGTACTTAACAAATTCCCATGGCATTCTGCCGTATTTTTTCATAAACTTTTGATTCGTATACGTTTCTGCAAAGTAGGTGAATCGGTTTTTTCGTTGTGATGTTAAAAACTGACTCAAAGAACTAGGGATTCATATTTTATTTTTACAGAAAATACATAGATGAAAGATACGCCTTATTTTTGTGGCCGAAATGCCAGCCAGCTTGTTCAATTGCTAATTGTGTAGGAAAACGTTTCATATCTAGCGTTTGAAATATTAGAGTCACGTTTCAAATCCCCGAAGTCATTCGTCACGGTACGTAACCGCGTCCAGATAAACTTTACTAATTATCCTTCCTATCACTTGACGAAAAAATATGTTACTTACTTAATTACGGTTTAAACTTTTTGAATTATGGTCCGCGTTCGTTGTCAAGTGGATCGGTTGGTTCCTTTGGGCTAAGCTAGCTTTTAACAAGCTAATTTGTTGAAAAAAGGACATTGATCTTTAGCATAGTTACCAGTTTCTTCTTGGCTAGACTTATGTACGTACTGAGAAACATTTTTGAATTGAAACTACGTTTACAAAAAGAACTTTTTCTTGTATAGACGCATAACACCTCAGTCTTGTGTGACCACGGTTCCTGTAAACGTCAGATAAAAAATGTTAAATATAAGCAAAGTGTATCCATAAACGAAGTTGCAAGTCAAAATAAGTAGGGTTTGCTTAAACTTAAGAAACCATTACTGAGAAACATTTCAGAATCAACCCATTTAATTTTAGAACTACATACTTACTTAAAACCTCTACCTGTAGTCTACCTATTTTTTTCTTTGTTATACCATGTTCCAGCCTCAAACGCAGAAAGCAGTCACCGACTGGACGTCTGCTTTTGACAGCTGTCACGCTGTGATTTACATCTGCTATATCCGGCTTTATCGTACACAACAGGCTTTTTGTGAATACTTATTAAAAACTAGCCGAACCCCGCGGTGTTACCCGCGTTGTATCGGTCCCCGCGGGAATTTCGGGATAAAATGTATCCCATGTGTTATTCTGATGTATAATCTATATTACTGTAAATTTTCATCCAAATCCGTCCAGTAGTTTTTACGTGAAAGAGCAACAAACATATATCCATACATACATCCATCCTTACAAACTTTCGCATTTATAATATTAGTAGGATTGGCAAACTATAGTTCACAGGAACTATTTTCCATCACACTTTGGAGGATGGCCTGATAGATTCAGTTATGTAAAACGTTTGTCAGTTTTTCCATCAGTGCTATGCTAGCGGAGCAATTTAGCTATGCTACGGTTGGTAGTAGGGCTCGAGGCGTTTGACTAAGTGATTTAGTTCATTGCAATTATCACAATGTGCAGTTCGGCCTTATGTGATTAGTCAATTTGAGCTACGCACTGCTTTCAACGCTCTAACGCAACATTTAAATAGAAAATATCAACATGAAAGAGTACAGCGTAACAAATCATTTGAAATCAACCTACTTTTATGCTAACCCCGTCCTCGTCAAACATATATATCACATTAAAATTCCCGCTCTCTCCATGTATTTCTAAAATACTACATTGGCCCCTGGCTTGATATTGCACATTACTGTAGAACGTGATGGTTCACCTGCCGCTACGCTCCCAGTCCAACCCACTGCATAATTATAACCCGGCCAATTTACATGCTGATGGCATTACGAAGATGTATTTTGATATCCACGTTGATTAAATTATATTACAATCTCGTTTCATTTAGAATGGTTGACAATTTTGTTTGTTGGATGGTGGGTTAGGAATATATGAATGTGTAGGAATATTTATGAATGTCTAAGTTTATCGTATTTAAACCAAACTGTTGCCTTTAAAAGATATTCTTGAATTGAGTTTAATGGTTGTGATCAAAATCACTTCCAGAAACTCTCCTTATAGGTATATAAGTGGCAAATGCTTCGCTTCAATCGAAATGAATCGGAATATTTCTAGATGGGAATTAAAATTTTCTTGTAAAGTAAAATATTTAATAAACGTTCTTTGCTATCACAATGTTGAAGAATGTTTTTGACGTGAATTAAAAATATCATCTGCATTAAACTATTTAATGAATATTTCTCAGTGTGTTTACGTTATTGGTAAGAAGAATTGGTTGCTTTTCTTGCATCTGGAAGGGTGGACCATGTGTAGAACTGAAATGAATAGAAAAAATTCAACTTATTACGACGGGACCGAAGATTAAAACTGCTTAAAGTTTTATGTGTCTTGCGCTTAAAGAGTCGTTGACATTGATTTACTATTCAAGTTGATACACAAGCAAGTGTAAGCTTGTAAACTAGTTTGGTATCAACGACGCTTTAGCCTCGGATATTTCTCAAATCATAGCTAAATCTCTCGAACAAGAAATTTTTCAATCAAAATCAAAATGTTGAATAACTTCGATACCGCAGAGAAACTAGGAACATGATATACTCTTAAATTGTTCTACGGAAATTGTTCATTGATTTTACAATGGTTTCCAACCTGCGAATCGGCGTGACCAATAGAAAGCGAGCGAGCGATAGTTAGTGATAGAGCGAGTGTTATTTGATATCAGTAGTCATTCTTCATTGAATTCGCTCGCAGCATATACAACTTGTAAACTACACATTTACAAGTTGTAAGGCACCGTGCTGGCGAGCGAGCTTCAAATTCAACTATGCTTAAACAATCTTCATTTTACATGGTTAACAGAAAGTAAGGAAAACTCATAAAGTATAAGCATGTAAGGTATAACTGGTTGAAATCCTAACTTATTCGATCTTCTAAGCGGCTTCAGGTTAAGCACATAAAATTATAAGATCCCAACGATGCTCGTTCAATCTGGAGATTACTTAAATTTTGCTGATTCTGTAACTCCGAAGAGCCCTCAATCAACCTTTGGACAATACTTTAGCTGGTTTTCGCTCAATTAAAAGTTAAGTGCCTTGTTCAACGGTGCTTTTGTTTTTGACTTTTCAGCTGTTTTAAACACTTCTGGTGATTTGTAATCTTTATTTACTTTACGATTTTCTGTGAGCTCTACTTTTATCAAATACTACCTAAGTACTAGCTCCTACGACTTAGCTATGTTAGATTTTTTTTTTAAAAATAATGTTTGTGTCTCTTTTATCTCTTTGATTGAAGTGAACAACTTGAGGTTTGTCGTAACAAATGACAAACAGCGTCGTTTTAAGAATTCACCAATGTACAGCTACCCTACAGCTTGTATAATACTATACAGCAATGTCTGCAACGTTTAAAAGTAAAAATGATCATAATGTTGAATTCCTTTTCTTTAAACTAAGGGTGCGTTTGCATTAAAACCGAGCGGTGCTACGCGGAGTTGTCCAATCGCATTAAAATTATTGCAAAAAAACTGCATCGCATTAAAACAACGTATTGACATTGTCAATATCTTTTCGTAATGCGTTGTGGTTGGACTCCGCACAGCTCCACTCCGCTTCAGTCGAAACGCGCCCTAAGAGAGAGGTTCTACTTACTTAGACTATCTTTACAGATGGTCCTTCTAGCATGACAATGGTTGACAAAGTACTGAAACCCCTTCTTATACCGACTGTACATCATACAGACAGGCTCCGTGTCGTCAGGAGGAAGGTCCAGACAGACGTTGCGACATGAATGGTGGACCTTATCCGCAGTTATCTGGTAGAGATGCGCGTTCATCTTGCTGGGGTGCATATTTACTACTAAAAATTAAAACAAAATAGATCAACACACGGTTAACTGGCCTGCAGTAGTTCAGGAAAAAGAACAGTTGTGAGGCCATTGTCCTATACTCGTTTTTTTCTTATGAAGGTTAAAATGTGGTGTGCTAAATGTGGTCGATTTTCCAGCTAAGAAAGATTTAATTTTTATTTTGAAACTCAAACCATCCTGACTGATATTTCAACAAAAGACAACTTATTTTGAATTGAAGCTATGTTCGTTTTTATACCGTGCTTGACCACGGTTCCTGTAAAGAAGCCAAAATGTCAGATAAAAAAGTTAAATAAATGCGAAGTTAAGATATTAGCATAGATTTATATAACTCTTTCAGTCATCAGCATCACATTACTATACTAATGTTATAAAGAGGTAAAATTTGTAAGTTTCTTTGTTTGTATGTTCGAGTTAATATCGGGAATTACCATTCCGATTTCGATAATTCTTTTTGTAATAGATAGTCACATTCAACGGGAAGGTTATGGGCTGTTTTTTCATCCCGAAATTCCGGAACGGATAAAACCGCGGAGCGCTGCTAGTTATTAATAAACCAAATGAATCTAGTACTTTACCGAATTGGGGGGCTTCAGTTCGTTCTATTCCTAAGGAAAAAATGTAGTTGATTTAAAAGACTTACTTTCATTTTCCAAATTTCCTGTAATATCTTAAACAATAAAAAAGGAACTTGAGATCGAATACTTAGATGATACTAAAATTATTTATAAAACAATATCGATCGAATTAAAGGTCCTGGAAGGATCTGTAAATGTGACCTTTACATTAACTAAAAGGAATAAAGAAAGATATCAGTTCGGTGAGGGGGATGAGGCGTTACACCACGCTTGCCTAAGCCGGTTTGTGATCGAGCCATGTTTGAAAAGGAAACATGTTTTCGCTCGACCTGGGTATTGAACCCGGGACCTCAGTATTGGCAGGCGAGTACTCTTAACGTTTCGTAATATTAACAGCAGTACTTACCTACAACCACCACCAAAGTCAATAATAAAACTGAAACGTGATATTTCTCCATGCAGTGTTCGATTTTACGTTTTATTGTAAACTGCAATGTATTGAAATATTTTGATAAAAACCTATACGAAATATGTTTTCAAGTTATATTCCGAAAAAGTTTTTTTAGTAGAAGCATCCAGTTGTTTTACCCCCATTGTGGTCGTTCCCATGGGAATTTCAGAGTAAAAATATCTTTTAATCTTTCTCTTCAATGTGGCAATCTAATACAGAAGTAAATATTTGAATCAAACTATTCATTATCGCGTTTAAAAAACAAACATTTCAGCTTCAGTTTCAGAAATAAAAATAAACTCAATCGACTCATAATCGACCTCGTAGGTAAGTAAAACCGAAGGCATTTGCAAGTAATAACACAATGTATTGTAGTAACAATTTAATTTAGCATTACGCATAAATTCGCTTTGTAAAATTTAGAACAAAACAACATTTTATTTCTCAATAAAGAATGATGTAAACCGTTTTGAAATTACATAACGAATTATTTTGTAAGAGGTAAAAAGTATTCACAAGCGAGGTAAATTTTTCCACTCCCCTAACATTGTACGTATTTCTGAAACAAAATTAAGCTTGTTTTTAACATTCTAGTTTCGTTTCATTTATTCTCAACTAACTGGGAGTATTCAAAGGATTTCGGACGAAACTATTTTCATTTTAAACGTTTTCATGTTCATATAAGTCTTAATGAGATTACAGTTGTAATTTAATTTAAAACTAATAGACTGGGGCCATGATGGGGCTGGCATGCCTTGTTGTGCCAAAGACCTTAAATATATATAGTTTCAGCTCGCTCGTGCACGTACTTATGCCCCTAGGAATTTCGGGATGAAAAATAGTTGATAACCTTCCAGTTGAATGTGGTTAGCCATTACATAAATAATTATTCTATTGAGGATGGGTAGTTTCTGGGATAGCCTTCAAACAAACAAAAAGAAAACTCTTTAGCTTCATTATATTAGTAACTAGCAGCGCCCCGCGGTTTTACCCGCGTTGTGCCCGTTCCCGTGGGAATATCGGGAATTTTTATACATAAAAACCTTCCTCTTGAATCACTCTACCTATTACAAAAAACCGCATCAAAATCCGTTGCGTAATTTTAAAGATTTAAGCATACAGACAAACAGACAAAAATAGCGACTTAGTTTTATACTATGTAGTGAAGATCTAAAAAAGAGTAATAGACTTGCATTATTTGTTTAACGGATTAACGTTAAATTCTAACTGCCTTATTCATAAACGCTCTCTAACTAAAACACTGTTAGTGAGTGTTTTGTCTCTTTTGCTCTTTGGAAAATAGCGTAAGTCAGAAAGGGACAAACCATTTGATACCTTAAATGCTGCTAAATGAATAAGTGTATTAAAACTTATCCAAAAGTACAAAATGAAACATCGGAATTGGAACCTTAACTGGTAACATTTTTTATTTTAGTAACACTAGGCATGCAATTATTACACTAAGCCGTTCACTGTATGAACAGAGTTACAGAGTAAAGAATATGATAGTTCGGTGGTTAAAGGCATCCGCAGTCGGTGCATAGTCTCAAGTATAGTTAAAATAGTTCACTGAATGAGATTGAAACAAATGCATTCGCCACATAGTAGTATAATTGGGTTATAATTAGATCTTCAATCTCCATTGAATTGCAGCAACACTAGTTCATAAGTCACTATTGTGCCGGTCACCTGTAATAAAAACAAGATATACTTAAAGTTTGTGGTAATGAACAGAAAGTATTAGTCCTGAAAATATTCTTTTACTAGTAGCGCCCCGCGGTTTTACCCGCATTGTACCCGTGCCCGTGGGAATTTCAAGATGAAAAATAGCCTATGACCTTCCCGTTGAATGTAGCTATCTATTACAAAAAGAATTATTTAAATCGGACGGGTAATTCCCGAGATTAGCTCTAACATACAAACAAACAAACAAACAAACTTACAAATTTTATCTCTTTATATTAGTAAATAGAGACATATATTTTGCACACTGCTGGCCAAAGACCAGCAGTGGTATCCATGTACCTTTAGGTGGGGATAAGACATCTTAATATATTTCATATTCCGTGCTTCGGAGCATTTAAGCGTGCTTATTCCGTGCTTCGGAGGGCACGTTAAGCCGTCGGTCCCGGTTACTTGCTACGGATAGTAGTCGTTACATGAGCCATGTCAGAGGCCTTTGGCGGCTCAATAACTCTGACACCAGGATTGGTCAGGTTGACCATCCACTCGATGAAGAAGAAGAAGTATAGCTAGGTGGTATTAAAAGTTATGATGATATTTAAAAAAAAACAACTTACAGATAATACCAATTCTCTCGTGACGTTGAAAAACTTGAGTCCACTTAAAGCCACCATGTCACTATTTACTTGTTCAATGAATCTTTCTACCTGAAATGATATTTTAATTTGTGTACAAAACCGCTTATTTTAAAAGATGCTGTTGTTGTTTATTTTTGTTGTTATACAGGCAATAGAAATACATCATCTGTGAAAATTTCATCTGTTTAGCTATCACCGTTCTTGAGATACAGCCTGTGACGGTGACAGACGGACGGACAGCAAAGTCACAGTAATAGGGTCCCGTTTTTACCCTTTGGGTAGGGAACTCTAAAAATTCCTTAAGATAGATGTGACACTTAGGTAATAACTATTTTTATGCCCTACCAAAACAAAAGGTTTAGAATAATTTCTGTCACAAGTCTTGTATGGATTTCCACTTACTTCACAACAATAAGCTCCCGAATGCACTCCGTACAGTGCTGTAGCAGGAACCAAAGAAGCAGAATGGACACTAGCAGTTATCAATGACACAGCCAGAGATCGAGCAAAGAGGTATATAGAGGAAAACACGAAGTACAATGTTAGCTCAAAACCGTGAGGATATATTTGAGGGTTGTTTTTACAGGGTTTCGTTTTAAGTCCGAACCTGGAAATTATTATTTGAAGGTCAGGAAATGAATTAACGAAGCATGGCCAAAGTTCACACAAAGATAAAGAAAGAAAAATAAACTGAAAGACAGTTAACGAACTCTGCTGTACCTGGACTTCTCTACGCTCATTAACTCGGGAAAAGGCACCGAGTTTTTTGTACAATGAACGTGTTAAACCAGCGCCAAAAAGCGCCGAATGACGGTGCTTTTTGCGCTAGTGACTGGTGTGGGATAATAGCTTAGTTTCTACATGCGGCTTTAGGCCAGATACAGCTCGTTACTTAACAAATATTACATCTAAACTTACGCCAAAATATTATAAATCTGTAAGCAAATGAAAAAGAGATTGCTAGCGAAGGAAAAGAAAGTGACTCCGCTGATGACGTCATCGAAGGAACGGACCAATCGCGTGGCGTTGGTATAGTCGACTCGCAAGGACTTCCAGTAAGAAGACTGCGTGTATCGCTGAAACATAATGTGGATCTTATAATACTAATAAAACTTATTGGAGTATCAGTTCAAAATAAATAATACACTCAGATGACCCATCAAATGTAAAGTATAAAAACAGATGCACACATAGACGTATTTTTACACGTAGTATTCTTTTTCGTAGGAAATCTCTACTAGCATTAATTAGCATGACACCATATGGACGCCTTTCGAAAGTCTTGCAATGCTCATCTATATATGAGCATTGCAATATTGCGCCTGTTTTATACCAAGCATAATCAGAGGCCGACGAGCAACACATATCGCCCTCAGCGGTTATTTGTCGTCTTACCTTACCACTAGCCGATATTATTCGATCATTAATCTGTTTCAATATGGATTGCAAGTACATACTCAAGCACATAATGTACAAATCAGAGTAGTTCCAATTCAATGTAGATATTGTGTTCAACACCTGAAAGATTTTAAACTTATTTCAACGTGGCGTTTTGAATTCTATGTGTGCTAAGTTTTAATGCATTTCACCCTTAAATAAATATTAATTAGGGCCAAAAGTCCCCCGACTGATTTATTACACGTCAAGAAAATCACGTTGATTTTTTAATTACATTAAAAAAAATTATTGCTTTTTAAGAACACAAAAATTATATATCTCATAAAACTAAAAAAATAATTAATTAATTTAAATATTAATAAAAAAGCGATTGGAGAAGGCTCAGCTTGTGCTGCTCAGAGTATGCTACGTTTACTTTTAGTCTAAGAACAGTGTTGTTTGTGCAAACGACAAAACAAAAATCGTCACCTTGTCTCTGTGTGAGCTCCTCTCTCAGTCGTCAAACCAAATTGAAGGGAAGGTGATAGAAGGTTACTTTCTACGGATAGTAATCATTACATGAGCCACATCAGAAGCCTTTGGCGGCTCAATAACTCTGACACCAGGATTGGTCAGGTTGACCATCCACTCGATGAAGAAGAAGAAGAAGAAGGGAAGGTGATCTGAAACTCCTGGTAACAAGAGTCGTGAAAGGTTTCTTTTTAGATGACTAATTACCTACTTGTAACATCACTGCAACCACTGTATTGAGTGGTAAGTCAAGTTGGCTGTACCATAGGAATTTGTTCCTTGTATACTGTACTTGTACATTTTTTCCCGGGTAGCAATCTTTGATTTGAGTTATAGTTGCTATTATTGACAGAATGTGTTCAACTAAAAATTAAGTTTAATGATGCTTTAAATTGTAAAGGAGCAGTTTTAGAGCTGTAGTACAAGATTGACAATCGTTTTTGGCTATCGCAAATTGGCTGTCTATGATGTATGTCTTTTTTGTTAGGAAGCAAAATGTATCTACATATAGGAATGTCACGTGGTTACTATATAACACGGTTATAAACGTTCATTTTGACAGTAGATCACCAAATAAACCAAGAACACAAGTAGGAAACTTTTACTTTGCTCTCCTGTGAGTTTAATAAATATAGATATCAAATATATTAAATTACCAACAATGCTCCGCAGTTTTAACCACATTATATCCGTTCCCGTGGAAATTTCTGGATGAAAAACCCTGTAACCTTTCCGTTGAGTTTGACTATCCATTACAAGAAAATCAATCAAATCGGATCGTTATTTTTTTAGATTAGCGCGTTCAAACAAACAAAAAAATCAAAGTCTTCACCTTTATTGTATTACTATACTATAGATACAAACATTTTGTTTATCGTACTATGAAACTTACTTAATGCCCCAAAAATAATAACGCAAGTGGCAACCACGCATTTAGTCCTTAGTCCAGGGTCGCAGTACTCGTCTAGACCAGCATGAGACAACTTCTTCATCAATTTGGGCCATTTTTTAGACACTTGCATCATTAGAATTGTAGTTAACGATGTCGTTGCATAGAATGCAAAATATGCTGTAAAATATTTCAACTTTATAACAATTTAATGACATGATGGTAAGATGAACATGTGTGAACGTATCAAAGGCCACAAGAGAATGCTCCGGTGCAGTGCCGCGACGTGACCCACAGCTACTAACGAATTTAATAAAACGGAAGCTAAAATCGCTTCTATTGGTGAAGCTGGTCTCATTTGACAATCCTTAAGAAGTAAGACAAAATTATTATGTAAAAACTAATGTACAACGTCCTTTAATAATATACATTGTACAATGTTCTTTAAAAACACTTTAGCCGGCGTCGTAACCGCTCGTAACTGTGGCACTACTATAAGGAATACTTAACCCATATTTCCGATTGTTACAGGTTCTCCTCTAAATATACGAACGATAAATAGTACCAGTGCAGTTGTTTGTATGATACCAATCACAGTGCTGTAAAAGAAATGCCAGTTCCATACAGAGAACCTGAAAAAAAAGCAATAAATCTTAATAAAAATTGCAATGAAAGTGATGAATTTTCAACATAATATTTTGGTTTCCGTTTTTCAACCTGACACAGTTCGGGATGGTTCTACTACTGACTGGCCTCGTTCTCATATTCACTCTTTCCCATATTTCGTTCTTTACCTTGTTAGTCCAATTACTATATTGTTTCTCATATCATATTTTAGGGCCCAGACACAGTCTTAAAGCAATTCGTCCCCATGTGTTTTGGGGATCCTGTTTTTATCTTAATCTTACCTTAAAGACTGGTCCCTTCAATATAAATCAATAGAGTATAATAATAGTGCCTACTTCTGCAGGTACACATTCCCGGACATGTTGTACTATTACAACTGCAGGGCACACTCCCGACCACATGATCGGGAGTGTGCCCTGCAGTTGTAATCCATTACATTAAACATCTCCAAAGGGCCTCTACGAGTTGGATCTGTATCCCCTTGCATGCCTCTCAAAAAGACCGGGCTTGTCCCGTGACTCCGAGGAGAAACACTATAATAATAATATACCCGGACAAATTCACTCACGGTTAATTAGACCCAAACTAAGCTCTTAGCTTGTAATATGGAATCTAACCAACTGATACTTGTAGGGAGCGGGGGAGTACACAAATGAAACGGATGAATGCTGGATTAATACTGACTATATTCTAGTAATAAGATTCCTATTAATACAGATAAATGCGAGTACATACTTAATATTACACCTCTACATCACCCACCTTATTTAAAAAAAAAAATTGATTATACATGTTTTTTTTTTTTTGTTTTAATTCTACAAAGCTACATGATACAATTTAGTTCGGTTTTTATGAACCACGTCTACCTTACCCTTTTCATTTATAATTCTTACATTTGGTGATTCATCTCTTACAACTTTAAAAGGACCTAGATATATTCTATCAAACTTGTTTTTACATGTTTCATTTTTAATTAAAATTAAGTCATTTTCCTTATATTCTGTAGGGTTAACACTTTTATCATACTTAGTTTTTCTAACAATTTTACTTTTTGTCAAATTATTCTTTGCTTCTCTTTGAGAAAGTTGCAACCGATATTTCAATCCACATGGATAATCGTCAAAATTATAGAGAGGTTCTAAATCATTTATTAAATTACTAGGCAGAGAACACTTCTTACCGAATACCAATTCGAAAGGCGTAAATTTAGTCTCCGTATGCACTGTCGTATTATATGCAAAACACCAAAATGGAAGCCACTTACTCCACATTTCTGGATGATTCTCAGTTTGTATGCGTAAGAATGCATTCAGATTTTTATGTGTAACCTCCAACGCTCCGATGGACTGGTGGTGGTAAGCTGTTGAATTAAGTTGTTTTATATCTAATAGTTTACATACCTTTTGAAAAACCTCCGAAAGAAACTCCTTTCCTCTATCTGTTGCAATCTCTTTTGGCACACCATATCTAAGAATAAAATTATTTACTAAACTATTTGCTACTTCTTCAGATTTTTTAGAAATTAATGGATACGCTTCAACGTATTTGGTGAGTTCGCATTGTAATGTTAGGATATAGCTATTGTTACTGACGTCCTCGTCTAATGGACCAACTAAATCTAAATAAATCTTTTCAAATGCAGTATTTGCTGTACTTGTTATAACCATTGGTTCTCTTGTTGGTAACGAGTACTTTTGTTTTTGACATTTGTCACATCGTTTTATAAAATCTTTAACGTCTTTCTCAATACCCGGCCAATAATAATATTTCTTTATATTGTTTGACATCCTTCTAATACCAGCATGGCCACTACTAGGTAATAGATGGAAATCGTTTATGATGACACGTCTATCATCTTTGTTATCAATTCTTTTAATATTATTTAAAATACAAATTCGTAGACCGGTTCTATCGACATGTCTTTTTAACTCTTCTACTAATTTCTTTATGAATATTTCATTATCTTTATTCTTCATTATAAAAATTTCTTCTATATTCAATTCCGTACAAAATTTATCTAATTCCCTCACAAATTCGTCTCGCGTCATTTGTGATTGAGAGTTTAGAATTTTTACGTATATTATTCTTTTTTCTTTTACGTAACACAATATTTTATTCTCTTTAGTAATACTCTTACTCTTAATTAATACTTCTAATTCTTTTTTATTTAAGAATTTTAATTCTACAGATTCCTTCGGTTTAATATGAGTATTCACGATTTTGGGTTGCGCAGGCCTCAAATCAGTGTCTACCATATCAACTGAAGTCTCCGAATTATTCTTTATTTTTGCTTGTGCTCTCGTCATTACACTAACTACATGTTTGTGCATTTCTTTTAAGTCATCAATAGTGATTCTAGACAAAGCATCTGCAGCTGCATTGTTAGAACCCTTAATATAATTTACTTCAAAGTTATATTCTTCTAAAGCAATTCTAAACTTCATTAGTCTACTTGAAGGGTCTTTCATATTAAATAAATATACAAGAGGCTTATGATCGGTAGTGATCTTAAATGGTCTTCCAAACAAATACGGTCTGAAATACTTTACAGCCCAAACTATAGCTAGTAATTCCTTCTCAATGACTGGATAGTTCTTTTCCCCTTTGTTTAATGATCTACTTGCGTATGCTACTGGTTGACCATTTCCGTTTGCTAAAATTGCACCGATAGCGTAATTTGAAGCATCGGTCTGAATAATGAATTGATTTTCTGGTGCGAAATCTGGATATTGTAATACTGGAGGTGATGTTAAAAGTTGTTTCAAATTGTCAAATGCGTTCTGACATTCAATACTCCATTCAAAAACTACGTTTTTTCTACTTAAGTTATTCAAAGGATATGCGATTTCAGCAAATTTTGGTATAAATTTTCTATAATAATTAGTAAAAGCTACAAATCGTTTCACTTCGTCCGCATTTTTTGGAATTGGATAATTTTTAACTACATGAATTTTATTGGGATCTGGTGCAATACCCTCCTTAGATATTACGTGACCAAGATATAGAATATCTTTTCTTAGGAAATCGCATTTTGACGGATTTAATTTTAAATTTACTGAGCGAAGTCTTTCAAATACATCTTGCAAGTTTTTATTATGAGAATCCAGATTTCTACCAAAAACAATCAAATCATCAAGATATATTAAACATTTCTCAAAGTTAAGACCTGCCATAGCTATTGAAATCATTCTAGAAAATGAACTAGGACTTGTCTTTAACCCCATAGGCATGCGGGTCATTTGGTATTGGCCTGAACAAAATGCTGTGTATTTTCTACTTTTTTTATCCAAATTAATATTGTAATATCCTTGATGTAAATCTAAATGAGTGAAATAAATGCTACCTGATAATGATTCTAAAGTTTCAGTAATATCTGGCAATGGGTACTTGTCATCTTCGATACAATTATTAAGTTTTCTGTAGTCAATCACTAATCGCCATTTTTTAGTTGAACTTGATTTCTTAGGTACTAATAAAATAGGGCTAGACCAGTCGCTCTTACTAGGTTCTATTATTCCTTCTGCTAACATTTTATCTATTTGACTTTTTATTTCAGGTTTCTGAGAAACTGGTAACCTATATTGTTTTGAAAACACTGGACTTGTATTTTGTTTTAGATTTATCGTATGTGTATACAAATCTGTAGTACTTAATGTATCACCTGGTAAATAGAATATATCTGCATATTTAGCACAAATATTTTCTATATTTTTTCGTTCTTCTTTATTTAAATGATTAAGTTGCAATTCCGAAAATAATGATTTTACTCGATCAGCATCTTTGTTTGTTTTATTGAATGTACAAAGGCTGTAGTTACTCAATCGTTCGATAGTTGGATTAATTTTATTTATTGATACATTTTTATCAGTAATATTAAGTATTCTAATAGGTATACGCCCGTTTTTTGGCGTGGCAATAGAATTCGCTATAAAAACTCCATCAATTAATTCTTGTGAAAAAACGACACAGTCTTCTTTAAAGTTTGTTTCAATAAAATGTATCGATTCACTCCTAGCATCAATTCCTAAAGTAATATCACATGCATTAATGATTGGTAATTGACAACAAGTACTAAATGTTTGTAAAGTTACACTATTTTTACCGAAGTCTAATTGTGCTTTATATTCATTAAGGAAATCACGACCTAGAATTCCATTTGATTGTACTGGCAAGTTATTAAAAACATAAAACTTGTGACTAATCATCTCATCTCCTAAAAGTAAAGGCATAAAAACATATCCAATTGCTTGGACTTTGCCTCCTAGTCCGTTTACAGTTACACTCCCTTTATGGATTGGAATGTTCTGTTCGACTACATGTTTATATTTGTAAGCCGATAAAGATGCCCCAGAATCTAATAGAAATGAATATGTTTTCTTAGAATGTTTTGATGAATGTAAAGATATATAACAGTGACTATCGCTAGATAAAATTGTGTTTTCATTATTAGTCTCGAAAAAACTGAGTACTATCCGGTTCAGTAGTATTTTCTTGGATGTCATTCATAATATTTATATTACGTTCATCTCTTATCCTTTGATTTCCTCTATTAGAACGATAAAAGTTACCTCTTTGTTGTCTTGAGTTAAAGTTGCTCCGTCCACGGTACCACTGACCTCGTGTTGGGGTTGTACCACGTCCTTGTGCTCTTGCTCGACCTCTGAACGAATTAAAATTATTTCTACCTCCGCGTTGACCTCTGTTGCTGCTTGATCTATTATTATAATAAGTTTTATTAGTGTACATACCCATGATTTCTCCAGACGTAGCAGCTGAGGACACCTCCTCATCCTGGGCGTCCTGGATGGCGTCCTTCAAGGAGCTGTATTTTCTCGCTGTTAAAATAGTGCTAAGCCTACGGTTTCGTAAGCCATCGGTAAATCGTTTAATAGCAGTTTTTTCATTAATCGGTTTTAATATTGTATATGCTTCATCATTACCATTAGCCTGAGAAACCGTAAGATTAACAAATAAATCCGTGATCTCTTTCCCGTAATCAACAATTGATAAGTTATTCTGTCTAATTTTATTCAATTTATCTGATATAGCGGTTGCACCTTTCTTACATAACAGAGAATTTTGCATGTCACAAATCAACTCTTTAACAGTATCATATTTTGATTTTAATTTCAACTTTGCTTCTTGGGACAATCGACTTTTAAGGACAAAATTAATTAAATTCTGCTTACAAGAATGTTCTTTTAATAATGAGTCATAATATTCAATATTATCTATCAATTGCTTAGTGTTAGGTTCTTCATTAGTCATAATAGGTAAAAGGCTTAAGGCCGTTTTTAAATCAAAGGTATTCATTTTTGATGAACAACTACCACTCTGACACAATAATAAAATATCTTCATATAATTGTACAATCTTTCGACAGTAACTTTCTATTAATAATGTATCTTCACTGTTAAAATACTTCTCACTGACCTTTTTTTTAAACTGTAGTAAACAATTTTCATATCGTTCATAAATTACATTTGCATCAATTAACTTACTTTCTAACACTTTTCCTACTCGTCTGCTAGAACCGATTTTTATTAAATAAACTTTAATCCTTTTTAACTCATCATATAAGGTTAAAAAAATATCCATAACTTACCGACATAGTAACGTAATTCAAAACAGTAAATACCTGTAATACATAACAAATAATTAGTTAATCTAAATTTAGCTTTCATTCAAAGACAATTGTTGAAGTATGCACTTAGGTCCAAAGTTCAGTTATCGTATATGGTAACGCGCTGCATATTTTTAGGATGCGTCATTCGTCACGAAGCGCGCGACTCACGGCGAATTATAGCACTGATATTATTATTATATAAGACGATTACACACTTAAATTTTATTATCTCACTTGCATTTCACTGGTTAACCGATTACTTTAACACGCTCACACGATGTCTGGATATAATTTTGGTGCTTCTGGAGCCCCCGGGTGCTGCTGCCGGCGAAAAAGCGACCTCCTTATCGCTGTGCGGTTAATCTCTCTGGTTATCCACTTTTTATGGCATTTCTTGTAGAGCCGATACGCGAAACATCCCATGCCAACAAGTAAAATTAGCAGGATACTGATCAGGATCGCGGTCGTCGTGGATAGGTGGTCTCGAAACTCGTCTAAACTGGAGTTGTTATTACCCCCGGCCGCATTTTGGACGATAATGGTGTCTTCTTTAGACTGCGATTTTCCCATTTTTGATAAAATTATCTCGATTCACGACTTTCACGAGTGAGTCCAAGACACAACAAAACCGAAGTGTTTCCATTTGTTAGAATGCTAATGTGACAAAGATATCAAAATCGCGGCGTCAGCCCGGTCGACTCCTCAGGCAGGGTCGCCATGTAGGGAGCGGGGGGTACACAAATGAAACGGATGAATGCTGGATTAATACTGACTATATTCTAGTAATAAGATTCCTATTAATACAGATAAATGCGAGTACATACTTAATATTACACCTCTACAACTAAATAAATAAATAAATATTAACTCCAATAACAAAATGCTTCATCAGTTCTACCTGTACTTGACTTACCTCATTTTATTGACATCTTTCTGGAATAAACCAACAACAGGGTTCAGGCCTAAGCATTGACCAAGAATAAACACCGATTTCATAGCTTGTTGAAATGTAACCACTTGCGATTTGAGCGGTGGGTTATTGAACCTTATGGCTATATCCTGAGGGTGTATTTCTGTAAGAGATTTGTGATTATTTGAAATTTACTTAATTTAAATTTATAGAAACTGTTACTCCTTACCTTTTTTAAGTACCCATATTGGTTTTTTACTGAATTTCCTAAAAACCAAAATTAAAGTTATGATAACATAATTATATAAGAAGCGCACACTGGAGACAAGATGTTTGACATAACTCTGTCTGTCACAGACATTTGCTGTCTTTGTGTTGTGACTGTAATTACTGTTGATACTGCGACTGGTTTGAAAGGACCAAAAAACTGTTTGTCATTACAGATACCTCAACTTTATTAACTTATTGACACACTCAAGGACGTCCATTAAATTGACACTTAACTGATTGACATTATTTTTCATACATTTCATGTCAAAATCACTCCATCAAATCTCTACTAAGAAAGTATTTGAGGTGTCTGAGTACGGGCGAAAGTCATAACATTACATTCAAGTTCTTACCTTGTTTTGAATTCTGAATATTTATTGAAAGCCTCAAAGTTGATATTTTCCAATGCCTTTGATATATCCAAAGGTGGAATATCTGAAAACATGAAAGTATTTGAAAAAATCTTATAAAATGAATAAAGAAAGCAACACACATCCATTGATCTCTTACAAGACAAGCGACTAGCGAAATTTTCAAAGAACATAGAATAGTTTCCAGACGTTAATTTTGTGTTCAAGTAAAAGGTATATAATCACTGTCGCTCGCCCGGACTGTGGCACCACCGAAGGGTGTTATAAGTTTGACATGTCCGTATGTTTGTCTGTGGCATCTTTCCAAAACGTTACTGATTTTAATTTAGTTTCATGGAAAGAGCCCATACCCATGATTGGATAAAAGAATCGTTCCGAATTTTCGTTAGATCACTACATATTATAAAACAAAGTCCCCGGCCGCGTCTGTCGGTCTGTTCGTGATAAACTCAAATACTACTGCACTGATTCTAACGCAGTTTTAAAAAAATAGATAGTGATTGAAGAGGAAGGTTTATATGTATAAAGAATCCCGAAATTCCCATGGGAACGGGCACAACGCGAGTAAAACGTGGGGCGCTGCTAATAGTCTATAATGTAAGATCGAGTAGGTTAGTGTTTTTAGACCGCCTAAAGGCCTCCGAGATGGTCTAACGGTTTCTATAACATACCGTTACTTTTAATGTTAACACTCATGTTGATTTAACTGACTGAGCCGTACTAACATTTAACCAATTGATTTGAACCAATCTGTTATTAAACATCCAAAATTATTTATTCAAAATAAACAGTTTTGGAACAACATGTCAATTTAACGTGCGTGCTTAAACGTTATTTGTTAAAACAAAATTATGTTGTTGTATCCTGTTATAAATCTGTAAACATTATAAATCTATATTTGATATCTATCTAAAGTATATAAACTCATTATTATTATGTTAATTTGTTCGAATAAAATTGGTAGTTATAATTTTATGTCAAAAAGTCAAAAGTTAAATATTTTTATTCAGTATAGAGGCTCTTTTGAAAGTACCACCCATTCGGAAGAACATCAGCAGAGAAGAATGGGCACGAAACTCTGCTGGTTATTAATACAATTTAATACTAATAAGTAAGATTACATGTCAAAATCAGGTTGTGTTGATGTCAGGATGTGACAGCTATTATCAATTATTTCATTGAATTACAGTGCCACCAACTTAACTGTTCAGGTGGGCAAAATGGGAACTACAGCCGCGTCATATTGAATCTATACTATGTTAGTTAGGCTTTATATGATTGATATTGTAGTTTCTTCAATTTTAATGATATCTATAGACTGACTTGCAAGATATGTTTTAATTACCTTTGTTTCTTGGTGAATTTCTTATATTATGTATACCAAATTCTCCACTAGCGACGCTGTCAACTGAACAGATAAGATGGTGGGACTGTACACCGTTTGAGTTTTCAAAGACTCTACCATTCATAGGTAGTCTTCTGACTTTAAACAAATACATATCAATTAATATCAAGCCTGTAATGTCCAACTGCTGGGCCTCTCATCTCACTGTCATCAGTACAGTGAGGAGGATTAGGCGTTAAATTGTCGGTCCCGGTTGTTACAATCGTTAGACCATGATGGAGGCCTTTGGGTGGTCTAAGTTCCGATATCAGGGTTGGCCACTAACCACCTCGAAGTTAAATGTTTCCTTTTAGCTTTAATATGGTACTTTATCTTCGTGTCGTATAACAAAATGATAATAACCCTGTTTATACGGCCAATTACTTCTCAGGAGCGTCTTGGATTGCGCGCCGCAATACTTGTATTTACGAGCAATTGTGTGCGATTACTACTTACGTGTTTTTTCGCACACTAATGCTGTTTCACACGCGATACAGTGAGTGTAGCTAATATGTTGATTGTATATCGAACGATCGATATATACTTAGCTGTGGAATACCATGTAGATGCGCTGATTATGCTAATTTCTTTATAATAACTTACTCGTGAAACTTTTGCTCTCAATTTGGACTACAACCATGTCATTTTAATACAGTTCTACCAACACACTTTGTAAACAACTCAAAAACGAAAGAAACGTAACAGTATCGGAAAACATACTGTTGAGTAACGTCAAAACCAATCCGTCGACGAAACCTACCTCCGAAGACGCTGACGATATCGAATGACGTTACCTTGTTGTATCTAACAAGGTAACGTCATTCGATATCGTCATTTTGTGTGTACATACTACTTAGACAATGTTTCAAATCATACAAAACTAGCTCACCCAGCGAATTTCATACCGCCATATTCTTTTGTACATATTAAAATCAAACAAACCTTGAGACAAAAACGAACACATTAAAGAAAAAAATATCCAAATTGGTGCAGTCCTTTAGAAGTTATGCGCGTACAAATACGGTGATTCATTTTTATTTATGTAGATATTGTGCTTTATTGTAAGTACCAAGTAAATACTGATTAATATAAAGATAGGCTGAATGTAGGTGAAACAACCTGTGTACACCCTCATTTCCAAATTGCCGACCATCGGAATTAATCATTCATTTATTCGAATTGAATGCAGGTGCGTCTGACAGGAAAGTCGCACGATCATTTCTGTCCGGGTTCCGTTTATAAAGAAAGGTCCGGTACAGCCATTGTTGAAATCGTTCTGTGTTTTATTTATTTAACTGTATTTTTTGCTTTTAGAATCTATGATGTAATAACCTAACTTTTTCTTTACCTTAATTAAATGCAGGTGAAAGTATAAAATAAAATAAAATTTTAACGGGACTTAATCTACACCAATATAATAAACCTGAAAGGTTTTTTATTCACTAACTACCAGTAATTCTTGTTGTATTGGATAGCCACGTTCAACGGGAAGGTTATAGGCTATTTTTTATCCTGAAACTCTTACGGGGACGGGCAAAACGCGGGTAAAACCGCGGGGTGCTGCTAGTTTTATCACATAAATGGACAAAAATTTAAAGGGAGAACTAATTTTATCACTAAGCTGTTTAATGAATGCAATACATTAAATTAAAACTTTTCCTGCCACACTTGGAGACGTCTATTAAATGGACACTTAACTAATGTGTCTATTTTTCGTTATACATACATGTATATCTTTAAATCTCTTCTAAAGAAGTATTCGACGTCTCGTCTAGTAAGTAATCAACTACTACCAAAATTGTCACAAAAATGTACAAAATAAATTTCTGAAATAAAAAATAATATTTGATATTAAAAGTATCATTCGTAATATTCACTCGTAGATCATCTGAGTGTGTCTTCAGTCTGAAGCAATTTCAGCCACTTCCGACGTAATTTCGCTCCAAATGAGTTTTTTAAAGGAAAACCGGGTGTCAAGTAATATTTCATTTGAAGGCATTTGATATTAACTGATACCATCTATGAATTAAGGTGCAAATTATTACTTGTAATCCTAAAGGGAAAAGGGTGTTATTTTGACGCGAGTGCGTGTGTGTGTGTGTGTTTATAATTGTATGTATGTTTAGTATTTACTTTGACCACTACAAACATAACAGGCTTTTATCTTAGACTACTTTTAACAATCACTATAGCAAGTAATACACTCCCGGACAAATTCATACACGGTTAATTAGGCCCAAACTAAGCTAAGTATTTGTTATAGAATCGAATTAACTGATTCTCATGATATTCATACATATAAATACTGTAAAGTTTCATCCAAATCCGTCCAGTAGTTTATTCGTGACAGTAACAAAGATACATACATCCTTAGTAGTATAGGATAAAGCCTCGTTCAAGCGTTTTTAAGCGTTTTACTGATCGCCGCAGAGCGCAGTCACCGATTATCTTTTGTTTTTCATAAAAACAAAAGAAAAAAACGCCTCGGTGGTCTAGTGGTATGTGCACTTGCCTGCCAAGACTGAGGTCCCGGGTTCAATTCCCGGGTCGAGCAATAACATGTTTCCTACTTTTCAAACATGGCTCGAGTTTGAGATCACCAACCCGCATTAGGCAAGCGTGGTGATTACGCCTAATCCTCCTCACTGTACAGATATCTTCAGTGACATGAGAGGCCTTTGCCCAACAGTGGGACATTATAGGGTCATACTTTTTTTTTATTTTTTCATAAAAAACGCAAGAAACTAAGTTAAAAGCAATCGAGTCTCTACTACGTTATAACTTAAAAAGTATCTTCTGTAAGCTTAGGATTATTTTCGTCGCTCAACAGAATTAAAGATAAAAGCAATCAAATTATATTTTTATAAGAAGTTACATAGCTCGGTATCAAATAATGTTCTTTATTTGTCGCCAAATAAATATCAAAGTTTCATATTCGTTTGCTTGTAACATCAATCGAAATTACGGAACGATCTTATATAGGCTAAAGTATCTAAACATATACGCTAAGGAATTATGATTTTGTAACATGTCAATATCTTTATATTCATTTCTACTATGTTTTAATATTAAAATTATTTATAACAAACTTACATCGTAGGAAATGTTTGTTTGTTCCCAGTTAAAAAGTTTCTTTTAGCACAATATATACCCAAGTAAAATCATAGTTTATTGGATCCTATCTTAACCGACCTCATATTATAACTAGCAGCGCCCCGCGGTTTTACCCGCGTTGTGCCGGTAGGAATTTTGTGATTAAAATTCTTATAACCCTCCCGTTGAATGTGGCAAAAATAATTATCGAATCGGATTGGTAGTTTCTGAGATTAGCGCGTTCAAACAAACAAACTCTTCAGCTTTATTATTTTACTAACAGCGCCCCGACTATTTACTCGCGTTGTGTCCGTTCCCGTGGGAATTTCGGGATGAAAAATAGCCTATAGCCTTCCTCGATAAGTGGACTATCCAACACTGAAAGAATTTTTCAAATCCGACCAGTAGTTCCTGAGATTAGCGCGTTCAAACAAACAAACAAACTCTGTAGCTCTATAATCTATAATCTCTATCTATAATAGATAAGTATAGATGTTGGGCAGGAAAAAATCCCCCTTTTTCTAAAATAAGTACAGATGTTATAATTTTACATGTTGATTTCTTTTAAACAAAACTACAGGTCATCCATATCTGTTCATATTGTTCATACTGTTCATATTGTTCTCTCAAAGCCTCTTAATTATAAGAAAAATATGTTTTTATAACAATAAAGGGAATTAAGTGCTTGTACTGTGTGTAAATTATCGTCTGACAAGTATTATTTTTGCAACTCTTCCGGTCGGTGTCCTAATGGATTTATTTCCACCCTTCATAGATTTATAGGCCACCTTCTAGATACAGCCTCTAGATAAAGATATGGTTACTTATTTAATGCACTGAATATCAAGAGATTTATTGAGTTATTCATTACAATAGTTTTGTCGTATAGTTTAGCATTGATACTACTATATATACATTCACAAATCTATACTAATATTATAAAGCTGAAGAGTTTGTTTTGTTTGTTTGTTTGTTTGTTTGTTTGTTTGTTTGTTTGTTTGTTTGTTTAAACGCGCTAATCTCAGAAACTACTGAACCGATTTGAATAATTCTTTCACTGTTAGATAGTCTATTTATCGAGGAAGGCTATAGGCTACATTTTATCCCAAAATTCCCACGGGAACGGGCACAACGCGGGTAAAACCGCGGGGCGCTGCTAGTACTTTATAAGAATACTAGCAGCGCCCCGCGGTTTTACCCGCGTTGTGCCCATTCCCGTGGGAATTTCGGGATAAAATGTAGCCTATAGCCTTCCTCGATAAATAGACTATCTAACAGTGAAATAATTATTCAAATCGGTTCAGTAGTTTCTGAGATTAGCGCGTTTAAACAAACAAACAAACAAACAAACAAACAAACAAACAAAACAAACTCTTCAGCTTTATAATATTAGTATAGATATAATTGACACCCAGACGTCGTCGCCAACAACTATGTCTTCGCATATTGTTGACTCCAGACGGGAATCGAACCCGCAACCCCCGACACAGTAACCGCTCTCACTGCCACTGTGCCTACGGGCTTGTTGTATTAATATCATAAATAGTGATTCAAAACATCGATATGATGGAAAAAATATAGATAAATATTATATACATTTAAATAATATGGAGCGAGCAAGCGAAACTGTATATATTGTCACAGAAACAGAAAAGGTATTGTTGCGCAAAAAGGTTAACGATATTTTTTTTAAAGTTCGCTATTAAATTCCTGCCCCTTTGTATTGTATACCATTGCAATGTTATAAATGTGCTGTACTGTACATACTCTGAACTGTGATGCAAAGAGCCCAAACCGTAATTAAGTGTTATTTAAAAGAAATATCTAATTCAATATCTCTTCCTTTGAGAAATAATGCAATATATCCTTAAAGCAAATTAAATTAAATATCAATTCCTGACTCCATTACTCCAAACCCCAATTTCATTACGTTCTAAAACTATTCGTAGTATCTAACATCATGGAGTATTCTCAATAGATTTAGTGTATTTTCTTCGTGATAATAGTGATTCATTGGTCCGGTCCTTCGCCCCGCGACAGTTGACAAGGGACTCGGCCTGAGGACCTGAAGCCGTTTGACATGAACTCGGCCAAGCATTGTTCTATTAGGCCGATTTTATTTGATTTGCGGTAGTTGAATTTCAATTGGAATTTAAGAAAATAAATAAATATATACACAAATTCACACACGGTTCATTAGACCCAAACTAAGCTCTAAGCTTTTACTATGGATTTTAACTAACTGATATTATTACATATACACACAAAAATACGTTAT
Organism: Cyclophora punctaria; assembly: GCA_951394245.1. Lineage (NCBI taxonomy): Eukaryota > Metazoa > Arthropoda > Insecta > Lepidoptera > Geometridae > Cyclophora > Cyclophora punctaria. Next base: position 2,559,824 of record OX596171.1, on the reverse strand, counting down.
ATGAATACTAGCCGCGCCCCGCGGTTTCATCCGCGTTGTACCCGTTCCCGCGGGAATTTTGGAACATAATGTATTCCATGTGTTATAATGATGTTAACCTATATTACTGTAAAGTTTCATCGAAATCCGGCCTGTAGTTTTTTCGCGAAAGAGTAACAAACATACATACTATCCATACATCAATCCATCCTCACAAACTTTCGCATTAAGTCATGTCTCTATTGTCTCATGCTAAGCTTCAAAAGAAGAAATTAATATTTAAAATACTGAAGTCACATTTTTAATCAACACCCACGCCTAGAAAACGGTGTATTCATTAGTTAAATTGAATTCTCAATTAATTACTTTCCTTCACAATTAATAATGAAACAATTCTATATTTATTCATCCAAAATGATTTATTTCAGGCAAATAACTTTATGATTACAATTTTGTATTAAAATGAAGCGCTTGGACCTTGATTTTACGACCGACAGTTGTGTCGTTGTCATATTGAAAGGTTTAAAGGTAATACAAGTTGTAATTATTATATTTTGAGGTGATTGATTCATTCTCTAAGTTATATTGCTTTTTACTAATTGTCTTGTTTTTAGTTTAAGAATTTGTGGACATATATTTTGCGCAGGAATTGTAGTAAGAACACTTCAAATTTTAAGATTAGTTTACTTTTAGAGTTAATTTTAATTCATACAAATGAATTTCAATTTGATACCCGAATAATTCGACAAACAATTTCCCTCAATTGTTTCGTGTGTTGGGGTTTTATCTTTTAGAAAATAGTATTTTGTGTGTTGGGGACTATTGTATATTTTGGAATGTGTGTTTTTTTGCAATGCAATGCAAATTTTTGGAATGCAATTTCTATGATGCATTTATTAAGCAGTTTCTTTCTATACTAATACTAAAAAAAGAAGAGATATTATTTGTAAGTTTTTATGTTGGTACTAATGTCCGGATTTTTATCCAGAACATTTTATTTGCAAAAGGCACAACTCGGCTCTGCTAGTCTATACTAATATTATAAAGAGGTATTTTTTTTATTTTGCTTGTAATAAATAAAATAAAAATACATTTATTTCCTTTCCCTTTCGTAAACAAAACCCATTTTCATAAACACAAGCATGTACACAAATAAACCGTACTTGTAACATCATCCTAAGGCGTATCTAACGAAGTGACGAGCACCTTGATAAACATGTACGTTGTGTAATTGCATGCGATATTGAATTGCGGTTATGTTGCTTTAATTAATGCCTACTAAAGGCTCGACGCTCCAGCCTCCACCATGCAATGTAAACAATTATTTTCACAGCAATTACGCCCTCCGGCTATCTTTCCCCGCCCCCTAACTTAATATATAATTTTAATATCATTTACTTTAAATTACTCTTTTGTTATGGAAGATTATAATGGTGACAAAATTGCCTTTTGAATTAATTTTTAATAGGCAATTTTGTCACGTTGGCTCTCTATATTTTTATGATAAATTGTGGAGAGAAAAGAGAATATTATTTAATGAGGTTGTTCAGTAGTTGTTCTATCTAGAGATACTTAGTTGAGAGTTCATTGGCATTGAGAGAGGTAACTGTAGTGCAGACGCTTTCTATTAAACCTAAAGCCCACCAAGCCTGAGGAAATGACGATATCATATTTTAACTAGCATCCAGATGGCCAACTAGGTATTCGGTCAAAAGCTAACAAATAAAAACACACTATATAACGCAGTATTTAATTTAAAACTCTATTTGTTTGTCAATAAGTGTTAATTCGGATCCAGTTCTTGTCATTGAACGTGTCCTGGTCACTACCAGTTAACCAATTTAATTGCTTTTGAATGCGTTTCCATCGAGAGGTATCGTCTTTCATGTCGTCTTTACTCTAAAAAATAAAGGGTCTTATGCAAAAGATGATTTAGATAAAGATTGAACTGTTTGCCAACTGATGTTTGAAAAGATAAAAGAATAAGATAGAAGATAGGTATGGCAAGTATGTATCTTTATCTAAGTAAGGAAATAATTCGATTTGTTTGGGCATTTAAGAGCAACCTTACCAAAAAGTAAATGTAAAGTTTGAAGCGATACAATCATTGAGCTAATAACAAACTTCAAGCTGTTATGGTGACACAGTTCTACAAAACCGCAGCATATCAACTATCTCCCTCTAAAAAGCCGATCTTTTTCTTCATCGAGTAGATGGTCAATCTGACCAATCCTGGTGTCAGAGTTATTGAGCCGCCAAAGGCCCCTAACATGACTCATGTAACGACTACTGTCCGTAGAAAGTTACCGGGACCGACGGCTTAACGTGCCCTCCGAAGCACGGAATCATCTTACTTTTCGGGCAATCTGGTGATTCAGCCTGCAATGCCCTAACTAAACTGAGGACAGTCTAACAAAGAGATTTTTTGTGAGATATTGTTCCCACCGGGAATCGAACCCGGAACCTCCAGATCGTGAGCCGAGCGCTTAAACCACAAGACCACGCTGTTTAAAAATCCGATGAGCACGATATTAAAATAAAATAAAAATAAAATAGAAGAGAGGCATTAGATAAAGGTGTTTCAATGTTTGTGACGAACTACGGTCATTGTGAATAGCTTCATAAAGATTGTGGATCCAATCTTGGTATTTTTTCTGGTCCATCTCATCCAATCTCGGAAATTGGGGGTCTCTGTCGACAACTCTTTCGTTGGGTTTCTTAAATAAATTAGAAATGCAATTAACCTACCATTGCGTAGATAAAGCGCAGATGTACTAATGGTCGATATTCATAGCTATGCAATAAGTTATTATTTAGAGATATTTTATTTCGATTTTCTCATCCACTGCCTAAATTGAAAGGACTCTTGCCCATTTGCCCTTTGACGGCAAGGTTATTATATGATTGAGCCTGAGATTATGCCTGATTTTTGAACTCAAAAAGACCTTAAATCATAATCAAAATACCACGACCAAATAATGGCAAAAATTGAACCCAAATATTTAGTTTATTTGACACAAAACCCGATTGAGTTTACACTTAAATGTAAAAGCCAGTTTTGACACTAAGATCTTATAAGGTTTAAATTAAATACAGTTAGAAGGTGGGTTATCGTCTAAGGTCATCTAAGGGTTATCTTTCTATTTACAATAAAATCAACTATCTCACCTCAAACTGGTTAATGCTATTCAACTTCCTTATCTCTTTAGATCGTCTATAGTTAAGATTTGGATTGAAATATCTTCTGTTTATTTGGTTAAGAGGTATCTGTTCCCTTCGCTTTAAGTTTCCAACGAGGATAGCGTCCGAGCTAACTAATGAATTAGTTACGGCAGCACATGTCAAGAGAATGAGCAACGATAACATCGCGGTTCATAGCAGAGAGGAAATATAACGTTTCAAAATAGAAATGGTAATATAACTTTTACAATCGAATATAAAAAAATATTTTGTAATAGTTCGGGCGTACAGTGGTTATGCTGAAACAATTTAAGACGATTGTAGAATTCGTGGCGTAGTTTGACTCGGCGATGATAGAAGATACATATTGTTAAGCTACGTGCATCTCATACACTACTTGGGTGACCAATATAGTGATATTTCTACGTGGTAACGAGCTTTGAAAGGCACTATTATTTATTTAAAACGGGAACTTACGTACGACGGAGTGCGGGGAGAGACGCTGTCGCGAGCGCTGCACCCACCTCCTGATGAAGGCTACCGTATGTGGCCGAAACGTGTCGAGGAACTCTCGACAGTAGTCTCCGTCGTACGTAAGTTCCCGTTTTAAATAAATAATAATGACATTAACGTACGTTTCAATTAATTTGAAAGGCACGTTAAATAATCGGTTTCGACTTTTTAATCGATTTTTTATTTCAAAATGTACTGCAATGCACTTGTCAAATGTATAAAAATAAAATAAAGCTAGTTTGTCTGAAAGCGCTAATTAGAAACTACCAATCCGAATTGAATATTTATTTTTGTAATGCCACATTCAACATAGGCTTTTTCATCCCAAAATTCCCACGGGAACTGGCACAACGTGAGTAAAACCTGGTGCTGCTAGTAAAAAATAGTTCTAAATAAAATTCTTCGGTACGTTCAAATCGTTTTTAATGAAGGAGATGTAAAGAATACAACATTATAAATATACACGCAAAAAGAAAACATTCCTAAAAAATTAAGTTCCTGAGAAGGGGAAAAAAAAATGTTCTTAAAGTGGTAAAACTAAATAATTATTTAAACACTATTAAGTGCTATTAAACTCGTGTGTAAACATGAATCAAGTATAAAACAAATACATTCCAATTATATTGATAACCATCTGATTCCAGTAAACGACTTGAGTAATTATTTTGCACTCACGCTAACAACGTCATAGAAACTAGAATATTATTTAAAACTATTTGTTAAAAAATATTTAATTAAGGGTGTACCACACGTACCACAACCACACCACATCGCAGCGACAAAATGTGGCCAAGGTCAAGTGTGAATAGTGTTGCTGCACATTTTTACAGTTGCGCTGTGATGCCGACAAGTTGTTGTGGTTGTGTTGACGTTGGTAGCCGTGATGTGGTTGTGTACTGCAGGCACAAAAGTTTGCTCTGTTGCTGGTGGTTGCGATGTGGCTGCGATGTAGTCAGTATCACTGACGTGGTCAATAATTACGGTAATTTGACCGTCTCATTTTCAATATAAATTCTGCGCCCGCTCATGTGGTGTGGTTATAGTTGAGGACTTGAGGCGTGGTTGAGGTGTAGTCACGTATCCCAACCACGTCTTAACTACAACCCTTAATAAGGCTGTATTAAATCGAGCGAATTTACAAGCTGCAAGCAGATCTCGCTAAATTGCGGCCTCACAATTTGTAAACTACTAGAAAACTCGAGGTCAACGACGTGTAAGACAAAGATTCCGACGAATCAAGAATCTTCGCTTTTTTAGAGTCAGTTAAACATAGGAGCAGGTTCTATAAAACAAGAGAGTAGATACGCTATCATACACTGCTTTTCGATTTTACCGTAGTATTTTCTTAGTTTAACGAGGCCCTATTTGAAGGCATTTTAAAGCGTTATTTCAAAGTAGTTTAACCCCTTTATGTTTCCCCTCTAAATACGTACCTGTGTGTAACGTATGTCTACGAAATTAAACTAATTGCCTACAAAGGCTCCTAAAGTAAAATTCTTTAATGGTCAGTAACTTTCCTTACATTTGATATAAACAAAAGAAAGTTGTTTATGTAAAGTGATTTAAAATCGATTAACTTAAAGATTATGTTTTGGTTCCGTACAAAATTATATATTTTTAACACCTCTACACTTGTTCGTATTGCTTTTAAACGCTATTCTCTTGAACGGAACCTTATAAGAAAATGAAAATAATATGTTTGACTATTTTACCCATACTATTGAACTGACCATTGAGTATTAAAATCTTCATCTTCATACCAATATTTTGAATAAAACCACAGTTCAAATGACTTGACATTTTGACAGCTGATAACTGACTTGACAATAAAATGTCAGGAGCTCACCGCGGGCGCTTGTCAATAAGTCCAAAGCCCATTGTATGCGTTTTGAACCCTCGTACTATTGATTTAGAACTAACATGTTGAAAGGTCACATAAATACACGCGACTTCAATAATAAACAATGCAATTGACGGACACAATCACTGTCATACATATTTTGAACTCTATCAGCAACGTTATTAAGGACGAATAAAACTAATTCGATAGAAATCTCAAAAGAAAAATAAAAAGATTACAAATAACTCCATACTTTCTTGTTTTGTTGTGTTAGAAATTGTTGGGATATAAAAACGTGAGTCCGGTTTTGGTTATCAATAGAACAGAACCCTAAACAGTTTTACGGGCAAAATTACTAGTGACTAATAATAGGCATTAAAACTTTGTGACGGAGACTGACACTAAGCAATTGCTCAGTGGAATTTATTTGATTACTAACACTTTTTGAGCAACCATGGCGCAGAAGAACAGTAAGAGATATATTTCTTTTTGGCTTCCTACAAAACGTAAGTATTATTAAACAAAAAGAAAATATTGTTTACTTGAAGTTTAAGGAATAAATTATTGCTATTATGCACACCTAATGAGCACAATTTCCACCAACCAGAATTTTAAACGATATTGAGCCAATTAATAATAGTAGTAATGTATGTAAGTATGTATTAGCCTGTAATGTCCCACTGTAATAATAATAATAGTAGTAGAATCAAATAATTCTACAATCAGCTATTCTACATCATGAGGTAAATTTTAATGAAAAATGAACTTACATAAATATCTCCAATGATTTTAATATTCCAAACTAAAGTTTTGAGAAGTGTCGTAATAAGTTGTCCACACTGGTCACATACATATTAGACGGTATTTATTTTTTCCATTTATACTGTCCCACCTTTGAGCAAAGGTCTCCTTCAACATCTTCCAAGCGTGCTTGTCTTGAGCTTTTGACCAATCCCGGTCCAAACGAGTTCGTCATGCCATCAGTGGGGATTATGACACTATAAAAATGATAATTATATACTAGGGTTTTTGAATGGAAATAATACAAAAAATATTTTTTTACAGAGAATAAAGTAAACGTATCAAAATTGAAAGTAAAAACTGCAGTTACTTTCCAAGAATCGCTGAGAATGACAATGTTTGTAGGACAAGTGTTTTCCCTTATGCCAGTCAATGGAATCTGCAGCAGTAATTCTGCTAATGTGTGGTAAATATGAGCTAACTTTGCAAACCATGATATTTATTCGAAAGTTTGTGAGGATGGATGGATGTTTGTTTGTTACTATTCAAACCTCCTAGGCCCTAGACCGATCTGGACAAAAATAAACTCATTTTTTGAAATTGTATGACTCTTTTTATTCCACTTTTTGGGGTACAACGCGAATAAAAGCATGAGGCGCTTCTAGTTTATCATAAATTAACATCCAGCTTCATTTTGAAAGAGCAACCGTTCTCTTTCGTCACAAAAGAGAGCATACATGTCATTTATTCAAAATTTGTCCCACGGATGGATATGAAGAAATGTCACAATAATTCTGTGATTTCATCTGGGCTAGATTCGTTCAGTTCAGTTGGACATACCACTACATTGAAACTTCGATTGTCCTAGTACTTTATCATCGAATTGCTGTGACTGAAAGTTTCAACAGTTCAGTAACTGGACTAAATCGCGAAGTAAGATATTATGGACATGAAAGGATCCTACTGCTGCACTCAGAAACGTTCATTAAATCTACACGTAACTAATTCATGACAAACTCATTAACTAAATCTCTACTACGGAAGCATTTGACTTTGTCTCTGAGTAAGGACTATGATATTATTGTTTCTTTCCTTACTTTAAGGTTCACCAAGAAGTCATGGAGATGTGTTTACTCATTCCTTTCTCTATGCGGTCAAATGTTCATGACGATAATGTGCATCAACAAAGTAGTACAATACGAGGCAACACTAATGGGAACATGTAAGAGTACTTTGTTTCTTGAATTGAGAGCATGTACCTACTTGTTGGCTGTTGGATCCGGATTTTAGGACTCGCACTTAAGGATCCTTTCGGATCGGGGTGTCGGCGCGTCTATAACTTTCTTTTGACGATAATGTGAGTGACAACAAAACGAAACTTGACAAGGGATGATTAAGTAAAGAAGAAAAAGTAGCTTGTATCTCACTGCTGGGCAAGTACCTCTTATCTCACTGATAACAGTACAGTGAGGAGGATTAGGCGTAATCACCACGCTTGCTTATTGCGGGACTTCTTCTCGCTCTCGAAACCCGAGCTGAAAATATGCTTAGCCGTGATCTATATAAAAAGATTTGCCACTGGGACGTCCATTCAAATACATATCCAACACCCGACAAGTAGGGACGGGCTGTGACATAATGACAATTGTCAAGTTATCGCCACAAATAAGTCTGGGACATGTTAAGATTGAAAATCACATGTCAACACTTTCTTTATTCGAAATTCCTGGCTTGTTCTACTGACTAGTGGATTCCTAGACATCCTTACATTGGTAGAGTAAATTGTTTTATCTATTATTTTACCTACCAATGAACTAGTTGGTACTGGTTGCGGTAGATTATGAGTATATTTGAATTAAGTCTTTAACCGAATGCAAAATGCTGTGTAAGAGAGTAAAACGGCATTCGCTAACCGACTTGTCTGAATGATATTTGGTTCATAGGTAAAGGTCTTGTTGCCTATCAGAACCAGCACATCAAATATGTAGTTTACGTCCAATTGGTTCGTGACTTCCCCTCTCTTATCTCATCAAAATATCGCTTAAATTTCATGTGTGGTATCTTACGAGTCTAACTTGTGTTTATTCTACAAAATTCACATTTTAACTATTACGTTTCAGCTCCAGTAATCTTCTACGCAACTGCTTGCATCGCAATGACCATGTTCTTCTTCATAGCCACAAAATGGCCGACTCTAACGCACTGTATACAGAAAACTGAGGAACTGGATCCAAACTTCGACAGCAAACTTAGAAACAAGTGTAACATTACTTGCGCCGTTGTTCTTGTTTTGTCTTTGTGTAAGTCAGGTTTAAGTTAAATCAAGTTTCTGTTAATCAACAAAGTAACTAGTTAAGTCCTTAACCACGAGCCGCTTTCAAATAGTTCCTTATCGTTGTCGTTTTAAATAGAATTGCGGGATAAAAATAGGTCTTTGCAACTTGATAGAACGAATTTAGAGATACAACATAATTTATATTATCTATGAAATAAATAAATACGATACTTGATACAATTAAAAATAAAATAGGATCATATTCTAATACCAAAAGCCAAAATGATTTGCATTTGTGCTACTGCATTGAATACCTTGAATCAAATATTCATAACGTAGCTCAGTGCCAAAAAGAAATTGCGACTTTAAATATATTGTTTGCAAGCCAAATTCAAATTGAAAAATAAGCTAAATTAAAATACAGTTAAACTTGTTTTAAGTTTAAGTAGTTGACGCAATATCTAATGCCAAACCAAATTGTTTTACTTTTAAGGAGACAGTTTTTTTAAGTATATTTTCTTATTATAATAAAAGTGGAGATATAAAAATCAATCGTGGTTTATTTGTCTCGCTAAAACTCGAGAGCCGATTTAGCTGATTTTGATTTATTTGTCGTAGTCTAGGGCACCTGCCCTAGATAAACGGTTATCAGTAACGGAATAAATGCCGATGAAACCGAAAGGCACAGCTAGTTTTAAATAGATTTGATGATTTAAGTAGGTAGTCTATACTATTATTATAAAGAGGTAACATTTGTAGGTTTATTTGTTTATTGTCGGAGCTAATCTCGGGAATTTCCATTCCGATTTGGATAATTATTTTTGTAAAAGATAGCTGAATTGAACGGGAAGGTCATTTTTCACCCGAAATTGGGCAACGGGCACGACGCGGGTGGGACCGGGGTGCGCTGCTAATGATATCATAAAGAGCTCCTAAAAAATATTAAATTACTCCTTATTAACCAAATGTTTGATATTGGTGTTTAACAAACGTCAACTCTCTCTCTCAACAATCTTAATATTTCTCTTTCAGTTGAACATGTTCTATCATTGCTGTCTGCTTTAGCCGGAGCTGAAATCTGCTATCCAACGATGACCAACACACACGAAAGATTTGTCAAACATTTCTATCCGTGGGTATTTAATACATTGCCTTACTCTCCAGTTTTAGGAATTTTGACCCAGGTAATATAACATTAAGGGTAGGTTGTTTTAAGTTATTCGGGGCGATCGGACACCCACGAATTTTAATTTTCGTACATCTGTTGAAACTGACATTTTGTGTTAACGATTACGCTTACGCACCAGTTAGCGTAAGCTGAAGCAACTCGCCCTTAGTATACCAATCCGTAGTGGGCAAGTATGGTGATTACGCCTAATACCTACCGTACGAATATCTTCAGTGAGACGAGAGGTCTTTACCTAGCAAACATTATTTTTTTAACGTTACATACTACTTAACAATGTAATGTCTTGCTGGTCGACCTCTAGAGGGAGAAAGCCAACCCTTGATTCAGTTTTTTAGAGTTTATTGTCGTTGTTTCATTGTCTCTGATTCACGGTACTGACACGTGTTGAGTTTCCTTCCTAAAGGCCAGCAAAAAAAATATCTCAGTCTGTGCTTATATTTTTTTTTAATTATTTCAGCTTTCGTTAATTGCAGAAAAAGGTTACCTATAAATAACATGCCGAAGTTCTGAGACGCCGTCTTAGATGTAGTAAGCTTATGATACTCTTAAGCTCATAATTAAGATTTTATACAAGATAATTCACCTAATCAGGCTTTAATATACTTTTTAAACGACTTTTACGAGCTCCCTTGAGGAGCAGTATGTTAGTCTTTGTAGGGTAAATCGAGGGTGAGAGCTATTACTGTTAATTAAAGTCTTGGCATACATTCTCAAAGGTCCTAAGAGGGTAATCCATTGATGCAGTTCTTAGTAAAACTTTGTGACATATTCCAGTGTACTTTGTCAGTGTTTTATATAGTCGTTTATCATTCTTGGTTCTGGTTCTCTTAGAGTGCCTGTCCATTGATGCGGAGCTAGGCTGCAGAGTGGAGAAACGGATAAATATAAACCAATAAGATTGCATAAAATCTCCGGTCAGATATTTTATGCAATCCTATTGGTTAATATTTGTCCGTTTCTCCGCTCCGCCAGCTGCCAACTGCCCCACTCAGAGACGTCCATTAAACAGATGTTGATGTTTAAACATCAAGTGTTTTGAAGCTGTCAGTGTCAAGCTGTGGGACGGTAGAGTAAAAAAGTAATCCCCTTGTGAAGTAATCCTTAAAATACTTTTAATCATAGGTAAGCATGCACCTATACCATCCTACTGGTGAGCAAAGGCCATCCATCTCACTGAAGATTTAGTACATTAAGGAAGATTAGACGTAATCACGCTTGCCGCTTGCGTTAACAATAGCAAAACATACTAGAGGTATATCAATAATACTTTTTAATCCATAATGTTCGCAGTTTCTTCACTTCCAGTCAACGTTTATTTGGAACTTTTCCGACTTATTTGTTATAATTATGAGCTACTACTTAACTTCGCGGCTCGAGCAAGTGAATAGAAAGTTACTTTTGGCGCAAGGAAAGGTATGAATTAATTTTCTTTCTAAAATTTGAAAAATGCAAGCGGTAAGTTAACTAACTAATTTTAACCCCTTCCTAACGCAAAAAGATTTGTCATAAGGTTTAAGTCGATGTCTGTGTGTTCGTGTGTATATGTGAAAGAGCTTTTACCAATAGAACATAGTTTTACAATCAGCAAAGCGTCTACTATCCACTTAAATGGACAATTTCTGTAACTCTAACTAATAGCGATGTTTTGAACAAGTACCAGCAGTTTCTTGTTCTTGTACATTTCCATTGAACAGTTGATGGCGTTTCAGTACGTCTAGTCTAACACTAGTCAAACAGAATATTTCTTAAAATTCATAAGTTTTAGATACCAATTATTATCAATGAACCTTTATACGTTTTCTTGTTTAAATTTTAGAAGGAACACTGAGTTTCTTAATTAATATAAATTAACGATACTGTAAAAACCTTTGATTGGTTCTCAAGGTAAAAGCTCCCAACGTATTTTCGATTGAAGTCTGAGAAGTTGAATAAAATAACCTTTGACAAAGTTTTAGGAGCAATAAAGAAATTTTTATGTAGTAATAATTATTCATTCATCAACAGTATAGCAAGTTAACAAGCTGTAAGTGAGTGAATTCTTAAGAAAAGAAGTAACTTAGTTTTATCGGGAAACTATTTGTTATTTTAACAAGTTCAAGAAATAGGGTTCTACATCTATCCTATGTCTATATGTCTGGGCAAAGGCCTAGCAGTGGGACATTATAGGCTATTACTTTATGTGTACTTCTTTGATTTTCTTAAAACTGCTGGATATGTATATCGACGTAGGGTTATCTTCTTATATATAAAATTCTCGTGTTACAATGTTCGTTCCCGTACTCCTCCGAAGCGGCTTGACCGATTCTCATGAAATTTTGTGAGCATATTGAGTAGGTCTGAGAATCGGCCAACATCTATTTTTCATCCCGAAATTCCCGCGGGAACGGGTACAACGCGGGTGTAACCGCGGGGCGCAGCTAGTTGTATATATATTTTGTTATCATTGCAGTATTTACCAGAACAGTTCTGGAGGAACACCCGCGAAGAGTTTGGTAGAGCGACGTCATTGGTCAGAAAGGTAGATGACGTCATCAGCGGCATCGTCTTCATATCGTTTGCTAACAACCTGTTCTTCATTTGTTTGCAACTGTTTAATTCTTTGGAGTAAGTTTGACGCCCGTACTGAGTGTCATCAAATGCTTTGTCAGCAGAGATTTAATGTGTGATAATATCATGTAATGTATGAAAAATTACATCAATTACTTAAGTTTCGATTAAATGTACGGCTCTGAGTGCGGCAGTAAAAGTACCTTCAATATTTCTTGAGCTTTGAAGTCTATAGATAGATATGCTCAAACCGTACACACTAAATAGTTATTTACGAAATGTAAGTTCTATATTCAATTTTTTTTATTGGGAGCATTACATTAAAAAGTGATTTGAAATGTCTTCTTGTCAAAAAGAATAATTATTAGTAGTTCTATTCGGGTATTCAGTTTGTTTCTTGTTGGTGTTCTTGTAATAGTATTTATTTATTTTAGGGATGGCATCAAAGGTACTGGTGAATGTAGCAGTCACACCAAGAAGTAAGTTGTTTTGCACATAATACATTTACCTATAAACTATTCCAGTGCTTTATTTCCTTGAAAGAAAATCCAGCATGGGGCGTTTCTAGTTCGTATGGTTGCGTCAAGAGTCGCATGCTTCCTATGTAAACTTCAACCTACTGATACAACCACTGACAAATTAACATCATACTTTTCATCCGATGGTGTGAAATCTCGATGCCAAAAGCGCAAGATACACGTAGTGCGAGTGCGGGCTGATTGCGGACCGGGTGCGGGCCGAGTACGGACCGGGTGTTAGCCGGGTCGCGTGACGTCACACTGGCCCTCAGTTGCACTCTGTTTTCTTTGCCCTTAAACCAATCTACTATGTTTACCGGCCATATTCTGTTTTAGAGCTATTTTCATTTTTATCTTCCAGAACAACACTACTGGGAGGATACGAGACAGCCGCCTATTTCTTTTTCTCCCTCGTCTTTTTAATATCGAGATCAGTAGCAGTTTCTTTGATTGCTTCTCAAGTGAATACTGCATCTACTGTACCGGCTCCAGTGTTGTATGATGTGCCTTCTCCAGTGTACTGTGTCGAGGTAAGTCGTATTATATACGCAGTTCGTATTGATAGGTATGAACATAATGTTGTTAACATACGGTGGCTGCAACAGTGTAAAGATTGCGGTAGCTGCAGAAGACAGCAACTGTCAGCTGTCTCATTATGTGTTTGTAGTCTGCAGAAAGTCTAATTTTAGTATGAATCTCTAATCTCCTCAATCTATTAAACTGCTTCGCCATTGCCAATGTCACATGGACTCACCTCATGATACATTTTGTTTTAACTAATTAAATAAAGTAAAGTAAAGTATAAGCCTGTATTGTCCCACTGCTGGGCAAAGGCCTCTCATCTTATGTGAGATGAGAGACCTTGGCCCTTTGATTATGAAAAGAAAGATTCCGTGCTTGGGAGGGCACGTTAAGCCGTCGGTCCCGGTTACTTTCTACGGATAGTAGTCGTTACATGAGCCATGTCAGAGGCCTTTGGCAGCTCAATAACTCTGACACCAGGATTGGTCAGGGTGACCATCCACTCGATGAAGAAGACTTTGTAGTCTTTTTAACTTATACTTGTGTATATTACGAACAATATTGTAATTTAATAATGAATGAGAGAAATCAATTTTTCCATCAACCAACGAATTGATTGATTCATTGCGGACGAGAAACTAATAAATTGACGTATATTAAATTATAAATTGGATCTTTGAATATAAATAAACCTAATATTGATTAATTATTTTATATTTTTCTTATTGCAAAGGTACAAAATTAGCTTTTTAGGCAACTATCAGGAATCAGTTAGCAAGTCAACTATGTACTACTTTATAAAATACCTGTCTTAATACATCGTTATTTTAATAAAATATATCAATTGGCATTTTTCATTTTCTATCATTTGGCATTTTCTATCTGCACCCACCATGCAAGTAGGAATGTAAAACTGTTGGTCCGAATTGTTTAAATCCCATACCATACTGCAGTTAGTCCTAAGATAGTCTACAAACAACACCTAGGGTTCAATTCATAACCTACCATAACCTACTCAACTTTTTCTTACTTTTACATATATTTCAGGTACAAAGGTTCCTGGACCAGGTTGCCGGAGATAAGGTGGCTCTCAGTGGTCTTCAGTTCTTTCTGGTCACTAGAGGATTGCTGCTAACGGTAATAAAATAGTTTTGAAGTAACATCTTTTAAAGTCTATCTAAAGCCCATTTATCTATCACTATCACATGACTATGGCATTGTCTAGAAGATGATAATTATCTCAAATTACCTGTAGAGATTGATTGTTTGGAGCGGCTGGTAACAGCTATCCTATCCATATCTATATCTATCTTCTGACTGATTCCAGGTGGCCGGCACGATAGTGACGTACGAGCTAGTGATGTTCCAGTTCAACTCTCCTTCTCCCTCTAACGTCATACAAAACATCACTACTACGGCAGATACCTTGTTAACGACTCCTACATAATGTATTATGACTTAGTTTTTGTGTAGAACTGAGATCTGTCTTTACGATCCATATATATTACACGATAAGTTTTGATCAAAATAAATAAAATAATTTCTCAAATTATGAATTGAATTATTACCTTTTTAATAATGGCTGTCATTTAATATCCTTTTAATTAGATCAAGCCGAAATCAAGCATCACCTAACTGACCCACTGAGAAACGTCCATTACATCAACAATTAACTAAATAGCATAATTTTTCATACATAACAAGGAAGTATTTGACGGTTCTGAGTAAGAGAAGACTTAGACTATAAAACTAACTACAGTTTTGACTTCTTATAGTATACCCAACCAAGCTCATAGGGCCGAAACTGCGTTAAGCGTACGCCCGTTTACTTTTGTATGAAGTCGCACGCGACGGTTCACTTTTGTATGAAACAGCAAGCGGCGGGCGCACGCGACGGGCGCACGATTAACGCAGTTTCGGCCCTTAATGTTAAATTATTTGATTCATACTTGGAAGACATTTTATGATAAAGTATATTACGGTTAGTAAAGTGTAAGTCAATCCTAACTTCCTAACAAACGTAAAACCTTGCCATCTCACACAATACTCCAGTTTAATCAACGTTCATTTCATTAAACCTCAAAAACAAATACTATCAGAAGCCACAGACTTGGCTTAAGTAACGGCATTCGTTCTTAGAGGTTCAACTCGTGTGAGATTCCATTGGAGTCACGTGGGAAGGCATTACAGAGGTTTTACAATGAAAGGTATTTCAAATAGGTATTTGCTTTTCATTTAGAGTGGAGATAGTCTTAAATTCTTTGTTGGAGTCTTAAATACTTTATTGAATAAAATGCTGAAGAAATAGCAGGTAAATAAACATTTAAAGATTGATACGTAGAGTTTATTCTAAACATAGCCCAAAATGAAAGTGGTTTTTTTGCTCTAGTATCAAATCTCCCCTGAGTTACCTGTTCCATTAAGACTTTTGGAATAATAAAAATACGTTTAAAAATCTGACTTAAAAACTATAAAGCAAAACAAAACTCATACACAAACGAAGCATATACACGGTGGCATTGAGAAACCTTCTCCCTTTTTTGAAGTCGGTTAAAAGGAGGCTACATCTTTTATTTTTCTTCAGCACGTCCTAACACACAAACTTCAATTTCTTTAATTTATTATATTTTAGAATAAAGAACATTAGAACACAGTGTCCTTTAAACTGTTCCAAAATAATAGAAAACATAGGTATTTATAACCTCAAAACACATTTGCAACATCTTCCACAAATTTTCCCGCACATAACATTAATCTCATCTAAAGCTTTAAATATTCAATCCACGAGTTATTAAAAGTCGACAATCCAATTAAATTCCACCTGCGGCATATATTTTGCACCTCATTTTAATTTTAATTCTAAACGGATCAGTTTCTAATTAAACGTCTGGAAAGTATTGTGAGGAACGATATAAAACTCTGGGCCGTATTCAGTGGGACGCCAGACGCGCTGGTTGTTGGCACTGCATGGTACATACTCGTACAAATGGCGATTAGGTATGGGTTTGCCCTCGCTTCCACTGGAAAAATCAGTTTATCACTCGTATTTAGATTAGATATTTTTTTTTTCAAATAAATAAAATAAAATAAAATTCTCGTTTATTGTCAAATCATGGTGAATGATAATTAATGAATTAACAATACTTTAAAATGCTAATTATAACACATACCTGAAATATTTAAAAAGAAAGTACAAAGGGGATGTAGTAATTTTAGAAATATTAACTCTCTTGTTACTTCTAAATCTTAAAGTTATATATTTAGAAGTAACAAGTGAGTAAGGGTCTAGACAGACGGACTGCAATTCAACTGCAATCCGACTGCCAAATGGCAGTTCAGATGCAGTTTGAATGCAGTTGGCTCGACTGCAATCCAACTGCACGCCAACTGCCCGTCGACGTGCAGTTTGATTGCAGTCGAGCCAACTGCATTCAAACTGCATCTGAACTGCCATTTGGCAGTCGGATTGCAGTTGAATTGCAGTCCGTCTGTCTAGACCCTAACAAGAAGTGTTGAACAAGAACAAGAAGATAACGTATTTTATACATTTTATTTCAGAGAGTCCGGCAATATGGAATTTTTTTTCAAGAAATATTACGTGTATTATAAATAATATATCATTTCAATGTCGTTCCTCAAACGTCTCCCCAGTTTCTTATATCCAAGTTATTATCCATGCACTGTTAGCCTCAGTAATGGCGAGGCTTAGACTTTTTAATTGTCCAAAGATTTTAATATTGAAATAACAAGACTAATTAATTTCGCCTCTCCATAAAACTTAATTTTAAGTTAGGAACTAGAATAATTTAGGTTAAGTATAACACTTTATGAACGTAATTTTAAACGTTGGTATTTTTATAGTTCCATTAATCTCAAGGGTGCGTTGTAGTGAGTAACATAAAACTGAGTCTCGGTAAGGGTTCTGTAGAAAATTATATTTTCTTTCTATTTACCTGTAGGGGGTTTATTAATCTCTTATTTTTAATTATGAAAGTTGGTGAACTTTAAAGTAATTTGATATTTGAAATGTGACCTTACCACACATATATTTAGCAACTGTTTGGTATTTACCGTGAATACATACTGCTGCCCACATAATGTCCCACCGTTGGGCAAAGGCTTCTCATCTCATTGAAAATAACAGTACAGTGAGGATATGACATGACATTTTGACATGTAATTTATGAAAAATTACGTCCCACTCAGTACGGTAGTAAGGGGCTCTACATCTTCTCACAAAAGATAAAGGTTAACATTTTATAGCTACAGAACTCCACAACATTTCTTTTATTAAAATACCTTGAAGCAACATCAATATTGTTTCCAAACCATTAAAGGATTCGAATACAAAAGAGTTTCATTCTTACCTTAAAACATGTTATTTGAAATATTTTACTGATTTCTTTGCTGAATATAATAAATAAACATTAGAAGTACGTGAGAATGCTACATAATATCATTGAAGGACAACTGTACAAGCCTTTAAGATCCAATTACAAGGCACAGGTCAAAGAATATTCGTGAATAAATATACGTAAGTTAAGAGGATTAAGGGTAATGACCTCCAAATTTATCTGTAGATGCCCAGTAGTATATCTAATAGCTAAACAGTGTATTTTTTAGTTTGAAGGAGTGTATGCGCGTTCGTTAGTCGAACGCGCTTGTCACTAAAACTAACAGCCTAGTTTTTCAATTTTTTGTATGTTATCTTTGAATTGAAACTACGTTTACGGACACACTGCGCTTTTATTTTATATTTTTATCTGACGTTTCGGCCCTTTTACAGGAACCGTGGTCACAGAAGACTATGACTGTGTGAATACTACATTTACGGATACACTTCACTTTTATTTACATTTTTATCGTAGTCTACTGATTTAAGGTACTGCCAGACGTGCTCATTACTAGCACATAAGCATGCTTTTATTGAGCAAGTGCTCATTAGTAGCACGTGTGTAATGTAATGAGCATGCTTATTTATAGCATGCTCAAAAATCAAACAACGTTTGATTTTCGAGCATGCTACCTGAGGCGCGGGTAGGGGGCGTGATCCGAGCACGTCATAACATGTTTTATGCAATTAATTGATGTAATTAATTAAAACTAGCATGCTTATTTCTGGCAAATGTGAACAGTTTGCAGAGCATGCTAATTTTAAGCAAGCTTATTAGCATGCTTTTTTTGAGCACGTCTGTCAGTACCTTTACAGTAAACGTAGTTTCAATTCAAAATGTGTAGTGTTCGCTTGAACTTACGAATCCAATACGTATGTTAGATTTCATTTCGAATTTTTTACGGAAACCTTGTACCAAGCGGTAAAACCCGCGGGGTGTAATAGTAATATAATAAACTGTGGAATCTTTATGATATGCCAAAGTAGGAACTTCGCTTATTCCATCTTCTTATTTTCCACTTAAACCCCAAAGCGACCTTTCCCTAACAATTGACTACAAATTGGAGATCGTTGCAGAATCTTAGCATGCGAAACTTGATAAATATAATGAAAATAATTGGGTGTTCTCGCGGCTTTATTAATAGAAATAGATGATAATAAGAAGCAATTTGTTGGTTGGAGAAGCAATATAGGTAATTAATTGGAAAGTATTTTCATGGTTTTTTGTCCTTTTCTATTTATTAAACTGAAGAAGCACCAGTTCGTAAGTAACGATAGTTCCGATAAGCTGAAAGAAAATGAAATATATGTTTCATATCATTAGTTTCATATTATGTTGAGACCTTGGCCCAGTGGAATAATACATTTTAGGGAAAAAATGAAGTGCGTCATTGGATGTTCAAAATTAGGTACTTATAATCGAATCGATAGTATCGAATACACCAATTGATCAGTAAGTGCATGATTACGGGTAGCTTGGACTATAATGAGTGACATATACATATGTAAATAATAAATGTGGCGCCCAACGTGGGGCATAGAGTGAACCTAATCGATTTATCGATTTTAGCGTGAATTCTGACATTGACATTAGAAACAAAATGAATTGGCAATTCCCTTACAGTAAGTCATTTCGTGTAGGTTAGTGGCAAGCTTGATGTAGGAGTTTTTACCGTCTGAAGGCCTCCGATACTTTCTATCGATTGAAACAACCAGGACAGACTACGAGTATTTCACGTGTCATGGTAACGTTCAGATAGAAATGCCACATATGCATTGAAAGACGCAGCATCGGTAAGGTTTAATGCCATCTACATGCTTTTTAAAGTAATTTTTGCTATATCTTTACTTGAAATTGTAAAGGAGAGTCATAGGTAGGGCCTGTCTACAAATATTTTGCAGTTAGATACTGTGAGAAATCATTTGATTAAAGAAGTAATTGCTAATAAAACATGATTTAAAAAACGATGCTGTATCACACTTAATCTTGATTTCCAAAACGATACTTACAGTGAGGATCATTGTCTTCGTCACGTAGAAAAAGTCCAGCCCACTCAAAGCAACTTTGACGTGGTTGATTTGAGTAATGAGCCTTTGGACCTAGAACAGAAAAGAATTGCTCAGGAGACCTAGAAAAAACAATTGAATTCATCTTAATTAAAAAAGTACGCATTACCTAAAAACTTTTTAATATGTTAAGAAAAGTTACTTGAGGACCTTAATACCGACCTTCACCAGCGATTAAGGAAAATAATCAACTTTTGATATGTCATTAAATGTCAAATTTTGACGGACGAAGAATCGATTACTTGATCATTGTGATTTTCATACTAGCATCGTTACATTGATCCTCATTAGTTTCAAATCGAGAAGAAATTTTGAGATACGTTAATGCTACCTGACGCGTAGCTGGCGATAAATTAAGGCAATTGTCATTAATTCATAGTTACTTATCTAAATGGAACTAAACCTACTTGTCAACTGTGGTTAGCTGTAGGTGACAATTCACCGTTAGTCTGTGTTCATAGATAGACTTTTCAAGGCTGTCTCAAACAATGGCTGGCGCTAACTAACTATCTTGCCAAAATTAGGTCATCGACCTTTACCTACCTCGACATCAAACTTCTCAGCAGGCAAACCGTACAGTAACATCAGTGGTATGTATGAATGACTGTGGACCCTCGCAGCTAAGATCAGCACCAGAAGAGTCCTCACCACGAGGAAGGAGAAGGAATACGTGAAGTACACCGTGTGTTCTAGAATGTACTGCTTCCTGGAACAAATTGAGAAAAAAATAGCAATGCAATTTTTCTCACCAAAAGTTAGTACAAAATTATATATGTGTTACTTACTCCAACACATCGTGACTTTCATCACGACAAGAGAGAAAATGACCCGTCTGTTTTTTACTGTAAAAGCATAAAGCAAGTATTAGAATATTAGTCCTAACCAAACTTTAATCTGTATGATAGACACATACAAGTATTCTTGAAACTTTTCGCGATTATTAACGTATTACTTCAGGTAAAAGTACGTTTTTTACTTCTTTAAATACGCTTTTATGCTGCGAAACATCCCGTAGTAATACGTTAATAATGTGACACACAAAAGTTAGGACAACACGAACTATGGGTTAGTTACTGGTTATCAGTATTAACTTACTTTAAACTATAAAACAGTTGAGTGCAGATCCAGTAGAGGTTGCTCCCGAAGGAGTTGAGTATATAAATACCAATCCGGCCGTTGATAAGCTTAACTAACCGAACGATGTTAAGATGTTGGACTCGAAACTCGGCCGCGGAGAAATGCTCCTAAAATGTTAGCCCACTTTTTATTGGGAAAGCAAATGTTAAAGGAGTTCAAGCTTTCTATTTTTGAATTGAAACTACGTTTACGGATATACTACGCTTTTATTTTACGTTTTTATGTGACGTTTCAGCCTCTTTACAGGAACCGTGGTTACAGAAGACTAAGGTGTTATGCGTATATGGAAGAAAAACCTCAACACATTTTCGAAGTGTATCCCCAAACGTTGTTTCAATCTATACTAATATTATAAAGCTGAAGAGTTTGTTTTGTTTGTTTGTTTGTTTGTTTAAATGCGCTAATCTCAGAAACTACTGAACCGATTTGAAAAATTCTTTTTGTAATGGATAGCCACATTCAACGGGAAGGTTATAGGCTACTTTTCATTCCGAAATTCCCACGGGAACGGGAACAACGCGGGTAATACCGCGGGGCGCTGCTAGTACAAAATATGTAGTGTTCGCTTAAACTTAAGAAACTAGTACTTTATATTTTACACTATAAATCTTACATCAAAGTCAAATATCTGAAATGGTTTGATGATGATACGACCAAGGTTGATCTTATGCGAGTCAATCATCATATATGTGAATATTTTGAGCCCAAAATGATGAGGAGACGATCCACTCTCCTTGAGTTGTCTCAAGTGTTTACAATATGCCTAACAAGTGGGCAGTCTTTTTGCATTCTTTTGGGTTGGCGAATGTTAAGAATTGTGTCAGAATCATGCAACTATCACCTGATAACTATCACCCTTTTATTTTCAAAGGATGTAATGCCGCTTACAGTTTGAAAAATTGTGGTTATGAATAATTTTCAATTACCTGGTTAACCGCTGCCTTCAAAAGTTCATGGTGCAAAATGAAATGTTCCGTCAAATATATACTAATGTTTGCTAATAGCAAGTCATTGAAACTCCATATAAATGTCGATTGTATTGAGAAGAACTAAAAAAAATATTTTTAATTAAAATCATTAAAGCAAAGGGTACTATGTCTTGTTCGTATCTGGATGGAGGTCCGTTGAGTACTGTAGATAGACCTGTATCTACCCATGTACCAGTTTTAATCATAATCATAAAAAATATACCTTAATTACCTCGGTAAACACGGTTTTCCATACCGAGACCTTTGTATAGGTAAATATCCAAGGCATACAATACTGGAAGAAAGTTTCAGCCGTGTTGTCTTGATCGCAAGAATACGCCACCACGACCCCATATAGTACTGACAGTAGATGTTCCACTAAAATATGAGCAACAGATGGCAAAAGCTAGTTAGTTAATATGTTCCCTGCAATGTGTGTAATAAGACACATTGTATATAGAATGATTAGCATTTTATAGAATGGCTGCAACGGATTAAATTGCAATGTATAAAATGCCTAATGTGGATTGCAGGTTCATCCTAGCCTAGGTCAAGTACATTCCTTTTCAATCTCAGTAGTTTCGGGTAAATTATGTTAGATAGACACACAAGTTATAAGGATTTCGTTTAATTTCTTTCGAGGTGCGATACCTTAAAATATACGTCCAATTTATAACAATAGTAACTCAGATCCCAAAAGCTTTACAATTTCAATAACTGTTGTAAATAATTTACCTCTGAAATAATCAATGTTCCCATATGATTACACGTAGGGCTCAGGTGTTCTTTTGTCCCTATTCCGCGTAAATTCGATAAGCAGACAAAGCTGTAAAGGTGACAATTTGTGTCTGGATTCAAATTGAATGTTTGTTTCGAAAGGGTTGTCGTTCGAAAATGTGGTTAATGCCACGTTCGCAACAGACACGTGCTGAGAGGAATCCTACAGAATATGTATTTCAAGTTCGCTAATTTCACGGTAGTTTGCGAATTTTAAAGGATGTATGGTGTAGGTTTAGCACCGAGTGTACAGTAATTTATAACGATGGTATTTCTCATTATAAGATTGGCTTGATTCAAAGAAACATACCTTGACTTGACCTTGACCTAAGACTTGACACACATTGCATTAGCAGATACGTACCTTATTCAATATTCAATATAGGATTTCAGAAAGGAGATTCTCAAAATACCTGAGTACTCTCATAGAAGGGTACCTATAATATTCGTAGAAGAAACTTAAGTCTCTGAAAACTTAAAAAGGAAATCTGCGATTTCTTACCTGCAGCAAACGTAAAAATGAATATCATAGTCAAGTTACAGTATCTGGCCACGTTTCTTCTGAAAGGCGGTAGAGTCATCTCAATGGCTTCCACCTTCAGAGTGAGTTCAGGCCAATGTCTGCCGATGTTGAGCAACAAAATAAACGATATCAGACTCGAAGTGTAGAATAATGCGTTGGCTGAAAACAACACTGAGATTTAGTGCCTTATTCCGAAACTCTCTTTAACTAAAACACTATTGTGAAGTATTTATTCTATTTTGCTCTTTGAAAAATAGTGTATGCTAGAAAGAGACAAACCGTTTGATAACTATAATGTGGTTAATAAGCGTTTGAGAATTAGGCCCTTAGTATATATCATTATCGTTTTAGCGTGTCCCTTTGTCAACTTTTAAAAATCTTAATATCTATAATTATAAATACTAATTTTATTGCTGTGCAACATCTGCATCAAGCGATGCAAATACCTACTTGTGTACCTACTTGTTCCTAAATGTTATTTATGCAAATTGGCAAAATACCTTTGAAAAACAATTGGTCTCTCGAAAGGTTTACGTAATGAAAAGAAAAATAGTTTTATGAAAAACCTTTTTGTTTCAATTATTTCTGAAGTCAATTAAAATGGCCTAATAAGTAATAACCTTTCAAAAGTTAGTAACGAAGTTAAAAAATAAACTTAGACTTCAAACCAGTTTTAACCAGTACTTTGAGAGGAAAGATGTAATTACGTCGTAGAGATACTTACTAAGGTTGCTTAATGAAATCCCCTTGTGAAGAAGCCAACAGAACGACATAAGGAACATCAAGCATTGCCCCAAGAAGCTAATAATGTACAGTACGGTGTATAGAGAACTCCAATTAACTCTGTAGAGGAAATAAATGTAATAAATGAGGAATGTGAAGAGATTTGTTACGGATAGGACGTAGTTATTGGGTGCCCAATTTAATGAAAGAAATGTGCAGAGATAGTAATTTCTACAGACAATCAATAATCAATAACTTATGTTCAACTACGAGTTCTATTGGCGAAAACATTAATGTTGTTAGTTTTTTAAATTTTATGTTAATTATTAAGTTTAACTGTTTGTTTTCCGAATTCAATAAAATAAAATAAAACTAAACTAGTATATAGTCATCTAATATTATAAAGAGATACATTTTTGAATTTTGTTCGTTCGGGCTAATCTCAGATATTACGAGTCCGATTCGAATAATTATTTTTGTTATATCCCAAAATTCCTTCGGAAACGAATACGATGGAAGTACAACCGGGACACAGCTTGTATTCAATATTCGGGATAAGCTAATTAAAATAATCATACGAGTACATATAACACAGTACAAATCCACAGTTGTAGTGTAGTGTAGTGCTATTGACAATAATCGAGTTTGAAAGCCAGTGACCCGACAAATTCAATTGTAGGATAAAACATATCCGTTAGTCTACCCGGTAGATCTAGATGAATAAACTGAATTAATGTTCGTCTCTATTTTCTTTTAGTTCACCTAGTTGAACTAACGAGGGAAACCATGTTGAAATGTTATTTTACCGTTATCCATTTTGTTAGAAAATTTCTTCCACGTACAAATCAATGAATGCATACTAATCGTAATCAATTTATCATACGATGTCTTCTAAGAACGGATCAATGAATTAAATACGAATTAAGTCAAGACTGTAGTTAGTTTTATAGTGTAACGCTAATACTCAGACACGTTAAATGCTTCCTGAGTAGAGATTTAATGAATAGATTTTGAAAGGAAAATTAATTTGAAAAATTACGTCAATAAGTTTGACGTCTCAGAGTGCCGCCATAGAAGTAGGTACCTATAATATTTCTTTAGTTTTAAAGAGTCTATATATCTAGCTATATACTCGTAAGTGTTAACAATGTTCTGAGACCATTCACGTTCTTACCTCAACTGATAATGGTTCGAGTGCCACAGTCCAGTTAGCGGCAGCAGTCCCATCACCCTGCTGCACAGCAACGTGTATCGTATCGCGTTGAAGAATCCAGATCTGGCCTGTTTGTCCATCTTTAGACTGGTCAACTTCTTTATCTTGGTTAGTTTATTGAATTTCATCGTTTAACGTAATGCAGACTTGTTCCAGGTTTTAACAATAAGGGGGTTTATTTTCACGTTTATGTCGTAATTTATTTGATTTAGAATAGCCCACACTTAGACAACCCTTCTTATAGGCTCGCTGCAGTTGAGTAAAAAGTTATCAAGCGACAAAAATTTGTTTGATCCAACAAATTTTAATATATGAACAAAAAAAAAGAAAATAGGAACGTACTCGTATAAGTTGAGAACTACCTCCTTTTTAGAAGTTAGTTAAAATTGTTGGTTGTCTCCAAATTCCTACGGGAACTTTCTAACTCTAGGTGAAACCGCTAGACTGCTAGTATTCGAAGAATTAGAAAAATGAGTAACAGAGAAAGGTTTTAAAATGAAATGGTTCCACGAACGTTAAGAATGTCAATGTCAACAGTTATATTGGTTTAACCTTTTACTGATACCTTGTCACAATAATGGAAATATTTGAATATTATTTTAGAGTGTTATTTAAATCACACTACGAGGCTACCATCTACAGTCGATCGTGTAAAGCTGACTTTGCAGATTCAATGATCGCTTCCTTCAAGATTTTCAACTTCAAAACTATTCATTCATATTGTACCAAGACTTTTAAATACTCCTTTTTGTCATACAATACCTAGTTCAAAGAACTAAGTACTTAGGTACCAGCTTGATCGTTAGGATCGTTTTTAAATGCTAGCTTTGAGCTTTGACACCATAGTGACTCGATTTGATTCAATTCGTCTGTCTTAGATAGTAACCTCGTATAGAACCTCTTGTGTCGTCAAAGGTGAACGAAGACAATATAAAAGAATAACAAACCAAGGTGCTGTGGTTTACCTACGTGGTCGTACGTGTATGTTTTGTTGACAAGATATCTTGAATCGTGCCAGCTGAATAACATTTGTGGACGTTTGTTTTCTTGGGTAACCTTTACCAGCAGCCTTTTAAGTATTTCTATTTTAGCATTATTTATTTGTTTACGCCTAATCCTCCTCATTGTATTTTTTCTGTATGTTTTCTTTTGTAAATTAATTTAAACTTTAACGGAAATTCATCATATTCTTATGTCAAATTCTAATCGGACATCTAAATTGGCAATGGATTCGCTTTCTATTTAGGTAGTTTTGTACTATAATTTAAAGGTCGAAAACCTGTCACTTGGGGACACATATTCGCACACATATTCGCATTCATTTTGACAGTAGAGATTCAAATAGAATGCGATGTGTTTGGCATTTGTTTCACTGATGACATTACGTGTTTGTTTGTTTCTACGGGTCTCTATTTTATTGAATTGAAAACTGAAGATGATTAGGTCCCTAAAGTAAGTCACTGCCTATTGTATGAATTTTAAAATACTTTTTGCGTCTTATTCAAGTCTTTAATTTCACTGAAAACGAATATCCATTTTCATTATTAAAAATTCTAAAACGCAAAATGACTAAAAAATCTTTGTTACACATCCAGTGTTGGTGCCACAGAGTGCTATTAGGTAAATGTCGACACCTTTTACAATCAACGAGTTTTCTCTTCTTTTTCAATGTGGATTTCAGAAAAGGAATGTATAATGTCTTGCCAGTTGTTCAGGAATGTATTTTTCGATTTTTCCCAACCGTCGGCGGTGACTATTTTTGGAAAGCCATTCTCAGTTTCAGTAAAGTTAATATGATGAGGGTTGATTATTATTTCGAATTCATTTTAATTTTAATTATTGAGGTTAAAACAACGTTACTTATACCACCTTATAATTAAGTGCGACTGTAACTCTGTCTAAATTAAATGTGCCTATTTGCGTCTCAATTCAGTGGGATATAAACTTAACTTAGCATTGATATATATGAGACTATAGAGACATACATATATTACTTTTTATTAAGAACTAGCGACCCGCCCTCGCTTCGCTTCGGGTAATCAAGATTTCATGTAGGAAAATCGGGATAAAACATTGCGTGTCTCCCGCAGGAATATACACAATCAAAATTTCAAGTGGGAAATTGGGGATAAAATATTACATGTCTCGCGCGAGTATATATGTATACACAATCAAGATTTCATGTGAGGAAGAATTCGGGATAATACCTACATAGCACGTCTTCGTCGTTCGTAGTTCGTAGGTAGGTACCTATATCCCCGCGCGCTTTGACCGCACGAAACAGTAAGGGCCGGCGCCCACTGCCGGCACGGCACGGTGAGTCATGGCAAAGGATTTTAATACTAATTAAGTTATTTTGAATCTTATTTCAATGAGTTTAGAAATTATGTTACTTTATTTTGATACCACGATGCCGTGACGTGCCGCAGGATGCTGCGGCATGATGCGACACGCCACAGGATGCAACGGCATGACGTGTCATGCTGTTTCATTCCACGGGATGCCCCGGCGCGCCATTGCATCCCGCGAGACGTATGGGTCACTTTGGGGTCGAGGAATTATGATTGCTAGCTAGTTGAAATAAGGTTGAAACTTATGCAGCATTTCGGTGGGGCGCAGTCCGGCAAAACTGATGGATGCCAGAGTGGCTGGGCTTTCAGCAGGATGCCACGGCATGCCACGGAACGCCGCGGGATGCCGCAGCACGCCGCGGGATGCCACTACACAACCTGCCGTGCCATGCTGTGCCACGCCGTCAGTGAGCGCCGGCCCTTAGTAGCCATAAGAGACCCGCCATCGAGCATTACTATTTTGTAAGCAGCGCCCCGCGGTTTTACCCGCGTTGTGGCCGTTCCCGTGGGAATTTTGGGAATTTTTTTACATAAAAACCTTCCTCTTGAATCACTCTACCTATTACAAAAAAACCGCATCAAAATCCGTTGCGTAATTTTAAAGATTTAAGCATACAGACAAACAGACACGAAACAGAGACGACTTTATTTTATACTATGTAGTGATATTTCTCATCATAACTCTGAAACTAACTGTCCGATTTTAATAATTTAAAGAGGTACACAAAGAAACATAATTAACCTTGAATGTAGAGCCATTTATTTTGATGTAGATTCATATCATCATATGAATATCATCAACTTAAAATTACACTCCTTTTTTAACTAATTAATTTTAACTTAAAACGGTTATTGTGTCTTAACTATAATAGTTAGACATATGCCCTCGCGAACTTATTTGTTTGCAATGATATGTACTTTGATTGTGTAGAACATTGTTTTTGTGTATCATCAATAGATTTAGTAGCGCACGCCAATAACCAATTTTTTTAGGCATGTTTTTCATACCTTGGGTTACATATACCCGCGTTGTGCCCGTTCCCGTGGGAATTTCGGGAATAAATATAGCCTATGTCACTCAGGGATAGTGTAGCTTTCGAATGGTGAAAGAATTTTTTAATTCGGTGCAGTAGTTTCAGAGCCTATTCGAAACAAACAAACAAACAAACAAACAAAAAATCAAACCTTTCCTCTTTATAATATTAGTATAGACATCTATAGGTAACGGGCATACTGCACGAGGAACAGCAAGGAATTTCAATTAAAGTAGGTAAACAATATTGGCATAGTCTTCAGAATACACCAAATCAAAGTATTTGCTGTTAAAACTTTCAACTCGAATAAATTGAAATTCCAATTAGATTTGATGTACAGAGGCCCAATTAACCCGGTTGGGGTCGTGTAAATCCCTTACCGACTTGTTATTGTCCCTGAATAATTTGAATCACACTGGATCAGGGATTCGGGAACATCTTGTCATAGAACAATTGTGCAAAAATATATTCCGATACCGGGAATCGAACCCGAGCCTCCTGGGTGAGAGCCAGGTATCCTAGCCACTAGACCATATCGGATATGTGTGTTATGCCGAAAAAAGATATTCAATAATCATAAAAGACAGTCTCGATTGTCGAATTCTATTTTGAGATTGTGACGTCATCTTATTAGTGGTTATATAGCGACCGTAGTAGTGGCAAACAAACAATTTAGTTCGTTTCGTTTGGTATTGGATCCAATTTTAGATCGAATTTCTCCGCCTTCTTTTATACTAAGTATACTAGTGACCCGCCCTCGGTTCGCTTCAATTAATTTTGCGTTAAGTTTTCAGAGGAGAGGTATAAAACCTTATATGTAAAACCCCTTGAATTATTAAAGAAGATAAGATGTACATAAAAGTAAGTTTGCGTTTCCATTGAAGCAGAGTGGGGCTGTGCGGAACCCATTTGACCAATCACAACGCTTGACGGAAATATTTGGTAATGTCATTGTCTTGTTTGACAATTTCGATGCATTCTGATAATGCACCCTTAATACATTCTAAATTCAATTTCTTATTTATACTCGTAAAAGAGACCTAAGTGAGTAACTATGAATATATAGATAGTATTGTATCCTCCTAAGGTAATTATATCACCCATATTGTCCGCTGCTTACTTGGCAAACAAACACAAATCATATCTAATATACGGGCTGGATTAAGACAATTACTAGGGTTCTAGCGGTATCAGAATACTCGTAGTTGTAACTTTAATTTGTTTAGTTATCGCTGTTGTAAATCAATGGTATCTGGCAACCTAATCGTTTTATCCGTAATGTAAATACAAGTAATTTCATATACTTGTAGTAAAAAACCTTTCTTCGTGGCATTTATTTCGTAGTCAACTATTTCTTGGCGATTTTGGGATTAAAATTATACCTATGTCTGTATTTAATCCACAGATAATTAATCAAAATTATTTATCTATGCGTCTTATGGCTTCCATACATACAGATACAGATAATTTGTGTATTCTATTTAAAAACATATTCTGTTCTGAAATCAGAATAGTTAGACTTTCATAGTTCCACTGGAAGAAACCGAAGTAATGTATGATTTATGTAATAACCTTTATTTATATCATAAAAATTGTCATAAAAATAGTCAGCAAACACGCTGATATTTTATGAGTGTCATAAAATATTTTTAGAACACCATTTTGGCTACTGATAGTTCCAGAACACATTAAATTCATGGGTTTCTTTTGAGCACTTTATATTACAACTTACATGGGTACTATAATGGTTAGCAATTTCTTTTATAATTGAACTAGCAGCGCTTTGTGGTTTTACCCGCCTTGTATTCACTTAGGAAGGAGGTCTTCAAGACACAGGGTAAGCTAGTTTGGGGACCATCAGGTACTTGATATATGCAACATATTTTTGATCAATAAAGGCCATATTAATAAGCGCGCTCTCAAAATGGTTTGTCACTTTCTGACATTCGCAATTTTCCGAAAAGCAAAAGCGACAAATTTATAACAGTGTTTTAGTTACAGAACGTTTATTAACAAGTTTTAACCACTTTGAACTGGTTAAAAGCGGTTTGACTGACTGAATGACCATCTTTCATTGAGGAAAAGGGTTCAGAGGTTAGTTAAGAATGCAATTAAATATCTAAACTTTTTCCTCTTCAGATTGAATCGTCTTCGGCTGGAAAACGACCAAATTACTCTACATGATATAAATTACTTTCGTATGAAATAGTGTTGAGAAGTGATTTAGACCAAAAAATAAACATTCGTACATTCTATTTTATTAATGACATCTATGAGTTAGCAAATACTCTTTTATTATTTAACCTACAACAGAAATAAAATCACTACAGCAATAATTATTTGAACCTCCTCTGCATAAAGTACCCAAATGTATCAAGAGATGGCGCTGTTCTTAAAGTATTTAAGATAGAAAACAATAACACTAGTGTTAGAAATAAACGGCTCAGAGGCGAGGCCTAGTGGCGTGTCACGATGACGTCACATCGACCGATAACAGAGTGGAGGGTACAGTGGCGGCCGGGCGGCAGCACACACTTCTCTCGGGGCATTCAGGCGTGCTGGACGTGTTCACAATCGTGTCTTGCTCATTATTATTTTTGTTCTTGATATTCGCATTTCGTCCGTTGGTGCAGTAGCTTCTTTGGTCGTATATTTTTGTCGTTAAATTCGTAAGAATTAATGTCGTAATAAATTGATTGTTAAACACAGCAGAGTTTCTTGCCCATTCTTCTCTGCTGATGTTCTTCCGAATGGGTGGTAGATTCAAAACTGAATAAAGATATTTGACTTGACTTGAAAACCGTGTGGAATATTATTTTAAAAAGCCTCTTCTGATCTAGTTTATAACATCAGAAGTGGGATTCGTTTAAATTCACGCGATCTTATTCATTCGCCATCTTATCAGTTCCGTGTAAATTTGATTTCGGTTGATAAATTGTTTTGATTTTAATGTTATTTGCGAAACAATAAATTCAAACGGTTAACGGTTTTGTTATTTGAATAAATACCTCGTTTCTACATTCGTATTTAACATTTCTTGATACCGGTCAGTGTTTAGTACTGGTTTAGGTATGTCGGATCGCGCTCGCACTCCTAGGGAGGACCCTCGTAGGTCTCGTGATCGTAGTACTAGCTCTAGAAGTAACCATGATAGTCGTGATAGATATCAAGACAGCCTTCGTGATTCACACAATAGGCGCCGCGAAAGGTCCGGGAGTAACTAATCTGCTCGTAGGCATGTACATGACGTACTTAGGAGACGTGACCGTTCTCGTGACCGTTCTCTTGACAAGTCTAGTGATTGTCTTCATTACCAGGGTAGAAGCGACCCTTTTGACATAATACTCGATCGTCTGAGCGCATTGGAACAGCGGTTACCCTCAAGCGCGTTGTCGAATTCTTCTCCATCTCAATTGAGCGGTGATGGTGTGACGCTGACACTTGCTTCGACTGTTGCTGGGGGACCTGCCTCCGGCGTTGAGACTGGGGCCGCCGGAGAGTCCGTCGGTGTGTTCCAGGGAATGGACGTTGCCAGTAGGATTGCGGATGCATTGTCGTCATTGGTTTGGGGAGATCCGGGCATTCCTACGTTTCAAATTTCGACCCTAGTATGCATAATTTCGATGCGTGGTGTGCCGGGGTGGGTCGCGGACGTGAATTGAATGGCTGGGGCAACCAGGAGTGTTAGGGGTGCATTGGTGGTTGTTTGCGCGGAGACGTCAGATTGTGGCTTTGTGGTTGGGTGACCAATGATGGAACATGGACCAGTTTCAGGGCTGATTTGCGATCGTTGTGTCCACACGAGATTGATTTTGCGACCATATTGTGGGAAGTCATGTTCAAACCAGTTCAAACAAGTTTGCGACGTGGGCAGAGTTTGCGCTTAAGTCTCTGATGCGACTTGATATAGTTGGGGGTCTTTCGGATGAGCTCAAGACTGCCATCGTCATACGAGGTGTCTCCGATCCGCAGACTAGAGCCGCGACGTCCAACTCGAAGTTGCAGTCGAGCGGTTTGGTGGAATTTCTGTTAGTTTACGTCAAATCTAGGAACTCGCCACCTGTTAACCCAGTCCGAGTTCCGCGGAGCAGTTTCGATTCACATAAACGAACGGCAGCAAAGTGTAGCAATCTGTTGGTTTGCTATAGTTGTGAGAATGTTGGTCACAGATAGGCAGGTTGTCCGAAGGGACGGATCTCCGTTGGTTCCGATGGACCTCAGTCGGGACCGGCTTCTCAGTTTGCTGGGCCCCAATATTCCAAATTTGATCCCAAGGCCAATGCTGGTGGGATCTGTACATCTTGCAATAACGGCGGGCACACTGTTGATGCTTGCTTCGTTGGGGAACGTGTACAGTCAAAAGCGGAATGGTGACAGTGTTCCAAGCAGTGTGCATTTTTGCTTGGAAGCGCCTCCAGGCGAAACAGCGTGGTGTCTGCAGTTATTCGGAATGTTCCTGTCTACGTTTTGATCGACACCGGTTCCGATGTTTCCCTTATTAGTTTTCAACTTTAGACGTTGCTAGTGTCAAGACGCTATTGACAGGCACCTGGTGGCTACTGGGAAAGTACTGATATACATTGATGATGTGCTAATTATGTGTAATTCTTTTGCGGTTTTACAAGCTTTGTCTGCTGCTGGTTTTTCTATAAACTTTGAAAAAAAAGTAAGTTTTTAGATACTGGGCTAGAATATCTAGGTGGGTTGATCGGCAATGGTCAGGTAAGGCCGAGCCGTGGTAGGATGTTGAAAGTACGTCATTCCGAGATTGGGTGACGGAGCTAGGCTGCGACACACATTACATCGCTCCGGAAATGCACCGAGAGAACGGGCAGGTCGAGTGGTATTGTCGAACGGTTCTCAACATACTGCGTATAGAGTGTGAGCGTGAATAACAAGGGCGCTCAATGGGCTGATTCGTTGTGGAAGATTCAACCAACGTTGAATATTACGAAGCAGGCGACTACTCGCTTGTCACCCCTACAGCTGCTGACAGCACAGGCAAGCTGAACTCCGGGATGCGCGGGCCGTGCAAGGTCGTCCGCGTGTTGCCCCATCACCGGTACGAGCTGCAACTTCTGGCTGGATCCTACGGGAAGTCAACTCTACAGCTGCAGCCGCAGAGCTTAGCCGCAGGCCGCAGCCGCAGGCCGCCGCAGCAGGCCGCAGGCCGCCGCAGTAGGCCGCAGGCCGCCGCAGCAGGCCGCAGGCCGCAGCAGCAGGCCGCAGGCCGCAGCCTCAGGGCTTAGCCGCAGGCCGCAGCAGCAGGCCGCAGCCGCAGGCCGCCGCAGCAGGCCGCAGCCGCAGGCCGCCGCAGCAGGCCGCAGCCGCAGGCCGCCGCAGCAGGCCGCAGCCGCAGGCCGCCGCAGCAGGCCGCAGCCGCAGGCCGCCGCAGCAGGCCGCAGGCCGCAGCAGCAGGCCGCAGCCTGTAGCCGCAGGCCACCGCATCAGGCCGCAGGCCGCAGCCGCAGGGCTTAGCCGCAGCCGCAGGCCGCAGGCCGCAGCTGGGTACATGATCCCGTGGCGTGGAGAATGGACCCCTGAAGTTTGTGCTGCTTACTTTGAGGGGGTTCTCGAGATGCCACGTGCGCTTGCCTGATTGGCAGCAACCTATGGCGTGTGCAGTATATCTCGAAGGGGAGTTCTCGAGATGCCACGTGCGCTTGCCTGATTGGCAGCAACCTATGGCGTGTGCAGTATATCTCGAAGGGGAGTTCTCGAGATGCCACGTGCGCTTGCCTGATTGGCAGCAACCTATGGCGTGTGCAGTATATCTCGAAGGGGGGGTTCTCGGGATGCCACGTGCGCTTGCCTGATTGGCAGCAACCTATGGCGTGTGCAGTATATCTCGAGGGAGGTTTATCCTCAGTGTCGCATGCTCGCCATCTGGCGGCTATAAGACGTGTTTCTCGCGAGTGAGGACTATCCTCATCAGTGACGCGCGCTTGCCCGATGGGCAGCTACCTATGGCGTACTGGCAGAGCCTCTTATAGGCTTAGGCGTTGCATGAGAATTCTTTAAAAAAAAAAGAAAAAAAAAACTTATCGTTTTAACTCTATTTGAACTAACAACTTGTCAGTAAGGTTCTTCTGACAGTATTTAGAGTCGATTGCAGCTGTTTGAGTGCACGCTTACAGTTGTGATGCGGGTCTATTTGATTGTTATGAAGTTCTTTACATCTTGTTCTTTACATTTTGAACTGTCGCTAAGACATTGTGTGTTGCAGATGACGATATTATTGGCAGCATGGATACCGAGGAGTTGCCCATCCAAAGTCAAGCGGTCGAGGACGCCGCACCGTCAGGAGAGGCCGTGTTAGAAATAAACGGCTCAGAGGCGAGGCCTAGTGGCGTGTCACGATGACGTCACATCGACCGATAACAGAGTGGAGGGTACAGTGGCGGCCGGGCGGCAGCACACACTTCTCTCGGGGCATTCAGGCGTGCTGGACGTGTTCACAATCGTGTCTTGCTCATTATTATTTTTGTTCTTGATATTCGCATTTCGTCCGTTGGTGCAGTAGCTTCTTTGGTCGTATATTTTTGTCGTTAAATTCGTAAGAATTAATGTCGTAATAAATTGATTGTTAAACACAGCAGAGTTTCTTGCCCATTCTTCTCTGCTGATGTTCTTCCGAATGGGTGGTAGATTCAAAACTGAATAAAGATATTTGACTTGACTTGAAAACCGTGTGGAATATTATTTTAAAAAGCCTCTTCTGATCTAGTTTATAACACTAGACTATAAAAAAAGAGTAGTGGTAGTAAATAAAAAAATCTAAATTAACGTGGTGAGAATAAGTCAAGCAAAAATTGCTTGTATGGCTCAGGTTTCACAGAGTAAATAATTCTGACGTTGGCATCATTTTTGGTGCATAATTCATGTGTTGTGATTCCTCTGTCTTTACCTGAAAAAGAAACAAATTATATTTTAAAACACACTTTTTACCTGGCCTTGTTTCTTAATTTTTGATACTAACATATTAAAGTTCATGTCCATTTATTATGGTTGTCAATAATTAATGATTAAATGGTTATTTCTCAGTACCAACTACATAAGACATGGTTGTAGAAAGTTGGTAACAAGTCAAATTATGTCATAAAAGCTAGAGACTTACCACAAGTAATAATATCACTCTTGGCGTACTTATACTCTTCGACAAACTCCGGCTTCAGGAATAATGAGATCACTGCAGGGTCCAAAGCTTGCCATCTCTCTTCCTTCATCAGCGATACGCTTTCAAACTTATTCAGAGCCTTTATAAGATCAGTGTTGATACCACCTAAAACGTCTTCTCTCCAGTCCTATAAAACAATAACAACTATTATTTTGGTTCTCGTCTATTAAGTAAACTATCTTCAGTTCAAGATAATGGAAATAAAATATATTTGTTGCAAATACTAGTTTTACTTTAATTTGGAAAAGAAGAGCTACACTGTCTGATAAGGAGTTTTGAATCTATACCTTCGTGAAATTGAAATCTCTTCGCACTTGTGAAAATGGGACTATTGTTACTTTATCAGGTTTCGCATTTTCAGTAACTATTCTGTAAGCTTCTGCGTCAGTGAGGGCGTTAAATTCTGGTGATGGATTGTCTTCTCCTGTAAGAATAATGTTTTTAATTTGCTTGCGAGGTGTTAAAAAAGGAGCATGCTGCATGAGCATTTTTTATAGCATACCAATTCAAAAAATATCTACGACGGATATATCAAATCATATAAAATATGAAAAGATCATTTACCATGAATATGTCCAGCACCAACGTACAAATGATCCAATCTGTTCAAAAAATCTGGATCGGTCTTAATAGCCAGAGCTATATTTGTGAGAGCGCCTATTGTAATTACTGTGAGATTTCCTAAAAAATAGAACATTTTTTTCAATTCACTCAATTTGCACTCATTATACTGAATGAATCGGGTCTGTATCGCTTTAGAATATACATATAACGCATTTATTATAATATGTACCCGACGTTTCGAGCAGATTACACCACTCATGGTGTATCTCTGTGTCCTCGAAAATTATGTAAAATAGCATTGTTTGTAGAGAATACTAGAAGATTTATAAATAATATGTCGTAAATCTATAATATAGAAGTATATAATGTCGAAAATTGTCAAGTGCGGAACCATCCTTAATAACAAACTCTCTCTTCATCAATGAACTTACCTTCATGAGTTTTTGACAGTTTATGAAGGGCAGTGACAGCAGAATCTTCCTTTGCAGGAACCAAGTCAGAGTAAACCAGGTCATTATCTCCGAGACCATCAATGCCATAGTAATTAGTAACTTTCGGCGTAATCACTAATGAACTTTTGGAACCTCTGTATATTGGTACCTGTAAGTTTATGTTTAGCAGGCGGTTAGGAAACGTTGGATTGTATGTTGGTTTGTGTTAGGTAAGTTTTCACTTACGTCTTGTCTCCCAGCTACTCTTAATATCTTCTGATTATTGACATACACATTGTCTTCTTTTGTATTTCCATTGCCGGTGGTCAGAGCTACAAGTTCCGGCCTAAAAAAATGTACATCTTCATTTTTTAATTTATTCACAGCTTCCCGTATCGTTCGTTCGTTTGCGAATTGTGATGCTATACTTTAATCATTAGGGGGTTAAAGATAGTGATATCTTTGTAAAATAAGACTTGGGCGGGGCCTAATTTTTATTTTATTTCTATAATTATTTATAGTTTTTATTATGACACTCACCCATCAAAATGATTTTCGTAAAGTAAAGCAATAAATATCGCCATTGCATCGTCTGCACCGGCATCGTTGTCAATCACAAATTTTCCTCTCTTCCCTTTTTCACTGAAAAGTAAAACGTATATCAGCGCCATCTATGAATTATGTGTAGAACTTATTTAACAACCATTTGGGTGAACCTGAATTAGGGAATGGTGTAGTGTTGGTAAGTATTCCTACAAATACTTTTTATATTTACCTATTACAATGTAACATCTCGAAAATAGAATAAATTCGTATTTTGATACAAATAATACACTGTTCAAGATAAGGTTTTCATATTATGATACTTTTTAATTATCATGAAAAACAATAACAATGACGTACTTTTGTGCTGAATTTTGCTTGTAATCGTCCTGTTGATCCATTTGTTTTGTTTTGAAGCAAATGTCAAATTGACATCTGAATTGAGTTGCGAGTAAAAACAAGTTTCTGACAATTTAGTAGGTTTTTTATTTTGTTTTGAGTCGTCAGTTTACGACAGCTGTAGATTCATTATTTTATTTTGTACTAGCAGTGCCCCGCGGTTTCACCCGCGTTGTACCCGTTCCCGCAGGAATTTCGCGACAAAAAGTAGCCTATGTCCTTTCTCAGGCTCTGGACTAACTGCGTACCAAATTTCATTCAAATCGGTTCAGTAGTTTTAGCGTGAAAGCGTAACAGACAGACAGACAGACAGAGTTACTTTCGCATTTATAATATTAGTTAGGATTGAACAGCCTCAGTTTAAGACAGAATTTACAAAGTCAACGATCGTTACTCAATGCGTCAATGTCGGAGCAGTAAATTGATATTTTATTGTTCAATATTTTATCTTAATTATTACTATTGACTCGTGTATTCATAAACATTAGATAAGATATGGATCAATTACATAATGGTTGTTAAACATTGTTACGAATTATTATGTTGAAAAATACAAACTTGAATGACACCATCCAAAGAGTAATGCCTCGGTACGGTGATGGCTATTGATAAAATAGTATTGTTAAAATAAAATAAAACAAAATAAGTTATGAATACTTATAGGTATGTCTAACGATTAATCAAGGTTAGTGGCGGTCACCTTCGTTGCTTCGCGACACTTTTGTTAACAAACTCTTTAGTTGTAAGTGTGTTAGTAAACCAATTGACTATTTGAAACCGGTCAGCGTGGAGAAGTTTGAAATTACATGAGATACTAAGATTTTTTGTTCGGAACCATGTCACCATTTTTAGGAATAAGAATAGCTTAAAAAATATCGAAAACATGCAACATTTTTTTATTATGAAACATTCACCGTTATTCCTCAAACCTTTAATTTAATCAGTTATGATTTTTTACAAAAAAAATATTTGAACTTATCTATTGAAACAATAAAGCGTTATTTTTACCTATTTTTCCCGGTTCGAATCTCGGGCCTAGCAACATATTAAAAAATCATGAATACCTTTTTTATTGTCACTAATATCGATGATAATAATTATGGTTGTTAAGAAGTGATCTTCGTATCTCGTTTAGTTTCAGACTTACCCATACTGTTCAATTTAAAAAAGTTATCCTGAATAGAACTTAATCAAAGATGAATACGAACCCAAAACAAACGCACAAACAAACACAAAACACAACTGTTCTTAACAACATCGTTACGTGTCAGCCGCCTCGCCTCTTATCGCATACTAATCTAATAGGTATTATCTGTTTGGGTTCAATTGCATAACAGCATCTTTGTGTAACTGTCTCAGACGAAATAAAAACGTTAGATAAAGTGTGCCGTTGATAGTGGAGTGAAGCCGGGTTTTAAATGGAATGATTTAAAAATAAAAATGTTGTTTGAAAGAGAAAGATTTTAAAATATGTTCCCAAGTTTGAACACTGAAATCGGATGATGTTTTTTAAAGTAGCGTGTAAAAGATTATTTAATTTTTCGTCGTCAAATGTATTATGAATGGGTGAGTGTGACAGTAAACGCACAGGGTGTAATTTTTACTTCGCTGTCTTGTGCGCATCTCCTTAACTTTTTATTGTTTCTAAGGTTACTTGTCTCTAGTCGTCTTATCATATTGGTTTGTGGAAATAGGTTAATATGAAACTCTTCTTTCTTTCTTAATTAAATTACTTTTCTTAATAAACTTTTATTTTCTACAAATCGGTTTCCATCCCACATCCAAGGTCCACTCCATATCACACCTCTGCAGACTGACCTAATACTAATGTATTTTAATATGTGGGTAACAGTAACACCACGAAATAGACCGCAGTAAGCGCTTCGCTCTTCCGTGGGTAACACAGAACATGGATTTAATATACAAAAAAAAATACAAGGTGATAAGTCTTAATTTTACATAGTCGAACAATAGCGCGTTGGTTGCCATCTCTCTATTTCTCTATCGTGTAGGTAACAATAGAGTATTATGCATCGTAAGTAGTAAGTAGTGTGTAAGTAAGAGTGTTCAGAACTTAGCTTAAGATACCCATTTAAACAGTTGTCAAAATAGCGACAAAACTGTCAAGTTGCTTATGGCCGATGTCATCCACAAAGTAGGTAACATAAACATAAAGTATCTAAGAATATACAATTTCTAAATAAAATAAATTATTTAAGGAAATTATTTACGATACAAAGGGTAAAGTACCGTTAAGAGCACAAAGCAAACTAATTTATTTGTATTACATTAGAATACAAAACAAACTGAGTCATCACTTGATAAGAATTGAATTGACAGTTGTGCCAATTAAACCACAGGCACGGATCCAGGGATGGGGCAATGGATGTAAATGCTAAACAGGGTAAAGATGCTCGCCAAGATAAAGTTTTGTATAATTTTAAAGTGAAAATTTTATTACCTCGTCTCAAACTTTTTCGTCTGTGTGTTGCATGTCGCTTGGCAAAAACCACACAATCTTTTTTTAATCATCTCTCTCTCTCACTCTCTATATGTATGAAGAGAAGAGATAAAAGACAAAAAGCTGTCTGTAGCGTGCATTTTAATAAGTCCAACTGAATTTTATTGGTTTTAGTCCATGGGCAAACTACAATTCGAAAAGATGAAATAAGATAAGATTGATGAGAATCTAATTGTGCTTTTGGGCGAAATTTGCTCCCTTAACCGTATTTGCCTTTTCTCCCATGAAACATATATCCTGAATCCGCACCTGGGTACATTTGTACTACGAGATACTATGTTATCTTGGTAGAAGTTAGTTACTAATGTTTGATTAACGAAAGTATATGATAATAATTATTGACGTCGAATTCTATTCACAATTATATCAAGCGAACAAATGTAAAGTTTGTTTAATGACACTAACATAGTGAGGTGGCCATATTTTTGTGATTGATTTGGCTTTTAATATTATCTCTCTTATAATGTTATTACTTTGATCTTTACAGGATTGTTGGGATGCAAATACAATTTCCATTGTCCTTCAACTGTAAGTGAAACTCAATGAAGTATGTACAAATAATAAATATTTATTTACAAAACCAAATATTGAATGTCCTTGAATCATTTAAAAAAAATTACACAGCAAATCGTTTATTGCACTAGTTTAAGAAATTTACCAACTGGATGTTTGAGACTAGAACTACATACCTGTAAAGTAAGTATCTAATGTGATGACTTTAGTTTTAAGTACCTAAATATTATTATAGTACGAAAATAAATTAAATATTTCGTTCAAAGCATGTTCTGTCCAATTTCTTAATTGACCTTGTATTTAATTTCTATATGAAAATAGCTATAGCTAACACTGGAAATGTCAAATTGCAGTAACTATGTATATCAGAACACTCAAATCTTCGTATTGTCATGTTGGTCCATGGTACTGTTCAACAATGGAACAGTTCAGCTGAAAATATATCAAGAAGTAGTTGCTGATAGGAGTCCTGTTTGATCCGGTTCACTATTCTAACGTTAGGAGGCTCCTCGAAGTTGTTTGTGTTAATTCCTCTATGGTCACCTGCAAAAGAACGCTCTTGTAAAATAAAATAATCATCAAAATCGGTTCATAAATAACGAAGTTACCCGCGAACACACACACACACATATACACATATAAAAGCACATATAGGGTCGAATTGAGAAACCTCTTACTTTTTTTAGAGGCGGTTAAAAACTGAAAGTATGTTTCATACATACTGGCTTCTTAAGTTTAAGCGAACATGACTTATTTTTATTAAAACTACGTTTACGTTTTGTGTCTTTTGTGTTTTCTGTGACCATGGACCGGCTTACAGCGAGAACAAGCTTTAAGTAAAATATGTTTACCACTTACCGCACAAAATAATACTCTGATTTGAGTACTTGTATTCAGTCACTATGATATCGTCCAGGACAATCGCAGCCACAATTGGGTCGAGTAGGGACCACTTCTTACTGGTTTGAATAGAGATACTTTCGTAGTCGTTCTGTGCTTTCATTATTTCAGTCGGTATCCCGCCTAACACGTCGGTACGCCATTCCTGAAAACACAATGAATGAATATTCAAATT
Organism: Cyclophora punctaria; assembly: GCA_951394245.1. Taxonomy (NCBI): domain Eukaryota; kingdom Metazoa; phylum Arthropoda; class Insecta; order Lepidoptera; family Geometridae; genus Cyclophora; species Cyclophora punctaria. The sequence continues at coordinate 2,518,111 of OX596171.1, read as the reverse complement.
ATTGTTTAAGACTTTTTAAGTTTATTTCAATATTTAGCATTCAATACCAAAAGGTTGAACTCGGCTACATGACAACGTATACAGCAATGCAAATTTTAAATGTGTATGCTTTCATTGATACTGGCACTGTATCAATGTTTTATCTAATATACTTTTTCGTTTGGAAACGTTAACACCATTTGGTTAAGTACCGCGGGCGATATAAATATACATATTCCTATTATATTTGGTGGTACGTTAGCTTCTTCGTGAGTTATACAATCCTACTAATATTATTATAAATGCGAAAGTTTGTGAGGATGGATATATGTATGTTTGTTGCTCTTTCACGCAAAAACTACTGAATGGATTTGGATGAAACTGTACAGTAGTATAGGTTATACAACAGAATAACACTTGCGATACATTTTATCCTGAAATTCCCGCAGGAACGGGTACAATGCAGGAACCCCGCGGGGCGCGGCTAGCGTAATATAATTGAATCAGGTACTTACTCTTGATATGTTAATTGAATCGTAAACTTGTGAAAATGGTACGTTGGTGACTTTGTCAGGCCTTGCGCCGTCGACGACTATGTAATAGGCTTCCACGTCCATTTCAGCGTTGAACTCCGGTAATGGATGCAAAGCACCTGACAGTAAGGTTGACACAATAAGTACTGTGGTACGAGCAAAATATGGTGACAGGAACAATGTAAAGGAAGGTAATTGGCCAAAGTCCGCAGAAATGAAGAGTGACAGCAGCCGTCACATTGGGTTTCCTCAGTCTAATAAGTAACCTTCGGTGACTGAGGTAAATAAAGACTTTTTTGAATTCAAATTGTGAATAAAATAAATGAAGATAGGAAGCCTCCTAGGTCCTCTATCATGTAGGTATAATCGGCAAATTTCCCCAAAGGCTATCTCGATAACTTGCCCTTTCAGGGCCGACACTGCGTTAAGCGTGCGCACGCGGCAGATCACTTTTGTATGAAGCCACACGCGAAGGGCGCACGCTAAACGCAGTGTTGACCCTTAGAGTTTAAAAGGTACTTATAGTAGAATACTTACTGTAAACATGACCTGCTCCAACGTACAACTGCTTCAGTCTACTTTCAAATTCGGGATCCAATCTCTTCGCCAACGCGGGATTGGTTTGAGGACCGATAGCCATCACAATCAGTTCATCTGAAAATAAAGGTTGTTTTGGTTATAAATTGGGTTTTCTAGTTTCCCGTAAATATATGTGAGTGTATGTGTCTGTCCGTGGTATCCTATCTCTCAAACTACTGTACCGATTTCGATGTAATTTGTTTTTATTTGACAGCCATTTTATACTGACTGAAAGTAACATTTGATTTTATGAAGAACTCGGTCTACCCCTCAATTTACCCGGAGCGTACCAGAAGCGTATCCTGAGAATTTAAAGTTAATTTTTAACAATTGAAAACTACTGTTTAGTTTTCAATTGTTAAAAATGGTTCTCTATCTTTAGCTTAGTCAAATTTAGACATTTCATATGAAACGCCTTAACATATTCAAATAGCAATTAAAAATACTGTTATTTGCCTTTGCAAAGGTCTTTACCTTACTTAGGTCTAAGTAATTACCTAATACAATTTCAAGAAGGTCGGTAGAGTCAAGTCATTGGTATCAACCGTTTCAGAAACTAAATTTAATTTACCTTTATACTTCTTAGACAGTTCAATCAAAGCGAACGCCGCTGTCTGATACTCAGCCGGTATACTTTCATAATGGACATCATGCAGGTCTCCTAATCCATCGTCACCGAAGTAATGGTCTGTTTCAATGGAAGTCACCAACGCTTTGGTAGCACCTCTGTAGATAGGTATCTGAAAAAAGCGGTTGAACGGTTGAATTGAAAAACCTCCTCCTTTTTAAAGTCGGTTATAAACGTCAAGATATTATTCAACAGATTTTGGACCGATATTAACGCGGAATTAGGTGATGAGTTGCGTCAAGTAACCGAATTGGGTTTTTAACATTGGTTGTTGAACCGATGTCGGTGGCAGCATTCGGTTTAACTTAAATCGTTTATCAGAACTGGGTTGTTTACAAATTGGGTGATTGAATCCGGTGACCGCATTTATATAAGCCAATTCAATTATTACCCAATTGGGTTGGGTAAAGGATTTCAGTAACTGCATTCGGTCTATTTAAATCGGTTAACCGATCAGAACATGAGTTTCGAATACGACCACCAAATATCGGTTTCGGAGTCGATGTTCAGTATACAAATTGCAGCTAAATCCGGCCAACCGTATAACCGAAAATCCTGTAACATTATTGGTTACTGAGTACGGCTTGCAACCAAAATGAATTATTAAACGAGCGATAATCCATCTCAACAGGACGCCTAAAAACGTCTAACATCAATAAAACGCCTATTTTGGGCGTTCCTAGTGGTCTTGCTGCAGTAACAATAAAATGCTTACATGGTAACAAGTCATGATCACGCTATGTTGACGAAAGCGAGCGATTATTTTTAATGAGTCGATTACCAATGTTATCTTGTTAAAATCGTGATACGTGCGACGTGAAAACTATTATTTGGCTATAATATCAACTTACTTAGTCTTACTAACGACCGACCTGACTACTGCTTAGCAATGCCTGACTACTCATTAAGGGTGCTTTCAAATTATGCGTTTCGTGTCGGACCGCTGCGGTGCCGAAGCGGTGCGTTTGTCGTGTTGTGAACGTACGATCGTGTGTTTTCATACAAAACGAGCCGTGCGGCAACAGTGCGGCGTCGGTACCGCGAAATAATTTTAGTACGCACTGTTGCCGCACGGCTCGTTTTGTATGAAAATACACGATCGTACGTTCACAACACGACAAACGCACCGCTTCGGCACCGCAGCGGTCCGACACGAAACGCATAATTTGAAAGCACCCCTGATTATACTTTTTTTTGACAACCACTAACTCTATAATCATACTTTTTGGCTAATTTGTGACCGAAAGAGGTAAAGAGCTAAAATTTTAAACATTTGTTTGTATGTTTAGGACTTATCTTGGATTACCAGTCTGATTCAAATGATAAATTTTGAAGAGAAAGGTTATGTTTTATCCTGAAATTGTCACGGCACATCGGCACGCACGTAAAACCGCGGGTTGTGGCTATTATAGATATAAAAGTACTATAATCAGAGTTAAATTATTCTAACAGTCACTACTGCACAGATCCGGAAATCATAATTAATACCATCGTAAAAATATCTAAATCTAAGTGACCTTTTAATAAAAACAAAACTTAATGAATCAATTGTTAAATGTCACTGCAGCTCTTAAACAACTTATTTTATTTATCGATGCAGCATCAGTCGATTAAACAAGCATGCATATTACTACAAAAATGTTTTGATCCAGTCTAATAAGGTATGAATATTTTATTTTCTTTATTGAAAACTAGCTGTGCCCTGCGGTTTCACCCGCATTTATTCAGTCAATGCTTACCGTTTAAACCTTCCCTGGACTTTCATGAATATTTCAAGACCAATATTAGCCAAATCGGTTCAGCCGTTCTCGGTTAATTTTAAGTTTTGGCAATACATTTATTTTATTCTTATTCTTATTCTTCTTATTCTCGAGTTTTAAGCAGACTAACGAACAGCAATTCATTTTTATTTATATAGATATTATAAACTCTAGTTGTTCCCCGCAGTTGTTCTCGCGATCCCAATAGATGGTCTTAATGTGGAAATGTTGTGGATTGCGCTAACGTTATTTGCTCAGGTTTTGTGGGGTTGCCAAAATGTATTTGCCTTTGTTAGCCGTGAAGAAAATATTCCTTTTAAAATCTAGGGGCACCTAGGTACAGGTATATACCGAAAAGAATAAAACTAAGACTTACTACGAAAATGAATGAGATCCCATCAGAAGCATAACTTGTAAAAAAAGCCAAGTCTTCTTGTAGCGTAATAAGTTGTAACCCATGTTACACCAAGTCGGTTAATTAATTAATTCAGATACAATCTGTCTTCAGTTATCATTTACGTACAGTAGTGACTATACGTTAATAACAAATATTTAATAAAACATACATTGACGTAGCAATCGCACGAAATAATCTGATTTAATATAATCTGTATATTACATTGTGTTTTCATGCTATGGCCAAGTCAATTTACTTTTTAAAACACCAAAGAAATTTCATAAATAGATTCTTGATGTTGTTCGGAAAGTCCCCGACAGTCACGTACAAATAGATTCTCAGACAAACAATTGGGACCGACTACTGCTTAACGTCAGATTGAATTGCCGCTGGTCCAAAAAGTCCCAAAACGGTCACTTTTTCCTTATATTATTGAGTATATGTACAGATACTTACGTCTCTTCTGTCGGCCTTGTCCAAAATCCTTTGACTGTTTGCAAAGGCTTGACTTTCATTGACGTTGCCGTGTGTAGTTGTCAATGCGATGACCTTAGGGCTGTAATAAAAATACGGAAGAATAAATATAAGGTACGATTCATATTTACGTACTCTTTACATGTTCGTAGAGAGAAGGAAGTGTAGGATTATATGAGACCTTTTAGGCCCTAAATAAACTTAAAACATGTAGCTATAATTTTGGAAAATTTCTACCTCATTAAATTACAAGCCGCGCCCCGCGGTGTTACCCGCGTTGTATCGGTTCCTGCGAGAGTTTCGGGATAAAATATATCCCGGGTGTTATTCTGATATATAACCTATATTTCCGTAAAGTTTCATCCAAATCCGTTTAGTAGTTTTTGTGTGAAAGAGCAACAAACATGCATCCATACATCCATACATATGTACATCCATCCTCACAAACTTTCGCATTTATAATATTAGTAGGAATTAGGAAGGAAGTAGGATTTACATGTATTTTTTTTTATCTTTATTCATCTTTTGTTATATTTTGCTAACCTAATTGACTTTGTAGATCAGTATGAAGTTCGCTCTCACTTACCCATTAAAATATTTCTCATAAAGTACTGCCATGAAAATGGCCATCGCGTCATCCGCTCCTCCATCGTGATCTATCACCAATTTGTATTGGGAAGGACTTTTTATATATGCTCCTTGACTGCCGAAAAAAGGACATTAAAAGAAATTATACTTGGGTTGTTTTTATTATTTTTTTGTTAAATAGCTTTATCGTCCCACTGGTGGGCAAAGGTACCAATACGCTTCCAGCCGTAAGTAAAGTTATAGAACTAAGTCAACCCCGTAAGTTAAAGAACACTCTCCATGTAAGCACCTTTCTAATAAAATCTAAAAAAAATAGTATTGGTCCTTCCGTTTAAGGGTCTCATTAAAAAACGCTTATTAACAGCACTTTAGCTATCAAATGGTTTGTCCCTTTCCGACATACGCTGTTTGCCAAAGAGCGAAAGAGACAAAACACTTTAAACATTGGATTAAATTTTAATATTAAACTACTATAAATTATAGTATATAAATATAGTATATATGGTCGAATTGAGAAAACTCCTCCTTTTTTTGAAGTGGGTTACAAAAAATTGCTATGCTCTACGCAACCCTCAATACAGCAAGCGCTTTCACAAAGCACTATGCTAACGGGATCGTCTATTTTTTGCAATTCGATGGCGTTCGTTTTTGGGCATCTAAGTTTAAATTGGTATTAAACTTTTATTTAACTGGTATTTTTATAAGAATACAGTTATTTTGGAACACTTAGTTGTATCTTGGTTAAAGAAAGTGTGCCATATATGGCATCGATCTAAGCCATATATGAACAAACGTTTTTAATCAAAGCCTCGCTTGACCCGGAAGTTTAAATCATTTTAATTGGTAGTGAAATATTTTAGTAACAAATGTAATAAACAGTAAATAAAATATAAAATTACATGTAAATTATGTGTATAAGTAAGAACAAAACTGTAAACAAATATTGTTTTAGGAAATAAAGGACTTTTTATTTATTGAATTGGTAATAGCAGACGCAGGCGGATGTAGTGTCCAAAGATATGGCTGAGTGCAAGATTTCCAATGACGACGTCAACGAAAGAGCGAAGTGGAGGAGAAAAATAAGGAAGGCTGACCCCACCACCATGTGGGACACATAGCCAGGAAGACAAAGAGAGGCGCAGGCGGTGGCGGAACGAACTAGACGCCTACTAGAGCGACTGGCAACTGGTGGCCCAAAATCGAGAAGAGTGGGGGGAATGGAGGAAGGCCTTTGGCCAACAGTGGGACAATACGGGCTAACAGTAACAGTAATTGGTAATCGTGTTAATTACGGATTAAAAAAGAATTATAAATGATACCTTTTGCTTTTAACCGATTCAAAAAACCGAAGGAGGAATTTCTCAATTGGACGGTATGTTCTTTAAATTTTTTCGTATGTTTGTTAACTGGTATAGTGTACCTGATAACTCCATCGTTTATGAACCGATTTAGAAAATTCTTTGTACATAAATGAAAGAGTATTCTTTTGGAATGGTCACACTGTAAAATTATTTCAGAAAAAGTGGTAGTTCTTTTAAATACTTTGCTTGAAAATCAGTAAGATATAAACCATTGAGTTTGCACTCATTATACTAAATGAAACGGGTCTGTATCGTGTTAGATAATTTAACGTATTTTACCTTAAAATATTTTTTTTTCACATTAAACTTTTCGCTTTCCTTAGGATTATTAGGTATATCATCAAGACCAGACATGAAGCTCAATAGTTTGTTTTGTGTTAGAACGCGAATTTCTCACTAAAGTTAGTATCATTATGTTAGTGCCACCCGTATAGTCGAGGTTTTTTATACAGTTTTATCACTGATACTACGGTAGGTGGTGCGATTTCAACATTTTTTTAAATATAACAGTTAAACTCAATAATCCTCTTTTTGTGATTCACCGCAGTTGGTAAAAACGCTTATCTAATGGACTTTTTAAGACAGGCAAAAAGCGGGAAAACCTTGATTTGTTGCTAGTCGGCAGATAAAAGAAAAATAAATAATAACCTACCCGGAACTCACCGCACTTGTTAAAATTATAAACAGAAAAATCACATTTCGTTCCATTATTTTGCAAACACTAAGCTCACTTTGAAAAATATTATAATTGATATAAGTGACACACAAAATAATTGCTTTTTATTATGTTTTAGAAAAATATGACCAACACTAATTTCCCATTAACAAAAAAAATCTTTTATATTATTTTTTAAAGCTTATCTAATCAGATAACTCGCAAAGAGTTGTTCTTCGACTGAGTTGTTTTGTATATGATTTACCGTGATAAACACTTAGCTATGGAAGGTCCTTTGTTATTTAATTTTAAAATTCGTTTCGCAAAGAGAGTGTTTCGTTTCGCCGCCACAGGCTAACTAACACAGAATACCTACAAGCTTGTCGAACAGAACTATCGAAGAAGTTTGTGGCCAACCCCTGGTGTTCTAACGTCTTGTATGAAAAACAAAAGAACATCCGTGCGCGCAGACGCCACACTACTACGGTGCGTAGACCGACTACTCTTCTTCTTCTTCTTCTTACTTTCTACGGATAGTAGTCGTTACATGAGCCATGTCATGCCTTTGGCGGCTTAATAACTCTGACCCCAGGATTGGTATTTCATACAAGAGTTTAGGATCTAAAACCCGATGCGGTAAATCAATCGCGACATCGGCGCTTCAAGCATGTAACAACTGAATTGGCAGGCAACTGCACCTGTCAAAAGGTTCTTCCTTACAACAATGTAATTTGTTTCTGAAACAAGTTTCAACGTGAATACATTTGATCAGGATAATTTTATACTAATACTATTCGCACCCCGCGGTTTTTCTTGCTTCAAAAGCATATTATTATAAACAGTTCATCTTGCAGTTTCACCAGTAGGATATTTGAGTGGAGTTACCATTTTGAATATCGGTCAAGCCTTTATCTATATAATTATATAAAATTCAAAGTCCTGACAGACTGACTGACTGATAATCAACGCACAGCCTCAACCGCTACACATAGAAACATGAAATTTGGCAGGAAGATTCTTCAAGTGACGTAAGTGCACACGAAAGGATTTTCGAAAATTCCTACGGGAAAAGGCTCAACGCGGGCAAAGCCGCGGGCCGCTGCTAGTTGGTTTATAAATCTTGTAACTAACACGATTCAAAAATTTGTTTCATATTATAATATTAATCGAGTGTAAAATTAAACCTATTATTCATGATAACAATAATCTGCAAAAAAGTGAAAGTTATGTGAAAATTGGAATGGATACCATAGACTGTTAGAATTAGAGAATATGCATATTGTAGCATTTCCATTCAGTAATAAAAACCACAGTACTATACTCTACTAAAGAAAAGAATATGTTATTCTAGCCGCGCCCCGTGTTGTACCCGTTCCCGCGGGAATTTCGGGATAAAATGTATCCCATGTGTTATTCTGATGTATAACCTATATTACTGTAAAGTTATATAGATATTATAGACCTTATAGGTTTTTTCCTTTTTTATAATATACTAGCTGCGCCCCGCGGTTTCACCCGCGTTGTACCCGTTCCCGCGGGAATTTCGGATGAAAAATAGATGTTGTCCGATTCTCAGGCCTACCCGATATGAACACAAAATTTCATGAGAATCGGTCGAGCCGTTTCAGAGGCGTTTAATTACGCACCCCTTGACAAGAGAATTTTATATATTAGATATTCATTGTACGAGTATATTCATTTGAGTATTCATGCGTATTTTGTTTATGTTGACCTTCATAAAGTGGATATAGTGACTGGTGGCGACTCTGAACCCAATCGATTCATATACATATTGAAAGATATGACCTAGCTATGCCCGCGACTTTTTCCGCGTGGAAATTAATTAAAAAAACCTAAGTTACTCCTTATTATATCAGCTAGCCAGTAAAAGTTGCGTCGAAATCGGTCCAGCCTTTTCAGAGATTACCCGGAACAAACAAATAGTCAGACAGACAAAAATTATACCAAAAATATTTTAGTTTATGTATTCATATGCATGTTAAAAAAAGCGGTTATTTTAATATTACAAACAGACGTTTCAATTTTATTTATATGTCTAGATATATAGATGAAACTTCACCTTGAACTCAATGTACAAATGCACAATATTCATGAGACGAATCTGTTCCGTGCTGTGCACTGTACGCTTTACGTTAACACACTCTTAAGGCCGATTACACACAAAATATTTCTCTATTTAGCGCCAAAATATGTTTAGTAAACAAATGACGTGCGTTTTAAATAGTGTTCTATTTTGTGCAACATAAAATACAATTTGAATTAACAGCTTTTTAGGCGAATTAAGAATTTTGATTTTGCAATCCGCCCGTTTCCAACATTACTATTTAATTATGATATACATTTTAATACATCTCCGGTATCATTGTTGCCAAGTAAAATATAGGCTCTTTTAAGAGGTATTTAATATACTTAAAACGTATCAACAAACAAATGATTAAAATATAACTTACTTTAGGATGATGTACAGCGCAAATGTTACAATAACAAGGCCTAATAAACCAAAGCATACAGAAGTTGTTGCCACTAAAATATCTGTCAGTCTCAATTTACTTTTAAATTCCATGTTACCTGAAATAGAGCAATTCTTTTCACATCATTTAATACGAAGTAACTATTTAGTAATCTGTGCTATAGGCCCCAAATAAACCCATAAGGTTATTAACGACGTGCTACATAAGACACAGCACAGATAATAGACGCTCACAGACTTGTATTATGGGATCTTCGAATAGGTTAGTGGTCAACCCTGGTGTCAGAATTTTTAGACCGCCTAAAGGCCTCCGACATGGTTTACTGATTGAAACAACCGGGACCGACTATTTAACGTGCCCGTAGCGATCAAAAAGAAATGCTACTATCGGCTACCCATTCGAGATGCACGTTGCTTAACAATCGCAATGAACTAACATCGCTTAGTCTAACTACACCAGGAGCGTTATGGGATGTAAATGACTGATACTTTTACATAATACTTCCACAAAACGTTATAAAAATATATAATTGACACCCTGACGTCGTTGTCAATAACTATGTCTGTACATATCGTTGACTCCGGGCGAGAATCGAACCCGCAACCCCGGTTAAGTAAGCGCTCTCACATGCCACTGTGCCAACAGGTTTGTCAAATTAAGTAATTAGATATCGCATGTTTTAAGGATAGTAAAACAATGGCCAAGGCCGGTTTAACTGTGCCAGTTGTACGAGTATAAGTATCAGTTGTCTATTCACCTAAATACATTCTAATGTTTACCTTCGGAGAAAAATTCATAGATAAATAAGTAGAAATGCGTGAAAATAAAAACGAAGTACTTACGTGCGTACTCAGAGACGTCAAATGCTTCCTAAATAGAGATTTAATGAGTGAATTGAACTCGATTTTGTAATGTATGAAAAATTACGTCAATTAGCTGTCAATTTAATGACCGTCTCTGAGTGCAGCAGTAAGTTTCTGAAAGTACGTAAGTAAATTAGTATGAAACGAACACTTACTGTGGCGTCTTATGATGAATGCAAGATGTAGGGTATGTGTGAGGATAATTAAGATAAAACGAGATAACTAGATAATGAACTCGAGATGTCGATTTGGGTTCGAAGTAAATAAAATAATCATTTTTTATCTTACTTGCTTTGCCCTGGTCCAAGCTTGGAGAATATCACGGAACGAAATCGACATCTAAACAATTTACTGTCACAACTGATATTAAAAAAACCGTTCGCGATGTAAGTAAGTAAAGATATGCTTCCTAGATTATTGTAAGTATAGCAAAAATCTTAAGATGTTGGAACGCAAGTTGTCGATCGATATGGATCATTTTTATTTTGTAAATCAAACTGAGTGTTTGCACCACAGATCACGAAAACTAAAGGGAGATGTGAAAAGCGGGCGGGGCCGGTGTCGCAGCAATATGCGCAAAAGCGAAACATATTGCGAGTCAAAATATTATGTGTAAATAGTTTACAATGCTGGCAAAGTGTGCGTGACACGCACTCAACGCGATTTATTTTTTATTTTGATTACTTTGTGTGTGTAAATTTCTAATTAAATTATCGGAAATCATAATAATAATTTTCAAATTAAAAATTACTATAAATATAATAATTATTTGCTATTTAGGTACAACATCATTATCATATATCTATCTTTTCTGATATCTTTAATCTTAAAAGGCAATACAATTAAATCTATGTAAGTACTTCAGATTTCAATCACGCCGATTCTCTTTGATTTTAAGCGCATTAATTTAATGGTACTTACCTATAGATCTTTTAATTTGATTTTTCACTGAATTACAGGAAGTGGTTCATTAATTAATTTACCCTTTAAGATATACCTTTTAAAATATATTAGTAGGTATATTATTGAAATACAGTACTAGTCAATTGTAGAGCTCTTCGCGTAGTTTTACCAAGCGATGTTAACTCATTGCGATTGTTATGCATCGTACAGCTCAGCGTCAACTTGGATGGGTAACCGATAGTTGCATTACTATCTGAAACCGCGGGGCGCTGCTAGTCTCGAAAGATGTCTCCGGAGCCATCCTACTAATATTATAAATGCGAAAGTTTGTTTGAAAGTTCAAGCAAAAACTACTGAACGGATTTGGATGAAACTTTACAGTTATACGTCAGAATAACACATGGTATAAATTTTATCCCAAAATTCCCGCGGGAACGGGTACAACGTGAGTAACACCGCGGGGCGCGGCTAGTATCCATTAAGTAATAAAGTTAACATAAAGCATGAAACGGCCATCTACGTGTATCCTGGTGAAGTATTTGGAATGTAAGTACACTGAAAAAGAAGCCTTCTATATAATACTGTAAGGCCTGAATAGTTCTTCAAGAAGCCACGAGATGGCGTTAAAATTAAAGTAATAATTAGGTTTAAATAAAATTTTATTCAAGGAATCTTATTAATGTATTGTTAGTATTGGACATATTTTATGAGATTTGTAGTAATTTTTAAATAATAGTTATATATTGTTTTTAAGTTATTCAGTTTCTTCCGTTGATGGTTTGTCGTCGCCTGGTGATTCTTGTAACTCTGATAGTAAATCATTCTGAAATACAAAAAAAAATGGTTCTTTGCATCTTTGTCACACTGACTTGCATCGGGCCCGCACCCAGCCCGCACTCGCATTATGTGTCTCTTCTGCTTTAGAAAGTTTTACAAAACAAGGTAGTGCTTAGGTAGGGTGGTTATCGTTCAATTTTAATCACAATGACTGAAGCTATATCGACGTTCAACCACTGCCGTTTTTCTATGCGTAATTTTGTGTGAAATAAATAAATATACCCGTACAAATTCACACACCGTTAATTAGACCCAAACTAAGCCCTCAGCTTGTATTATGGAATCTTAGTAACTGATACTACTACATTATATAACACTAATACTTTATAAGAATGTATAATTGACACCGAGACGTCGTCGCCAACAATTATGTCTTCAGATATTTTTGACTCTGGGCGGGAATCGAACCCGCAACCCCCGACACAGGAAACGCTCTTACTGCCACTTTGCCAAAGGGCTTGTCAAAGAAAGGTGTGCCGATATGTTAAAAAGCAGTGGAAGGGTCCAATGCTGCTGAGGAGTGAGGACTGCTAATGTAATTCATTGAAAGGATCATAATTACATCATGGAAGAACCACCAGGTTCGTATGTCTTCAGCATTCTGCGGCGTGGACGGTACCAAATCTTTGTACTCGGGTGCGGCTTGACTAATTTTGATGTGGTTGAATTGAGTCTGGAATACAATTCAGTAGGCACGTAAATTAAACCAAGATCTACAACAAGCAATGTTAGAGCCTGAGTCAACTTCGTATCAACAGTTTTTCGTTTACTTAGTGAATAATTACTATATCTACGCCTCGGTGGTTAAATCGTATGTGTACTCGTCGGCAAACCCTGAGGTCCCGGGTTCAATTCCCAGGTCTAGTAAAAACATGTTTCCTACTTCAAACATGGCTCGAGTCAAATTACCAACCCGCATTAGGCAAGCATGGTGATTACGCCTAATGTTCCTCAGTGTACTGATATCTTAAGTGAGATCAGAGGCATTTGCCCAGGAGTGGGACATCACATGCTAATAGTTACTGTCTAGTAACTATAGTCTTGTTTATAGTCAGTTCAGGTTCTCAACTAATTGCGATTATGTCTTGAGACCATATCGGAGGACTTTCTTCAAGCGGTCTAATATCCCTGGCTGTACGACAACCTACATGAACTTACATAATAGCAAACAATAATACAATAATATTATACAAACATACATGAATTGGCCTCTATCCAATATTAGATTATAGACACGGGTCATGGAACGTAATGCTATTTCGGAAACTGCCAGCCTATGTTAGAAGGTTTAAGAAACCCTTACCTCAGAAGGCTATATGCACAGCAAAGACAACTCACATTATTATTCCAACTCCATATTTGGTTGTTGTAGCCAATTTTTTGAACTTCTTCTTCTTGGGATTCTGAGTCTTCGTCAGTATCAACTGACGAAGACTCAGATTTACTTTCAGAACTGATTTCACTATAATCTGGTGCATGTTCAGCAGACTCTGTCAAATCTTGCACCAATGCTTCTTTTTCTATATTTTTTTCTTTTTTGAGATCTTTTTTATTTTCATCGTCAGGTTTCGCTGCCTCCCGTTCGGCGTTTCCATCTTCAAGTGTTTGACGTTGCATTGAAACTATTTTAGGGGAGTGAGGAATTTTTCTTCTTAGAGCACGTAGTTGAGATATAATTGTATTCATAAAACGCCTTCCATTCTGGAACACAAATAATAAAGTTGTTTTTTTATATTTTGCAGCCTGCAGTCTGTGGCTGCTGATGGGCTCATATGTTAACGCTGATACGGTTCAAAATAGCTTTCTTTAATAGCTTCAAGCGGTAGCTCGCAAACTGGATGCCTACAAAAGGGACTGGTAATTAGTGGCATTCAATCGAACAGAGTGGTGTAATCAGGGAGGCCTTTAGGAGATAATATAATAATAATAATATGTTACTTACCTTGTTCATATAGTGGTCCATGAAATTCTGCCTGCGTAGTGAAACAAAACGTTAAGTTATAAAAGTAAAGATATAAGTTAAAGACTGACTGCAGGCTGCAAGCTGCCGCTTTCCATGACGCAGACTGCAGTCGATTACAACGAAATTAATAGAAACAGCTTGCAGTTTGCAACTGCAGCTTGCAATCTATATTCGGTGTTCGATTTGTACCTTGTACTTTAATTTGAATGATTTCTAAATCACTTACTGATCTGAATGCTTCTGGAATATTTGGTGATACTGTAAAAAAAGCAAAACTTATTACAAAGATCTGCTCACAGTGGCAACTATGACATGTTGTTGCTCTGAAAATTCTGACAGCCACACACCTACTCGATCTTACTGACTTATACTAGAGAAAAATGTTGTAGGCATTATTTTTAAGTGAATGCGTTAATATAGTGTCGTACTATACCTCAGTTTGAGGCATGTGTGTTAAGGCTTTTGTGGAAAATAAAAACACGAACCACCCGGCCTAGAGTCAATTTTGAACATTTCATTCTAACTTTAAATTCATGGACTTTTTCAAGAGCATGAGATTAAACTAAAGCATAAAAAATGTATATTTTTTTGACTCCTCTGTTGATATTCCTATACCTAATTAGCATAGAATCCTTTAATATAAAGGTAATAAAATTCCTCAAATTCGATATTCTTCTCATATAAATAAAAAAAAAACTTACGGGTCGCCCTTTTCTGAAAGTAAGTGTAAATAATATATTAAATACCACAAAATATGGACTGAAAGTAGCTATAGCAATGTTTTCTATTGAAGTAACTACGTCAAATGAAAATTACACTATAAGCCAGTAACATCTCCCTATAGAGCAAAGGTCCATTATCTTTATGATGATATCACCACGTGCCTGCCATGGTTTATTGATCTCAAACTAAAGTCTACATGTTTAAAAAATTACACATTCATTGCTTTACGACCCGGGAATTTAACCACATACCTCGATCTTTACACTACATTTAACGCCTTATTAATATACGCTCTGTAACTAAAACATTGTTATACTGTGTTTTGTCTCTTTTGCCCTTCGAAAAATTGCTTATGTCAGAAAGTGACAAACCATTTGATAACTAAAAGGTTCTTAATACGCGTTTATTAATATGCCCCTAAAGGTTTACTTAATACATGAGAATAACGAGACAATTAGACATATTAACTTGAACTAACTTAACTGACTTGTATGAGCCCTTCAACTTATTTTTTTGTAACTTTAATTTTTTGTTACTTGGCTGATTGCCGAGATCTAATGCGTGGCTATCGTCATGGGTCGAATCATGACCATCTTCGTGGCTTGAAATATGTCCTGATTCATGAATTATTTCGTGACTGTCGCTATGACTGGAGTCGTGACCACCTTCATGACTTGATATATGACCAGATTCATGACTTAATGGTGCATTTTTTGCTTTAGCTTTGAACGTTTTTTTGTCTAATTCGTGACTCTTGTCATGGGCCGAATCATGACCATCTTCGTGGCTTGAAATATGTCCTGATTCATGAATTATTTCGTGACTGTCGCTATGACTGGAGTCGTGACCACCTTCATGACTCGATATATGACCAGATTCATGACTTAATGGTGCATTTTCTGCTTTTGCGTTGAGCGTTTGTTTCTGTGATTCATGACTCTTGTCATGGGCCGAGTCGTGACCTCCTTCGTGGCTTGATATATGTCCTGATTCATGAACTATTTCGTGACTGTTATCATGACTAGAATCATGACCGCCTTCATGACTCGATATATGACCAGATTCATGACTTAATGGTGCATTTTCTGCTTTTGCGTTGAGCGTTTGTTTCTGTGATTCGTGACTCTTGTCATGGGCCGAGTCGTGACCTCCTTCATGGCTTGTTATATGACCAGATTCATGATCTAATTTTGCATTTTCTACTTCTGCATTGAGTGTTTGTTTCTGTAATTCGTGACTCTTGTCATGGGCCGAGTCGTGACCTCCTTCATGGCTTGATATATGACCAGATTCATGATCTAATATTGTGTTTCCTACTTCTGCATTCAGCGTTTGTTTCTGATCTAATACTGTATTATTTGGCTTATCTCCATCGCGACCAAGTCTCTGAAAAAGAACAAAAAAGGTTTTAGCCTGTAATGTCCCACTACTAGGCAAAGGCCTCTCATCTCACTGGAGATATTAGTACAGTGAAGAGGATTAGACGTTATCATCACGCTTGCCTAATGCGGATTGGTGATCACAAACCCGAGTCCAGACTACCAAAGCGTCAAAGAATCATAATAGTAAAATAATGTGGAGGCTGGTCAATTGACCTTAAATTTCATATTCCTTTTTCCGTTTTATGATTATAATAATGAAGAATTAGTTTATTTGTTTTAACACGTTAATATCTGTACTTTGCTAGTTTAAATTATGCATGTATTACCTTTCGTTTAACATGTCTCCTGCCATATAACTTGTTCTTTCTATTAATTCGGCTGAAATTATAAAATATTTATTTAACAGGAAGAATATTAATAAAATGTTGAAATATATTTTATCTGAAATATTACTTTAATTTATCTGCAGTCCGTAACATTAAAATCTGTAAGAATATTAACCATTATCAGTGACATAAACAGCATAGTTTGTACTCGAAAAAATCATATTGGGGCTTACTACTTTATATAAAAAAGAAATTACCTCTAACGGCAAATATCTTCGAAACTTGGTGTACAAAACTCTTTCATTACGACCAGCGTACCTGTGAATACAAATTACATAGAATCACGTACGTATGATACGTTGTAGTGGGTATTGCTAAATGTATTGCTTTCTGTTCCTGGTTATGGTTATCGTACGGTATATTGGGCACCTTTATGTTAAAAAATATACTAAAATTATAAAACATCCGCTTGTGGCGTAGTCTGAGTAAGCAATTTTAACTCTATTGCTCATATGCAACCTGCACCTCAGCCTCTACTTCGATGGGTCGCCGATATTGGCATTTCTGTCTGAGCGCTACCATGCTTCGGTGGGACGTGAAATTGTTGATCCCGGTTGTTTCAATTGTGAAACCATATCGGAGACCTCGAGACGGGCTAAAAACTCCGACGCCAGGGTTGGCCTCTGACCTCAAACTTACTTACTATTAAACATCAAATTCCTTTCAAACAACAATCGTTATAATTAGATATTTTAATTTAACATTTACTTACTTAATGCCTAAATTGTTAGGATTTCCATAAACTCCTGCACCATAATCCAGTTCACGATGGGGGAATTTCACAGCTGATTTGAGCATGCCCAAGGCAGGTCTTATGAGCGTATGCCCGGGCATTATGGGCTCGGCTTTGGGTAGGTGGCTTACTTCACTGGGGACTCCGATGATAACCGATGAATGGTCAATTCGCCTCTGAAAATATAGCAAAAATGTGTAAGCGGTTTAAAGGTGTTTGTTAACGTTTGAATCATTTACACATTATTTTGTATGATGAATGAAACCTAAGTGTTGGCTAAGGGTGCCTGTTCATTGATGTGGAGCGAGCGGAGCGGAGAAACGAACCAATATAAACCAATAGGATTGCATGAAATCTGCGGTCAGATATTTTACGCAATCCTATTGGTTAATATTTGTACTACGCTCCGCCAGCTCGCTCCGCGTCAATGGACGTGCATCCTTAAGGTTGCCGGAGCTTAAGTCGAAGCCTTTGGTTGGATAGTGAAATACTAAGGCTCCAATTTTCGGAGTAGCAGGGCGTCGGGCGTCGTTGGGCCTTTAACGTAAGGCGCCGCACAGGGTGGGTACGTTGCGTCGCAAACAGTGTTCAAGTAGATATCCGTTTGTAACCATGAAAAACGCGGGCGACGTGCCCTTTAAGCAAACACGTGTAATATCCACGCATTCATACAACGCAATATGTTTAGATTCAACGTGGGCCCCGCGTCTCCATCAATGGGGCCTAAGGAGTGATAATAAAGTGCAAACTTACCGTTGGCCACATTCTCTTTGAGTTATCGTTATTCTGGAGGAAAATATGGCAATAAGTACTGGTTTAATAACTTCGTGAAACAAATCAGTAATCTATCAAAAACTGCTGCTTTCGGAGATGTTCATTAAATCGACACTTATAATTTTTGACGTAATTTTTCATATATAACATGTTCAAATCAATCATCTACGAGTAATCTCTACTAAGGAACCATTTGTCGTCTCTGAGTAAGAGTCCATCTCTCATGTGACAAATGTCGGTCAAAAAACTGTTTTATAGGTCTTCTTCTTCTTCTTCTTCTTCATCGAGTGGATGGTCAACCTAACCAATTCAGGTGTCAGAGTCATTGAGCTGCCAAAGGCCTCTGACATGGCTCATGTAACGACTACTATCCGGAGAAAGTAACCGGGACCGACGGCTTAACGCGCCCTCCGAAGCACGGAATCATCTTACTTTTCGGGCAATCAGGTGATTTTTATAGGTAAAAAGATGAAACGGTATTTTTAATTCCTATCCCTTGGGATCACAGGAGTTTGGAATCAAATTGCATAGGGCGTACGTATAGCTAATTCTATATGTACTTACTTCAATGTATTCCTCAACTTTGATAAGACCATGGTATTGCCGAAAAGCCTGTAATAAAATTAAATGCACTCTGTTATAACTGAATATACCTTTGCTTTATTCAAATAGATTTCAAAATAAAACTTACGCCGAAAATCAGAATGCATCGTATAAAAATAATCATTTTAGAAAAGAGTAAGTCACATATTTTTAACTATTAACTTATGCCAATCAGCCAGTTCAATTTCTATTTTCATACTGTGAAATTAACTTCAAGAGCCCATAAATATATTTTACTTTTTGTTCTAAAACCTAATGAAATCGAAGCGAGTATCAAACATTGAACATTAAAAAATTATTCCTATTTCGAGTAACAAAGGTCCATAACAATCATTGCTTACTCATAGGTATTTTATGTTCGAAAGTATATAGGTATGTGTGTTACACTTTCAGTTTTTTCTTTGGCTGATTAGCTGTTCCATGTTGTCTAAAACTAAAGTCCGTTTCAAAATTCAAATCTATTTCCATAGACTTAAATTCCAAAATTGTTTGGTAAGTTCTTGTCGAAGTTCGTGAAGATTGGTGTCCAACCCTGGTGAAACGGCTTGACCAATTCTCATGATATTTTGTGTGCATATCGGGTAGGTCTGAGAATCGGACAACATATATTTTTCATCCCCCTAAATGTTAAGGGTAGTCCACGCTTCATTTTTAAATGGCAAAACAACGTATTTTGATTCAGCTAGTAATATGTAAGAAAATATGTACTGGTTATATTTCAATATACACCGTTGACCAAATAAAGAGAAAGCATACAGGTTAAATATGAGCACGGGATTATAATTTCCAATATCTTCGTATCACACTTCATATATTTTGAATAGCCATCATAACGGCATGTGGACGATAGTAACAGTTTTGATTGAAAAGGGTTTAATGGACTATTACTATATCTCTGCGAATATATTCGAACTCATATGATTATATTACGTAACCCTTACGTTATTGGCAACCTTACCTACCTGTTATTATCTATACTTTTATACTAATATTATAAAGAGGTTTTTGTAAGT
This sequence comes from Cyclophora punctaria, assembly GCA_951394245.1. Taxonomy (NCBI): domain Eukaryota; kingdom Metazoa; phylum Arthropoda; class Insecta; order Lepidoptera; family Geometridae; genus Cyclophora; species Cyclophora punctaria. Next base: position 2,498,485 of record OX596171.1, on the reverse strand, counting down.
ATGTTTATTTGTATGTTCGAAGTAATCTCAGGAATTATCAGTCCAATTTGAATAATTATTTTTGTAATAGATAGCCACATTCAACGGGAAGGTTATAGGCTATTTTGCATCCTGAAATTCCCATGGGAACAGACACAACGCGGGAAAAACCGCGGGGCGCTGCTAGTTATTTGTACAGGTACAATGTACCAAATTAAATTTTACTACCTAAAGGCACGATTATAGTAAGTTGTTTGCATGAAACATGCTATTAGTAGGTAAGTTCGAATAGGTTTGTGGACCAACTTTTATTGCGAGTTTTGAGACCGCCTAAAGGCCTCCGACATGGTCTAACGATTGAAAACACCAGGACAGACAATTTAATGTGCCTTTCGAAGCACGTTGACGCTCCGATGGAGATACCACTGTTAGCTATCAAACCTACTGCACGTTACTTAACAAACGCAACAAGCTGACATCGCTTAGTCATATATCAATTTTGCATACCCCCAAGTGATAAGGGTTGTCAATGTTACCCCAAACATTAAAAAAAAAATTGTATCTCACCATTTTTATTTTTATTATTTTATGATACAACATTCGAAAATTAATTCCTAAATGTTCCCCTTCTACGACCGGCCTCTATTTTTCTATCACGTTTTTATATGGCAAAACAACGTTTGCCGGGTCAGCTAGTATCCTATACGTAGTACGCAATCCAATTTGTATATTAAATCCATGGGTGTTGACAGTCGACAGACCACCTAGGGTGAAGAAAAGTAGGCGACACGAGAATGGCGGCTATATTAGGCGAATGTATTAGTAGTATTGGGGCATAATTATTAGAAGTTTTATTAAGGTAGTGGTAAGTCTAAGTCTTATAGGACATTTGGGTTCGGCTAGCACCATTATTATTGTTCAGAGTTATCTTAGTTATTTAACTTTCTATGGTCTTTAGCATTAATAATGAAATTTTATTAATGTATACTAGTTAATATTATAAAGAGGTAAAATTTTTAAGTTTTTTGTTTGTTTGTATGTCCGAGCTAATCTCCGGAATTACCGGTCCGATTTTAATAATTCTTTTTGTAATGGATAGCCACATTCAACGGGAAGATTATAGGCTAATTTTCATCCCGAAATTCCCACGGAAGCAGGCACGTCGCGGGTAAAACTGCGGGGCGCTGCTAGTAGATAAATAAAAATAATTATTTGTTTAATAACTTATTTATTACAATACATACAATACGAGTAATACACTTCATTTAGCAGTTTACCCCAGTGGTTTGTAATCGTCCTGAAAAAATATATTTATTTTTAATAGGTATTCATTAAGATAAATGTATCTGTTAAATTATATTACTACAATAAAAAAGGTAAGCTTTGTTTTTCGTGTTGGGTTCGTGCAGATCCAGTTTAATCATCTGTCTTGTATTACCGTTTAAACCGTGTATCGATTATACAGCTAAACCGTTAAATCGAATTAAGGATTATTTTTATCTCATTTCTACCACGAAAAAGAGAAGTGTCGCAGTAAGTACTTCGCTCTTCCATGCGGCAGATGCAGGCAAACCTGCATGAAATCGAAAATCAGCAAAGTTACCTACTTATTTAAATATACACACCTGGTTAAACCACCACCACTTTCTTCCAAAGAAAAGGTCATCTCCTGGTATTCCTCCCTCTACCAGTTGTGGTGCTAAGGGATTAATGTTCATGTGGTCACCATTCATCTGAAATACAGTAATTGTTGACAGCCGTCTTAAATATAAGCTCAAACTTAGTTTGGCAATTTTAATGCGTTGTGATTGGTTGATTGAGGTCCCTACAACTCCGCTCTGCACAACTTCGCTTTGCTTCAATGGAAACGCGCCCTTAAAGTGGATGGCGCAAAGTCTGTTTTGATTTAGCGCCTAAATATATTTAAAAACAAATGAAGTTCGTTTAAATTAGGTCCTATTTGGTGAATTATAAAATTCAATTTCGTAATGAACACCTTTTCTTTTTAAACATATTTAAATACAAAATAGATTTGAGACTTCTTGTGCTATTCAACCTTAGCCTTTCAAGTTAACCGTTTAGCAGACACGTCAGCCCATAGACAAGACTGTATTTATACAGTCTTTACATCATGAAGGAGACTACACTAGAGTCTAGACATCTAGCAGTCTATTTTGTCCAATAGACTAATTGAATTTGTACAGATAGCTGTCAGACAAAGACGGACAAAATACAGTTTTATTCGCGTCAGATAAGTCAATGTAAAACAGTTGTAACTATACTTATCGCAGATTCAGAAACCCGGTGGTTATCCACTAGAGGCAGCTTTGGGTCGAGCTGCAGCGACTTGAGGCAAACAGCTTAGGCTGCGAAACGATGTATATTAAATATTATAATTTTAGAATTATAATATTAAATATACATCGTTTCGCAGCGCGCCTCAGGTTGAGGCAGCGTCTGCACTTGCTCGGCCTCGGGGCGAGGCAGCCCGAAACCCGAGGCTGCCTATAGTGGAGTCAGCTTAATACTTACGTCATGGTTCCAAAGCCAATTGGCTTTGTATTTTCCTTTGTGTACCGTATAAGGGTTCCCTGGGTTAGGTTCTTCAGATTCTGATGCCGTACTATCAGATTCAGACTTTGAACGTGACTCTGAATTTGATTTTGATTTCACGGTTCGACGGTTTATTGTGTAGGATTTCTTCCTTTGTCTATGAATCTTAGGGAAAATAGAAATAACTATATTTAAATTGTAAAGCGACTGGCATCGCCTGGGTTACTCGCGTGGTTGGAAAATTTTGTGCCAGAATAGTTTGACATTAGTTTCTTACACCGAGTATATTTCGGATGGCCGTCTAAAGAACTCCGACACTAGAGTTGGCCACTAAACTGCTCAAACTTACTCTATTACTTACATATTTACTCATACAATATTTTTAGCCCCTTATCCCCACCACTTAATCCGTCCACGTGATCAATAAAACAATATGAAAGAAATTCCCAGTAGATAGGACATACAATAATTCAACTAGCCTGGCGTTTATATCAATGACTGTCTGAACTAATGAGTTTGACGAGCCTTCTTTAGGAATAAAATAAAAGAAAAATGTGATAAAAGAAAGCACACCTACGTGATTATTATAGCTGAAATAATATAATAGTTATTTGAGAATCTAATCTAATATAAAACTTATTGTAAATAAATAGACCGCCACACTCAGACACGTCACTTATATCGACAATTAATGGACAGAATTCTTCATTCATTATATGTCGAAAGTTACCCACCCATACACCTCTCTCGAGGAATCATTTGACGTCTCTCAGTGAAGCGGTTAATGTACTAAGTATTGTATGAGATTTTGGCATCTTCTTCTTCATCGAGTGGATCAACCTGACCAATTTTGGTGTCAGAGTTATTGAGCCGCCAAAGGCCTCTGACGTGGCTCATGTAACGACTCCTATCCATGGAAAGTAACCGGGAACGACGGCTTAACGTGCCCTCCGAAGCACGGAATCGTCTTACTTTTCGGGCAATCAGGTGATTCGTCAGCCTGCAATGCCCTAACCAAACTGAGAGCAGTCTCACAAAGAGATTTTGTGAGATATTGTCCCCACCGGGAATCGAACCCGGAACCTCCGGATCGTGAGCTGAGCGCTCAAACCACAAGACCACGGAGGCTGTCATTTTTAGCATAATGTGGTGTTTCAAAAGTAGTAAAACTTCATAATATATTTAAAAAATATTTTATTTCAATTTGGATTTAATTCAAATTTATTTAAGTAGCCCAGTAATTTTGGCTTCAAAACAGGTATTATAGTCACTTTCTTAGTTTCTATAACATATCAATATTTTTAAAGGAAACGTACTCATCTACTTCAACGGCCGCATCTTCAGAATTCAAATCCTGAAAATATTTAATTGTGTTATGATTTCGATAGAAAAACAATATAATTATGTAAACAACTCATAATTATACTAACCCCTTGTTCTATTTTTGGGATCAGATATAACTTTGGCCTGCACACAAAAAAAGGTAAGTTAGTACATAGTAAGTACGTAATATATTTACGTCCTTTTGAATACCATTAGAAAAAAATATGAGTCCTAGAATCCTAAGGAGAAAGTTTAAAACTAAGCTTTAAACTTGTTTTATGGAATCTAACTAACTAATATTACTAAATATAAATATACAGTGTATTATAATATGAGTACGCTTGAATACTGTATCTGTATGATGTACGAGTTTCGGATCTTGAACCAAGGATGTTTACCATTCGTCATCGAAAACAAAGGAAAAGTGGAAGAGTTACTCGTACTTGTATATGAGAGATACCGGGGCGAGTCTGCCAACCCTGGTCATTTTCCTCAAACGGGAAAACAAAGCTAAGTATCTGTGGTACTTTTTTTTTGTTTCACTTACGGTTGCCTTCTTTTTTTTGGTGATACTTCGATGACAAGCTGTAAAATATTATTAGAATTGTTATTTTTATGTACCTTTATTATATTTAATTATATTATCTAAGACTTGACAATTTACTTACCATTTTTTTAGGTCTGAAATTAGTATTTACATAATTATTTTTATATTCTGACATAAGATGAATTCCTATGTAGGTATACGAGTATACGTGTTATCTATACTCAATTTTTTTGGATTGTCACAAAATGTGGTCACAATGTCATCAATTTCCTAGCTGTAGCTTATATTTTCTAGCTCCTGAAGAGAATAAAGGGCACATCGCAGGTAAACAAAATGGTGCAGTAGTACACTAGATGCCTAGATAATTTAATATTTTATTAATTCGTAAACCAAGCAATTTCTTACCCACTGTGAACACTTCTATCCAAGTGAATTTTATGGAGAATATCCTGTAAATTATAATATTGCTTGTAACTAAAAACATTTATGGTAACTAAGATTATTTTTCTGTAACCTATATCGTCCCACAGCTGGGCAAAACTTCAAACGTCTTCCCCAAACGCTTACAATCCCCCCCCCCCCCGGTCCTTTTTAAGCTTACCATAATATCTTTGTTGTTTTTACGGAAACCGGTGTATTGAAATCGGTATGGAGTTTTGCCAAATCTGGAATGAATAAAAAGGATCTAGAGTGAAAAAAATCCCTAAATAATGTGTTCCTATTGGATTATACTTTAGCCAAATGTCATTAAAGTACATTTTGACAGTTGAATTTTCAAATAAAAAACAGATATTAAGTCGCTTTCGACACATCAAAAGATGGGGATTAAAAATATTGAAATTTAAATTAGGTAGGTAAATACTCAGTACTTACGCAATCCCTAGATTATCCATATTGCCATACACGAGCGCCCCGCCCATATCTCGCAGAGGGAACATGGCTGCTGACTTGAGCATTTTCCCCAAGGGTCGTAATAGAGTATGTCCCGGTTTCGCCTCATAGTTTATTGGTAGCTCTACAGGCGAAAGGAGGTTTCTGTTGATCTGTTCGCGCGCTTTTCTCTGTTGATGTTAATAAAGTAAGATCAAACTTATTACTTTCTACGGGTAGTAGTCGTTACGTGAGCTATGTCAAAGGCCTTTGGCGGCTCAATAACTCTGACACCAGGATTGGTCAGGTTGACCTTCCACTCGATAAAGAAGAAGAAGATTAAACCTAGTTAAGCGGGGTACTTTAGTCCGGTCTCTACTGTGTTGAAGTGTGACTGTGGTGCTCTAGACCAGAACATGGCTCTCCTGTTTTATGTGTCCTACCACCTGAAAGCCTCAGATGCTGCCATTCTGCTGACTAAATACTGGTCAGGAAAAATTAGCTTGAACAGTACTAGGATGATTGTCTGATTTATTACTATATAATCGCTACCGTGCTTCGGAAGACACGTTGACCCCGGTTTTTTCAATTGTTAGACCTAGTCAGAGGCTCAAGAGTTGCCACTAGTCTTCTCAAACTACTAACTTCATTATTAATAAACGTGGCGTAACTATAACAATGTTATACTGTGCTTTGTCCCTTTTACTCTTCGGGAAATTGCGTATGTCAGAAAGTGACAAACCATGTGATAGCTAAACTGTTCTTAGTACGCGTTTATTAATAAAACCCTTCAAGTTTTAGCCTTTAATATGCTAAGGCCAAAGGTGAATATGTATATATATTTTTAAAGTTATTTACCTTAACGTAACTTTCTAATCAAAACTACCTCAAAAGTAATGGCTGTGATTTGTTATTAAATTAGTTCATATTACAAACCTGAGCAAGGGTATCTATTTATCAATCACTACATAGTATAAAACAAAGTCGCGTCTGTTTGTCTGTATGCTTAAATCTTTAAAATTACGCAACGGATTTTGATGCGGTTTTTTGTAATAGGTAGAGTGATTCAAGAAAAAGGTTTTTATGTAAAAAAATTCCCGAAATTCCCACGGGAACGGGCACAACGCGGGTAAAACCGCGGGGCGCTGCTAGTATCATTTAAAGAAATAAATCTCATATAATTATCGCGAGTCAACTTCGACGTAAAAAATCTCAATTACCGAATTACTTCTTAAAGAGAAGTAATTTATTATAACTTTAACTAATAAGTATAAATGGTGGGAAGATCAATTTGATTCATGAGTCATCTGTCTCGTAACAGAGAACCGTCTGTGATATACTCGTAGATTTCAATTAAATTATAAGAAATGGAGCTTATTTATATCTTTTTGAAGATATTTTATCATTAGGACTTTATAAATGTAAATTTACTTCATTTTCAAAATTCAAAATTGGTAATTATATGACTAGCCTCATCGAATTGTCTATGGGCTATTCGCGTTAAAGCACTGTATACTCGTATCACAACGGTGTAGCAAGATATACCTATAAGACCACACATTATAACTAATAGCAGCGCCCCGCGGTTTTACCCGCGTTGTGTCCATTCCTGTGAGAATTTCGGGATGAAAAATAGCCTATGCTACTCGTGGATAATGTACATTATCCACCATTTGATAGCTAAAGTGCTGTTAAAAAGCGCTTATGAAAAAGGCCCGTAGCCTACAGAAAAACTGTCCATTATCTACACTTATATTATAAAGAGGAAAACTTTGTTTGGTTATAATGAATAGGCTCAAAAACTACTGAACCGTTTTTAAAAATTCTTTCACCATTCGAAAGCTACGTAGCTTTAGTAATATTTGTGTAGATAATGGACAGTTTTTCTGTAGACTACGGGCCTTTTCCATAAGCGCTTATTAACAGCACATTAGCTATCAAATGGTTTGTCCCTTTCCGACATACGCTATTAGCCAAAGAGCGAAAGAGACAAAACACTTTAAAACACTGTTTAAGTTAAATATCGTTTATGAATAAGGCGGTATATGTATTATATGTATCTCTCTTTTGAAAGAGTATGCAAGGTCTTAAAATTAGATAAATGTCGGCTCTTCGCCTAAGAATAATATTCGTAGCCAATAAGCAGAAATTCCTTATTCAAATAAATCAAATGCCAATTACAATAATTTCTTAACTTTCTCTTCAAACTTTCATGTCGTCGAAATTATCTCTTAAATAATACTAATACCCGAAAGTTGCCAATCTACGTAAAATCAATATGAATATTTAACTGAGAATGAGGTAGATATTCTGAGACTATAGACCGTGAATTTTCTGTGTTTAAATAGAATATAATGAAACAAAGGGAGTCATCTGTTGAACTAAAACTTTTAATAGTTGGCCGTTCTTGATTATTACACTGCAGGACGAATAAATTGACGCATTTATATTTTTACGTTATCACCTTTCAGCCGTCTACTTTCAGATGATTTTGGCTTTAACATGAAATTCTTTAATTTGGTGTGACGCCTTTCTCTTTACAAAGTCCTTATCGCGAGAAGATTTGTTTCAGACCTCTGATACCGCTATCAAAATAGCAAGTCAGCCCCAGGTGAACTTGAATGATGAATGAATGAATGATTGAATGACAAACTCTGAATGAGATGTCACGGCGGACGGCAAAAGCGACTACAGATTTTTGAAATATAATGAAATGAAACCAAATCTCCGACTTGGTAGTAAACAAGAATATTACGTCCACAATTGTACGCATTTCAAAGCACACAAAAGGATTTGTTGTGAGAGTACACGAACATTCACTTTGACTTCCGAAAATGCACTCCAAAACATTATACCAACTTTTACTAGTGGCGTGATATTGACACTGTCAGGAACTAGCTATCGGAAATGGAGTTTCGGAAGAACATTCCAGTGTTATTTTAGGCGTCTATACTAATCTTATAAAGAGGTAAAGTAACTGTGTTTGTTTGTAAAGGCTAATCTCAGGAACTACCGATACGGTGTGAATATATTTTTTTAATCGATAGCCGTATTCAACGGAAATGTTAAAAGCTATTTTTCACACCGATATTCCCACGGAACCGGCACAATGCGGGTAAAACCGCGGGAACTGCTAGTTAAAACATTTGCGGTACCTCGCGGTTTGCGTGGGTTCCATTCACTATTTCGAATGATCAATACTAGGGACGGATTACACAAGAACTAATTTTCTTTAGCGATTAAACAAATGACGTTCGTTTTAAATAGTGTTCTATTTCGAAATAGTTGTGCGAATACGATTGGTTACTGAGACTGACCGGCAGTTAATAGAGAATAAGTTAAATGTAAAAATGAAGGAAAGTTGGTATAGACATCGAACTTCATTCCGGAAAACATTTCAAACTACATATTTTTTTGTATTCTATCCATGTTCAGCGTCTTATGAAAAAATTTGGTGTAGACGTCTTTGTAATTGACTAACAGCATTATTTCCGCTTTGTCACGACACTTATTTACGGAATCATTAAGTGATGGGGTGTTTGGTAATATTCAACCTTTTCGCACAAACCCGTTGGCACAGTGGCAAGTGAGAGTGCTTACTGGTGTCGAGAGTTGCAGGTTCAATTCCCGTCCGGAGTCAACAATGTGTGCTGACATAATTATTGGCAACGAACGTCTGGTTGTCAATTATATATTCTTGGGGTTAAAAAGGGGTTCAAAAGTTTCATGGGAGTGTGGTTATTTTTAAAACTACTGGACGGATTTGGATGAAACTTTACAGTAGTATAGATTATACATCAGAGTAACACATGGGATAATTTTTATCCCAAAATGCCCGCGGGAAAGGATACAACGCGGGTAAAACCGCGGGGCGCGGCTAGTTGACTATACATTTAAAAAGAAAGCACGAATAAGAACCAATATTTTTTCACAGCCGCTTGTTATTTCAATTCACAGCGAAGTATCTTTGTACTCAAATACTTACTCAATGTTTGTTTATCGTTAGTATCTTCAAAGCAACTTGAAAGAGTATTTTTTCTGTTAAGTGGTGAGACAACTTTATAAAATATCGTCTACTATTTTTTCATATTATTTGTTGGTTAAATATTGGCATAATCGTAATAAGCACATTTATTGGTAAATAAGAAAATAAGGAAAAAGCGAGAAAAAGGGGGATAGCTCTTCGGGTTGTTGGTTAATAAAATAAACATTAACAAGGTATTTGTTTTTATGTTTTAAAACGAAACGCTTAGTATATACCTACGAGTTCTAACTTGTACCTTGATTTCCGACATAAATGTAGTCTGATTGTTGAAACAACCGGGACCGACTGCTTAACTTGCCCTCCGAAGCACGGTAGCGCTATGTAACATTATTAAAAGTCTGTCTTTATTATATAAAAAGTTAAATAAATGTTTTTCTGTTTGTCTGTGCCGACTCGCTTAGACTAAGTTCCAATCGGATTCAAGAAGACACTAGTGTCGTTTTAATTTAATGATTTATTTTAAATTAATTAGAATTAGTTTAGACCTACTTTGACCTCATCTCGAGAGGGTTTTAACATCGATATTATTAAAACGTATAGCGCTTTACTTGCATATCAACTTCGTTTACTTAAAACCATCTACTTATCTACGTTACACCATCATCTTTATATTTTTAACACGATTTGGAACTTTGTAACATGATTATTGCACTGACGTAAGAAGAGGTTGAAAGCTATCCAGTTCGTAAAGATCCTAACAAGTTTAATACAAAATCGATCACTGAACCCTGGTGAGGCTAAACTTTGCAGCATTTGACTTGCAATTTGATGTATGGTGAGGAAAGTTAGTTGGAAAAATGTTAAGGCGGGTAGTGATCAACGTTACAAAGTGTAATCTATCGTGGTGGTGGTTCGTGTTGCGTACGAGTAAATAGGGCTCTCGCAGTGAACAATGTGTGGCTGTGGTGTTTCCTATGAAGAAAATGCTCGTTACTCGCTCATTCATTCATTTTAAGTAAGTTAGTGGCCAACCCTTGTGTCAGAGTTTTTAGACAACCTAAAACCTCTGACATGGTCTGACGATTAAAACAACCGGGACCGACTGTTTAACGTACCCTTCGAAGCAAGGTAGTGCTCAGATAGAAATGGCACTACCGGCCACCTATCCAAGTATAATATATCGTATCCAATGGGGTCGAGCTGCACGTTGTTTAACAATTGCAATGAATTAACATCGCTTAGTCAAACTACGCCACGAGCGCTACTCGCTGTGAATGTTATAACGTCAGTCAGTACCCACCTTTACAGTGCTTCTCCGATGTAAAAGTAGTTTGAACTTACCCTGACAATTTTATTAATGTAATCGGTTTTTATTCTTCTTCCATTTGCTTGCAATATAACAGACGCCTGAAAGCAATTTATTTTGTGCGTAATGATGTATCGTCTTAATCTTACAAGAAAAGAACTAAACATGAAAAAAGCAGAAACATACAAAAACATACAAACAAAAATGGATTTGCTTGTAAAGTTTCATTACAGGGCTAAGGCCTCTCATCTCACTGAAGATATCAGTATAGTATTGAGGGTCAACTATGATCACCTCGTCATCATTAGGTAGGTGATTTGAAACTCATGTCATGCTCGTCGGGGAATAAGAATAAAGAAGAATTTAAGTAGAGTTCTTTTGTTTCTTACAACTACTCGCAAGAGCAAATGTATTTGATATACTTGCTTGTCACTTGCAGCTTGCAAATACAATATTTATTAGGAAGTCAAATTGGTAATGGTAATAAATAAAAATGCTTTCAACCTATAATATATTGACCTCAAAACAAAGAACCTTAATTGGAACGAAATAATAATTAATTACAATATCCATACCTCGAGTACGAAGCACAATAACAGTGTCCAATTCATTTCGACTTTCAATAATTAAGTTGCGTCCATTGCCTTCGGAAGGAGAATGTAATAAAAGTTTATTCATCAGTGCAGAGCTGTAACGATGCATTGAATGCAAACCGTGAAATAAGTTTCATACCAACTCTTTGCATAATGATCTTTGTGGTTAATATAATAAAACAATGTCTGATACAGTGCGCGGGTTTGTATCTCCATTGGAATAATTATTTCTGCTTTATTCTGTTAGGTTAACGAGTGTTCAATTAAAATGAAATGGAATATGGACTGTAGTGTTTTTTCTTTTATCATTAAAATTTAATTTTTGTGTTTCATTTTCTAGATACACATAATGAAAAGGTGTCTAACATCCGAACATCTTTGAACTTCCTTTAAAAAAAACGGTTTAGTATGTCTATAGTCTCATCTAAAGAAAGGAAGATGGTTTAAGATTAAGATACTAAGAGATAAAATCGGTCATACAGACACGATATGTTCATAAGAGAGAAAGAGAGAAGCCTTTACTGTACAGTGGGAACTTACAAATCAACTCAGTAACTAAATTATTTTCTTTCCTGTGCAGTCCTTATTAGCTCAACACAAAGAAACAATTATCAAGTCCTAAAAACTACACCGTCAGCTGAACAAAAGATCTAACTCTAAGCCCGTTGTCTTTAAATATCATTTTCAAAGAAATCTATTTAAAACTGCCGACTTATTATGGAAGTACGTGTTCAATCTTCATCTGCAGATCGCCCCAACTCGTTGAGGCAATTGAAGGACAAACTGAAGGGCTCTCCACTTGCCCTTTTCACGGCCACTAAAGCTGCACACTGATTCACTTGACTGGAAATCTGTGTCTCATTATAACGTTCATATAGTGTATGCGGTTTTATGCTAATGAATGGGATCATTATTCATTTTGCTGTTGGAAATATTCGAGACACAATGTCAGACAGTGTCTCTTTATAATTGGTTATTGCTCATGCTTGCAGTGGGTTAATGTCGTGTTCGTCGTGTCGTGTGTTTTGTTTTTGGATGCTCATTTGTTCATTTATTCATATTTATAGCAAAGGTATTTGTAAGTTACTGCAATCTTAAGGCATTTTCTGTTCTTCTTCTTCTTCTTCTTGAGTTGGATTTGTGATTTGGTTACGTGCAATAGATAAGCGTGAGTTACACAATTTTGTACATGCCGCGAAATATATATTATGTAAAAGAGACTCTTGTTAGTTACACCATTTATACCTCAATAATTCAGAACCCGAAATTCCTCGGGAACGGGTACCTACTCTGTGGGTGAAGCTGCATGGCACAGTAAGTACTTAATAAAATTGCGTCTTAATCTACCTTAACCTTCATAAAAGCTATATGAAATCGATAGATCTCATTTTTCAAAGCATTTTTTAGAAACAATTGTATTAAACGCTCTTGTTATAATTTACAGACTGACGTTTTGAAGTTAATCCATTTATGTTTTCAAGAAATATAAAAATAAATATTTTTGGTAAAGAATAAAAAATATATTTGTAATTCCAACTTAGCTCTAAGAATAATACTTAGTGAGGTAATAACAAGAAAAATCTTAAAAATACGTAATATAAAAATAAATTAAGTTACAAGCTTAACATGGTAAATATTTTTGGAATGTGTCTTATCTACCAGAATTTAAGATACAAGAAAATACATAGCTCTCTATTTAAATAGTTACTTTGTGACGTTTGCACCTCTTAAAAAGCATGTGCGAATGAAAGACTTTTAGTCCACGGAGGACTTTTTGGTTAACAAATCCTAAAAGTCCTGATCTTGATCTTTTGAAGATTTATTCACACAAGGAATTTCGTCCTTTGCAGACTAAAGGTCCATTTCTGCACACTCTTTTACAATTAGGTTTACGGCATAATTATTCAATAATCATCTGTTGTTAACACAGCTCTATAATACTTTGGGAAAAGTCTTAAGATTCTTATTAATTAATAGGCGGTAATACGTTACTGCTAAAACTACCTATCACGTTGCCAGGTGGCGAATAGTTTGCCACTACGTAAAACTTGCCATCTTTGGTTTTTGAAACACCGACTCCGATTTCCTTTGTCTCTTGCCAGACCACTTGAGAAAAATGACCTGAGTCTAAATTAGTTGGTTCTCTACCAAACTTGTGGTTTTTTAACTCGCTGTACCATTTATCTACAGGATCTCTTCCGGAAATATTGAAATTGGGGTCAGAAGACCACGCGTAGAAGATATTTTCGCCGTATTCGTTTTGATCTCTATGTTCCGTTTGTCCTCTTTTAGCTAATACTTTAGCCCATTCTTCAGCATACTTGCAAAGTTTTTTGTTCAACACAACCGGTTCTACTCCATGTTTTTGACGATATTCGTTGTGAGCATCGAGAAAATCATTTTCAAACTTGTCGCCAGAAATTGTTGTGGACTTAAGTTTATGAACAATATCTGATGCAATATCGCTGAAAATTTTGCTGTTTCTTTGACTAGGAGGCTTAGGAGATGGTGGGCCAAAACTGGAGTTTTTGCTGCTTCTATTACTTGGTGAATTCGGGGATGGTGGGGAAAAGTAATTGTTGTTCGATTGTCTAGAGTAAATGCTGGAATTGGTCCTGGAAAACTGCTTAAAACCTGGCGGAGTTACATTTTTACTGAACTGCCCGCTGTAGTTGCCTGGTGGGAAATAATTCGCCACTACATACAATTTACCAGATTTGCTCTTTGCACTACCAACCCCCAACTCCCTGGTGGATTTCCATATGATTTGAGTGAAGTGTCCACAGTTGAGTACTTCAGGTTCTTTTCCGAAAGAATAATCGTTGATTTCGCTGTACCACTTATCGATGCAATCTCTTGCTTTTATTTTTGTGTTTGGATCAGCTGACCAGCCGCAGTAGACGCTCTCCCCGTACTTGGTATTCAGACTGTAGGACATCGCGTCTTTCTTGGCGAGTTCTTCAGCCCATTTTTGGGCAATTTTGCTGATGTCTTTGTTGAGGGTTAAGGGTGGGACGCCATGTTCTTCTCTGTATTCGTTGTGAATTTCAAGAGCATCGATTTCGAACTCCGATGACTTTGAACTGAAGAATTTAGTCTGAAATTAAAATAATAGTCTGTTAAAGTATTTTGTACACAAAATAACATGAAATTTATTTATTAGGTATAAACGAACATTATCTTATAGCTCCTGTAAAGAAGTCGAAACGTCAGATAAAAATATGTATAATATAATAAAACTGAAGGACCCTCAATAGTAACCTCCGTCGTAGGTAAGATCCTAATAAAACTGAAGATTCGATTTTGTGTTTATTTGAACGTGCTCATCTCAAAAACTGCTAATACGATATCAATAATTATTTTTAAAAAGGTTAGCCACAATCAACGGAAATATACTATTTTTTTATACCAAAATTATTTTTCATTTCGAAATTCCTACGGGAACGGGCACAATGGCAGTGAAACCATAGGGAGCTGCTATCTATACTAATATTATAAAGCTGAAGAGTTTGTTTTGTTTGTTTGTTTGTTTGTTTGTTTGTTTGTTTAAACGCGCTAATCTCAGAAACTACTGAACCGATTTGAATAATTCTTTCACTGTTAGATAGCCTATTTATCGAGGAAGGCTATAGGCTACATTTTATCCCGAAATTCCCACGGGAACGGGCACAACGCGGGTAAAACCGCGGGGCGCTGCTAGTCAATTATAAAATTATTCAAGTACAAGATGAGACGATCTCCATCGTTGTTTGTTCATCAAGAAGCTCTTCATAGATAAGAATAAATAGAAGAACTACCAATTAAAGCAAGACTTTAGTCAAATTGAAAATATATTTTAATAGTTCTAAGGAAAGCAGACTTCTTTGCTAATACATTTTTAGTTGTGAAGTTTTTATCATTAATTTCCGGTTGTAAATCTGATTAAGGGCCATTTTTCACGGTCACAGTGACTTTCCTTGAATGTTTAATCTCTATTTGCTTACTTCTGATTAAAGTTTATTATCGGCACTTGTTCTAGAGAAACGGACGATTAACGCAATGAGTCAGGAAGGTGCTGTTAGTTCATAATCGTAAGGTGTTGTTTGTTGATGGATTTAGCGAACACCAAGATTCCAAGTTAGTACGATATGACTACCAGTGAATTGACGAATAGAACATAGGCGTTTGACTACCGTACTCAAAAACATTCATTAAATCAAACATTAGCTAATTAATGTTCATTAAATTTTCCATATATTTTATGTCAAAATGTTTTCATTAACTTCTCTTAAGGAATCTTTAGCGACTTTGAATGCGGAAGTGAGTGTAACTTGATATGTATAACGCTTTTCTAAAGTTCTACCTTAAAGCACTCAATAACTTCGGAAAATAAGTTTTTTACCATAGTTAACGTAACCATAAGTCTGTACCATGGTACAGAGGCGCAGATACCCAGTTAAATTGTAATCATAAAGCTAATAAAACAAACATTCCCGTCAATTGATTACAAGGATAATCCCGAGCGTCCCGGCGTCCTTACAACACTTAAAATACCTACTGCAAAAATTAAGGTCAATTGCACCTAGCACTAGAGTTCTTATCCCTAAATTGGTTTGAGTTATTAAACGAGCTAATGTAATCAAAGAAATGGATTGTTATTGCAGTAAACATGACTGTTGGAACATTAAAGTCTATTTTATACCGTCCGTTTTTTATCGAATCAAGTATGCATAGAGACACCGCCGATTTGCTTAGGCCGAATTGATACAGTTTGGCTGATTAGAATTCGTACACACAGAAAAATTTATGGCCCATTCACTTAACAGAAGTCTGTCTGTCTGTCTGTTAGATGTCACCTAGTTAGGTAGATAATGTTCTTAAGAAGAGACTTCGTTTCTCTTGAAGTTTCAGACGCTCATACTGACCGATTAAAAAAAGCCACCCTAAGACTATACATCGGTATCCTATTTTTTCCTTCGGATTCCCTATTAACCGAAATATGTAGTAGACAGGCTAATAACAACAAGACAACCCTGTTGGCACAGCGGCAGTGTGAGCGCTTATTGTTTTAGGGGTTGCGGGTTCGGTTCCCGCCCGGAGTCAACAATATGTGAAGACATAGTTGTTGGCGACGATGTATGACAATTATATATTCTTATAAAGTATTTGTGTATATATATGCAGTGAGTTAGATTCCATAACACAAACTTAGAGCTTACTTTGGGTCTAAGAGCCTTATCACACTTGCGATTTACAAGCGTATTGAAAGCGAAACGTACGCGCGGCGTGTTCGTCGCGTTCCCGTAACCAATTCGCCGCGAAGGCGTCGCGATTACGCTGCGACCGCGTGACGAATACGCCGCGACTGCGCAGCGAGTTCGCCGCGTCAAGAGTTGAGACATCATGCCGTACATTCGTCATCGAAATTCATTTCTACCCACTTTACAATCTTAAACGCGAGTTTTCACGTCTTATATCATTTTGGATCACATTTAACAACTCGTAAAATGTAAGTCTTGACATGCGCAGATAGGAACGAAATTTTTTGGGATTATTTTTGATTCGTTTACGAAACAGCACATAATAGTCGCTCTCTTGCAGTCGATTACTTAAAAATGGATCCTCCCAAACACGCCGTTTCTGCTTTTGTTTCCGTATCTTATTTCTTCGAAGCAATAAAGCTAACAGAAGTGTTTCCTCGTCGGAATCCATTATGTAAGTGACTGTCCAAGACTCAGATCATTCTCAGCGATTTACTGACGGCTGCGCAGCGTATTCGTTACGCAATCGCGGCAAAATCGCGACGCACTCGCGGCGAATTGGTTACGGGAACGCGACGAACACGCCGCGCGTACGTTTCGCTTTCAATACGCTTGTAAATCGCAAGTGTGATAAGGCTGTAATTATCCGTGTGTGAATTTGTTCGGGTACATTATATTATATCATTATCTTTCACTGCAAATAGCTCGGGTGATCCGGCAAAAAACTACGTTGTAAAAGAAGTCCGATTCAATATTATGACAATTATTATGAAATAGATATTCAATAAGTTAGATAACCTTTTTGTATCTACACCTGTCTTTACACCTGTTCTATAGATAAAATAAAATATTTTACGTTCTATTTAATTACCTTTTCAATCACATAATCGAATCACGCAATTATGTGAATTTATGTTTTATTATTAATTAATTATTAATTTATTCATTGAG
Source organism: Cyclophora punctaria (assembly GCA_951394245.1). NCBI lineage: Eukaryota > Metazoa > Arthropoda > Insecta > Lepidoptera > Geometridae > Cyclophora > Cyclophora punctaria. The sequence continues at coordinate 2,481,138 of OX596171.1, read as the reverse complement.
ATTGTTAAGCAACTTTTAGCTCTGCCACTACTTGGTCGAGAAGCCCATAACATATTATTTTATCTATACTTAATATTTTAAAGAGGTAAAATTTTTATGTTTGTTTGTTTGTATGTTCGAGGTAATCTCAGGAATTACCAGTCTGATTTGAATAATTCTTTTTGTAATAGATAGCCACATTCAACGGGAAGGTTATAGGCTATTTCCGAAATTCCCACGGGAACGGGTATAACATGGGTGGAACCGCGGGGCGCGGCTAGTGTTTTATAATCATAAATAAAGTATACAAAAACAGCAATTTAAAACAATCATGGAAACGTACAACTCATTATCAATTATCTCTGTACAAAGTTCATCATACAGCAATTGACAAACAAAAAATATATGGCAAAACTTGTTATTTTTGTATTGGAAAATATTATCATGAAGTTTAATAAAATAGTTTGGATGGTCAAGGTCATTATAAGTAATATATTTTCTTTATTAATAATATATTTTCCCAATAACAAATCGGCAATAGAAATCTGTATTACCAGCCGTAAAAAAAAAATGTATGACATATCAGAAATGTCAAAAAATATTTTCTTCACCTTAGATCGCTGTCACGATCGAATACTAGGATCTACTGTTAGTAGATTCAAGTCTACAGTATCTACTGCTACTTATACAAAATTTTAAAAGAGAAACTTTACATTCAAAAACTAAGTTATACAAACACACAAGTCGCAATTTAGTGTTACTTAAATCACTTCAGTAATATTTAAACCTATCTAAATGATTTTCCTAAATCTTAACATCATCTTACACTACCAATGCCTAAAGGTATATTTTAAAAAATCTTGCTCAAAAAAAATATTCAATCAAGTAAAATAGTCATCAAAAATCCAAACACCAATATTCAGATTTAAAAACCTTGTATAAATAAAAATGAATATTTACCATTTTTCCCTCGTCAATAGCACTGTATCCTGTTATGTATCCCGTTTGTAAACCGACAGTTCTCGCGTCCTATTTTATCCTGAATGAATAAATGAACCACTCGGCTGTTGAATTATCTTTACCACTACTATTGTCACGAAATACGATCCCTTGCGTGTTCTTATCGAGTTATCAAAGATAAGTCATGTGGTTTATTACAGGAAATTGTATTTGATAGTACCTAGTTTTTATTGGTTATTTATCGCATTAGATGTTTTAAAAATATTTAAGAACGAGATTTAAACTTGGTAATTATTTATCTTATGATAATATTCGAATGTGTTATTGAAATTTGGGTCTGAATAATTAAAACTTCGTTAAAAGATAATTAAAAGTATAAAACACATTAGTGATTCATGCATCCCAAATACACAGGAACGTAATTAAAAAAGGTTGGTGGCAAACAAAAATAAAGTGTAAATAAACTCACACGCGGTAGGTCCATCAAAATGTAGTAATAATGGAACAATTTTAGGTCCCTATTGTGCGGAGTTGCCGCTCACAATAAAACGTAAGACCGTTAATTTGCCAATTCATGTTGCGTTCCGGTAAAATAATGTATTGCGAACAATGAACGCGAAAAAATAATGGCCTTTTTGTGTGTGTGAGTGATTCATGTTGGTGGGTTCTGTATATGGAATTTACATTACATTGAAGAATAACAAGCGATATCCGTTACCACTACCACGCGGAGTAGGCTCAATACCACAATTTCACAACTGCGTTTGTTCGCCTATGTTCGGTTGCCAATATTTTTTTATCTACGTCGATCAATAAACGTAAACATAAGACAAATAAACTTCATACTAAGTTATTCGGCTACCACCAATATCAAATAGTGTGATAGCTGCAGTCGTTCACCAAATGCAACCAACTATAGTTTACTGTGCACTGCTGCCGTCACCACATGTTGCAGTGATATTTTCTAATACTACCAATAAAGTGTCGAAACGCTAGCGTTCGAATGGTTGCATTTTTGAACAAAGTATTAAAATAGTTTAAGGATCGTGGTATTGGACGATCGTTTTAGTATGAGTTTGAATTAGTGAATCAGGATTAAAACCGGGTCGGCCATAAATGGTTACTCTAAATACGCTGCGTAGCACGTAGGTTTAAATTTTGACTTATCGAACGCATATTTTCAACAATAGAGATACTAAAGGGAAAATGGTAACACTAAATTATTTTCAAATGACTTTGATTTTGTCTTTTTTGTGATTAAACGGAACTCTAGTATCAATACATAGTATTTTAAATATTACCTAGGTATCTAAACAAAGCAAAAACGTGATTCGACTTAAGTAGATATCGCACGTAACTTAAATGACTAACAATGACCGATAGTTCATAATTACTAATATTATATTCTTTAGGCATAATATTAATTTAAACTGGTATTTTCCGCAGTACTAATAACGTAATTTAAAAAGAGACTCACGCCCGTACTCAGAGACCGCAAATGCTTCCATAGTAGAGATTTACTGACTAGTTTTGACATGTAATGGAGGAAAAATTATGTCAATTAGTTGTGTCAATGTGTTAATGGACGTCTCTGAGTGTGGCAGTAATTCTGTTTTTCTTCCTTTCATTGAACATATTCTGATGAATGTCATTTATTTACATAGAAATAATGTCAAAACTCGATCCGCTATATTAATAAATATACCTGGACAAATTCACACACGGTTAATTAGACCCAAAGTAAGCTGATACTACTACATATACATACATACACAAATGCTTTAAAAGAATATATAATTTACACCCAGACGTCGTCGCCAACAACTATGTCTGCACATATTGTTGACTCCGGGCGGGAATCGAACCCGCAACCCCCGAAACAGTAAGCTCTCACTGCCACTGTGCCAACGGGCTTGTCAAAATAACCGATATTGTATAACCGATCTGGTTCTTGCGATTGACCCCAAAAGAGATTTATAGATTGAAGTTACCTAAACTTAGTTAAAGTTAAGTACGTTCGTCTAAGTTAGTGGGCAAGCCTCGGTGTCGGTGTTTTTTGTAGACAGCCTAAAGGCCTCTGACTTGGTCTATAGATATAAATTACTGGGACCAATAATTTTGCGTATCCTCCGAAGCACGGTAGCGTTCTGATAGAAATGCTACTATCGGCCACCCATTTAAGTAAATTTCGAATTGCGATTTAAATTTAAATATTAGAGGACAAAGATCTTTGCCTCTGCATATACTGCATCTCTGCAGTGAGTCAATTACTGCATCTTTGCAGTAGGTCAATTCAGGCTAAATAAATAAATATTTTTTTTAAGGGGCACCGTGTCTAATCAAGAGTTGGAGCGAAAAACTCACACAAATCTCGACAAGAATTGGAAATCTTAGTAAAACATTTTTATCAAAATACGCCGATAACGTTTAGATACGGCGATTACGTGTTTGCATTGTAATTGGTCAGTGAATGTACTTATGAAGTATGTTTATTATTACATGTAGACACAATTGAGTTCGTACTGTGTTTTTCTTAGAAAAATATTCACTTCAGAGTTTATTTCTGCATTAACAACTGACGAGCCCTTTGTATAAGCGATTGTACTCGTACGAAATCCCAGAAAAAATATCAATAAGCTGGTGTAGATTGGAACTGTGAACGTCGATGGATCACCCTGTTTACATCAATTCTGTTCAAATATCCAAAATAACTATATTGTCCGCTACTCCGATTATATACTTGCTCTCTGCTATATAAGCTCAGTACCATATTATCTACTTTAAACGCTCATAGCGTACTTTGACTAAGAGATGTTTTTCTTCACCGAGTGGATGGTCAACCTGACCAATCCTGGTGTCAGAGTTATTGAGCCGCCGAAGGCCTCTGACGTGGCTCATGTAACGAGTAGTCGTTACATGAGCCACGTCAGAGGCCTTCGGCGGCTTCTACGGATAGTAGTATCCGTAGAAAGTAACCGGGACCGACGGCTTAACGTGCCACTAAGAGACTAAGAGATGTTAACTCATTGCGATTGTTAAGCACCGTGCAGCTCGACGTTTATGTACTTTAAATAGATGGCCTATAAAGGCATTTCTATCTATAAGCGCAACCTTGCATAAGAGGGCACGTTAAATTGGTCTTAGTTTAATGTCGGAGGAAGTTAAATTATATAGGTGGTCTAACAAAACTCCAGCACTAAGATTAGCAACCTACCTATATTTACTTTGCTTACTTGCACAATATCTGATTATAGTGGTAGGTATGATATTCACTTCCTAATAATAAACGGACCTATATATATTTACGAAGGCATTCGTAATCTATGGTAAATGATATAAAATACTTATGGTATGGTAAGAGCGTGTCGCACGCATGGTATTGGGTTCCGTATAATATAAATTTTATAGGCGACCTTCGATGGTAACGTAAAATGAGTCTAGTGTTTTAAGAGGACTTTGTAACGTTATTGGTGGATGAAACAGTTGGTGCAATTTATGATGTCTGCTGGCTCATAAAATTGCTTTCAAAAATCCTGGGACTTGTTAAATACAATTACAGTCGTACAATTCTTCCTCACTGTCTATTTTGTCCAATAATCAGTAATGTGACATTACAGGTTAATACTTTATTACTTTCTTAAGTAAATAAGTAATTGCTTTCAGTTAATAGAGTGTCAATAAGTAAGGTCTCGTAGTAGATTTTTACAAATATGTCACTTTTTACGAAATCTTAGGATTGTTATCTTCATGAAATTTACCTACTACGTAATAAAACTTGAGAGGTGTCAAAGGACACCCGGATGGAACGAACTCCCGCGCATGTTTCTCTGTCTGTCTCTCACTGGCGTGCGCATGTTTCTCTGTCTGTCTCTCTCGCGCATGTTTCTCTGTCTGATGTCTCTCTCTGGCGTGCGCAAGTTTCTCTGTCTGTCCCTCTTTGGCCTAAATAATTTCGTTAGCATTTTTTTCCGTCTAGCCCCCTTTCGCAACGCGCGATAAGGAACTTCGTTCCAATAATATTATGCTTATAAACTATTATGATTGTGGCAAGAAGTAATGATAGATTTGTAATAATCCCTTAATCTATACTTCTACTAACCAATTGATAAGGAGTATAATAAATTCATAAATACCTAGAAACAAAACTAATCAACAGTTTTTCTATTCCTTGAAAACAAAGTTATGTTTCATAGAATAAAATATACTCCGCGATTTCGATTACCTTATTATATTTACCGTATCTTACATGTATACGTCTTCGGTAAGAAGAGCGGTCTTTGACCAACAGTGGGACCCAAGCTAACTAAACATAGATTTACTTTTTAAGTATAGTTGAGTCCCAATCTAATGACTATTTCCAACAATATTTTAATGCAAATTAAAGTAAAAATATTTCTGAATTATTAATAACTTCTGTCATATCTAATTTCTTTTATCAAAGATAAAATAATTTCATTTCATTTGATAACAACTTTTTTTTTGCAATAGAAACACCGTTATATAAATAGCAACATTACTAATGTACATAAAATATCACCATAACTTACAATCAAGGAGCAACCAGGCAACACGCACGGAGTTTTCATATTGAACAGAAACAGAACAATTATATTATTATTTTTGTATCCACAGTCGTCTATACCGTAATGTTTATTAGAAAACTTGTACACTACATCCTTTGAATCTACGTGATAACGTCTGACGTTTTATTTGGAGATAACAAAAAAAAACGTTGGGTCCAAGTGAGGAGTGATTAGCGGAATCATATTAAGTCTTCTTCTTCATCGAGTGGATGGTCAACCTGACCAATCCTGGTGTCAGAGTTATTGAGCCGCCAAAGGCCTCTGACATGGCTCATGTAACGACTACTATCCGTAGAAAGTAACCGGGACCGACGGCTTAACGTGCCCTCCGAAGCAATCAATCATCTCAATCCGAAGGAATCATCTTACTTTTCGGGCAATCAGGTGATTCAGCCTGCAATGCCCTAACCAAACTGAGGACAGTCTCACAAAGAGATTTTTGTAAAATATTGTGTCCCCACCGGGAATCGAACCCGGAACCTCCGGATCGTGAGCCGAATGCTCAAACCACAAGACCACGGAGACTGTATATTACGTGATTGACCTAATGAGATGGTCGAACTCGTTTCAATTTACTTCGTTCATCGAACATCAACTGTGAACACCTTATTAGTTGACAGCTAATGTTGCTCGCATAAAGCTGACTACCGTATTCGTTACATTGTACTGTTACTGTATATTGCATGCGGCGAACAATTTTGTGGGCAATCGATATAAGTGTATGATTAAAAGATTTTAGATGATTTTGGTAAAAGATTTAAGATGATTTGGGCTAAGAATAGTGTCAAAGGTTAGTGGCACACTAATTTCTGATTATATATTTTACAATTTACATTTCATATAGTAACAATATCTTTACATTTAATAATAGGATTTAATAATAATCATAATTGGGTCTACACTTAAGTTCAAAGGCACGACCCAAATGGAACTTTAGTGTAGTCGAATAATACTTTAAATCGCTCTTCCTATATCTTTGGGCCACACCCTTATCGCCCCGTCTATATGCATATGTCAAGATTGTTTGAATATAGGTTATGTTATTAGCGGAAGATAACGTGAAAGAATTTACGATTATCACGTAAATCTGCTTCTACTTTAACACAAGGCGTAATTTTGTCCTTCACTTGATTTATTTCTATTGGGATACACAATACCAAGCATGGTGATTACGCCTAATCCTCCTCACTATACTAATATATTCAGTGAGATGAGAGACCCAGACCACTGCCCAGAGTGAGATATTTAGTGGGATATTTCTGTTCACCAGAACGAGAACAAGTAGTAATATAATTATTATTAATTTATGACGATGAGCAATAAGCTTTAATGTATATTAACTATTTGTATAACTAATACTTAATGTATAGATATGGCTTTCTTGGCTGAAATAAAGAAATTTTATTTATTTATTTATTTAGGCTAATACTTAATACCACTTCCTCAATTTTCCAGCTTATTTAATGGCGCACAGCTTGGTAAACGCTCACCTAACTGAAACTATAAGTACAGTGTAGAGTATTGATGATCTCTGACCCGAGCAGTAAGGAAATGGGTTGGTCATATATAGGTAAGTGGCCAACCCTGGTGCTGGAGTTTTTAGAACGCTTAAAGACGATTTTAGCTTGGCAAAGGCCTTTCTTCTCTCAGAAGACATCAATACAGTGAGATTATGAGTAATTGCCACGTTTGCCTACTAAGAACATGGGTTGGCCAATTTTGGAGTCCAAATCATATTTGAAGAGCAGAAACATGATATGCTTGACCCAAGAATTAAACCATGGCCTTGGTAGAGACATATGCCAAAAGATCAAAAAGATACCTAGGTATATAGGTGACTAGCCAGTGCCCCACAGTTTTACCCGCGTTGTACCTGTTCCCGTGAAAATTTCAGAATGAAAACCTTCCGGTTGAATGTGGCTATCTATTACAAAAAGATTTTTTCAAATCGGACCTGTAGTTCCCGAGATTAGCGCGTTCAAACAAACAAAATTTACTAGCAGCTTTATTAGTATAGATGTAAATTATCCAGGTCACACTATCTGTGTGTCAATTCTTTATCAGCCCATCAGTTTTCAGCAGATTTAGAATGTAGTAAGAGATTCAAGCCCAACTATTTTACTTCAATTCATCCTCGTCTCTCCACACTCATTATTTAAATAAAATAGAATAAAACTCTATACGGAACTTACCAACGGTTATTATAATCGATGTAATCTAAATAAACGTAAACACTCCCTATTCTGCAGTAGCCAGATAGCCAAACAGATAACTCAGTGCATCTCCCTCTAACCACATTAAACATATTCCCTGTCTCTTTCTATTCTATCGTGACAAAAGCTCATGAAACTTTTGCGATTTAACAATTTGATGACTACGTTATGCCATAGTGTAAGTTATCTGCAGTAAGTTTATTGAGGAATATTTATTTGTTTTGAGTTGTATGATTGTTGTTTAACCAAACTCCATCCAGAATGAAGGTTTACTTGGAATCATACTTGAAGAAACAACAGCATACAATCTGATAAAAGAGATTTCTCTTATTTTTCTAATGATTTAGATGTCAAATAAAGTTTTTGGAACATCCATTGTCCACTATCCACTATCATACACAAATAGGTAAGGTATCTAATACATATGTTAGTATTTTTTATTATAAACAAAACATCTTATTTCCTTATACTGTGGCATCACAATTTTCGTCTGAAAGTCTCGGTAGATTGTGAATTGAACTGCGCCATATATTGTTCGATAACCTATGATAATATCAGGAGTATAAAATTCAGCTCCATTTTAAGATATACTTGAACTGAATTTAGATCGTATCGGTCTAACAAATAAAAATAATTTATATTATAGCTTATTTAAAATAAGAAAGTTTGTGAAAGAAAATGCATATATCCTTGAAATAAATTCGTTGATATAAGCTGAGAAATATGAACATAGAAATATGTACCCAAATCCTAAAATACCACTGTCAAATAAATAAGTATTTGAAGTTTATTTCCGTATAAAAATACTGTAGTAGCCAAGTCTTGTTTGCGCACCGTCCTAAACAAATTGCGAGGAAGTAATATTACCCTCATTATGTGCTCTCATTCTCATTACTTGGCCTTAATGACCATCAATGTGTGGCAGAGTTTGACCTAGCGATGTCAGATCATTGAGATTGTTAAACAACGCGCAGCTTGGTTCCTTAAATGGATGGGTGGCCGATACCGCGCCTTGGAACGTTAAGCAGTCGGTCACGGTTGTTTCAATCGCTAGGCCGTGTTGGAGGCGTTTAGGCGGTCTAAAGACTGCGTCACCAGGGTTGGCCACTAACCTACTCGAAATGAATATTTGGCTATCTACGTTCAGTGTGTTTGTAAGATATTTATTGTTCAATGAAATTAGGTTTACAATCGATTTCGATTGTTATTACTTTGAAACTAAAGACCTACTTTAAACCGTCTTTGAAACACTACCAACTTTTATCAGCATGCAAACAGAAGAACTGAAAACTCTCCTCGTTTTCGCAAGCCTATACTTTCCTTTTTAAAGTCGGTTAGACGCCTACACTTTTCTTATTGCGTCGGCGGCAAAAATAACGAGAACAAAGCCTCTTACTAAAAATAGCGAAGTTTAAAAATAGATTCCAATTTACATCCTCTGTTCCAAGGAGGATTTGATTAGGTATTCGATTGGATTTGAAGATTCGTTTCTTTACAAGTAGAGGATAATGTATACTGAAAAGTTCGTTTTTTGTATAATCGAACGAGGTTATCTCTGGAACTGCCTGTCGGATATGATAAAACTATTGTGTATTTATATTACACAATATTTTTAACATAGTTTGTGTATATACAAAAATAATTATTCGAATCGAATTGGTCATTTCTAAGGTTTCTAATAAATTTCTAAGAGCGTTCAAACAAACATATTCTTCAGTTTTATTATAATAGTATAGATTTATTCATCATCATTATGCATAATCGTCGAATTGGTCAATTTGGCTGTAACATACTTACCTATAGATTAGGTTCAATCAAGAGGAATGTACTTTAGATGCCGAAATTCCTACGAGAACGGGTATAACGTGGGTGAAACAAATGAGAAAACAAGGAAAAGTCGGGTATTATCACTACATAGTAGTAACAGCCTCCGTGGTCTAGTGGTTTGAGCGCTCGGCTCACGATCCGGAGGTTCCGGGTTCGATTCCCGGTGGGGATATCTCACAAAAATCTCTTTGTGAGACTGTCCTCAGTTTGGTTAGGGCATTGCAGGCTGAATCACCTGATTGCCCGAAAAGTAAGATGATTCCGTGCTTCGGAGGGCACGTTAAGCCGTCGGTCCCGGTTACTTTCTACGGATAGTAGTCGTTACATGAGCCATGTCAGAGGCCTTTGGCGGCTCTATAACTCTGACACCAGGATTGGTCAAGTTGACCATCCACTCGATAAGAAGAAGACTACATAGTATAAAACAAAGTCGCATCTGTTGGTCTTCTATTTGTCTGTTTGTCTGTATGCTTAAATCTTTAAAATTACGCAACGGTTTTTGATGCGGTTTTTTGTAATAGGTAGAGTGATTCAAGAGGAAGGTTTTATGTAAAAAAAATCCCGAAATTCCCACGGGAACGGGCACAACGCGGGTAAAACCGCGGGGCGCTGCTAGTAAGTAATAACTGTCTATATTATGTATCTGTCTGAGGCATAGTAGGTAGGTCAAAACGAATGGACCGATTTGACATTTTTGGTTTCAAGAAATGCAATTATTTTTAAATAAGATTCTATCTCTCTAAATTGCTGAACTGTTTCAATTTATCAAAATGATAAAAGTGTTATGTGTTCGGACAGACTATCGCAACCCATTTTTAATGCGCAGGACATTTAAGTTAAAAAACCGTTTTATTCGGTGTTTGATTAACTTTTTATCAGATCCTCATGAAAGACAAAAAGATTTTCCAACTATAAATCTCTCGTTGTCGTTTCTAATCTAGAAGCTTAATTAAATCCAACCACTGTTTTTATTTTCAACGCTTTTCAACATTTAAATTGAAGTGAGTTTTATGAGCAATATAGCTTTAAAAATCAGCTTCTAAGAGTGTGCGTCCACAGTGAATGCGCGGTGGCTTACGCGGTGGCTTACGCGGTGTCTTACGCGGCGGCGGCGGCGGAGGTGGCCACACTGAGGCGCGATCTCTAGTAGCGATCAGACGTATATCAGGGGTTGCAAACAATTTTGTCATTTTTGCTCTAAAGTTGAAAATTAAAGAGTTATTTCAGAAAAACTAAAAAAAATGAACTTAAAACAAGATGGCGGTGAATACTCTACAGGGATTAGTTACAAAATCGAAATTTATAAGTCCAACCACCCCCCCACGACATAAAAAAATAAATCGCCCCCCGGATAAATAAATTATTACTACAAAACAAATCTACTCCATGTTTCTGCTGTTCTGTTTCACAAAATTTGCGCCAACGTTGGCCAAACATTTGTAGCGGTGACTTCAAATCAGTATTTTTTTTCAAAATTTGATATTATTTAGTTAAAAGCTTAAAATATAACTTATTCTACATGTACTCACAGAAAGTAAGACACTCCAGCCATTAAATTGTTTTTCCGGCCATTATTTTTGCAACTTTTTTGGCTGTGGTTCGAGGGAACTAAATAAAAGAGTGGCTCACTTTTCAAATGAGACCCTAAGCACCCAGACGTATTATTTGCGCTGACCCGAAATCTAGTGTGTATTGTTGATCGAAGCCATTTTACGTCAAAACGTCGAGCGGTAAGACCACTGGTTTGATATACCTGCCACCCGCTTGTTAAGTCGCTCGCCGCCTAGGCCCGTACTGTGGCCACAACGCGCGGATCGGTGTGTTTGAAATCACCGCGCGCGGAGTCGCTCGGTCTTGTCGCGCTAGGCTTCCGCCTAGTCACTTCAGTATGGACACTTACACGCGTTTCATACGTTTGATATTTCGCGCCCGCCGTCGCCACCGCGCTAGGCCCGCAGTATGGACGCACACGTAGCAATTTACTTGTTAATTTTGTTATTCATAATTTATTTGGTAATTTTCTTTCGTTTAAGAGTTATTTAAATGAGTGATTTTAAATGAATATTTATTATTTCGTTTAGCTTTATTTTGAAAGCCCTCTGTACACTCTATGCTTTCAGATAGATGATACAAATAGATATTTATTTATTTATTTATTTAAGGACAGCCAGTGAAATAAAAATAAAACTTACGACTAAATTAATGAATTAGATGCACTTTCTATAGGTGCCACAACATGATATGCGAGTTGCTCCCCAGCTCGTTGCAGCAAAAAAAGCAACAAGCAATTTACATCATTTTTCTTTCAAGTCCAGGGTCGAGTGAAAACAGATTACCTACTTTTCAAACATGGCTTGAGTTTAGGATCACCAACCCGTATTTGTCATGCGTGGTGATTATGCCTAAACCTGTACTGTACTGAAATTTTGGAGTGAGATGAGAGGCCTTTGCCCAGCAGTAGGACATCACAGGTTAATACTTTTACTTTTTCTTGTAAGAGCCATTTTAAAATGATCTTTTTCAAGAAATCTCTTCTTAGCCTAAAAATCTCGCTACACAGTGGCACCGCCGTAAAACATCCACGGTTCCAGACAACTAAAACTGAACTGCGAAGCTTTTCCTGCAATACAAAGAAACTTTTCCATTTCCTCGTTTTCCAAGCAGTTGAATAAAGAATTGATTACCGTACTTCTCATCAAGGTCACGTTACCTTAAACAGGAATCGTTCAAAGACATTTCGCCCCCAAATTGTGGAATCGCGAAATGCCAGACATAATTTATTGCGATACTGACTGTATTATAGATATATCGAATAACTTTCAGTCATGTTTATTACTTTTTCTCCATTTAGAAAAGGATTGATATATACCTGATCTGTAAATGTGATGTCAATTATCGAACGAGTATTTAGGATTGTAGAATTCGTCTAGAAAAAATATACCGACGCCTGTACTCGTACTATAAATAGAGATTCGAATACAAAGCTACGAATGTCATTGACATTTATATCTGAAGTGAGGCAGCGCGGCTAGTAAAAAGAATGTCATGAAGGGTGAAAAGATATGATGTAAAAAATGCTGTGAGTTGATTGGTGGAATATTTAAAGTTCGAGTTTTCCGTTAAAGTGTCACCAATCAAAACACACTATTTATCATATCGTCTCGTTGCCCTATTTGTGCTAACCCGGCTGGTGTTGAATCCGTTGCAGTATTTGAATACAATCAATACTATGATGCAATTATTTTAAATTGAAATGTCACTATTCCACCCATTCAAGTAGGGACTGAGCTCGAGCGGGTGAAGATCGTCACACTATAAGAAAAAATATACCTGCTCCATAAAATATAGGTTATTTGTTAAGGTGACCACCATAACATCGACTTCATAATGTTCTTTTCCCAAAAAACATACTTTGATCCGAAGACAAAACGTTGAGTAACATAAAAATGTTGAATTACAAGCCTTTTTTGTTTGTTTGGGCCAAGAAAGGGTGCCTCTTATCTATTACACTTCATAAACAGGTGCCCGGTCCTTTGAGCGGCTGATCTTTTTAAAAACGGTATAATTTCTCAGTAATATGATTTCGTGTTTTTACCACTGTTTTTACTTAGAGGAAGTAAAGTTACCATTGAGTAAACGCTACAAAAATGCTGTGGTTGTTGTTTTGTCTATACTTATATTATAAAGAGGTAATTTTTTTAAGTTTGTTTGTATGTTCGAGGTAATCTCAAGGATTATCAGTCCGATTTGAATAATTCTTTTTGTAATAGATAGCTACATTCAACGGGAAGGTTATAGGCTATTTTTTATCCCAAAATTTGCACGGGGACGGGTACAACGCGGATAAAACCGCGGAGCGCTGCTAGTTATTTATAAAACGGTTCTTAATACAAATTCTTTGCTTTGTTATTGATGCTTCTAAAATTGGCTTACATACATAAGCCTAGTTCACACTACGTATGTTAGTTGAAGGTTGAGGCAACATAGTTGAAGAGCGAGTATTAGTAAAAAAATATTACCAGAGAGTACTCAGTAACTTAATTTACTTACACGTTTAGCTACTAAATTATTCCCTACTAGACTTTATTACTAGCGTAATGCGAACTAGGCTTTACGACGAGTAAGCGATTAAAAATATACAAGAACTAGCTGAGCCTACAAACGTTATTTTACTATATAAAAAAGCGGCCAAGTGCGAGTCGGACTCGCCCATGAAGGGTTCCGTAGCAGCGAGTAACATAATAAAGAAGTTCTTGAAATAAATGTTTTTTTATTTACATTTGAGTTATTGAATGAATAATCAGTATTTTTTTGCGGTTTACGATTTATGTCGTAAAAAAAAAACTACTAACTAGACCTCGTTCAAACCAATTTTCGGTGTTAGATTACATTGTTATGTACATCATATATTTTTTTTAGTTTTATCATTCTCTTATTTTAGAAGTTACAGGGGGGGGGGGGGGACACACATTTTACCACTTTGGAAGAGTCTCTCGCGCAAACTATTCAGTTTAGAAAAAAATGATATTAGAAACCTCAATACCATTTTTGAAGACCTATCCATAGATACCCCACACGTATGGGTTTGATGAAAAAAAAAAATTTTTTTCATTTCTAAGTATGGGAGACCCCCCTAAAATTTTATTTTTTTTCTATTTTAGTGTGAAAATATTAATGCGGTTCACAGAATACATCTACACACTAAGTTTCAACAACATAGCTCTTATAGTTTCGGAGAAAAAAGGCTGTGACATACGGACAGACAGACAGACAGACGGACGGACAGACAGACAGACAGACATGACGAATCTATAAGGGTTCCGTTTTTGCCATTTGGCTACGGAACCCTAAAAATAAGGGGTGAACCACCCTAATCACTATAAATTGAGATGTAAGCTATCCTATCTTTCAAGTTGGATCAAATTGTACTCGGTGTGCAAATCAAATTTAAAATAGGTTCAGTAGTTTAGGAGTCCATCGCGGTCAAACAACGTGACACGTGACATAGTTTTAGTGTTCATATTTTAATATTGTTTTTTACTTAATGTCATTGCGTGTAGCTTGTATTATTTAGTCACCAATACATACAAAACCAGCGCTCCCACCTGGTAAAATTCCGTGGAAAAAGTAAAGGCCTTTTCCTCGTAATTTTATTAATCGAAAACCGAATGTTCTTTTAACGTCTAAAAATAAAGCCATTGGTATAAATACAAGTCAATATCGCTCAAATCAAATGTCGAAACGGTAAGTAGCTGACAAAATATCTTTTATAACATCCAATTTTGATGTCTGAAGCATTTCATTGAAGGTACAAAAGGAATTTGAAATTCTAAATATACGGTATTTGCATGCAATGGGTAGGTAGTAAAATTTTATGGGATATAAAGGTTGATGCACAGTACGGTTTTAATAAAAGCATTCTTCATCTTTTTGGGAATAAAACTAGGTGACTTTAATATCCAGCCAGACTGACATGAAGGCGAGTCTAGACTGTAAAGCAAAACATGATATATAACTTACTAGCAGTGCCCCGCGGTTTAAAGGGTAGTACGTTGGAATTTTAGTATAAAAGGTTTAAACTTTCTTAAATTTCGTGCATGTTGGTGAAAACATCATTAAAATCCGTTCGGTAGTTTTTGAGAAAATCAATTACACATAGGCAGATATGAGGCAGACACTTCAAAGACAATTTTGACAGTATTTTACGCGGACCCTGATGCACAATAATACAATGTATATGTACAATTACCTACACAAGCATGGCACAAGGACGCTCCTGAGATAAAATAACTATAAAAAGGCTAGTTTTAATTATAAACGTCATCCTACTAATATTATAAATGCGAAAGATTATGAGGATGTTTGTTACTCTCTCACGAAAAAACTACTGAACAAGTTAGGATGAGACTACAGTAATATAGGTTATACATCAGAATAACACATGGGATACATTTTATCCCGAAATTCCCACGGGAACGGGTACAACGTGGGTAACACCGAAGGCGCGGCTAGTATTAACTAGTTCTATTAGAAAACTCTACTATATCGCAGATGTAGACAATTGCACAGTTGAGTCGCCAACCCGTCGCAAGAAATACTAAATGCTTGCCTTCTGAGAGCTCATTACGGCGATGGATGGAGATTATATAGAATGATATCTTAAAACCGTGGAGACGTATTGTTAATAAAAAATATTTTAATTAAAATTAACATTACATTTTTCAAATTCTTTTACTCTACTTATATGTTTATTGGAGAATGAAGTTGTGTATTTAAAGTTGAAGGGAAATGAACGGGACGTTTGACCCCATATTAAATTGTATTTTTTTAATTTTTAATTTTAAAGTTAATTATTTCTATATGCTTATGTGTTCTGTATATTTATTTTTACTTAATTTAGTAAATATGGTATTGCTATGGCAATGACAGTTGTCATCAATCTTTTGCGTCTTTGAGTAATACGCTATTTACTAGCTTCTTACAGTAAGTGCATTAAATAACTACTTTCTTACTATCAATCAAACCCTTGTCATAAATACAACTTATTACTAACTTGGCATACACACGTAACAACAAAGGACTTACCAAGAAACAACATATTTAAAACAATATCCGAATATATGAACAATGACGACTCACAGTTTTCTGTCCCATCCAGGTGACCTGTTCTTATAAGCACCTTATCTCAGAAACAAGTGCAGCTCGTTCATTAGACAGCTTTCAGTCTTAGCGACTCAATTTGCATTAGCTGCAACAACGACAAACATTCCTTATTAAACCTTTTTTCTCTTGGTCTCATTATCTTTCATAATGTCTAAAGTAACCGTACCGTACTCAGAAACGTCACATTATTCCTTAGGAGAGGTTAGTTAACGATTTTTGATATGTAATGTATGATGAAAACGTCAATTAGTTAATTGTTGATTTAATTGACGTCTCTGAGTACGGCAGTAAGGGTTTGAGCTATGTACACTATAGTCAAGACTGTAGTTAGACTGTCTTTTGTTGTATGAAACCATAGATCTTCCTCTTCATCGAGTGGATGGCCAACCTGACCAATCCTGGTGTCAGAGTTATTGAGCCGCCAAAGGCCTCGGACATGGCTCAAGTAACGACTACTATCCGAAGATGAGACATTGATGACATGATTGTCTGTTAGACTTTTTTTTCTATTTAAAGACAGTTTTGTTGGCGTTAAACAAGTCAATCCAAAAACTATTGAAATTATAATGAACTCTAATCTATTTTCTAACCGTCCTAACACATATTCTAACAATCTTTTTAATTACTCTGCATTTACCGGTAATGAGTTTTCACTTTAAATAAATTAACGTTGTAAAAAAATTAACTATAGTTCAAATCAAAATTAATAGAGCGAATACACTCAATATTATTAACCAAACAATAAAATAATTTCAGGAATAATTAATCAAACCTGTAATTAGAGATGCATGTTCTCGTGTTTGATAATGGGTTACCGCAAACGAACCGGCCGCTAGACGAATGCCACGCGCTTTGCGTGTGTGGCGCATATGAATATAATATTATATCTTATGAATATAATGAAATAGTATATAGTAAATATATTATAAAGTAGTAAATATATTGTAAATTTGTTTGTTTGTATATTTGAGCTAATATCGGGAATTACCAGTCCGATTTGATTAATTATTTTTGTTCTGGATATCCACATTCCACGGAAAGGTAATGTTTTATCCTGAAGTTCCCACGGGATTTCAGTAAGCACACCACGCGGATAAAACCGTGGGGCGCTGCTAGTATATCACCATTCCAATAACATTTCGAAGAGCCGAACATTTTTCAACAAATCGCTTATTTATGCGATAGAATTAATTATTTGGTTTTGCATTAATTTGAAAGGACTTTATTTGTAGAGTCCGGGTTTATTCCGCCGGCCTGTTTTTGTTCCCTCAGCTTGCTTATCCTAAAAGGATTACTGTCAATTTAAGACTAAATAAAAATTGATAGATGGAACTGAGGCGTAAACAAATTCTTTCTAAGACGTGACGGCCATGATCAATGACGGTTTGTCGGAATAGTTTGATGAGGCTACGACATTTTGTTTTTCTTGGAAAATTTTATGATAGCCACATTCAACAGGGAGGCTATTTCTCATCCCGAAATTCCTACAGGAAAGGGCACGGTGCGTGTAAAACCAGGACGCAGACAGTCCTCTTTCTATAATAATATGCAAATGTCAATAATAAATGTAGGAGTCGGCTAAATTCTGAATTGTGGGTTATTGTTCGTACGCCCGTCACGTATCATTTAAGATCAATTTATCTTTCTTATTACGCTGCTTGTTCTGACATTCAACTGGTATTCTGGTGTTCTTTATAATAATGTTGCGAGGTATTCTCATTTGCTTTTGAATTTTTAAAAATAAAGTATTTTTTTGAGGAAAACGGCGGATTTATACTTGATTTATATTATACTTATTTTGAATAATAACAATTATATTGAATAGACTTTTGTTTTGATAGATCAAGTTTACAAGCTGGCGAGTTTACTACAACGCGAGTAGAGAGCAACACACATACATAATAACGCTTCCTTGCTCGCATTTAGATGTGCGAGTCATCTCTTAGCCAAAGTTCATTAAAATCAGTTATTTAATTCCATAATAATTATTTAAAAATACAAAAAAAAGAACACGGATCTAAGACCACCAAAGACTGTTCGAATATTAAACCCATGAAGGCCACATAACTATTGGCATCATAACGTAGTCAAGTAAAAACAAGTGAAAAAATAACAGACAATTTAAAATAAACATCCTGACAGTGTTCTAAAGAAATTAGATAACGTTTGATGAATGCTTTTATTACATTCTCAAGAGCTGCTAAATCAAGTTGAATGGTACAAAGAAATCTCAACAGATCATTCAAGTGGAACAAATTCATAAATTTTTCTTCTCGTTTCTCTTTAAATTCTACAAAATTTAAATATTTCTCCTGCAAATTCCTTGTACTGTTTATAAAAGTAAGAAAGTTGCTAGTTTGAAGCGCTCGTGGCGAAGTTTGACTAATGAGGATGTTAGATCATTGCGGTTGTTAACTCGACCTCTACTTGGATGGGTGGCCGATAGTGGAATTTGATAGTTGAATCTGAGTGTTACCGTCAGAGGGTACGCCGATTAGGTTCCAATCCATCAACCATGTTAGTTCTAAAAATAGCAGTAAACCGACAAAAAAATGCGAATACTTATATAACGCCATCAAACTTGATACCTACTTACAATTCGCCGCTTCTCACTACTATTCGTAACCTTTTTAAAAGCACTATCTATACTAATATTATAAAGCTGAAGAGTTTGTTTTGTTTGTTTATTTGTTTGTTTGTTTGTTTGTTTGTTTAAACGCGCTAATCTCAGAAACTACTGAACCGATTTGAATAACTCTTTTTGTAATAGATAGCCACATTCAACGGGAAGGTTATAGGCTATTTTTCATCCCGAAATTCCTACGGGAACGGGTACAACGCGGGTAAAACCGTGGGGCGCTGCTAGTTTATCATATAACGAGTATAGACACGAGTCTTGTGAGCGTAACTATTAGTACCATCGGTCATCGGCCAAGATCATTGTTTATATTCATTTGACATACCTCAATAATATTATAATCAATTAAAGTTTTCCAGTGTATCCTTGGTCAATTCTCTATACCTCTTAATAGGGTGTAGGACCCTATTAAGAGGTATAGAGAATTGAAATATTAGAGAATTAGGGAAAAGTACATATCCTTCTCAAATACGTATAATTGACACTTAAACGTACCTCGAATGAAATTTCCTTTTTCTTATTCCATCGCAATAAGGTGTAATATTGTTTGGTAAATATAAATGTCTTTTTATTTAAAGAAAACGTCTGAAGGGTTTGTTAAACAAAGTATTGCCAGTATAAATCTTCTTAATGTCTCGGGCTGGTATTTAGGCTCATCGTGGGGTCTAATTAACCGGCATTCTTTGTGTGGGGTCCTTAATAGATGTATTTATTACAAACGTTTATTCAAGTTTGTATCTTAGAAAGTATCAAGGTTTTTTTATAAAAAACCTATTTTATATTATTACTAGCAGCGCCCTGCGGTTTTACCCGCGTTGTGCCCGTTCCCGTGGGAATTTCGAGATAAAATGTAGCCTATAGCCTTCCTCGATAAATAGACTATCTAACAGTGAAAGAATTATTCAAATCGGTTCAGTAGTTTCTGAGATTAGCGCGTTTAAACAAACAAACAAACAAACAAACAAACAAACAAAACAAACTCTTCAGCTTTATAATATTAGTATAGAAGTATAGATTATTATTTATTTACTTCTGGTAAGATAGCTAAGATATTAGATCAAGTTTAAGCAATGTATTAAAATAATTGTCATATACGGGTTTCTTAGTTTAAGGGAACACAACTCATTTTGAATTGAAACTACGTTTACGGATACATTTTGCTTTTATTTTACATTTTTATCTGACGTTTCGGCCCCTTTACAGGAACACAGAAGACAGATAAAAATGTAATTGTCATATTCAATCCGTTTTTAGCCCCTTACATTAAGAATTGTGCAATCCAAGAGGATTCTTAATTTTGTTTAGCGCCTAAAGATGCTAAAAAACTAATGACATTCGTATTAAATTGTATTTTAAACTAGCGCTGTGCCCGCGGTTTCACCCGCAGCGCCCCCGTTCCCGTGGGAATTTTCAGATTTTTATTCCTTATTTTTCTTATATAAAAACCTTGTCCTGACAATAAGGAACCCATTAAAAAAAGAATCAGCCAATTTGGTGCAGTCGTTCTGAAGTTATGCGCATACCAACACATTTTGCGATTCATTTTTAGGGTTCCGTAGCCAAATGGCAAAAACGGAACCCTTATAGATTCGTCATGTCTGTCTGTCTGTCCGTCTGTCCGTCTGTCCGTCTGTCTGTCCGTATGTCACAGCCTTTTTTCTCCGAAACTATAAGAGCTATGTTGTTGAAACTTAGTGTGTAGATGTATTCTGTGAACCGCATTAATATTTTCACACTAAAATAGAAAAAAAAAAAATTTTAGGGGGGTCTCCCATACATAGAAATGAAAAAAAAAATTTTTTTTTTCATCAAACCCATACGTGTGGGGTATCTATGGGTAGGTCTTCAAAAATGGTATTGAGGTTTCTAATATCATTTTTTTCTAAACTGAATAGTTTGCGCGAGAGACTCTTCCAAAGTGGTAAAATGTGTGTCCCCCCCCCTGTAACTTCTAAAATAAGAGAATGATAAAACTAAAAAAAATATATGATGTACATAACAATGTAATCTAACACCGAAAATTGGTTTGAACGAGGTCTAGTTAGTAGTTTTTTTTTTTACGACATAAATCGTAAACCGCAAAAAAATACTGATTATTCATTCAATAACTCAAATGTAAATAAAAAAACATTTATTTCAAGAACATCTTTATTATGTTACTCGCTGCTACGGAACCCTTCATGGGCGAGTCCGACTCGCACTTGGCCGCTTTTTTATATTATAGAATATTTTACTATTAATTGAAACGTACGTTAATGTCATTATTATCAGACCGAGACACTGGTGGAGATACGTGGACGACGTATTTGCAATAGTTCACAGAGATTCCGTAACAGAGCTATTAGACACTCTCAATGGTAAACATCCCAAGATATCGTTCACCGTGGAGACAGAACGGGATGGGGAATTACCTTTTCTGGATGTGTTAGTCAAGCGAGGGACGAATGGAAGACTATCACACACTGTATACCGCAAGACAACACATACGGATAGATATTTGAGGGCTGATTCCCACCACCACCCCTCGCACACCGCATCGGTTCCAAGGACACTAATCAACAGAGCCCTGAGATTATGTGATCCCGAATACGTGGACGCCGAGCTCTCTCATGTGCGGGGAGTGCTAGAGAGAAACGGTTACAGCTGGAGACACAGTCTACGGATTGCAAATACGTCGTGCCGCACCCGGGAGCCCACAGCAGATAGGGCGCTGATGTACCTGCCTTACATAAAGGGTGTCACTGACAAAATCGGACATATGATGCGGCGGAAATTCGACATCAAGACCATCTTTCGTCCGGCTACTCAGTTAAGGCAGCTACTTCGTTCGCCGAAGGATAGGGAACCGTTGGGGGTCCCCGGGGTTTACAAGATACCCTGCGATTGTGGGAAGTGCTATATAGGTGAGACAAAGCGGAATGTGGCTACGAGGCTTACTGAACACATTCGAGCGCTGAGGAATGTTGACATCAACCGGTCAGCGGTGGCGGAACACGCTATAGCTTCGGACACGACTCATTTCATTAGGTTTGACCAGACGAGGATCTTAGCCCGGGAAAAACGGTACGTCACCCGAAAGATTCGCGAGGCCATTGAAATAAGTCGTTGTCCGAACTTTAATCGAGATAGTGGATGGATGCTGCCTGCGGCCTGGAAGCCATGTCTTCAGTTATGTTCGGAGAGAGTCACAAACGGGGTTAGTGAAGACACCGTGAGTTCGTTCTGCGTTCGGCCTCTACATGTAACGGACTCCGGGAGCACGGACAACTCCCGTGAAGGCTCTCTCTCGCCTATACAGCGCGAGCCCACTCGTGCGCCACCCCCACCTCAACATCAACAACCACAACAGCAGCTCTCTGCGCGCGCGCTCCGCGCGGCGGCGCGCGAGGCGCGAGCCGCGGCGGCCGGCAGTGCAGGGAGAGACGCTGTCGCGAGCGCTTCACCCACCTCCTGATGAAGGCTACCGTATGTGGCCGAAACGTGTCGAGGAACTCTCGACAGTAGTCTCCGTCGTACGTAAGTTCCCGTTTTAAATAAATAATAATTATAGAATATGTTTGAAAAACAAATAACGTTCGTTTTAGGTTGTGTTCTTTTTCGGTCTATTATCAAAAACTTTTGTTTCATAAACATGTTTAGGTACTAAATAGCTATAAGAGTTATTGTGAAATGCGCCCTTACATAGCAATAATATCAAAATGTATTGAGGTATTTATATAAACATCAGAAAAAAACTATCGGTTTATAATCGTGGTACAGTCGGCCAAGAAAGTGGTCTACCACTTTTGACAAAAGTTTCTGCGAGATGTAACGATCGCTAAGGTTGACTTTTCTATGCACAATTGTGTTATGACGTTTTGTCTGTTATCTGAGATGCCTGACATTTGACATCATTGGGTGACTTAGTTGGACCTCTATTATTAAATGAAAATTGACCTTGTTGTTTCATGACGTTCAAATGAATCTCAACCGTAGGGTGGTAGACCACATTTTTTGCTGACTGTACGATCTTATTTAAATCAAGAACAAAACCAGACAATGTAAAGATTGTAACCCATTCTTATTTTTCTTTTTTCCAAAATTAATAAATAAGTAAGTCCAAGTAGGTTAGACCAACCCAAATAAATTAATAAATTAATTACTGATATCACAACTAAAACCAATATTGGGAAAAACCAATCATAACAATTACTAATGCTACCCTTGTACACCTAAGAAACTTAATTTGTTTTTCATTACGTACCTTATTAAATAGGGTGGTATATAAAACCCAAGGTAGAGAATATCTTGTGCGTTTTATTTTTTCATTTCTTTCCTACAAATGTAATCGGCAGGTCCGATTAACTTTACTTCTGGAACAAACAGAGGATCAAAATTAGTTTCTTAATAGTATGTTTCTAGATACGCTTATTGCTTTTTATTTATTCAGTTAGAATACTTATAATAACTAAGATGAGATGATTTTGTATTTTTTCATTTTTGAAACTACGACCCGGATTTGAATAATTATTTTTGAATGTATCACTCTATCTATTAAAAAAATTGCATCAAAATCAGTTGCGTAGTTTTAAAGATCCGAGCATTCATAGGGACAGACAGCGGAAAGCGAATTTGTTTTGTACTATGTAGTGATTTGTCAAAACCCACATAAGCTGTACCAATAGGTATAATTTGTGGTGGCTTAAGCGGTAATAGGTTAAATGCTTTTGCAGTTAAACTTCTCTTATCAAATAAAAAGCTTACAGAACGGAGAAACTTTTTAAAACTTCAGCGGCAAATTGATTTTCAAATAAACTGAACTTAATATCCGTTTTAATTATAATGGCAAACTTTTCACTCTATTTTAGTCCGATCCTGAAAGTTTCAGGGACAGTTAAGTGACTTTACTGTTTAACATTCATTTATAACTGTCTTTATTCAATATCGAGCAGTCGTAAAGGAAAACTAGTTGTGACTATTATTTGAGTTAGCAGTTGTTTTATTGAACTGAAAGATTTAATCTGATGTGCCAAACATAATACTACGTTCGATTGTGGGGTCCTCTATCGTGTTTCAGTCTACTTTGGTTCCCAAAACGTTAATCATCATTCGTGCAAGGTTGTCAACGTTTACTCCTGCACTTACAGACGTCCATTAAATCATCACTTAACTAATTGTCAAAAATGTTCATACATTACAGGTTAAAATCACTCATTAAATCTCAACTTAAGAAGCATCTGACGTCTCTGAGTATGGGAGTTAATGTTTTGACACCTGCAGTCGTTCACCAAATGCAGCTGTGTATAATATTCTTTGCACTGTAGCAGCAGCGAACGTCTAACTGTTATCGCATTACTATGTTTCTCGTTAGGATAGCTGAAGCTATTTTTTAGATAGTTAATAAAAGATCCCTCCTCACTGTACTGGTATCTTCAGTGCGATGAGAGGCTTTGCCCAGCTGTGGGATAGTAAAGGCTACTTTACGAGTAATTAATTTTTTACTCAAGGAAAACGTGTCATTTAGTTATACGCTCTCAACGACAGTCTATATTTATTGTCCAATACCTATTTATCAAGCTTGTATTGGTTATGTCACGAAATGTACAAGTATCTAATATCTATTCCTACAACGTAGACTGCTCGAAAGGGCAACATAATTACAAAGAGGATCACCTGCCGGTAATCGGTTTACAGTTGGTGCCAGCTCAGTTTGCTATTGAGAGCGCTATTGTAGTTAATTTCTGTACAATAGGCTGGGAAAAAGTCTGTGTTATGTTTTCTGGAATTATTTGACTGAAGATAGATGAATTTCGATGATTTTTTCATACGGGCAATATTAAAAGGTTGTATATGAAGAACTTAGAAGAAGAATTTTAATGAAGAAATTTTAGGATAGTTCTGCAATGTATTTTCAAATTAATATGTTGTTGTAAATGTTGGTATGTTCTTCATGTATTCATTTTTATTGAAATAAAATACCTTCTGGTAAACAAACTGTGTAAAGATTTCAGAAAACGCTCCGTACTTAATGAGTGATAAAAATATAGTGAAAAACGAGTCGGCAGTCTTCGAGCAAAACGAAAGGCAAGATAGTCGCTTTTAATTTTCTTCACAAAAGCTTCCTCGTGTGTAGGCGTCCATATTGTGCCTTAAAGTGGATAGCCTTTTCCACATAAGCCCTTTTATCGCAATTCTAGTCACGCGCCTACAAGCCTATTGCTTTCGATGGTTCATTACATCAGGTGTGAAATACGTGAGCCAACCCGATATTTTCATAGAATTTCTGTAAATGTGAAAAAAATTGATGTCGGATAGGGTATTGCATTGCAAGTGATTTCAGTTCTTATGCTAATACGAATATATTTGAGCAAACTGCCATATTTTTTAAAGATATCGTTAGAGAAGTTTCATTTGATGGAGACTACAAAAGCTTAAAATTTACTCGTCAGTGAGAGCTTTCGCGTCCCAAATCCTCAAAAATGCAACAGTATTAAAGTGGTTAGAACCTCCAAAAAAGTGGTCAGAAAAAGCGCAAACGAAGCCACTGAAAGCTTAAATAGTTGCAATTTGAAGTCAAAACTCAAAAGTGATTGGCACTCTCAAAGCTTTGAGGTCCAGGCGTTATTAGCAGAGCAGTGTTTAGGTTTATTTATGTACAAACTTCCATTATGGGCGTAGTAAACGGGCTCGGTAATGTTTCGCACAGCACCTTTGCTCGTATACCGGCACTAATTCGGGGCGATTCTGACGATGCGAATCGTCAGTTTATATGAATTTCAAATAAGGTTTGGTTCTACTGTGAAATGTTTGGACTGTACTGCTTGTGTTGTTCATTTTTAATGTTCTTTGACAAAACAAATGTCGCAATGTCCACTGGCCTCACATCCCATTGAAGATATCAGTACAGTGAAGATTAGGCGTAATTACCACGCTTGCCTAGTGCGAGTCGGTGATCTCAAACTCGAGTTATGATTGAAAGTAGGAAACATGTTTTCGCTCAACCTGGGAATTGAACCCGTGACCTCAGTCGTAGCAGGCGAGTACACATACAACTAGACCACCGAGGCGAGGCGAGGAGCATATCATAAAATGCTCTTCGAAATTGCTGTTTTGTCATATTACACGATGGCGAGTGACATCAGTCACCTAAATACATGTTCGCAGTCGGCGGACAGTCGAACAGGCGAGCAGGTTCGGTGTCCAAAGTTGATCGTAAACAAGTTCAGTGACCGCATTATCGCACAATTTAATACAATTACGACATAACTGAAAAAAATATGTTTTCAAAGACTAAGAATTTTCATTAAAATCTAAAACTTATTTGATAGTAGCTCACTCCATTAGGTGCAAACCATAATCATCTAAAAGGGTTCGAGTGTGGAATTATTCAACGTAATCTGACACCGTATGACCGCCGACTTACTCATACGTAGTGACCCTCGTTACATTACGAATAATTATTGTGATGTAATAAAAATTTACTAACCATACGTGTAATCTATACTAATATTATAAAGCTGAAGAGTTTGTTTTGTTTGTTTGTTTGTTTGTTTAAACGCGCTAATCTCAGAAACTACTGAACCGATTTGAAAAATTCTTTTTGTAATGGATAGCCACATTCAACGGGAAGGTTATAGGCTACTTTTCATTCCGAAATTCCCACGGGAAAGGGAACAACGCGGGTAATACCGCGGGGCGCTGCTAGTGGTGTTATATAATGAAATGTAGAATAGACGGAAAAGAAACTAACGCTAATCAATACTAATATTATAAAGAGGTAAAATTTGTAAGTTTGTTTGTTTGTATGTTCGAGGTAATTTCAGGAATTATCAGTCCGATTTGAATAATTCTTTTGGTAATAGATAGCCACAATCAACGGGCTATTTTTCACTCCAAAATTCCCACGGGAACGGGTACGACACGGGTGAAACCGCGGGGCGCTGCTAGTAAGTAATATGATAAGTAAATTATCTTGGGTATGTAACGGTTCAGTTTTGAATGATAGTTTTAGATTCAAAATGTTCACTTAAGTGTAGGAAGTTTATTTTACTTGGTAGCCTCACCTTTTTCTCACGCGGTTGAGTTTTAAACGAATGTTTATTGATAATTTTAAGTAAGTTTTTTAAATTTGCGTTTTAATATTTTTATTTTTTTAAGTTCAGTGCATGATGAGATTGATGAGTTTGTCATCCCTTGCTCAGGGTGTCTGTCCATTGATGCGGAGCGGGGCTGCGTAGCGGAGAAACGGACAAATATAAACCAATAGGATTGCTTAAAATATCTGACCGGAGATCTGACCGGAGACAGGCACCCTAAGATCCCTGACAATGAATAATTTTAGATTAAAACGCTTGAAAGGCACTATTATTGTTCTTTTGCCTCTTATGAGAACTCGCCAACTAGCAACTCACTAACTCGCTCAATCTAAACGACACCCAAGTCAAGTCTGAGTACGAAGCGTTATAAACTTTACTAGTTATACAATTTTCCGAGATTGTCCCTATACTAAACTGGTAAACTTTACCTTCTAATAATATAGTATGGACTTTGCGCCTAAAATCATTACCGTACCTCCGTAATCGGGTTATAGGCAAACTTGACCTATCCAGTTAATATTCTATGCATCGATCAACGTCTCAGTGAAACCATTAATATTCAATGGTAAAGTGCATCGAACCTGTATGCCCAGAAGGTTTAGGGAGGTATTATGCTGATTTCAATAAGCCGAAATCGATGAGGATCATTTATCATTTGTAACCATCCTTCCTTTCGAAATGGCGAGTTAAATTGGACGTTAAAGGGTGGTTTTCTATTGGAACTATACTGTGACTATGTTAAGTGAAATAGCTCTAGTGGATAAGCATACATATGCCTAACCCAACAATTGTAATTAGATCTCTATTAACAAATAATATACTTGACTTGTAATAGAAGACAGCATCTATAACTAACAACTCTTTAAAAAAAATATGATTTTCAGATTTGTAGAGGGGTCAGCATAAAGTATAACCAAGTGCTTAATCTTTTCAACGAATTTGACACTCTATATAAGACCACACTTCCTCCGAACGGAAAAATCTACCAATCCATCAAAGAGGCACAACACTACAAACACAAAGAAACACAAATACTCCGGTCCCACAACTACACTACACATATGACACCCTTTTTATTGCGTTTGGGCTTAAAAAGGTTCTCACCATAAAACGAATACCATTCAAACCGAGGCGCGAGGGAATCAGCTAGTTAATTCAATTTCTAACTACACATTGTAGTAGATATAGTCTTAGGTATGCCAATATTAGCTCAATATTAGTTGTGGTATGCCACGGGCATTCGTGTGGAGCCAAACAAATGGATTAACCAATGTATGCGATATGAATGTGGTTAAACAAGACTGTGGCTTGATTTGTATATACCAATTATAGTGTAGTTAGTGCGGTGATTAGAAGGCAAGCAATATTGTTACAATATTGTTAATGGACATAATTTCTCATACCTGCCAAATCACTTGTTAAATCTCTACTATGGAAGCATTGACGTCTTTGAGTAAAGGCGTATAAGTACCTGTTTATCTTATATATTCTAAGAGAAAGGCACTACGACAGTAAAACCACTGTTCTCTGCTGTACTTTGTATGTTGCATGTACTAAGTTAGTATTAATAAAGCTGCAAGTCTCTACTTCGAGTTCCAACATAAGTAAACTCATCGTAATATACTTTGAAACAGTAAGTGAGTCAGATGCTTTGCGGTTTATGGTTTCCATAATCCAGGCAAGACCACTGCAGAATGGTAAAGGCATTCATTTTCTTCTGCATAGTAAAGTTCACATGTTAATCCTGATAATGAAACTGGCTTGAAGCTGAAGAAAGATTGTTGAGGCATGCGTCAGGATGCCATAGTGTAACGATGGTGTCTATCGAAGTTCATACATTAATTCGATTAGGTTATTTACTAATCCTGGTGTAGGAGTTTTTAGACCGCCTAAAGGCCTCTGGCATGGTCTAACGATTTAAAGAATTGGAACCTACTGCTTAATGTAATGCTGTCCTACGAAGCACGGTAGCGCGATAGAAATGCTACTATCGGACACCCATCCAAATAGGGGACCCAACTACACGAATAAAGAATATGATATTGAGTACGAGATATGAGTAGTCAATTTTATTTTTCTTAGGATCTGTCAAAAGCCTAAGCACTCTGTAGACGGTAGCACACTGACTGTATTGATGACTCTAACTAAGAGTATGAAAACATATGAAGGAGCACTCAGAGTCGCCTTTAAAGTCTACAGATTTTTTCACAATCAATTTATTTCTTTTTCTGTTAAACTGTTTTAGATCGCCTAAAGACAGACTTGACTGCATTGAACAAGCCAGTCTATAGATTATCTTGAAAATGTGCGCCACCGAAAGTTGAACTAGCACAGTCATGCATATAATGAGCTATCCAAATAATGCATGCTTGTAGTC
This sequence comes from Cyclophora punctaria, assembly GCA_951394245.1. NCBI lineage: Eukaryota > Metazoa > Arthropoda > Insecta > Lepidoptera > Geometridae > Cyclophora > Cyclophora punctaria. The sequence goes on along the minus strand of OX596171.1, from coordinate 2,451,823 downwards.
GAGAAACATGCTTATAGTTGGGAATTCAACTATTTTATTATAATTAGTTGAATTCCCGACTACAAGCATGTTTAGCTCGAATAACCGTGTGCGAATTAGTCTGCAAATATGTATTTGTTTTGCTTGAAATTCCTTTGCATTAATGTTTGTACAAGTAAAATAGAGTACCTTGTACATTTTCTACATTTATTCCCTCTTCGGAAGGAATATGGTTTGCTCAGCGATTAATAACAGTTTGATTGTTGCTGTTATATTTTAATTAAATATTGATTGTGAACCTAAGTGGGGTTTTGGACAACCTAACGGCCCTTGTCATGATCTATCGATATTCTCTAGTTTGATATTTTTGCTTAAACTGGCTTACGGAGAATGTCATCATTTTAGATTACGATATCCTAATAAAAATGCGAAAGTTTGTATGTATGGATGTATGGATGTATGGATGTTTGTTGCTCTTTCACGCAAAAACTACTGAACGGATTTGGATGAAACTTTACAGTAATATAGGTTATACATCAGAATAACACATGGGATACATTTTATCCCGAAATTCCCGCGGGAACGTGTACAACGCGGGTAACACCGCGGGGCGCGGCTAGTAGTAAATAAGTTCGAGAAGGTTAGTGGCCCGACCAGGTGTTGGAGTATTTAGACCGCCGTAAGGCCTCCGACATGGTCTAACGATTGAAACAACCGGGACCGATAATTTAACGTGCCCTCAGAATCAGAATCCTCACTATCAGCCATCATTACGGTAAGTCTATATTAAGCTTATTAGGACTCATATAATAAAAGTTAAGCACACCTTTATACGTTTCTTAGCGAACATTGTAGCAAATAAAGCGATAAACTGACATGAGAAAAAAAATCGTTTTCCACAAAGAAGTTCTCTTTAACTGCGAAGGTACCTATTCCATAAAAGAGACAACCTTATTTTCTTCATGGGACACACAAACGTATAAACACAATGAACACGTTTGCCGTGTAGATACTCTTTTGGTAGAAACTTTTCCTGTGACTTTTACTATTATTTTTTTGTTTAAAGAGCTTTTTCAAGTATAATTTTTTGCTAAGCTTTAATTATGAGTCTTTAGTATTGAGTGAGTTTACTAGTCGCAACCGACTTTTGAAGACAAACCACTTTTGTTAACATGTATATCGAACTCAGTGGCTTACAGCTTGTAAACTTGCCCAATGTCAAACCATCCAATGAGATCTATTCGATATTTACGCCTCTTTTTATAAACGCCTAAGGGTCAATTCACACCGAGACGCGACGCGACGCGACGATGCTCAAAGAGGCCAATGATTTCGCGCTACGCCGCGCGTCGTCGCGAGACGCATCGCAACGTCGCGAGGCGCATCTTAAAATCGTAGCAGGACGACGCCTCGCTGCGCAGCGAGATGCCGCGAGGCGCAGCGGAACGTATCTACTAGCCGCGGGCGCCGCGCGCTCTTCAATCTCAATAACCGCTCTTCAATCGAGATAGTGGGCCTGTAATTAGTTTTTTGTTTTTCTATATATGGCCGCAACACATTTAATAAGTTTTGAAACTTTTGGTAGTCCATTTTGTAATAATCATAAAACTTTTCTGGATAGTTGGCAATGTGGTCAAAAGACAACGTATGAAATTCACCATGAATTCTTCTATTTCTCCATAAATTATGCACCCAAATACTCCTGTGTGATGTCTTCTTTTTAATTTTATTTTTATAAACTTCTTCCTCTTCCTCTTCTGCAAGAAGTCCGATTATAACAAGATCCCAGTCTATCATTATATTTTCAATCGAGCACTCGACCGAACTGCATCAATTCTAAACGAAGTCTGAACGGAAATAGTAGAGAAGTCGCCACAGCGGCCTCAGGCTGCGCCTCGCGGCGTCGCGCGGCACCGTGAGACGCAGCACCGCTCTTGCACGCCGCGCGTACCGGCGATGCACCGCTGCGTCACGATACGTCGCGCTACGCCGCGAGGCACCTCGAGGCGCAGTGCTGCGTGGTGCAACGTAATCTGAATTCTCACAATGTAATGTGTATCTTTTCGTGTAGTGAATAAAGTATATTCTGAGTCGCTTTATGAAAAATGTGCGCGCAGCGTCGCGCCGCGTCGCGTCTCGGTGTGAACTGACCCTAACAATACCTGAAAAATAAAATCATTCAAATTAAGAATCTGTTTGTTTTTAAATCTGCTGTAACTATGGTTGGAGATCGTCATCTTATACAGAAGGGAAAATAATTGAATGTATAGAAAAAGTGCGGTTATTTTTTTATGTATATTCGAACTTTAATAAAATTACCTAAATTGAGATTAGTTTTTGGAAATCAGTTCAAATATATACTCGTATAGTTCAAAGAATATTTTTTCCATACAAAGACTTCACTCATATAGACCTCTACAATACAGACCCTGTACAATACATCACAAAAGTTCTTAAAGAATTGGGATAGTTTGAAAGAAGTTTGTTATCTATTTCGATCAATCTAAGATTGAGTGCGCTGATGAAACATTGTGGGCGTGCAAGTGGGGCTCGAGTGTTTGTGGAAACGGCCTAAGTGGACCGCCTTTGTTGCCTTTGTCCAGAAAGTTCCTTTACTCCAGTTTGGTAATTATTTTTTAGATTTGGTGTTTTATTGGATTTTCCATTCAAGAAGGTTATTATATTACTTTGAAATTAAGGAACGGATACAACGCGGGTAAAACTGAGAGTGGGGTTGTATTTAATATTTCTTGCCAAAATTTCGGTGGCGAAGAAAAGGTACTCAGGGCGTGGCAAAATTCCTACAGGACTAGGCACAACGCAGGTAAAGCCGCAGGCTCCGCTAGTTTACACATAATAAAGGATATCTACTTTGAGCCTTAGTATTGAAACCAATCCGACCTGTCTATAGCAAACTTTTTGTACCACTGTCAAGGAATTTTATCACGTTATCACCTCTCTTTCACAAAAGAAACATCCTTTTAACACCCTCAAGTAATAAAGTAAAGCGACTTTTAGGACACACTTGATTTGGCCACGTTTGCACCTACGCACAACTTTACCCAATAAGTGCCCATCCACCGTTGTTTTGGTGAAAATATTTGTTGTAAGCAAAGGGAAAAGTAAATTTCATACTATTTCAGACGTATATATCAGTAATAAAAATAGATTTGTGTTCAAATAAAGGAGATATTTATACGCTGACGTTTCTCATTCGGTAAGCGTAGCTGGTATACGTAGCAGGTATTCGTAGCACATATCCGTAGCATGTGTTCGTAGCATGTGTTGGTAGCACATATCCGTAGCACGCACCGCCATGGCACGCCATTCGTAGCACGCATCCGTAGCACATATCCGTAGCAATGATTCGTAGTAGAACGCATTGATAGCAAGCTTACGTAGCTCGTGTTCGTAGCACACATCCATATACTGCATTTTCACATAGAAGCATTGTGCGTTCCTTATAAAAGCAAAGCATCTGCTAGCAAAGCTCCTTTTAACACGAAATATACAAATACATGACAGAAACCCGCTTGGTATTTCCCTTATTCACAGAGGCAGTGAATTCCGCTTAGGTTTCAACCGGCCTTAATCCTTCTTATTATGCGATGTACTGGATGTCACTGTACAAAGGTCTGTACAAGTTATACCGAGATATAGTGTAGTAGTTATATATAAGGGTGAAGGCCTTAAAGAGAACAGACAGAAAGGATATAATTGAAAAAAAAAAAGATATATTCTATTTCTCTCTCTCATAAAAAATCCGTGTCGATAATAGTAGTATATTTTTTATACAGCTTTACGGTTTATTTAATACATTACATTTATTTCTTTGACCAAAATAACCTATATCAAAGTCTGAGCTTATTAAAAGCGGACGGCGACAAGTCACCCAAATTTTTTCTGGTTAAGTACAAAGTTATATTTGACACGACCGTAGAATACTAAAAAGGTAAAATCGTTGTAAAATTGAGGCGGCTGAAGCCACAGACGTAATAATAACTCGATATCCACCGCTCTCAGCAGCGAAATGAAGCCTGTTTGATAAATATGTATATAATTATGTCACTATTCTTAATTGATGTATTTACCGGAACTAATCATTGAAGTGTATTTTGGTATTCAAATTGTGTAACTGTATGGGCCATATTAGCAACATGGTGTAATTTTTAAATTCTCCCATTTATTCCATCTGCAATTGCTATGGGTGGTTGATTCGCATAAAATGATGTTTTTGACTATTTTGTGATAGTTATCATGAAATGGGACTGCAAAGTGCAATACGCAAAATGTCTACCGAATTTCAGCTCTTAGTTGTGTTCTTCCAGAGGTGTAATTTTAAGTCATGTGTTTTACATTACTCAGTCTCAAGTTTTTATTTGGTCCAATGTGGAACCTGGTTGGTTACGTTCAGAATTATAAATAGAATGGAATAGAATAACTGCGGTACACTGTTATTTTCGGAGTTAACTTTTTATTTTCGAAATTAACTTTTATAACTTTGGAGTTAGACGGATTTAATTAAGCAGATTATTAAATAACAAGAGAGGGGAAGAATATTAATTTTCTTCAGTTAATTGGATAAGCTGTATTATTTAAAGTCGTGGCATCGAGATTTGACTACATTTCGTATTATTTTCACGGCACTTTGCATGCGGCGATCGACTTGATCTATTCATTCGTTAATATATCCACTCAGAAAGATGTGCCACAGCTGGCTCAGATGCAATGACGACGATAATAACTACCTTTTATGGAACAAAAAAAATAGTTTAAGAAGTCATTTTCCATGTTATTTTTTCAATAGAAAGACGTTATACTAATATCGATACCCTAGTCGACCATTGCCATGATACCCCTTTATTGATATCGCTATCTATACTAATATAACAAAGAGAAAGTATTTTTATTTGTCTGTATCTTCAGGCTAATAACACGAATAACCAGTCCGATTCGAATAATTCTTTATGTAATGTATAGCCTCTTTCAACGCGAATGTTCCAGGCTATTTTTTAACCTGAAATTTCTACCGAAATGTGCACAATACGGGAATACCCGCAGGGCGCTGCTAGTTTGTAAATAAGAAACGGTACCATAGTTCATCGCTCCAATAAAGGTTGATCCGTCCCCTCCATCTAATCACATGAGCCATTACCACAAATCCAACTTGATCGAATTGATCGCTTATTGGGCCCAACGATTTATGACAACCACTAATGCGGATGATTGAGTTCTACTAACAGTTAACTTATTTAACCTACTTCAAAAGGGGGTCAGTTATGAACGACTTTTTTAGCGAACTCAGTTTATGTGGAATTTATCTTGAACCGGTAAATATTTATTTTTTTATTCTTAGAGTATACCCAAAGGATGAAAGCGGAAATCCGATAAGACTCCGCTGTTCATCTGTCTGTCTGTCACCAGATACACCCATCTCGTGGACCATGATGGCAAGGCTAGACGATGTTTTTCTGTTGCCGCTATAACAAAAAATAGTAAATTTAGGATAAAATAGGAAGGGTTACAAAAAGCATGATTTTTGTAGGTATCGTTCTATATTTTTTTTTACATATTATTAGGAACCCTTTGTCCGCTCACTCTAGGCTGGGTTTTATTTTATACTAGGAGCGGGAATTTAGAAATTTAAATACATATAAACCTACCTCTTAAATCACTCTATCTATTTATAAAAAATGCATCAAAATCCGTGGCGTAGTTTTAAGATCTAAGCAAACATAGGGACAGACAGCGGAAAGCGACTTTGTTTTATACTATGTTGTGATCCTTCTTCCATTTCCTAATTCTTTTTCGTATACCCATGCCAGCATTGCTAAAATTCGTTTAAAAACTTTGTAATAAAATAAAAAGCTTTTACACCGCGTAGGAGTTAACTACAATTATCGTGTCCTCTTGAAGATGAGTAAGCACTTGCACTCCCATTTAAAAAGTTATATTAATTTCCTGCACACGCCGCGACGTGCGAGCGACGAAGTTTTAATTGATCCTCGATGGGGGCTTAACGCACAGTAGCGACATCTGTGTACTCCAACTTTTACATTTATCTTTTTATGTATTAAGATAAACTTTCATTAAACGTTCATTAAATCGACAATTAACTACTTGAAGTAATTTTTCATACATTACAATGTCAAAATAATAACAAGGATATCTATACTAATATTATAAAGCTGAGGAGTTTGTTTTGTTTGTTTGTTTGTTTAAACGCGCTAATCTCAGAAACTACTGAACCGATTTGAATAATTCTTTTTGTAATAGATAGCCACATTCAACGGGAAGGTTATAGGCTATTTTTCATCCCGAAATTCCTACGGAAACGGGTACAACATGGTAAAACCGCGGGGCGCTGCTAGTATATTATATAATTTGGCAAACGTGAAGTTTAGCAATTTTGCTTGATTATGCAGATTGTCTATACGGGCAAAAGACACTTTTTTTTACTCTGATCTTTTTCGAGATTCTTAGTGTATTTTACTAAAAACCTATAAACGATTACCATATAAGATTGTTTATGAACGAATAAATACTTTAAATTTGAATTTGATTATATTGTAAAAAGTTCCCACTGAAATAAAAAGTTCAAAATTTTAAAAATAACAACTAAACTTCGTCAAATTTATTCCAAAACACCGATGCATTTCAATACAAACTCGAATGCAATGATAACTTTTTCACAAAGTTATAGAAGTTTCAAAAACTTCAACACCTATCCAGGTTACAGGAAACTCGCTGCCTCATGAATAGCCCATGAGTTGATACTGACGCGGGTTTGTTCGAGAAACTTCGGGAACCGAAACTATGCTCATAATAGTTAACACAGACGGAACTTTAGTTGGGAACACAAAAATAAAAGTATTGGCCTGTTAGCATTTGCGTACTTTGCATTGTCTACTGCAGGATAAAGACATGTTGCTCAAAAAACCTCCTTGGGACCGAAACTAAACACAATTATTCAAACAATCTTGTTACTAAACAAAAAGTATTAGCCTGTAATGTCCCACTGTTGGGCAAAGGCCTCTCATCTCACTGAAGATATCAGTACAGTGAGGAGGTTTCAGGCGTAATCACCACGCTTTGCCTAATGCGGGTTGGTGATCTCAAACCCGAGCCATGTTTGAAAAGTAGGAAACATGTTTTCGCTCGACCTGGGAATTGAACCCGGGACCTCAGTCTTGGCAGACGAGTGCACATACCACTAGACCACCGAGGCGTTTATCGCCTCGGTGGTCTAGTGATTATTAAACAAAGATAATTAAAACTCAAATATTACCATATTCTACTTTTTCGTCTCACTTAACACTAATTTGCTTTGTAGCAGCACGTCAGTGTTAATTGAGAAGAAAAAGTTAATAAATATTATTCAAAAGCTTTTTATCCAACTGGTGACGATAAAAGTTGGCCAACTCCTCAAAAAGTACTCATTTGATTTTGAATTTGAAACAAACCTATTTTACGTCGTGTTCATTTTCAAAGGATACAATAATTTATTTCTTTCTAGTGATCGCCCGAATAATTATAACATACTATCATTTTAGTTATGAAACAACGTTTGTATTTTACAAACATTAAACAGCGTAAAAAATCGTGAACTTTTTAACTAACGTATGTTACGATTTCCAACCGTTTGAAATAAACCACCCTAAAGGAACTAAAAATAGTCCCTCTTGTACTATGACCCCGAACTTATCATATTTTACCGTGGCAGGAAACTCTTCACGTAACAGTTTTATTTCACCAAACGAAATGAATACATATAGATAAAGATGCTTATTCGTATCAACGTAAGCACAGTCTCAATAGGAATGTGAAACGAATGCATTATTCATGTTGAAAACGATCGATAAATTGCTTTATTCTCGAAAATATTACCAGACACAACAGTCGAAACTTATATATAACATATTATCCAAAATTGGTTTTATGTGCATAAAATGTTATTTGAGAAAAAGAAAAAGGTGACATAGTTTAAGATCATATTTTATCATATTTTTAACCGACTTTAAAAAAGGAGGAGGTTTCTCAATTCGCCCGTCTATATGCTTTTTTATATAATCCTATCCTACTAATATTAGAAATGCGAAAGTTTGTGAGGATGGATATATGTATGGATATATGTTTGTTGCTCTTTCACGCAAAAACTACCGAATGGGTTTGGATGAAACTTTACAGTAATATAGGTTATACATCAGAATAAAACATGGGATACATTTTATCCCGAAATTCCCTCGGGAACCGATACAACGCGGGTAATACCGCGGGCGCGGCTAGTATTTTTATAATTTTCATAGATTTTATGAAGTAAAAATCCAAGTCAAATCTGTGTATCAAAACCCCATCGTATCTCCCTGTATATTTGCGTCAAATTCAAAGTAATACAAAAAGAAGATTTCGGTAAGCGCCAAATAGTTTTCTTAGGACGAGAACCCTGTACAATCATGATATAGTTTTTTTCATAGATTTACAGATTTATTTTAATATATTTTAAAAAGATTTAAATAAAAAGAGAAAGACAAAAGATCCAAAGAGAAGTTCGAATACTTTTCTAAATTATCTATTTGTAAGCTAAGAATCTGAGGGAACTTGTACGTATAAACCAGTCTGGTACTGAGAGCCTATTTACATCAAGAGACGCGTATTACACAAAAAGAGTCTCACGGGAAAGTAATCACTGATTTTTAGAATTTTGTAATTTATATAATTATACTCACCCAGTCTTAGTTTACTGGTGGTCATTTAAACATATGCCTCTCAAATGTGGTTATTAGAAAAATATGATTTCAAATCAATCTATACTTTATTAATCCACCTAGATCTAGACTAAAAGCATAGTACCATTTAATTGTGCACCTGAAAACACCATAATGTGGGACTTAAAACAAACATTGTTTTTCTTTTATATAACAACTAGCTGTTCCTAAGTTCGAGCAGGTAAGTGGCCTACCCTTGTGTCAGAGTTTTTAGACCGCCTAAAGGCCTCCGACATGGTCTGACGATTGAAAAAACAGGGACCGAGTGCTTAACATGCTCTACGAAGCACGAATATTAAATGAAGTATTTGTAGCGATCTTCATAATACGCGTCCTGAGTAATTCTCCTGACAAAATGCTTGGTCTGATAGTTTTCAGAGATGGGTATGCACGAGCCACTGAGATTTATGTACACGCCGACTTCTTTATACTGTCTCCATAAAAAGTTTTGTTATTCTGTCTGTACTATTCGTTCTTTATTAAAATTATTGTCGTTGCTACTTTTATTAATGTTATAAAAGTGAAAGTTTGTAAGATAAGACAAACTTACTTTTTTAACCGGCTTCAAAAGGAAGGCTTTTCATTTCGTCTGATTTTATTTATTCTTTCTTCATCACTACATAGTATAAAACAAAGTCGCGTCTGTTTGTCTGTTTGTCTGTATGCTTAAATATTTAAAATTACGCAACGGATTTTGATGCGGTTTTTTGTAATAGGTAGAGTGATTTAAGAGGAAGGTTTTTATGTAAAAAATTCCCGAAATTCCCACGGGAACGGGCACAATGCGGGTAAAACCGCGGGGCGCTGCTAGTTCGTTTATAAACCGAAGTCGTATATTCTAAAATCTTTTCAGATATGTATATGAAGATGAGTGCCCACAGATTGATCCTGATTTACCGATTTTAAAAAGTAGTAGTTCTCATAAAAATCTGGTTTGTAGTCGCATTTACGGTCTCACAATTTTAATTGAAGCTATATCTAATCCATACTATTTAGTGATTTACTTTTCATCTTTTTATAGCACAAATGTAAAGTCTTCAAACATACAAGCTGGATCTTGTCGATGATTTCTTTCGACTTTTCCCTACACACTTAACCCTATATACATAAAACATAATATACCATACATTAAATAAAAATAAAAAAGCCTTTTATTTCTTGCATAAATTAAATTACATTCATCAGTGCATGCAGAACTTAATACATTATTACATATTATTACATACCATACATTATTACGATTAAATCTTCAACAATAACTCTTTTATCGAAGCTCAAAGAAACTCAAATACTGTCTGAAAACTTTTAATAACTTTGTAAGAATGAAAAAGCAATAAGTGAGATTGCATCCTTTCTACCTGATTTATAAGCTTGTTGACTTATCGGTTCGGAAGTTAAGAGTCTTGAATGAGTCCAATATTGGATCGTATTTTTATTTTGTAGCAACACCGAAGTACTTTTCCAATTTTAAACGAGATTATCTTTTTAATTTTGTGTGAGATTCATTTAGTGTTTGTATCTACTCGTAGTGTTGTAGCTTTTAAATGAGTTCCTAATATTTACCCACGACTGAGAGAAGAGAAGGAAGATCAATCAGTTTATTGTGAGTTTCTTTATGTGTGCATTTTAAAATTACATCATTTTTCTGCAGCAATTAGCATAAGCATAGCGTTGTTATGTGGAAGAATAGCGACCCGACTCTCGGTTCGATCGATTAGTATCTACAAATGAGTGATTATTCCACTAATGAATCGGAATCACATCCATTCGTAGTATGAGAACGGACATCTTCACTGCATGTAGTGGGTGCGACGTTCGCACTCAGCCCTCAGCAACTCGTCGCAAATGCCACGATAACATCGCCGTTTGAAGAAACGTTCGTAAGTATATATTTTGCAGAAATACGTAAAAGTAAATATGTAATGTCTCACTGCTGTGCAAAAGCCTCTCATCTCACTGAAGATATCAGTACAGTGAGGAGGAAAAAAATATGAAAACAATAATATCGCCACTTATATTCTCACGCTCATGGAGATGGCCGCTAGCTATGATCTCGTGATTTTTTTTCAGTCGGAGCTTAAAACATTTGTAATTTTCGGGTTTTAATAATTCAAACCTTTCACCTAGAACCATCTCTGAAAAATCATTTTATTTAAACAAGTAAATTAGATCCTTTGAACTCTTAATAAAAATGTTGAAAGTAATTATTTTACTCGTTACAGATAAACAGATTTTTAATTAGAGATGAGGAGTTGATCCCAAATTCTGAAAGTTGCTTATCATTTTGTATTAGGTTTTTAATAGAAAAATAACTAATCTATATAAAGTTAGTTTACTTCAAAGAAATGCTAATGTGAAAGTGTGACTTTGAAGAAGTTTATCATATTTTTTAAAATATTTTTAGTCTCGGCGATGTAATATAACTCTTTACCTGATACAACAGAGTCTCTTTTAGTACACGCTTTGCGCGAGGGCAGGTAACAAACTACTCAAGCTGTTAAACTTGCGATCAACCGTCATAGATCACTCTAACAAATATACTAGTTCGTCTGATGATTTAGTCTGCCATAAGGCACATTAATCGGATTCAGACTATTCTAGACTCAGGTGTTTAGAAATAAATTGTTCTAGTATTTAAAGTTTAAAATTGTTAATACAATCGTGAAAATTACAACCCCACTGAGTTTCTTATTAGTTCTTCGCAGTAGGTGATGCGTTGAAAACAAACGTCAACTTAATTGTTAGCCTACGATTCTAAATTATAAAAGTGATATTTATTTTGAATTGCTTTTGAATTGCAAAGAAAACATATAGGATTGCCAAGGTCACCCGATGGTGATTACCTAGATGTAGAAGTAGTTACGGGAGTATAGCGATCTATACTCCCGTAACACTTCTACATCTAGGTATTAACCCAATTACCTAGGTCTTTCAATCACCGTATATATACAGCTACGAAACTTCGATCGGGTCTGCCATAGCTCGTTTTATCTTCACATCCGTCGAGTCAATCTACATCCCACACAGCTGGCAGTCTGTCAGTAACCTCATATAGTTAAACTTCAAGATGTGCATAATCCATCCTAACTCTACGTAAAGACCACTATAGACTTAAGTCCAGTCAGTTTAGACTGTCTAAAAAGCTTCAAATCAGCTGTCGCTATTTTTTTTTCGTTTAATAGGCTTCGAATGAAAGTTGCAAGATATATTTGATCGAAGCTGAAAACTGGAAGGCAACAGTTTGTTAGAGACAAGACGGCCTCTAGTAGAAACCCAGTCAGTGGAAAACAGTCTACAGACTGTCTGAATTCAAGTCTGTGCAGGCTCTAACATAGAATATAGAGGCTTACCATTCTAATATAAGGTTCTGTGCGTCCCTTTGTCATGGAGATAATGCTTCTCAATATGGTGAAATGTAACTACCATATATTGGTTTCTATCCCCGTTTGGAAGTATTAACTGATAGAATATATGAGTCTTTTGCACAGCACTTTAATAGAAAAATATTACGTTTTTTTCATGTTTCGATCTGTAAAGGAATCTTATAAATTAATAACACGCTCCTACAACGTCAATGGTATTGAGCTGGTTGGCATATTCTTTGAGCAGGAAAATTCTAAAGATAGAGTCATGTGTATCATTCGTTTTCTAATAAACTCGCTTCTTTATTACTATTTTTTATGTGAACTAGGCTTTAGGTACGACATATGTACCTTACATATGTATCAAACAGTTTTCTAAATTAAACTTAAATTTTGTATAAGCTATTACTCAATAATAAACCTTTTTCAAAAATGTATATTTATACTTTTTATAAACTATCAGCGCCTCGCGGTTTTACCCGCGTTGTGCCTTTTCCCGTAAGAATTTTGGGATTAAAAATAGCCTATAAACTTTCCGTTGAATTTGTCTATCCGTTACAAAAAGAATTCAAGTTCAAGTAAAGTTCAAGTAGTTTTTGAGTTTATCAAAAACTACTTGAACGATTTAAATAATTACAAACATACACACAAAAATACAAATCTTTCCACTTTATAATAAAAGTAGATATGCTTGAATAATAAAAAGACGAACTCACAAGCGAGAAACTATTCAACGTAATCCATAGATTGAGTCTAGAGATTACACCAATATTCTCATAGAAAACTCGCCCAATATATTCTCCAATCATATCAGCAACATTCAAAGTACAACAAAATAAACTTCTATCAGAATTTTCCTTTACGTCGACGTATAAAGTGAGTTCGACACTTTTACGATGTTATAAAACAAGATATTCGCTTTTTCTTATGTTCGGGACGCACCTGCGGGCGACGAGCGCTGAAGTACTAATGAGAAGGCACTTGATGAGCTTTACTGAGCTTTTGTGAAGTAAGTTAACATAAAAAGTTATTAATTTCACTTGTTTTTATCTATCTTATTGAGTGATAACATAATCAGTGAGCTTGAGACTATTAATATCCTTAGTTTTAACTACTAATAAATCTACAAATGCTCTGTTATTGCCATTCAGATACGGAACCTTAATACCAAAATGCAAAAGAGGGGTGCGACGTAAATATCTATGTGTCTGTGGGACCATTGCTCTCAAAGGGATCGGCCGATTTTGATGCGGGTTTCTTAATTTGAAAGCCAGTTTTCTTGTGGTAAATTTTAGCTATATTTGATAAAAATCGGTCCAGACACTGCGAAGAGGCTTTCGAAATTATTAAATGACCTAATTTTTCGTATAAAATAAGGCTTAAGCCTGTATAGTACAAGTACATAGTCTATGGCCCTAAACATCACTTGATCTCTGGCTAGACCACCGTAACATATGCCGTTTGGAATCACACGTTTACAGCCAATTTAGAGTATGTACCTTATATATATACCTTATACGAGACGACACTAGCAACACTCTCCCACGTAACCAATAAAACCAAAAAACAGTCACCGTAGCAATATTGCCTGAAGATGAATAAGGGAGGAAGATTCTTGCCGAAACACGGATACAGGTTTTCCTTTCCTTGTCCTATCATATCCTTCACATCTCTACATTCACATGAAACCATCAAAGTAGATAGGTCTCATTTACTTTCACAAAAGGAAAAAGAAACGTACCAAAGTGATTCAGACAATGTAAGCCATATTTAACCGACAAAAAACGAAGAAAGTTCTCAATCCGTCTGTATATTTGTTAGTTGATATATATATATGATATTTCGTATATGAATTGATTTTGAAAACAGTTTACCTGCAACCACAAGTGGTGTATTCCACTCGAAACGTCGGGAAATAAAGATTAAGTAGTTTTAATCTATACTAATACAATAAAGCTGAAGAGTTTGTTTGAACGCGCTAATCTCCGAAACTACCAATTCCATTTGAATCATTCTGTTTGTGATGGATAGCTATATTCATCGGGAAGGTTATAGGCTATTTTCATCTCAAAATTCCCACGGGAACGAGTGCACTGTGGGTGAAACCGCGGGGCGGTGCTCGTTGCTTTATAAACTTTCTTCCGCGAAAAAACCCGTGTCAGTGCGTTTACTATGATAACGTTAATTCTTTCGGTGTATGAAGAGAATGCTTAAGGCAAAGTTCTTATTTTAAAAAGTGGTAGTCTTATAGAAACCTGGTTTAATGTCGGTTATTCGCTCGAAAAAGTTAAAATTAAAACTACAAAACGGTTCTACTATTCCACGGTATTCGCAATTATGAAAGTTCCGCTCGATTCTGATAATCGTTCCGTTATTTGAGTTGTTCAGTTCCTCTGTTTCAATGTTTGTTTTACGATACGGGCTCGATGTTAATCGGATGAGATATTAATTTAAATGTTGTACCAATTATAGGATTATTTACTTTATTGACATTTAATCGGATGGTGTACGACAAATAATTGTTTGAATGATCTGGTAATTGTCTATCCGTTTACAATAATTCAACGTTTATGTAATAGTAATGTAATTAAGAGTTTATTTAGAGTAGGTAAATGGCCAACCCCGCAGTCGGAGTTTTTAGACCGCCCAAAGGCCTTGGATAGCACGGTCTAACGATTGACACAACCGGAACTACTGCTTAACGTGCCTTCCGAAGCACGGTAGTACTCTAATAGATACGCCTCGGATAACAAGGTCTAACGATTGAAATAACCGAACCGACTCCTTAACGTTCTGAAGCACGGTCGCACTCAAATAGAAATGCCACTATCGGCCACCCATCCAAGTCGGGGCCGAGCTGCACGTAGCTTAACAATCGCAATGAACTAACATCTCTTAGTCAAACTACATAGTTTCTTTTATATCTACATATACCATGTTTTGTCTGAAATTAAACACCTCGGTGGTCTAGTGATATGTGCACTCGCCTGCCAAGACGAGGACCCGGGTTCAATTCCTGGGTCGAGCCAAAACATATATCCTACTTTTCAAACATGGCTCGGGTTTAAGATCACCAACTCTCATTTGGCAAGCGTGGTGATTACGCCTAATCCTGCTCACTGTACTGATATCTTCAGTGAGATGAGAGGCCTTTGCCCAGCTGTGGAACATTACAGGCTCATACTTTTATACCATGGTTGTGTTCTGCGTGTGAATCAAACTTGAAAACTTCATGAATTACATAATAAAACTTTATAAAGTTATTACAACAACCCTGACCCAAAGTAACTACACCATGACATTTTTAATTTACTTAATATAAATTATTTCCCATAATGTATAAAAATTATATTGTAAACCCTGCTCTATTGTTGTTTTATTTGATGCCAACACAATAAAGAAAGCAACAATACACTTTATCGCCCTTAAAATAAGCTCCATTATCGTCAAATCATTTAATGTCCGTCATTAGGGTGAAAATTGTATTTATGATATCAATATAGTTTTTATTATTACTCCATCTATTATTCTAGGTACACGCAGTACCGGGTGGATTTACTCGGGGTAATGTTTTTATAGAAATGTCGCCTCTAAAACTTGATTTATTCCAAGTTATCTTTGGTAATCCAAAACCTAATCCTCCTCACTGTACGTTTTAATATTTTCAGTGCCTTTTTTACTGTAGAAAAAGTAGAACATCTATACCAAAAGGCAATGTACTGATATCTTCAGTAAGATGCCCTTTACCTAGTAGTTGGACATTACAGGCTAATACATTTAACTACTATAAACTAATTGATGCAATTTTACATACGAGTATACTTGTATCAAAAGTAAACTCATTGACGAATCATTTGACATCTTTATCTAAATAGTGACAAGACGAGAAAATTTAGTAGAAAAAATAATAAGATGAAATGTATTTCCACCGTAAAATACTTATTTGAACTGAAATTGTAAATTTTCTTCTAATTGTCCGCTAGATTGCACTTCCCTGGTGCAGAGGGAATTAAGTTAATATGAAAAAATTACTCCGACTCGAGTTTTTCAAAATTACTTTAAGCATAAATAACATCTGCGAGGTCCAATTTAAATAATGTCCACTTTTTCTTAGCACTTAGTACTTGTTTTGAATGCGAAATATTGTTTTAACAACATTTTAGTACTTAGTTTGTTTTTCAAAACTTTATTTGAGTCACGTAGATATTTAAATTGTTGTAGGAATATGCACAAAAGTACTAAATAGATTTAGCTGTTTTCTAATCTAATGTGAATTGTTACTGTACTTGTAAACTCCTAGACACTGTTCTTCATTTGTTTTAGTTTAATTTTCGCCTGGATAAAAGCCGTATTCAACGAAGCTCTTTTAAATCGTTCAGTGTGGTAGTATGGCGGTAAAGTCTAAAATTACAAGAGATCTATACTTGGGGATCATCTGCATTGGTAATGCATGCCATACACCCGTGTATGGCATGCATGGTGACCGCCGACTACACGCTTCAGCCATGTATTCACAGAAACTAGACAAGGGAACCTAATCCTTTTTTAAACCGGTTAAACATATGTTTGAATGTAAACGATATGAGACTCGTTAATATCAAACTCACCTCACTCACCAAAAATTCACCATTCACCTATCTAAACGGGTGCTTAAATACTCGTATTCACATCGATATATTTCAATATAATTTCTGCTCATATTCAACAATTGCAGAACCACTCTAAGCTTAACCAATTTTCATTAGCAAGTTGCCAGTCAAGCCTCTAGAGCTCTCGAGAACGATAACTCTATTTGGCGCAAGTCAAGTATATTATTGTTACACGTATGACTTGCGAGGCAGTATCTATTAGTGTGTACTTGTACAGTCGAGGTCATTAATATCTTTACAGTTGAGTGCTACAAAAATACCTTTACATTAAAATACGTTTACACATTGCATGTCAAAAACATGCTTACAACTCACATGACACATTTTACTTTTCAGTTAATGCTCCAAATTTCAGTTTACAATCAGTCTTTCATAACAACATTTGATGTACATCAATAATGTACAGGTATAGGTACGATGCATAGTTTCAATTTGATTCAATCTTTTTATTACTGTCACTCACTTAAAAATCTACTTAAATTAAGGTCTTGTTATAACAATTGTAGAGTTTAATGGCACAACCAGAGGTAGAGTACTTACTTTACCTTCTATTGGTCGTTTGCCGCATGCAACATATGCTGACTAACATTGTATAGAATGGACCGTTACAGTCCTTCGGAAAGACCCTAGCTTTCTAGGAAGGAGAAACTAGGCTTAAAAATTAATTGCGATCAAAAGCATGTAAATCCAATACCTTTTTAAACAGCATGACCATCGTGTCGTGTCGGTAAAAACCTCATACTTTACAGAATAACATGAGAAGCATTTTTGCAAATGTTTTGATTATGATTTCTTTTACCGTCAGCGTCCCATTAAGTTGGGAATTACTTTCTCAACTTGTATTCATATTAATGGAAAGGTACGGATCTGGTAGCCGTAGGTCTTTTGATAAAAACATTATGTTTCTAACAAATTGAAATGTATACAGGGTGTAGGAAGTTTATCAAAGGAATATGGATTTGGGGTGATGAATAAACAATTTTTGGAACAGGTATTTAATTTATTTGAGAGATTAATATTGAGTTTCGTTTAAATTTTACGCAGATAATACGAGTCAAAGTTTTGAATATAAGTAAATGTGTTTGATGTTGCCATGGCCAAAAACTTAGAAAATTATTTAATATTATCATGAATAGAAGAGAAGCGATTTAGTACGCAAAGGCGTCGGCAACTAGCCTTATTTTTGAAAAAAGAACATGTAATATTAGATCTCAGGGCAGTTGCATTCTAAATTCTATTTAGCGGCTAAACATGTTCCATAAACAAATGACGTACGCTTCAGTGTTCTATTTGGTGCAAAATAAAATACAAGAGAGAACAGCTTCTGCTTCATAAACATATTTAAGTACTAAATAGCTTTAAAGTGCAGTTTTTAATCGCTTAAGGACGCTTATCGCCTGCACCGCAATACAATACAATATCATTTCCCTATCCCAATTAATAAAGCCATATGACACAAGTACATATTACTGAAATTGAGTATTGTTGTTACGTAAACTGTCGGCACCATTCGGTCCAAAAGTGTAATTCATCACTACGACTCGCTTAGAACGTGTTTGCTCGATATACGTATAGCATGGAGAGTTCACGATTTATCGTGTGACGACATGCAATCCCGTATGTATCTACCCTAATATTATACATAGTTGAGGGTGTGCTAGTATGTGCTATTCACGTAATAATATGAGAAGCTTCACTCTTCTATAACAGTACGGTAGTTCGAATAAGTAAGTGGCCCTGGTGCTGGAGATTTTAGACTGAACGGACAGCTGAAGAGGATGGTAGAAGATAGAGAAAAATTTAAAGAACTCCATCGATAAGAGCCCAACTCTAACGTTTTAGAAGAAGAAATGCCTCCGGCATAGACTACGATTTGATTAACTGGGACTTACAATTATACAACAATTTTCATATAGGACTGAAATCGTCAAACAAGACGTCTTGAAATTACAGCAAGTTGTTCGCTTTATTCATCATGATGCCTGAAGAGGTCAACTTTAAAAGCCAAAGTTTTCTATATTTTAAAGTTCAATAACTTCTTTACCTCAATAACTTTTTAAGTAACAACCCAAAGATATATGATCTATTAAAATTGGAATTTACTTAAGCTAGACACAAAAATAGCTTAAAACTAATTGAAATAAAAAAATATTTTAACTTAATTAAAGTTCTTTACTTTTTGTTCTCTTTAAACTGATTGATTAATAGTCTGCAAAGGAGGCCTTTGAGAAAATCTGAATTACGTCGGAAGATCTAAACGACTTGACTTTTTGTTACAAAGAGGATCTATTAAACAGAAAAAAAACCGGCTAAGTGCGAGTCGGACTCTCGCACGGAGGGTTCCGTACTTTAAAAACGGCAAAAAATCACGTTTGTTGTATGGGAGCCCCCTTTGAATATTTTTATTTTATTTGTTGTTAATGAGGCAAAAGAAATTTTGAAAATTTCAACTGTCTAGCTATCACCGTTCTTGAGATACAGCCTGGTGACAGACGGACGGACGGACGGACAGCGAAGTCTCAGTAATAGTCCCTTTTTACCCTTTGGGTACGGAACCCTAAAAAGATTAAAATGAATCAATGATTATATTTATTTAATGTAACATCAATGATGAGTCAAGATAAACGAACAAGCCAGTAAAGTTAAAAGACTGATAAGCTATTGACAAGCCCATTGGCACAGTGGCATGTGAGAGAGCTTGCTGTGTCGGGGGTTGCGGGTTCGATTCCCGCCCGGAGTTAACAATATTTGCATAATTGTTAGCGAAGACGTCTGGGAGTCAATTATATGTATATTCTAATAAAGTATTTGTATGTATATGTAGTAGTATCAGTTAGTTGAATTTCATAAAGTCCTTTTTGACTATCATAAAATTCGTTAGCTTGCTTGTAAGCTTACGTAAATGTCAATTCTTCTTCATCGAGTGGATGGTAATCCTGACCAATCCTGTTGTCAGAGTTATTGAGCCGCCAAAGGCCTCTGACATGGCTCATGTAACGACTACTATCCGTAGAGCGCTCAAACCACAAGACTACGGAGGCTGTTAATGACGCACCATAAATCCAAAAATGCCATTTTTCATTACATTTTATGGTCATTTCCAAAAAAATATCAAAATCGGGGCAATCACGAAGCCATGCTTGTTACATTCAGAAAAAACTGAACGGAACTCAAAATGAACTGAATGCGGCATTGTTCAAACTACTGGAAATATTCTATTTGCTGCCAAAATATTTTAAACGTATGAAGAGGAATTCTCGTGGAGGCTTTATTCTCGTTGGGGACAAAAAACGTGCAAACCACTGAGGACAGATGGACAGGTGCGCGGACATCGAGCTCGGAAACACATTATTGTAGATGTGGTAAGTAAGTAAGGTCGATAAGGTCAGAGGAGACACCAGGAGTTTTTAGAATGCCTAAAGAGGTTAGGTTCCTTATTATATTTTTATTAAGAATATTACATAGTTACATGTTGGAGTTTAACTGACAATCTTATAATTATAGACAAATTTACAAACATGCAACCAACTTCATCATCCACGACTTAATAAATACACAAAGTCACACATCGAGAGTCATAGGTTATGTTTTATACCATACCACATCCATCTATTATTAAGTGAATGTAGAAAATATTTTTCTAAAACAGAAGCGGCTAATCCCTGGCCTTTTCCAATTCCCATCGAAGAGGATTTATTAAAACCAGAACATATTGAAGCTAACCATTTTTCTCTCACTTTTTATTGCATTTTATTTTTATAAAAGAGGGCAATATATTTTACACCGCTTGGCAACAACATGGTGGGTTTTAGTAAAGTTACTGAGATCAAATTTTGCTTGAACGAACAAATACTGTAATCATAATCATTATTTATGTCTGAACGCCTCGGTGGTCTAGTGGTATGTGCACTTGTCTGCCTAAACTGAGGTCCCGGGTTCAATTCCCGGGTCGAGCAATAACATGTTTCCTACTTTTCAAACATGGCTCGGGTTTGAGATCACCAACCCGCATCAGGCAAGCGTGGTGATTACGCCTAATCCTCCTCACTGTACTGATATCTTCAATGAGATGAGAGGCCTTTGCCCAACAGTGGGACATTATAGGCTCATACTTTACTTTACTTAATGTCTTATTGTTTTGAATATTTGCACTGATTTAAGTTCAGTATTCAGTAATTAACATTTCTGTAATTTTTTTATGAATTTTCATTGTCATCATATATTAATTCAATTTCAACAAGCACGTTTAATTAAATAGCTGGCAATTAAGTTTAAACTTATCGCCGCACTCAGAGACATTAATTAAATCAACTTTTAACAAATTAGCGTAATTTTTCATACATTTGTCAAAATCACAAATCACTCATTTATACCAAAAAAGCTTTTGCCGTCTTTACGTACTGTGTTGCAGATGTCAAAGAAAATATCCCAAACAAATATAATAACCAATATCTATATATATAAAATTCAAAGTCCTGACCGACTGACTGACTGACTGACTGACTGACTGATAATCAACGCACAGCCTCAACCTCTACACATAGAAACATGAAATTTGGCAGGAAGGTTCTTCAAGTGACGTAAGTGCACACTATGAAAGGATTTCCGAAAATTCTTACGGGAACGGGCTCAACGCGGGCAAAGCCGCGGGGCGCTGCTAGTCCTTTTTATAAAGCTCATTGAATTGTGAATGATAAAAACAAGTGACTATTCGTATACGTTATTGCATAACACATATTTTCACCTTATTCCCACGACATGCAGACATACAATAGAAGCCATTTTCAACACATATACTGCATATAAGTATAGGAAAATAACAAAACATAATAAAGTATCGGGCTCAAGTCAGTAGAACCTTCATCGGTTCGGAATCAGGTCATCAAGGTAACTGTGTCGACTCTACCGTCCACATTATAGGTAATATTAGCTGACCAATATATTTCGGTAGTTTTACACGCACGGGCCCGGATCCCGCCATTTGTATGGGTGTGTTGGTGAGAAGTATTTTCTTTTGAAGAGAAATACTGCTATCTTATCGTGTGACAAACTGCGAGGAGGAATTGGGGTTGTAGCTTTGTATTATATATACCATGTGTGACTAAAGTGATAAATACACGTTATAATTAATAGGGCAGCAGGCCTATTCCCGGTCCAGTGTGCGCACTGAGATGACGTCATAGTGGCGTTCGTGATTGCCATTTAAGCGTTTGACAGCTCCGGTGCGCGCACTTTGACGTCGTCTCAGTGTTTAAACACTCAACGCCACTATGCTCATCAATGTACTAGAAAAAAAAACCGGTAAACTCAAATCGGTATTCACACGGCCATAGTGTTTAACCACTGGCCTTCGTTGATTGCAACTACTATCCAGTAGTGAGGAACAATAAATCACTATAACCCTACCATGTTGCGAATAACGAATAATGTATGAATCTATGAGTCATGATGAAACCTTTTTAAATTAGTAGGGCTGACTTTTTCTTTCCGCCAAATAATTCTAAGCATTAATTTCTTCTATTAGGTATTGATTTCTAATAATTACTATTAAAATGGCTCGTGCAATTATATTAGGTGCCGCGGAAGATATTCGCCAAAGACAGGCGCTCAGACTAGAACGGAGACGGCTGAGGGATTGCAGTAATCCATTGGATCTGCCGGAATCTCTTTTTATTCAACATTTTAGAGTGACAATTTTCCGGCAGATTCTACTAGAACACACGCCGTCTCTACTCCACCGCTCGGCACACTAAATACAACAATTGTGTTGAATGTGTAATGTGTAATTGAAGCTAGAGACTACAGTTATTTATAAGTAAATAATGCAAAGAAACATTCACTTCAATTCAATTCATTTATTTATTTCAAATGTACCTAATTACATTATATTTGGCTCAGTTATCAAGACATCACCTCCCATACTTGTATAAACAAACTGTGTCACGGAAAGGTTACTTTATTAAATACCTTACAAACTAACATATACCTATACATTTATATAACTATAACTATGGTCAGGGTTGTTTATTCATCGATTTGCTTCCCTGAAGCGGCGATATACGACTCCTGTGGGCCAAAAGTCTGGAGAAAAACATTGTCTTGTACTTCGCAGGCACTTGAAGCATGCTTGAAGCACATACGACTTGAATGTCGTTATGAATTAGAATGTTTAGTTTAGTCGCTAATCTGCCCAGTAAACGAAAGAAATTGATCGATCAATCACAGAATTATTTGCCGTTTGACATGCTAATTTACTTGCACTTTCCTTATTTCTTGCCAATAATTTCATAAAGTAATCTACAAACAAAGCACAACACGCACAAGTAAAGTTATCGTTATGAATTATTGTATTGTATTGTTCTAATCTAATCGCGAAAAAGAGTAAATAAATACCGCGGAATTTTGAAGGTTTCCAATCAATCTGTTGAACCTGTCAATGTCAATGACAAGTGCGCGCCTAGCCACCACAGACAAATAATTTGTTACAAAACCCGGTTAAATTAAGAAGTTCAATTTTCGTTTAAAATTGTACGTACGTTGGATGATATTTAATTTTACAGACTATTTATCGGTACTCACCGGTTTTTGTACATAATGATAAAGATGTCCAAAATTTTTAGTATGTTGGCAGCGTTAAGCACTGGGCACGAGATGCCGCGGGAATACCAATTGTTTCACGTCCTTCAAGCGCACTGAGCTTCAAGCACCGGTGCGCACACTGGACCGGGAATAGGGGGGCAGATTGTGCAAGAACGCCTTATCTTATTTAGCGCCTAAATATGTTTAGGAAACAATAGCTGTTCGTTCAAAATCGTATTTTATGTAGCACGAAATAGAACATTGTTTAAAACGCTATTCGTTCTAAATAAAATATCTTTTTTTATTATCGTACCTTAAACAGTCCTTCTATTACGCTTTCCCACCTAACTATACCGATTCAGATGAAATTGTTTTCAACTATAGATTAGACCTTGTGAAAGATATAAGTTTTATACCAAATTCCCACGTAAACTGGTATGCGGGTAAATCCACGGGGAACAGCTGGTTTTAATACGTTCAACATTAATTTAAACTTATCTTCGTCACATATTATACACGACAGGTACACTAGCATTGTAAGAAATTTTCATATAAAGCATTACCTAAATTAGCTTCCAAAGTTAGGTTATAACTCATTCAGGTTTACGTCTCGTCTCGTACCTCGACTTTATGTGACAGACATTTATTAATGTCCTTCTTCCTGACATACTAATGGTTCTGTAATCGGACGGGTTTGATAAAATAGTAATCGCGGTATCGCGAAAATAACATTTTATATTTATTAAACTTCTTCAAAAGGAGTTTAATATTTTTTTACAGATTTTATAAAAGTAATAATTGTGCTTAAAGACATTATTTAGGCATTTCTTTGGTAAAAATTTTTTAAATTCACTTTTCAACAACTTAGCATTAGATTTCAAAGAAAAACCGTAGCAGAATGTATATTGAATAACGAATAATAGCAATATTATTTAACGAAAGAATACCGATAATATATGAACCCTTTATACTTTAAATAAATTCGTGATCACTTCACTTCAAAGCCAATAAAGGTTTTTAATTGCTAGCTACTTCAGAGGCTACCACTAATTGCTACGCCGTAGTCGTGCCGTAGTCATACCGTAGCCGAGTCACCTTTGTGCGTAGCACGTAGCGCTACGCGATTTTATTTTTTTCTTCTATCGCCTAATAAGCTTTGTTAATCGTGTTAAATAAAATAAGTTAGTAGTTTAATATAATTTGACAATAATCATATAGAATATATACTCGTAGTTCAATAGACCATAGATAAATATTAACATTTGATTTTGTTTTGAGCAGGAGGATTAGGCATAGTTTTAAATATACGTTACTTAAAACGTTTGGTAATGCGGGTTGATGGTCTGAAGCCTCTTCACTATACTGATATCTTCAGTGAGATCATTTACCCAGCAGAAAGACATTACAGGTTAATATTTTACTTTACTTTATAACGTGAAAGTAGAGTCTCTTTCAATACAGTACAGTAGCGAATTTGCTCTACATGTTTTATCAGATAAACGTATCCAATAAACCTTACATGTTTATTAATAACCACATTGTCGAAAATGAATTAATCATACAAGTACATAAAATCGTTCATGCCCTGCGTGGGTGCCCGGAGCACACAACAGGTGACATCGCAGAGTTTCTCATTCGGCAGCGAGCGCCGTGGCTGCCGCACGGGTCAAATGCGCACAGACGAATAACCTCCTCAATATATATATATAGTCGTAACAATAAACTCATATAACACATTATCGAACTCATTTAAATAATCATTAATAACGAACGAATAATTTATTGATATTGATTCTGATAATGTATATAAAATGTGAATTATTGACTTATTAAAATAATTAAGTAATGATAAATGTGGATTAGTGAAGTGTTGTGGGCAAAATTTTAGGTTTGAAGTAAGAAAATAGTAGAAGAATAATTTCGGATTTTTTGGAGAAGGTAAGTTTTGTTCAGTTTTGTACTACATACTTATTTGAAGTTTTTTGTTACACCTGCATTTATAAGTCGCGAAACTACTCAGTTTTTTGGATTTTCTTACCCACTGACTTGCCAATTTTGGGTAAAAGTTCACCCTTGGAAATTGTCAACTGTACCGGTCTTTAGCGGTCTCCCTGGCGTTCAAATTGATTTCGTTACCTGAAATTGTGATTCATTAAGAATTCAATTAGTTCATTGCAGATTACGGGAATGAAATAAAAAGTATAGGCATTAAATTAATTAATATTTTCTTATTTTGGATAAGAGATCTTTAAGCCTCGCTTTGGGAAATTAGAGATTTAAAAACTTTTCTCTTGTATTTTGGACGTAAAAATTTATATGTGGCCCTTATTTGCTTTTTTGGTTATATTTGAAAGTGTGGAAACTTACAGCCTTTTTGTAATAAAACGTTTTCTCCGTACATTTATGCTCAGTTTAAACATCTTTATCACGTAATTTGCGCATTGTGAAAAGAAGTTAGAAGAAAAATTATAGTATTTTAAAGCTGTTACAGTTATAAACAATTTTGAAATAAGGTGACTAAATCGATACGTATTTTTATCATGATAAAAATAAAGTTAATAATGTTTAAAAAAATATTATTTTCATAATATATACGAAAAACGTCTTAAAATTTTATTTATTCAGTGGACAATGTGGACATTACGCTTTCTTGGTCTCTTAATATTCGAACAACAAAACAATTTTAATGGAACTATAGAACACTTGTGTGAACCAGTATTTTCGTTCAGTTTATTATTTCACTAGCAGCGCTCCGCGGTTTTACTTGCATTGTGCCCATTTCCGTGGGAATTTCGGGAATTTGTATACATATCATCTTGAATTGCTCTATCTATTTAAAAAACTGCGTCAAAAAAATCCGTATTTGAGTTTATCGCGTACAGACAGACAGACACGGCCAGGGACTTTATTTTATAATATGTAGTGATTCTTATTTTCTTTTTAGTATGTGATTATATGATACATGTTTTTATACAGTAATCTAATATATACAATTCTCGTGTCACGGGGTGCGTGGTTGAACTCTTCCGAAATGGCTTGACCGATTCTCATGAAATTTTGAGTGCATATCGGGTAGGTCTCAGAATTGGTCAACATTTAATTTTCATACCCCGAAATTATAAGGGTGGTCCACCCTTATTTAAAAAAAATATTTATGGCAAAATAACGTTTTCCGGTCATCTAGAAGATTTGATTAATGTGAAAAATAAATTTCATAAAATTCCTTTCCAATTTAGAAGCAACCGCAACGAAAACTTTCCTTTCCTTAAACTTGATAAATTATTTTCATTCATCAAAATCAACCATAAAATTTTTTTCGTAAGTCCACCACCTTCCCTCCAACCATCTATACTGATCAAAATAAAAACGAAAATTGATCGAAATTAAATCAAAATAAAAAACAAGCAATTTAAAACGAAAGTAGTGCACGATCGACTTTGCAAATATAAACGTAAGAAACAAAACTATCTCGATGACGATCGAGCGACGATCACGATCGACTGTGATGATGTCACGTCGGGCACTGCACTTTTGAATTGTGTTCGTTTTGAATGAACAAGACCGGATGTTTTATAGTAAGTACTCCTGCAGTTTAAGAAGTACAATGACCGTCTTTTTATTCAGATTTTTACACCACTAAGTAGATATTACGTGAAATTTTAACAAGCTTACACAATAACAAGCAAAAAGTTTCAAATAACGATCCTAAGGAGTGACAAAGCTGCGGAAACTTTTTAATTACGATGTTACTTTTAAACGAATAATTAATATTTGAGTCGCTCTTATTTTTCCATTTCCAGTTTTTTGCTAGAACTTTAATTGGAGAGTACATTACTTTAAATTCTCTTAATAATTCTACGTATTCAGTTATATAATTATTTTTTTACTTACTTTGGCAGAGGGTCTTTTTCTTTTTATAAGTCACTAGTGATGTCCGTGAGAATTCTGGAATGGATACAAAAATAACCTCATTGAAAACCTCTTCCTTTATAATGAAAGAAAGAAAGAAAGGTAGAAAAAAAATATTTAAGAAAGTAACGTACTCTATAATTAGTAAAAATGTAAAGTATTAGCCTGTAATTTCCCACGGCTGGGCAAAAGGCCTCTCATCTCACTGAAGATATCTGTACAGTGAGAAGGATTAGGCTTAATCACCACGTTTACCTAATGGGTTGGTGATCTCAAACCCGAGCCATGTTTGAAAAGTAGGAAACATGTTTTCGCCCTATCCGGAAATTGAACCCGAGACCTCCGTCTTGGCAAGCGAGTGCGAGGCGAGGCGCTTTATGATTAACAGACTTGTAAAAAACAAACACTAAACACTGACAGAAATACAGACATACGCATCGGGGTACTTTATTTTATACCCTGTAAAAAGTATAATAAAAACCAACAAACGCATTCCAGCGGGCCCTGGATATTAACAACTGAAAATCGACTCGGGGGCCCTTTGCCCAGGAGTGGGACACGATAGGTCAATAGAAAAAAAAACAAAATAACAAATCAATCAAATACGTAATTGAATACCGTTCTAATTGACAGACCGCCCCTCACCCTACAACGGTGTATAATCACAAAGGTGCAGTGACAATTTGCTGTCACTTTGACGTATTATTTTGACTCGTGTCAGTGACATAATATTAATGAAACAGCAAGTTGTTACCGTGACAGTATTAACTCGATGTAATAATACTCTTTTACTTTGAATTGTGTAATATACAGCTTTATGTATCAGTAAATTAAGGTTATTTTGTTAGTTTGGATGTATGTTATTGAAACGTGTCTTGCACGTTATCTTTTATGAATATTTTAGTCTTAAATCATTTTCGTTTTCTAAATAAATACATTTAAAAAAAATATTGCCACAAGAAATAGGAAATGTATACGTTTTACTTAAAAGCTAAAAAATAGTGTAGCAATGGCAGGCGTCTCAGCTAATGTTCTACCTGGAAGATAGTAATAGAAAAATATCCGTATTAACCGAAATGTTGTCTTTACTGATGTTTTATGTGAGAAGAGAGGCCTTTTCCCAGCAGTAGAATGAACAGGCTAATATTTTACTATTTTTTAAAGTAACCTATAATGCTGCTCTTGAATGTGCCAAATCGATAGTTATGATTGATGATTCCAGACATTAGTGCAATAAAACAAGCAACCAATAAAAAGAACTATTCAATTTTATATTGTCACTGTTGTCTAATTATTTCTATCATTCTTTATACATAGTTCAGTAGTTGTCAAAAATTATGTGTGCGTTTTAACCTACGTTAACCTTTACGCACGATGCTAAAAATAAAACACATGATTAAAAAAGACCCAATATAACGAAACATCGCTTAAATCTTCTGAAACAATGAATGAATTCTAGGAACAGGATTAATTTAAAATCCCCTACTATTTGAATACGAGCTGTAAACGTGGGTGGCGCCATAATTAATATGTTTGTTTACTTTCGAACCAATGGATACATTATTTATATATAAAAGAAAGTCGTGTTACACTATTTATAACTCGAGAACGGCCGAACCGATTTGGCTGAAAACTGGTGGGGAGGTAGTTTAGAACAGGGAAACGGATATAGGATACTATTTATCCCGTATTTCTACCGGGAATGGGTGCGCTGTGGGTGAAACCGCGGGGCACAGCTAGTTTTATATATAAAAGAAAGTCGTGTCAGTTACACTATTTATAACTCGAGAACGGCTGAACCGATTTGGCTGAAAACTGGTGGGGAGGTAGTTTAGAACAGGGAAACGGATATAGGATACTATTTATCCCGTGTTTCCTACGGGAACGAGTGCGCTGTGGGTGAAACCGCGGGGCACAGCTAGTTTGTTATATCTTCTAAGACACTCAAATAAGTCTTGTATTATTAATGCGATAACTATACTAGATCCTTTTAATAACATTATTAATGATCTTGATGATATATAATATACCTTAATCACTATACCGTACCTAAACCATTTATGACAACATTACTTCCAAACTTTAACACATTTCTATCTGAATGCTACCGAGCTTCAAAGTGTACGCAAAAGTGTTGGTCCCGGTTGTTTCAATCAGTAGACCACGTTGGAGGTCTTAGGGTGGTCTAAAATTTCGACACCAGGGTTGGCCACTAACCTACTCGACTTTACTAACTTTAACTTAACCTAACCTAAATTCATTAAAGAGTTATTTTCTGTGAGTTACCGATTTTAACCTTTCAATAGTGATAGAGTATTGAAAAGATAAGTAGTCAGGTCAAATCTTAACCCACTCTCCATAGAAAAGAAACTTCCTATTATAACTAAAAGTCACAAATACGACTTCGACATCACATTTATGTCCAAATTCAACGGTGATATGTCATTATTTTTTAGCACGTTGACATATATAAGATGACATTTTCCTTATTATGTTATGCAAAGACCATAAAGTGAGCTTTATACCGAGTGACGTAGATACACGTCAAGTCGTCGAAGGAGGGTCTTTGTGCTTCCTACATATAATACATAACAAGTAGTCTATTTTGTCTATTGACTAGATTGAAGATGATAGTTCGGGAGAGAAAACAAAAGGGATTTTAGTATTCTTTTCTATATCTGTTTATGTTATTAATTATTTAAGCCTCTAAAAGAGTCTAAACAGACAGATACATAAATAATATCATGGAAGATAAAGTTGAAGTAAAGCGAGGTAAGAGAAGGCCTAGAGTCAGTTACATGAGTCAGATGAAAGAAAAAGTGTCTGTCATGTCGTATAGAGATGTGAAGGAGCTTGCACTCTACAGGAATAGATGGAGAAGTCTGCATCGGACTCACCGACAAGAGCCTTGGTCTTAAATTTATGGTGAGGAAAAGAGTATCAATTGTAAATCTAATTCAAAACGAATGCAATTGTTAGGGCGCGTTTCCATTGAAGCAGAGCGGAGCTATGCGGAGCTCAATCACAACGCATTGACATACACATAATCTTTTCGTAATACGCTCTTTCTACAATTTTCGCTTCATCGAAACACACCCTTATGCGTGGTGATAACAGCTTAGTTAGCCTTTCCACAACAGCAATGCTTTGCTACGTCTCATATGATTTGTGGTTACTCACTCTCATTGATATACGAATAATCATAATAAGTTGAAAATAACAGCGTAAACTCATTTAATCATTTACTACAAACAATATGCGGTGACCGCAACAGCGTAACGAATACGGTAGTTGAGAGAATATTTGAGTATTCGAGAAACGAATATTGAAACAAATTAATGACAATCGCCATATTGGTTTTGCACCACAAATACTATCTTGCACTGGGTCTTTACTTTGCCATTACGTTTTACATTAGACGAAATAACATCGAAATATAAATAAAAGTTGTATAAATACTCTAAGGATTCAAAGTAGGTAGATGTTAACCTTGAAACTAGAAAGGTGCCTGTGGGTGTAATCTGACCTTGTTCGCCCGAAGAACTATTTCTATAGGATCCCTTTGAAATTCTACAAGCTAAATCTGTTTGTGGTATGCATATTTATTGTACTGATCTAGGAATATTGTTAAATGTAAATGTATTGGAAAATGCGTTTCTTATTCCTTGTTTTATGTTAAAAAGTCGTCGGTTCCCAGTTAGCAAATTTATCAGAAATGTAAACGAACGCTTAAGAATATACTCAGGCAACGGCTGTAGTAATTCAGCTAATTATTTTGCATACGTCTGTGAAAGGTTATAATAGTGAAATAAATCTATACTAATATTATAAAGAGGTAAAATTTATAAGTTAGTTTGCTCGTATCGAGCAAATCTCGGGAATTACCAGTCCGATTTGAATGATGCTTTTTGTACTAGATAGCCATATTTAACGGGAAGGTTATAGGCTATTTTTCATCCCGAAATTCCCACGGGGACGGGGTACAAGACAGGTAAAACCGCGGGACGCTGCTATGTATAATATGCTCGGAAGTATTCAATGAAGGTGAAACTGTGCCGCTTGTTTTATACTTAATGTTTCCGATATTATGATTTGTTTGTACACTCACTGGCATGTCACAGCTTATTCACAAGGTAATAGTGATTGACGTTTAGATAGTACCTAGAAAGAAAAACAATTCAAACATTCAATCCAATAAACTTATCTTTCTAAATCATACAAGTAACTTCGATATAGTATTACTATTAGTCCTCGCGGTCAAACGTGTCCAGTCCATGTCAAAGGCCTTTAGAATGATTAAGAACTTCGATACCACGGTTAGCCATTTATCTACTCAAAATTAATGATGGTGATTTTTAATGCTATACTTCCATATACCATGGCAATTTGACTTTGCACGACCGATACACTAGTAGAAATTTACGTTCGCACACAACACATATAAGTCTGTCCGTGATAGCGTGTTTTCAGGCCGGGCCGTGCCTCGCAAAATCGTGTGCTATATCATTTCACAGAATAATGTCTCTACTAATGTCAAATCCAGGCCAATCTGGCGAGTACGACTCCTCTTTCATGTAAAGAGCAACACAAACAGTCGAAAAATAAAGCTTAATATAATAAATCCGTTAATATTGAATTTGTCGACGCAACGGGTGGTTAGGGCATTTGCTTCGGTTAACACCTGTTCATAAGTTAAGAAACTATTACTTACATTTCGCCGACTTTTGGGATAGAACGGCTATTTTCCAGTTTGGTTATTTGTGGGGAAAACTTGATAACGCCCTCTTGTCCTTTTATTGATCCATAAGAGCTCTTTCAATACTTACTATATTACTTTTGATAGGTTGCTTGAGAGTGGGGCCATTTATGTGGATTAAATAAAGGAATTGGGGCACGACGAGTATTTCGACTTGAGATCATGGACACTCAGTAGGTAATATACGAAACCATGTAGGAATTGTAGGATAAAACGTAATCTGATCCTGTGTCCTCCTCACTGTACTGATATCTTCAGTGGGATAAGAGGCCCTTGCCTAGCAATGGGACAATACAGGCTAGTATTTTTTTTACCCTGTGTCAAGTGCTACTTAATTGACACGGTGGCAGATCACAGTATCAGTACGGAGCGCAAACTTGTTGTGAGTTCTTCATGGCGTGAATCGGAGCTTGCTCGCTGTGATATGCCGAGGAGCAGTATTGCTGCAAAGTTGGCTCGCGTAAGGCAAAGGCAATCCCTGTGAGAGAAGATCCTTATAACCTTCCTTGTGGCCTAAAGACCTTTAACTCTAAATTGTGTTAACTAACTAAACTTCGAAGGTAACTTAAAGTTCGCAACGAGATTGTTATCTGACTAATGAATACAGACAGTGTCCTAAAAGCGATGTTATCAACAATGAACATCAAACTACCTGCTCAATCAATGTCTGATCAATTCATCTTCCCTTAAAGTTCATTAGGCAACTGTCTGGAACCTTTGTTACGTCACAAAGATGCCAGAATGCCCACGTGATAAATGAATGCCTGCCTAATCCTTTCAGTTTACCGCATTCCAAAAATTCACATTCATCACCTGTATCTATCTCTTTCTTTCACTTAACAATGCGGATAGTCTATCCCTTTCTTTGTGTGATAAATTGTTGTTTGGACTATCTATTTTTGCGTACGTTCCATGATTTTTGAACGTGGAAGGTCAACGAGATGTGAGATTAACTGAGTTTTAGTTAGGCACAGTTGTTGAGTTGTTTTCAGAGTAGTTTACTGAGGGGATTAATGCGCTTACTTTAACAAGGGCCAGATTTACTAATGTGTAATTATAATTTTAATTTTAAATCGTGTTTGTTAATTGGATTACAACGTACGATGTTCAAAGGCATTTTGACATTCTAGTGTTGTCACAACATGATTAATCATGCATGATTTAAAACATCATGATAATCTCTTGAAGCATACATAAGGCTTTTTGATTGAATAAGTTAAAAGAACCATGACAAATTTCAACTTAAAGTAGAATAAACAAAAGAATAGCGTTACTTCATTGTTTATTCTATTTTCAATTTTAATCACTAACATTTCACTTACTCCCGCACTCAGAGACGTCAAATGCCTCCTTAATAGTATGAATGTATGTATATATGAAAAATTGCGTCAATTAGTTAAGTGATGTTCGTCTCTGAGTGCGGCAGTTAATGCAATGTTCATTATTTTTCTCTTTCTATCCACAACAATATTGCCATTAATCAGGCAGAGTTATTAAAATTGGATTTAAAACGTAACGAAGTGAGGAACGGAACAAACAATGGAGAATGGAAACAAATCAACCGCCTCTTCGATTCGAGTTCGATCTGGTTCTATCTGATTGCATTTTTATAGTGAAAGCATTTCACAAGGAATTTGTGCAAGTAAAGTATTGTTTGTGGTTTATCTTCCGTCCTTAGGTTTTGTTGTTGTGTAGTTTTACGTTAACTCATCGCACTTGTTAAGCAACTTGCAACTCGGCCACTATTTGGATGGGTGGACTATTTAGTGGCATTTCTAATCGAGAGAGCTGTGTTTCTATGAAAACGAATATTAGTATTTTAGGCATTGGAATACTGGTATAGGTTAGGTTACTACTTCTACGCCTTATACTATTATATTCTCTACGTTTATTGTTTTAATATATCTATGAGCCGTCTCTCACACCCGTATTTAATTACAATAATTAACAACTATTTGTTAATATACTAACAAGTAACTCTGTCTGTCAGTTACGTTTACATGCCTTTACCATTACATCAATTTTGATTATTTTGGTAGACTTTGGTAGATAGATATAATATAAGTACTTGGATATATGGTACATTTTATCCCGACATTCTAAAAAGAATATGTACACTGTAGGTGATCCCACGTTCCTACTCGAAATGAATGAATAGTGATTCATTTCGAAATGAATGAATGGCCTACTCGTAGGCCAGTTAGCTTACCATATTTCTTAGACCGCCTTAAGGCCGCCGACATGGTCTGACAATTGAAACTGGTTGTATAAATTTTCAGACCATCTCGGCATTAGCCGACTGCTTAACGTGCCCTCCGAAGCGTTTAGATTATATAAATACCACTATTGGTCACCCATCCAAGTAGTGGCCGAGCTTCACGTTGCTTAACAATCGCAATTACAATCGCTTAGTCAAACTGCGCCACGAGCGCTACATGAGCGATGTACGAATGACTACACACTGTTAACTTTTACAACATTCATTTTGTCATACGAGTGAAATAGTTTCGTTCATACCTGTACATAAGCACAAGTATCGTCTGAAAACATAATTGCCAACTTCTTTGTAACCCAAGACCTCACAAAGTAATACTTGAGTTTAAGCAATTCACTGCGTGTAATACGGTACTGTCACGACAATCAGGCGAAATGCACTAAAAGGGCACTAAAGTCGAGTGAAAGTACCAATTAATGTCGTTCTTCACGCGAATTCAGAATGCCGGTAATGGGTTACATTTAACGCTGTGAATTAATAATTTAAATGCAATATAAAATGAATTTTATCGCATGATTTTTTGAGGAAAATAATACCATTACTGGGACAGTTGAAAAACGATCGCTATCCAGATCGAGAAGGTCATTGAATATTTAAAATTGAGTACAATTATAGTTCATGCTACATGGTTTAACAAATATAATAAACCTAAAAAGTTTTTGTTTGTTTGAACGCGTTAATCTATGGAACTAAATCAATCCGATGTGAATAATTATTTTTGTAATGGATAGCCGCTTTCAACAGAAAGGTTATAGGATTTGCCACACTGGATGCGTTCTGGCAGCATTCACTTGTCAAAGTGAAAATTCTGCGGTCAGCGGTCAGGTCACTGACCGCTGACCGCAGAACGCATCCAGTGTGGCAAATCTTTATAGTCTTTTTTTCATCCTAATATTCCTACAGGAACGGGTACAACGTCGGTAAAACCGGAGGGCGCTGCTAGTCATGATACAGCTGAAAAAAGTGAGAGTCGTTCATGATAGAGCTAAAAAGCTGAAGGTTGACACATTCAATTAATGTTTCAGCTTTAGAGCCTGTCCAGATGAAGCGTTTTACGCGCGAGTGGACTCGCGCGTATCAATTTTACACTGCGTCCAGATACCGCGTTTTACGCGCGTTCTACTCTGGGAGGTATTGAAGTTGTCACGCTCCATCATCGCAATAAATACGTCCATACGCCACGCACTCGCGCGTAATACTGGACGCAGCAATGGCGCCCGAGTATCTCGACTCGCGCGCCGCTCGCGCGTACGACGCGCGAGTTGAGAGTCGCGGTTATTGCACGCGTTTTACGCGCGTGTGAGGTAACGCGCGAGAGCATCTGGACGGAATGTATGTAGCTCTAGTATCTCGAGTACGCGCGAGTGTATACGCGCGAGTGGACTCGCGCGTAAAACGCTTCATCTGGACAGGCTCTTACTATCAAACATTGATGATAGACTAATAAAATATAGCTTTGTATCAGCCAAAAGAAGGCTGATTGCCACTATTTAAGTGCAAGATGCACTTAGTGCGGTTACAGGCTGCAGTGGTACTATGTGTGTAATGCGCTTTAGGCAATAAGTAATTAAGTTCGAGTAGGTTAACGCCTCGGTGGTCTAGTGGTATGTGCACTCGCCTGCCAAGACCGAGGTCCCGGGTTCAATTCCCAGGTCGAGCGAAAACATGTTTCCTACTTTTCAAACATGGCTCGGGTTTGAGATCACCAACCCGCATTAGGCAAGCGTGGTGATTACGCCTGAAACCTCCTCACTGTACTGATATCTTCAGTGAGACGAGAGGCCTTTGCCCAACAGTGGGACATTACAGGCTGATAATTTACTTTTTTTAGGCTAGTGGCCAACCCCGGTGTCGGAGTTTTTAGACCGCCTAAAGGCTATAACAACATAATTTTCTACAATAATTCTGAAACTGTGGTACTTTTCACCTGATTCTTCATCTCAAGGTTTCGCAATAAAAATCCTTGAATGAATATTCATTACACGCCGGCCAGTTAAACCAGAGCTCAAGTTAAATTAAACCAGAAGTGATTTAAGCCGTGAAAAGTTAACTGAAAAGGAAAAATGTTTTAAATTGTCTGAATTCTTTGGTTTCAATTATTAAAAATCATTTGACTATATTTGTTTCAACTGTTGTTTGTACTAAAGAGCTTAATGTTAGGTTAGTAAAAGGGTACATTATGTTTATCAAACTTTAAAATATGAGGAGGTTTTCAATTCGTCGTAATCTTTCTGAAACTTACGCAATTCGAACACATATCAAACGTAATCATGAGGGTTCTTTCGCGTTATAATTCACACCACTCGTGGTCGCTTGTGAAATCACCTTGGTGAACTCACCCGCGACCACGAGTGATGCAATCCACTCAAAACGTCGTGAAATAAAAAGTAAGTAGTTTTCTTGCTTCATACATTTTATAACGCGAAAAAACCCGAGTAAGAACATTTACTATCACATCGTAAGCTGTTTTTTTCTTACTGACAATTCACTTAAGCAACATGACCTAGTCATTCCCAAAAGAATTTCATTCCCATCTCTTATTTATCCTCTTTCTTTTATCAATCTCCAAGCTCTGTAATGATACTTCCCCGTACAACACCTAGCTTCATTCTACGATCCCGAACTTCTCCAGCTTTCACTCCAAACATAAATTGGAATGTAAGCCCTAATTACTCTGCGAAACGAGCCGAGTATCGAACGACACAACATAACTCGAGGCCTAATTAGAAATTGTATTAAGTTAACAACACGAATCCGAATCACTCTATTTATGTCGCATGTCACTTATTTAATTAGGGGAAATGTTAAGTACGGTTGAGAAACTTGAAAAATCTAAATGAATATTCCGCAAGTTGACAAGCCGTAAGAAGGCAAGATCTATTACAGGAGATTAAATTACAAGCTTAATGCTTTTTACTTCTTCTTCTTAAATATAAGAGTGGACTCTGTTCGACGAATTTTTTTTTCTCGTTTCTCTATCTTTTGCAATCATCTTTAGGCGTGACATTTGACTAAAAAGTACATAACTACTTTTAAACAATGGAGTAAAAAATTTGCCTGTAATGAAGCCTAGCCTGAAAAGTTGCTCCTTCTTATGTCGATAAGAGATGTTTAGTTAGCTTTTTTATAGTTTGTGTTCTTAGTGCCCTTACGCACTGCGGTTAACCGCGGGGGCGGCTAACCGCGTGGTTTGCCGCTTTTCCATTTTAATATGCAACTGCTTATGATTGTACGCACTAAACCGCCACAAAATTTCAAATTTCGGCAAACCGCGCGGTTAGCCGCCCCCGCGGTTAACCGCTAGTGCGTAAGGGCACTTATAGGCCAAAAGACTGCCACTGTCTAACTACAGCCTAGACTGTGTGTAAGGGTCTTAAGGTAGCTTAAATCTTCGATCGTCTTTATTATATTTACCTTGTTATAAATAGGATTATTATTAATTTACCTTTGCTTATTTATGCAGCGATTAAGATCAAAGTTAATTAATTAGAAACCGAGGTAAAATATTAGGATCAAATTACCCAATCTAAATTAATAATGACAACAAACCTACGTAATACGTATACCGCGATAGACCTCAGTTCAAAGTTTACTCAGGACGGTGTAATCAAATGAAATTAAACTGTTAACGTCTTTACGAAACCGCAGAAGCAATTCAATTAGAAATACAAGTTGGGACTGATACTGGTCCGCTTGGCATCGGGCAGGCTTGGTGCAAAGAGAGCTCTTATTTAGATTACCAACATTTTGACGGAGTAAAGAATATTTGGTATTACATTTTGGCTTTTCTATTATACTATTAAGATATAGTTTGTTCTTACTTAGTTCAATGTATTTCCCTGAATACCTGGTACCACGCAATAGAGAAGAAAATGGAATAAGCATGTGAGGATTGTCGTTTTATTTAATTTTATATGAGTTTGCGATACTGACTCATAATCTTGGAAAATTACTATGTTAGTATGATCCTTGGGCTGCCAGAACCGGTGAATCGGTGGAAATTGATGACAGAATTCACTTTGTGAGACTGTCCTCAGTTTGGTTAGGGCATTGCAGGCTGAATCACCTGATTGCCCGAAAAGTAAGATGATTCCGTGCTCCGGAGGGCACGTTAAGCCGTCGGTCCCGGTTACTTTCTACGGATAGTAGTCGTTACATGAGCCATGTCAGAGGCCTTTGGCGGCTCTATAACTCTGACACCAGGATTGGTCAAGTTGACCATCCACTCGATAAGAAGATGACAGAATCATCGAAATCACTATAGATTTGTAGACTCACTGCCTTATTCATAAACGCTCACTAACTAAAACACTGTTAGTGAGTGTTTTGTCTCTTTTGCTCTTTGGAAAATAGCGTATGTCAGAAAAGGACAAACCATTAGATTGCTAATATGCTAGTAAGCACTAATGAATAAGGCCCTCAGGCCCTTTATTTTTCAATTCTGACATATCAAATGTGAAACAAAAACAAACAATTGCACAAAACATATTTCGGAACTCGAAGTGAGAACGCGGCTTAATCTACGTAGTTTTAATCATGTATATTCGAATAACCGTTGAAATATTTAGATAACGAAGCACCTATTATTAATTTCGACATTAAACCGAGCGTGTCGCGTCGAAACTTTGAGCAATTGACAAATAAACTAAACCTGATAATAATAATTAATGGACGGGAACTTCAATAATGATTTGCGTTTGATGCTTTTGTGCCTCTAATTACATAATAGATAATACGCTGAGTATTTGGAGATACTTTGTTCGACATGGTTGTCGCATTCGTAGACACTTTTTGGTTTATTATACATGTTGGTGCATTTTAACTTGGCATTGTATATTGTTTGAAATTTCGAATGTGGCACTCGGTGAACGCAACTGCACACAAATCCCGGTAGAAAGTGATTCATGTTTCATTCATGATAGAAGACACACAATTTTAGTCTGACCCAGCCTGACGCTTTTACCTGCGTTATAAATGACACTGAAGCAAGTACAGGAAGGTCCACAACACCTTCCTGTACTTGCCAACCCTGGTGTCGGAATTTTTAAA